>CM045996.1:103219066-103963078 GCA_025175895.1 Wurfbainia villosa
CTTGGTATCCTCTCCCTATTGCCGGTGCCCATCACCACCTCCTCTGAGGCGGCACCTATCTTCTTCCAAGTAAAGGCGGCGCCACCTTCTTCTCCACCCAAGGTTGGCGGTTTTCCTTCTCTATTGGCCGTCGCTCATTCATCTCCCTCTCCTTGGTGGTCGACGGCAAAAACAAAGAGGAGGAAGAAGTTTGATCTTCCTCCAAAGGGGTTGTGTCCAGAACAAGAAAGGAGAAGAAGGGAGAGGTTCTTCTTCCCTTTGTTTGGAGAGAGCAAGGAAGGGGATAATGAGATCTAGGAGGTTTCAACTCTTGGAGGACCGCTGCCCACACAACGTTCAAGAGGAGGATAGGACATACAATAGAAGATCAAGAGGTATACGAGAGGTATAATCTTGTTTATTTTGATTAAGTTCTTTTGTATAATATATGTGGCTAATTTACTTGGACCCCGAAGATAAACACAAAAACCGGCGATCCGTACATCATCTATTCCGTGGCTAATCGAGGAAAAGAGTTAGGTTGCTTGAACAACAAGTTTGTTCAAGAGACCACTCTAATCAAATAGCACGATGATGGATTGGTTGCTTCGGTAATCCGTCTTCGTCAAGGATTAATTTTTTTAATCCAGGGATGTAGATAGGATCACCATGCACAAGCGACCAAGTTGAAGCGAGAAGCAAAGCTTTGGACCTTCAAGTGGTATCAGAGCCACGATTTTCGGTTTTGTGTGTTTAGGATTCTGTTACTTTTATGCACTTATCATATATTATGTGTGCTGGATAATAGTAGGATGTGCGTAGGCTATCTTTTTGGTTGCAGGCATAAGATCCAACTATTATGGCCATATGTGTGTGTATGTGATTGGATGTGTGTAATTGTAATATTATCTGAATCCTCGGGGTTAACAAGGCTAGTATTTAATTTTTATAATTAAGTATGACATTGTTTAGCCACTCTTTTATTTTAGTTTGCTATCGATCTATATTTTATTTACACTCCTTTGTGAAGTATAGGATTGATGGATGTAAATTAAAATAATTATTCTCGTCTCGGATCTCCGGATGGCTTGTACATGACATAGGGAGGAGCGGACGAGATGGCGACAGGACGGGAGACATATTGGAGAACAAAAGCCATAATAGTTGGAATTTTTTTTTTCATATTTATTGCTTCTTGTTTGATATGCATGTTGTGTGATAAGAAAATTCCTCATTTTAAATTACTAAGTGCGAGAGGGATATTTTTTTAAAAATTTCCATGACTTCCATTACGATTTGACATGTGATGTAAATAAACTTGCACGTCGGCTCTGAGTGCCTTCCTCCCCATTGGATGAGTTTATTTTGCGGATCATAGGGTCAAATATGGTTATAGGAAATTATTTAGGAGCGTGTGTACTTTCCCATCGGAAGGCACATAATTCGAGATAATTGCCTTGGTATCGAGTAATGGTGCACACTTAGATGCAAATAAGAGTATCCTCCCCATCGGAGTCTCTGCTTTTATTTGTAGGGCCGAAGAGGAACCAACTATTAATTTTATTTGTCAAAAAGTTAGGTTGACAGGATAATAAAATTAATGGTTAAAACCTCCTCTTACAAATGTAGAATTTGTATACGTCCACACTATCATGGCATACGATATTCTCGGTGTTTTGAGGTGTTGGTTGATTTTAAAATTTTATTGTTTGAGGAATCAATAAAATTTTGAAATCTAATGTTTTGATCTATGTGATTCTTAGGTTTTTCAAAAATGAATTTCAACCCACTTGCTGTGATACTAAAGGAGAATAAACTTACTGGACCCAATTATGTTGATTGGAAAAGGAATCTAGATATTGTCTTGACTGTTGAGAAGTACAAGTATGTACTCTTCGAAGAGTGTCCTCCTAATCCTGCAGATGATTCTAGGGAAAATGAGAAAGAGAGTTATAAAAAGTGGATTAAGGCTGATGAGATGGCGCGGTGTTACATTTTGGCTTCTATGTCAAATGTATTGCAACATCAGCATCAAGCTATGCCCACTGCTTATGACATGATGCTCAATCTTAAGGAACTTTTCGAACACCAGAATCGGGCTGCGAGGCAGGAAGCCATGAGAAACTTGATGACGACCAACATGGTTGAGGGAATACCCATGAGGGATCATGTTCTCAAGATGATGGTTCATTTGAATGAGCTGGAAGTCCTTAGAGCTGAGATCGATGGGGATATCCAGGTCGATATCATTCTCCAATCTCTACCTAGGAGTTTTGAGCAGTTTTGCCTAAACTACAACATGAATAAGATGTTGTATTTGTTGGCGGAGCTTCTGACAGAACCCTAGGCGGTAGAGGGGCATTTTTGATAGAGTGCTCAGGTTCAGGCCATGGTTGCTCAGAAGGTTTCGACTTCTAAGATGAAAGGCAAGAAGAAGAAACAAGGTGGAGCAAAGGTGGCGGGAGGATCTCAGGGAGGAGTGAAGAAGTCAAAAGGCAAGTGCTTCACTTGTTAGCAGACTGGACATTGGAGAAAGGACTACCCCAATCAGAAGCAGAACAAAGGTATATCTTTTAGAAACATGTTTATCAGTGTTATCTACCGACACCTGGTGTGTAGATATGGGAGCCACTGATCATGTCTGCAATACTTTGCAGGGGTTCCAAGAAACCAGACTACTAGCTGAGGGGGAGATTATCGTTTACTTGGGCGATGCTATGAAGGTGGCAGCTATTGCAGTGGGAGATGTTTATTTATCTTTTGATAGGAATAAAACTTTGCTTCTAAAATATTGCCTTTATGTACCTTTATTTAGAAAGAATTTGATTTCACTTTCTAAATTGTTTTTGGATGGATATTCTATTTCTTTTATTGACAAAGTTGTTATAAAAAGGAATAGGGAGATTATCTGTTTTGGTGCATTGATAGGAAATTTATATACCCTAGAATCAAAAGCTCCCACGATGCAAATAGAAGTAAATAACTCATCTTCTAGATCTAATAAGAGAAAAGAACCTTCGAAAATGAACCAAACATATCTTTGGCATCTAAAGTTAGGTCATATTAACCTAAGTAGAATTCAAAGATTAATAACTGATGGACCTCTGGGTTCATTAGTGGTGGAAGATTTCCCAACCTGCGAATCTTGCTTGGAAGGTAAAATGACCAAGAGGTCGTTTAAGGCCAAGGGGTATAAAGCCAAAGATGTGTTGGAATTGGTTCATTCTGATTTGTGTGGTCCTATATCTATCCAGGCTAGAGGTGGTTTTGAATATTTCATCTCTTTTATAGACAATTATTCAAGATATGAATACATTTACTTGATGCGCAGCAAGTCTGAATGCTTTGACAGGTTTAAAGAATTCAAGGCTGATGTGGAGAAACATCAAGGTAAAGGTATCAAGACACTACGATCTGATCGTGGTGGTGAGTATCTCTTGGGAGAGTTTAGGAATTACTTATTAGAGGCTGAGATTCAATCCCAATTGTCTGCATCTAGCACACCCCAGCAGAATGGTGTAGCGGAGCGAAGGAATAAGTCTCTTATGGAGATGGTTAGATCGATGATGAGTTATTCTGAGTTACTAGATTCGTTCTGGGGGTATGCTCTGGATACGACAGTGTATATTCTAAACTTGGTAGCATCTAAATCAGTGCTTTCTACTCCCATAGAATTATGGACTGGGAGAAAGCCTAGCCTAAGACATATTCGGATTTGGAGGAGTCCAACACATGTGCTGAAGGCAGATGCTGGTAAGTTAGAACCTCGTACAGAAGTGCGCATGTTTGTAGGCTATCCTAGAGGAATGAAAGGTGATTTGTTCTATAGTCCTAGAGATCAGAGGGTGATCGTTAGCACGAACGCCAAATTTTTAGAGGAAGACTATGTGATGAACCCCAAGCCCATGAGTAAGATTATTTTGAAGGAATTGAGAGGGGAAGTCACTACTTCAGTACCACTGGTACAAGAGGATATACCACAAGTGACTGCACCGCGTGTCACAGAGGATACATAGGTGATACCTCATCATAGTGGGAGGGTTGTTAGATAGCCTGATAGATTTATGTTATTGGGATAATCTTCTGATTTGGTCCCTGACGAACATGAACCTGATCCCTGGACATATGACAAGACAATCCAAGATAAAGATGTGGTAATTTGGAAAAGTGCAATGAATTCTGAGATAAAATCTATGGATTCAAATCAGGTATGGGAGCTAGTAAAACCACCCAATGGTGTAAAATCCATTGGATGCAAGTGGATCTACAAAAGAAAGAGAGGAATAGATGGGAAGGTTGAGACCTTCATGTTGGGATGTATACTAAAAAGTCTATCTTTTGTATGAACATCTTTATTTTGAAATAAGAATCACATGATCATTGATTGCATATTTATGGTTATGCATATTGTCTAATACATTACATTGTAGATAACATGGTGTGTGGTGTCACACGGGAGATCATGTTATCGACTCCTTGTAAAGTATAAGTATAGGCTCACAACCAAGGTGGCTTTGGACAAACCATTGGTATGGTTGTAGTGTGAGTTGGTATTGGTTTGTCTTGACCATAGAATCACACTAGTACACTTTGTGTGTATTGAGCAGGATCGACTTAGAGGTGATTCGATTTATTGCTGACTACATAATCGAATCAGACCTCAGATATTATATTGTACATACTCTTAATCCCGATATAATAATGGGCACATATACTTAGTATTCATTTCTTTGATTTACCAATGAGAGAGATTTATAGATTAAATCGATAGGCTCGGTAAGTTGGGAAATGATATTATTTATATGGTGTGCCATTGATTATAGGAGGAAACCGTGTCCTATATATTATGATGATGATATCCCCTTGAGGAGCTCATAAGGTTCATCATGTAAACCCTACAGGTGGACTTGGTCCAGCATGATGATAAGGTTGAGTGGTACTACTCATGGAGTTAGATATTGATTAATTAATGGTCAGTAAATTAATTAATCGACAAACATTCGAGATCTTGAATATGGGGAGAAAAATGTACATATAATATATGGAGCCCATATTAACTTATGGGGGTTGGTGAGGTAAATCAATGATAAACCTTTAGTGGATTGGATTGTCATTAATGGATCAGACTTTATGTGGGCTTGATCCATTGGGTGGCCAAGATCCAACTCCTCCTCATGGTCCCTATTGTAGCCTATTAATACCTCATGAAGCTTAGATCCAATAGGTGAAAACAAAACTCTAGAACCAATGGTAGAGATTGAATCTCGAGATCCAACAGTTGAGATTAAATCCCTAGAACCAATGGTGGAGATTAAAACAAGGCATATCCCTAACTCTATAAAAGGAGAGCATGGGGTGGGCGGCAAGGAGAATTCCAATAGAGATAGGATTAGGGTTAGTGGGCGGCAAGCTTGGGTAGTTAGGGTTTGGGGTGTTGGCGGCACCAAATAAGGAAAGTTCTTCCTTTTCTTCTTCTTCCTCCTTGGTGGCCGACGCCCAAACCAACCCTTCCCTCCCTTGGTCGGCATCCAAACCTAGTCCTTCTCCTCTCATTGGCCGGTGGAAACAAGGCTTAGGGTCTTCCCTTGGAGCTCTTGGCCGGCAACTATCTCCATCATCTTCTCCTTGTTGCCCGGCGGCAAGCACCTAGGTTGGTGTTTATTAGTTGGCTAAAAGAAGGAGAAGGGTTTTGTTTCTTAGTCTTCCTCTTGTTCGGAGCGAGCAAGGAAGAAAGATTGGTGATCTAGGAGCTTCAACTTTTGGTAGATCGTCGCCCACACGACGTCCAAAAGGAGGAAGCACATACAATAGAAGACAAAGAGGTATAACGTTTGTTTATATTCTTTTGTAAATTGTCTATATTTGCTCTTCAATTATATGAATGTTATATATTCTGTTTTGTGGCTAAATATACTTAGACACCGAATATAAACACAAAAGCTGGCGATCCATACATTGTCTATTCTGCGGCTATTCGTAGAATAGAGGTTGGTGGCTTGAACAACAAGTTTGTTCAAGTGACCACTCTAATCGAATAGCACGACGATGAAATGGTTGCTTGGGTAATCCCTCGTGTCAAGGATAATTTTTTTTATCCAGGGACGTAGAAGGGATCGCCATGAACAAGTGACCGAGTTGAAGTGGGAAGCGAAGTTTCCTACCTTCACTTCAAAGCAAGGTTTGTTGCGAAAGGGTATACTCAGAAAGAGGGTATCGATTATGAAGAGACCTTTTCACCGGTAGCCATGCTTAAGTCTATCCAGATTCTCTTATGTATGGCTTCTCATATGAATTATGAGGTGTGGAAGATGAATGTCAAGACAACTTTCCTTAATGGAAGTCTTGAGGAAAACATCTATATGGAGCAACCAGAGGGATTCATTGCAAAGGGCAAAGAGCATCTTGTGTGCAAGCTTAATCAGTCCATTTATGGATTGAAGCAAGCTTCGAGATCTTGGAACATACACTTTGATGAGGTAATTCAGTCTTATGGATTTATTCAAAGTTTGGATGAGTCTTGTGTATACAAGAGATGTGACAGAAATGTAGTGATATTTCTTGTACTATATGTAAATGACATTTTGTTAATTGACAACAATGTCAAGGTGTTATCAGATGTAAGGATATGGTTGTCCAAATAGTTTGATATGAAAGACTTGGGAGAAGTGGGACACATCCTTGGGATCAAGGTTATAAGGGATCGCAGGAAAAGGATGTTGTGCTTATCTCAAGCTTCATACATAGACACCATTTTGGCTCGTTTTAGTATGCAAAACTCCAATAAAGGTTTTCTACCTTTTAGGCATGGAGTATCTTTGTCTAAAGAGATGTGTCCTAGAACATCAAAGGATATAGAGGAGATGAAGGCAATTCCCTATTCTTCGACAGTAGGATGCCTCATGTATGTTATGCTATGTACGAAGCCGGATATCTGCTTTGTCATGGGCATGGTTAGCAGATATCAGAGTAATCCAGGACAGGGACATTGGACTATGGTAAAACATATATTGAAGTACCTGAGAAGGACTAGGGATTATATGCTGGTATACCAGGAAGATCAATTACTCCCTGTGAGTTACACAGATTCTGACTTCCAATCAGATAGGGATAATAGTAAGTCTACCTAGGATTTTGTGTTTACTTTGGGAGGTTGAGCCATTGTATGGAGGAGTGTCAAGCAGAAATGTGTGGTGGACTCCACCATGGAAGCTGAGTATGTAGCAGCCTCTGAGGCAGCCAAAGAAGCTGTATGACTCAGGAACTTCTTGATGGACTTGGATGTGATTTCTGGTTTGCCCAGAACTATCATAATTTATTGTGATAATAGTGGTGCAATTGTAAACTCGAAGGAACCATGAGCTCATAAGGCAAGTAAACACATAGAGCGCAAGTACCACCTGATACGAGAAATCGTAAAGCGAGGAGAAGTTGTTGTAGGCAAGATTGCATCAGAGGATAACTTGGCAGATCCTTTCACTAAGGCCCTTCCAGCGAGAGATTTTGATAGGCATGTGGAGGGAATGAGAATCAGATGTATGGCAGTATGAGAACAACATAGTCTTTTAGTATAAGTGGGAGATTGTTGGGATGTATACTGAAAAGTCTATTCTTTGTATGAACATGTTTATTTTTGAAATAAGAATCACATGATCATTGTTTGCATATTTATGGTTATGCATATTGTCTTTACATTGTAGATAACATGGTGTGTGGTGTCACATGGAAGATCATGTTATCAGTTCCTTGTAGAGTATAAGTAGAGGCTCACAACCGAGTTGGTTTTGGACAAACCATTGATATGGTGGTAGTGTAATTTGGTATTGGTTTGTCTTGACCATAGAATTACACTAGTACACTTTGTGTGTATTGAGCAGGACCGACTTAGAGGTGATTCAATTAATTGCTGACTACATAATTGAATCAAACCTCGGATATTATGGTGTACATTCTCTTAATCCCGATATAATAACGGGCACATGTACTTAGTATTTATTTCTTTGATTTACCAATGGGCGAGAGTTATAGATTAAATCGATAGGCTCGGTAAGTTGAGAAATGATATTATTTACATGGTGTGTCATTGATTATAGGTGGAAACTATGTCCTATATATTAGGATGATGATGTCCCCTTGAGGAGCTCATAAGGAATATCATGTAAACCCTGCAGGTAGACTTGGTCCGGTATGATGATAAGGTTGAGTGGTACTACTCATGGAGTTAGATGTTGATTAATTAATTGTCAGTAAATTAATTAATTGACGAACATTTGAGATCATAAACACGGGGAGATATTTGCACAATTAATATATGGAGCCCATATTTATTTATGGGGGTTGGTGAGGTAGATCGATGATAATCCTCTAGTGGAATAGATTATCATTAATGGATAGGATTTTATGTGGGTCGGATCCATTGATCCCTATTGTAGCCTATTAAAATACTCATGAAAGCCTAGATCCGACGGTGGAAAATGAAACCCTAGATCCAATAGTGGAGATTGAAAGGAGGCTTAAGCCTAACTCTATAAAATGAGGGCTAGGGCTTGGGCGGAAAAAAAAAGGGAACTTGGTTCATTTGTCTTGGGCGGCAATAGAAGCAAGGAAAGGATTAGGGTTAGGGCTGCCTTCTCTTGGTATCCTCTCCCTATTGCTAGCACCCATCACCACCTCCTCTTAGTCGGCACCTATCTTCTTCCAAGTAAAGGTGGCGCCACCTTCTCCTCCACCCAAGGTCGACAGTTTTCCTTCTCTATTGGCCGTCGCTCATTCACCTCCCTCTCCTTGGTGGCCGGCGGCAACAACAAAGTGGAAGAAGAGGTTTGATCTTCCTCCAAAGGGATTGTGTCTGGAACAAGAAAGGAGAAGAAGGGAGAGGTTCTTCTTCCCTTTGTTCGGAGAGAGCAAGGAAGGGAAGAACGAGATCTAGGAGGTTTCAATTCTTGGAGGACCGTTGCCCACACAACGTTCAAGAACATATAATAGAAGATCAAGAGGTATACGATGTTGGGTTTCCGGCACCGCGGCGTGTGTGTGTTCGATCATGTTTCGTAAACATGAGCACAGCGGAAGCAATAAAAATAATAAATACTCCTATTTATTACAACACACACAACACACGCATGCTATTACAACAAGTGTAGACATAACCGTAAATTAAAATTGCAATAAAAGAAATTTAAACTACGTTATACCTTCCGTATGACGTGTAGCGGGAACGGCATCAACCGGAACGATTCTCGTAAGAATCGTCTCTATCCGTATCCACGCCGAGCTCCTCGGGATGACTTCGCCAAGCCACGAGCTTCGTCTTCGTACGGGTTACTAGCCTCGTGTTGAAGACGACGTGATCGAGAGATGATCACGGTCCGAATCCAAATTCGGACCTAAAACAAGTCCTCAAGACTTGCTTCTCCGGAGAGGTATTCGTCAACCGATTGACGAATCCGCCGTCCTCCACCTCAGAGGATTACCGGAGATCAAATCCCCGGTATGTTAGCCGCTGTCGGAGCACTAACCGTCGTCCAAACGACGCTCCGACGAGAGGAGAAGAAGCTGTCCAGAAAACTGGACAGCTTGGTGGAGGAGTAGGCGCCGGCCAAAACCAAGGAAGCAAAGTGCTCACCTTGATGCCAAACCTAAGGAGGATGACCGGAACTCTTCCGGCAGCAGCTCGACGCGCGAGGAGGAAGGAAGCAACCTTCGACGCCGGTTGGAGGACCTTGGGCTGGGCGGCGGCAGCTTGGAGTTGGGCGCCGAATAGGAGAGGGAGGGGTTGGGCACTATTGATTAGGGTTTGGGATTAGGGTTTAAGCCCTATTTTATAGAGAACTAATTCTCTTAATGGTTAATGGATCATATCCATAAAGCCCGTTAACCCGCTCCATTAAGATAAGTTAAAATAAACCAAACCATGATGGTTTATTTTAAGTTAAAACGAACCGAACCAACCTTTGGTTCATTCGTTTAATATAAACCAAACCCTTTGGTTTATTCTCATCCATTATTAGACCAAACCATTTTGGTCCATCCATTATGTCTTCATAAGACACGCCCATCCACGCTTCCATTGCGATCAAACAATTTCATGCTCGCTTTATGTTTGGTCCAACCAAACATAGTTTCTCTCGGTCTGAGAATCTCATTCTCAAGCTCGTTTTAAATCCTTTGGATTACACTCGTTGTGCGTGTGACCAAATAGGTTCTCGGTTTATGTTGGCCGTCTATAATTAACCATTAATTATAGAACGATCATGAGTGGCACCTAGTAGTACATCATGATCCCCAATTAACCGAAAAGATCAACGGTTGATCCCGAACTATTTCTGAAACCCTTCAGTAGCTTGAATGATTCGTGCCCCATTCCCTTCACTCATCTTATACCCACTTGGTTCAGGACATGGTCTATCGTGTCAGTCCCCACTAGGCTGATTACGTCACACCTAGCCCAAGTATCATTTCCTCGTCCTACGGATTCTAGTTACTCCACATGTATCGAAGAGTACCTTACTCTAAACATGTAATGCTTTGGCCAAAGACTTTAGTAACAATCCGACGAGAGGCCATGAGTATACATCTCCTCGCAAGGAGTGGTGAATCCTTTATAGGCTATTCAAACACCTTCGATCACTTCGACTTATACCCAATCATCCCGGGTCCACATCTCCTTAGAGATGTTTGCTTAAGATGTCAAAGCATAAGTCTCTATGATCAAGATGACTTGAATACCGCAAGTCAAAGGAACATCGCACTTAAGCCACAGTAAGAACTTCATTGACATATCTATATATGCAGAGAACCATATGAAGTCTTACGGCTGGTCACTCCAATGAACTAGTTACCATAACTAGCATCCACGATTAACTCCGGACATCACTATGTCTCCAGCCAGTGAGAATCGGCTGCTTGGATACACCAAGGAGTATACCTCGTGCTAGTCTCGACAGAATTGATGGTGTCCAAATCCATCAATTCATCGACTAGGGATAATTCCGATACATCACAATTACACATGTAGAGATACTCACTAGTTGTGATCCAATCACAAATTCTCTCATGCTGTGAATCGTATCGTGGACATTCAGTAAATGAGTTTAAGATCCAATCAAATACATAAAATATGTATACTCAAATAGTGAATCTTCATTTATCATATAAATGGTTCATACATAAGGCGATTGCCTTAGGACATCTCTCATATATTACTAACAGACTCCCACTTGGCCTAATGCCAATCGCTACGGTATCCAATACCATAGTCTCTAACATGACCCTCAAACTTGCTTTGAGGTAATGCTTTAGTCAAGGGATCCGCTAAGTTCCTTTCAGTGGGAATTTTCTCGATTTGTATTTCGTTCCTCCTGATGATCTCTCTGATAAGATGATAGCGGCGAAGCACATGTTTGGATCATTGATGAGACCTTGGCTCTTTTGCTGTGCAATTGCTCCATTGTTATCGCAGATGACCGGTATTGCTTCAACAATGGCGGAATCACACCAAGTTCATGAGCGAACTTCTTGATCCAAACCGCTTCCTTCTTTGAAGGCGCAATATATTCCTCGGTGGTAGAATCACGCTGATCTCTTGTTTGGAACTTTTCCAACTCACTGCGCCCCATTCAAGGTGAACACGTATCCAGACTGAGACCTGGAATCATCCTTGTCTGTCTGGAAGCTGGCATCCGTATACCCGCGTATCACCATGTCCCCTTCTCCATATATTAGGAACACATCCTTAGTTCTTCTCAAGTACTTAAGGATCGTCTTAATAGCCCAATGATCCATTCTGGATCGGTGGTATCTGCTCGTGACACTCAGAGCATACGATACATCGGGCCTCGTACATAACATAGCATACATGATAGATCCTATTGCGGATGCATAGGGAATCTTACTCATGCAAATCCTCTCGTCTTCTGTGCGCGGACACATAGACTTCGAAAGGTGTACCCCATGCCTGATGGGCAGATAACCTTTCTTGGATTCCGACATGCTAAACCTCTATATATGTAGACTGCGAAAGACCAAGCAACCGTTTCGATCTATCTCTATAGATCTTAATCCCAAGGATGTAGGTTGCTTCTCCCAGGTCTTTCATGGAGAATGTCTTGGATAACCAAACCTTAACTGACTGTAAGATGGACACATCGTTTCCTATAAGTAATATGTCATCGACATACAATACTAGGAACACGACTGCACTCCCACTAACCTTCTTGTACACACAAGGTTCGTCTGGATTTTGTGAGAAATCAAACTTTTTGATCGTCTCATCAAAACGGATATTCCAGCTCCTGGATGCTTGCTTCAATCCATAAATGGATCATCGCAATTTGCATACCTTGGTTTTATCAACCGATGTGAAACCCTCAGGCTGTATCATATACACGTCCTCGAGCAGGTTTCCATTAAGGAAAGTTGTTTTCACATCCATCTGCCATATCTCATAATCATAATGAGCCGCTATGGCCAGGAGCATCCGAATGGATTTAAGCATGGCTACAGGCGAATAGGTTTCGTCATAATCAACACCTTGTTTTTGACGATATCCTTTCGCCACCAATCTAGCCTTATAGGTAATCACATTACCATCCATGTCGGTTTTCTTCTTGAAAACCCACTTGCACCCTATAGGCTTTATGCCTTCAGGTGGGTCAACCAAGTTCCAAACTTGGTTTTCGTACATGGAATCCATTTCCGACTTCATGGCACCAAGCCACTTATCCCTTTCTGAACTTGTCAGCACTTCTTCATAACTGGTAGGCTCCTCATCATCAATGAGTAACACGTCGTTCGATTCGCTTACGAGAAATCCATATCTCTCGGGGAATATTCGTGTTTCTACCGGATCTACGAAGATGTGGTGTTACAATAGGTCCGAGATTGCTCATCACTATGAGTTGTCATTTGTTGTGCTCACCGGGTATCTCATCAATGTCTATTTGAGTCTCTCGAGCCTCCTCAAGCTCGCGACTCCTTTGTTTTCTTTGCAAGAGAAACTCTTTCTCTAGAAACACATGCCTTGAAACAAACACCTTTTGTTCCACAGATGATAGAATTGGTAACCCCTTGTTTCCTTAGGGTATCCAATAAATAGACATTTATCGGACTTAGCATCGATTTATGTCCGACATAGCTTCACATAAGCGAGACAACCCCATATCTTCAAGTAAGATACATGAGGTTTCTTACCATTCCATATCTCTCATATGGAGTAGTTGAGACTACCTTAGTAGGCATTACATTTAACAAGTAAACAAATTTATGCAAGTGCATAACCCCAAAAGGACTTGGGAAGAGTCGCATGATTCATCATTGACGACCATGTCCAACAAGGTCGATTCGCCTCTCGGATACACCATTATCTTTGTGGTGTATAGGGCGGAGTCCATTGAGACAATATGCCATTGTCTCTTAGATAATCAAGAAACTCTTGACTTAAGTATTCACCACCTCGATCCGATCAGTATTTTAATACTTTTGTCATGTTGTTTCTCTACTTCTGAATTCTTTGAACCTTTCAAAGGCTTCAGACTTGTGTTTCATCAAGAACACATACCCAAACCGTGAGTGATCATCGGTGAAGGTAATGAAGTAGCTATAGCCTCCTAAAGCTTGAGTTGACATAGGTCCACATACATCAGTATGTACTGGACCTAGTAACTCTCCCACTCGTTCACCTTTTCCAGTAAAAGGTAACTTAGTCATCTTGCCTTTTAAGCATGATTCGCATGTATCGTATGAATCCAATTCAAACGATTCCAGAATTCCACATCGGTGTAATTCGGACATGCGTTTCTTGCTTATATGGCCAAGACGACAATGCCACATATAGAGTCTATGTGATTATCCTTTCGAGCAGCGTGTTGCGCCCGATATTGAAGATGTCCTTTGGAATCGTCCAGCGTATAAATGCCATTACTCAAAGTTCCGGTTCCATAAAATACGCCATTCAAAGTTATATAACAACAATTGTTACTAAGCGTTAAATGGAAACCATTTCTATTTAAGCGAGAAATAGAAACAATGTTCTTTATTAGAGAAGGAACATAATAGCAATTGTCCATTCCAAGACTAGTCCACTAGGAGCTTCAAATAAGTTCCGATGGCGGGCGGACCTTTGCTCCATTGCCAACTCGCAAATTTGACTCCCCTCGACAAGTCTTCTTCTATTCCTTAGCCCCATGTATGTCATTACATATATGTGAGCCACACCCAGATCCAATACCCAAGTGTCTAAGGAAATAGAATGACAATCAATAAGAAGATACGAAGAGGATGGGGCATCGGATGCCTTCTTCTTCTTCATGGACTCAAGATAAATCTTGCAGTTTCTTCGGATGGCCTTCCTTGCCACAATGATGGCAAGTGCCCTTTTTACTGGTTCCGCCTTCTTTGCCTTTTTCTTTCCTTTCTTACATTCTTTTGCCTTCCTCTTAGAACCTTTCTTTGAGAATCAACTATGAACCGCCTTCTCCTCGTGCTTCACAGAAGGCTCCATAGTCTTCAGCATATTGAGAAGCTCGGGAATGGTGGATTTCAATTTGTTCATCCGATAGTTCATCACAAATTGCGAGAAACTCTTGGGCAAACAATGCAGAATTAAGTCAATACTTAACTCATGATCCATCACAAAACCGAGGTAGCTAGCGCTCGATGTACCCGTTCATCTTTAGCACAAAGCGCACTCTGAGGCGAACCTTCTTGCATCTTCGTGGTGAAGAGGAGCCTAGAGACCTCGAACCTTCGGATCTCGCTTGCTCATCGAACAACTCATGAAGATGGAAGACCATAGTGTTAGCATCCATATGCTCATCGCGCGGCTCGGTACCATCGCCGCTAGCATGATGCAACTCGCCATTTCGAGAATCGCCACATGCTTCGATAGACCAACATTTGGTTGCAGTTGCATTGTCCTTAGGGATCGGTGAAGAGGCTCTTCAAGGACATATGCAAGCTTTTCCGCCTTGAGAACAATTCTCGAGTTTCTAAGCGATCCAGAAGTTAGGCCGATCGGTTTGTTCGAATCCAAAATAGTGCGCAAATTCAAAGACGTCATGATCAATTTATTGACCTAGAAATACAAAACGAGCATATATGAGAAAAATGATTTTAAAATGCATCAATATACATTTATAAATCCCATTCATTTTTCGAATTTCAAAAAACCCAAAATCACTTCGGGAGATTGTAGGTCCATCTCCGAATGGGCTGATATCCATCATAGTTATGAACAACCTTGGAGAGAGTCCAACAAGCCATTCATAACTACGACGGTAGGTATCATCTATACCGATTGCATATCACGTATATGCAACTATCACAATGTGCTATCAACTAATTGAATGTTCACACATACATCGGGTTGTTAACACATTAACAAGTATGCATCTTATGCATAGCACCCAACTTCACCTCCCTTAACATCGACCTTGGAGAGAGTCCAACAAGCCGATGCTCCAGGTTAAAGCCAACCCATTAATCAAGAATAGTTTTAATATGGTTAGAGCACATTCAACCAATTAGCCCAGCTTGGAGAGAGTCCAACAACCAAAGCTAACGATTGACCTCTGACTCTTACCATATTAGTATTAAACTATTCCATGGTTTGAACATGTTCGGGTTCGAGCCTGGCTTGGAGAGAGTCCAACAACCCAAACAAGAAACGGAACTCTGGTTCTAACCATATTAATGGAAGGTGTAGGCTTTAATATTGTTTAAGGGTTTTATGTATCATCCTCTTTGCATGCAAATAACTATTATCTACATGGCATGGCATACATGACATACATCTACATGTCACGACACGCATGGCATTATGTTATGCATCTAATGCAACTACATGTCATACAATTATGTCATGTACAATATTTCCTTATATGTCATAACTATTTATGGAAATAAAATATGTTTAAGATTTGATTCTCCAAATCAAATCATAATTAAATTAGGAAACAAATTTCCAAATCTAATCACATATTTTATTCATGGAATTATTTGATTAAGGAAAATCTATTTAGGAAACCAATTTCCTAAATCATTAAAACTACTTATGGAAATAAAATATTTTAAGATTTGATTTCCCAAATCAAATCATGATTAAATTAGGAAACAAATTTCCAGAATCTAATCAAATATTTTATTTATGGAAAATTTCAATTTCCATAAATACTTCCAACTTTCCAAAAGTGGAAGATTTCCATAAATACTTCTAGACTTTCCAAAATTAAAAAATTTCCATAAATACTTCTAAATTTCCAAAATTAGAAAATTTCCAGAAATACATTATGACTATCGCAAAACCAATTTTACGATTATGTCGAAACACAACCTGGGCTCGATACCCTTTGTTGGGTTTCGACGCATGGCGTGTGTGTGTTCGATCATGTTTCGTAAACATGAGCACAGCGGAAGCAATAAAAATAATAAATACTCCTATTTATTACAACACACACAACACACGCATGCTATTACAACAAGTGTAGACATAACCGTAAATTAAAATTGCAATAAAAGAAATTTAAACTACGTTATACCTTCCGTATGACGTGTAGCGGGAACGGCATCAACCGGAACGATTCTCGTAAGAATCGTCTCTATCCGTATCCACGCCGAGCTCCTCGGGATGGCTTCGCCAAGCCACGAGCTTCGTCTTCGTACGGGTTACTAGCCTCGTGTTGAAGACGACGTGATCGAGAGATAATCACGGTCCGAATCCAAATTCGGACCTAAAACAAGTCCTCAAGACTTGCTTCTCCGGAGAGGTATTCGTCAACCGATTGACGAATCCTTCGTCCTCCACCTCAGAGGATTACCGGAGATCAAATCCCCGGTATGTTAGCCGCTGTCGGAGCACTAACCGTCGTCCAAACGACGCTCCGACGAGAGGAGAAGAAGCTGTCCAGAAAACTGGACAGCTTGGTGGAGGAGTAGGCGCCGGCCAAAACCAAGGAAGCAAAGTGCTCACCTTGATGCCAAACCTAAGGAGGATGACCGGAACTCTTCTGGCAGCAGCTCGACGCCGGCGAGGAGGAAGGAAGCAACCTTCTGGACGCTGGTTGGAGGACCTTTGGGCTGGGCGGCGGCAGCTTGGAGTTGGGCGCCCGAATAGGAGAGGGAGGGGTTGGGCGGCCACTATTGATTAGGGTTTGGGATTAGGGTTTAAGCCCTATTTTATAGAGAACTAATTCTCTTAATGGTTAATGGATCATATCCATAAAGCCCGTTAACCCGCTCCATTAAGATAAGTTAAAATAAACCAAACCATGATGGTTTATTTTAAGTTAAAACGAACCGAACCAACCTTTGGTTCATTCGTTTAATATAAACCAAACCCTTTGGTTTATTCTCATCCATTGGATTAGGACCAAACCATTTTGGTCCATCCATTATGTCTTCATAAGACACGGCCCATCCACGCTTCCATTGCGACTGAAACAATTTCATGCTCGCTTTATGTTTGGTCCAACCAAACATAGTTTCTCTCGGTCTGAGAATCCCATTCTCAAGCTCGTTTTAAATCCTTTGGATTACACTCGTTGTGCGTGTGACCAAATAGGTTCTCGGTTTATGTTGGTCTATAATTAACCATTAATTATAGAACGATCATGAGTGGCACCTAGTAGTACATCATGATCCCCAATTAACCGAAAAGATCAACGGTTGATCCAGAACTATTTCTGAAACCCTTCAGTAGCTCGAATGAATCGTGCCCCATTCCCTTCACTCATCTTAGACCCACTTGGTTCAGGACATGGTCTATTGTGTCAGTCCCCACTAGGCTGACTACGTCACACCTAGCCCAAGTATCATTTCCTCGTCCTACGGATTCTAGTTACTCCACATGTATCGAAGAGTACCTTACTCTAAACATGTAATGCTTTGGCCAAAGACTTTAGTAACAATCCGACGAGAGGCCATAGGTATACATCTCCTCGCAAGGAGTGGTGAATCCTTTATAGGCTATTCAAACACCTTCGATCACTTCGATTTATACCCAATCATCCCGGGTCCACATCTCCTTAGAGATGTTTGCTTAAGATGTCAAAGCATAAGTCTCTATGATCAAGATGACTTGAATACCGCAAGTCAAAGGAACATCGCACTTAAGCCACAGTAAGAACTTCATTGACATATCTATATATGCAGAAAACCATATGAAGTCTTACGGTTGGTCACTCCAATGAACTAGTTACCATAACTAGCATCCACGATTAACTCCGGACATCACCATGTCCCCAGCCAGTGAGAATCAGCTGCTTGGATACACCAAGGAGTATATCTCGTGCTAGTCTCGACAGAATTGATGGTGTCCAAATCCATCAATTCATTGACTAGGGATAATTCCGATACATCACAATTACACATGTAGAGATACTCACTAGTTGTGATCCAATCACAAATTCTCTCATGCTGTGAATCGTATCGTGGACATTCAGTAAATGAGTTTAAGATCCAATCAAATACATAAAATATGTATACTCAAATAGTGAATCTTCATTTATCATATAAATGGTTCATACATAAGGCGATTGCCTTAGGACATCTCTCATATATTACTAACATACGAGAGGTATAATCTTGTTTATTTTGATTTAGTTCTTTTGTATAATGTATGTGGCTAATTTACTTGGACCCCGAAGATAAATACAAAAACCGGTGATCCGTACATCATCTATTCCGCGGCTAATCGAGGAAAAGAGTTAGGTTACTTGAACAATAAGTTTGTTCAAGAGACCACTCTAATCAAATAGCATGATGATGGATCGGTTGCTTGGGTAATCTGTCTTCGTCAAGTATTAATTTTTTTAATCCGAGGACGTAGATAGGATTGCCATGCATAAGTGACCAAGTTGAAGCGAGAAGCGAAGCTTCGGACCTTCACGTCCTACAGATTCTAGTTACTGCACATGTATCTAAGAGTACCTTACTCTAAATATGTAATGCTTTGGCCAAAGACTTTAGTAACAATCTGACAAGAGGCCATGGGTATACATCTCTTCGCAAGAAGTAGTCAATCCTTTATAGGCTATTCAAACACCTTCATCCACTTCGACTTATACCCAATCATCCAAGGTCCACATCTCCTCAGAGATGCTTGCTTAAGATGTCAAAGCATAAGTCTTCATGACCAAGATGACTTGAATACCACAAGTCAAAGGAATATCACACTTAAGCTGTAGTAAGAACTTTCATTGAAATATCCATATATGTAGAGAACCATATGAAGTCTTACAGCTGGTCACTCCAATGAACTACTTACCATAACTAGCATTCACGATTAACTCTGGACATCACAATGTCTCCAGCCAATGAGAATCAGCTTCTTGGATACACCAAGGAGTATACCTCATGCTTGTCTGACAGAATTGATGATGTCCAAATCCATCAATTCATCGACTAGGGATAATTCCAATACATCACAATTACACATGTAGAGATACTCACTATTTGTGATCCAATCACAAATTCTCTAATGCTGTGAATCGTATTGTCGACATTTAGTAAATGAGTTTAAGATCTAATCAAATACATGAAAACATATATACTTAAATAGTGAATCTTCATTTATCATATAAATGGTTTAAACATAAGGCGATTGCCTTAGGACATCTCTCATACATAACTAACATTTCAGAGATGTAGGAAGCTGAGTTGGGGTGTTGCTCATATCTCTGGAAGGGGAGGAACCCGCATAGCCATTCGCCTTGGATACCAGGTGTCTAACAATGAGGCAGAGTGTGAAGCCATTTTATAGGGCTGCAAGTGGCTCATGCCGTGGGAGCCATGTCGGTCGTTGTCTATTCAGACTCTCAGTTGGTTGTGTCACAGCTCATGGGTGATTTCACAGTCTGAGAAGAAAGGTTGCAAAAATACTTTGTGCCTTTTGAAAAAGGAAAGGCACATTTTCAGGAGGTAATTTTACAGCAAATTCCAAGGGAGGATAATCAAAAAGCAGATGAGTTGGCTCCGTTAACTAGTGCCTTAGATTGGGTGAGACTGCAATACTCTATTTGTGTGGACATTCCTAGTTCCTTGATAGTGTGCAATGTGGAAGATACGACGCCCGGAGGTGACTGTTCACCTGATTAGAGAACTGATATTATGGCATACTTACAGCATGGGAAGGTTCCTAATGAAGGTAGAGCAGTATCTATCTTGGTAACGAGGGCAAAGCGATTTACAATTATTGATGGGATTCTGTACAAGATGTCATTTGGTCAACCTCTATTGAAATGCTTGGAGAAGGAAGACACCGAATGGGTGCTTAGAAGTACACGAAGGATGTTGTAGCAATTGCTTGGGTGGAAGGGCGTTAGCAAGGAAAGTGCTGTTGGCTGGGTATTTTTGGCCAACTCTTCATCAAGACGCAAACCGCCTAGTGCAAACTTGTTCAACTTGTCAAAAATATAGCAATAGATCTGAGCGACCTACTGAGTTGATGGGAGTTGTAGTTGCTTCTTGCCCCTTTGATCAGTAGGGAATGGACATCATGGGTTATATGCCTACTGCCCCTTTGCAGAAGAAATTCTTATTGGTAGCGGTGGATTATTTTTCTAAATGGGTGGAAGCTGAACCTTTAGCTAAAATTATAGAAAATGCAGTAATACAGTTCCTTTGGAAGAGTATTATATGCTGATATGGAATTCCTCGAAGATTAGTAAGCGATAATGGGCGACAATTTCAGGGTAAGAAGATTAGGGAATGATGCTAAAGCCTTAATATTCAGCAAGATTTCACCTCGGTGGCTCACCCTTAAGCCAACGGTTAGGTTGAGGTGACTAATAGAATTCTCATTCAAGGGTTGAAGACTAAGTTGGACACCTAGAGAGAAAATTGGATGGATGAATTGCCTGGAATCTTATGGGCCTATCGAACTACTCCCAAAACAACCACAGGGGAAACCCCATTCAGTTTGGTGTATGGAACTGAGGCAGTTATCCTGGTGGAATCCATTCTAAGCAGTGCTCGAGTTGAAGCATATGAGCCAGAGCAAAATCAAGTTATAAGGAGCACTGAGTTGGACATGGTGGAATAAAAGCGGGAGCAAGCCTGAATGCGAGTTGAAGCTTACAAGCAAAGGATATAGCGAGCTTTTAACAAAAGGGTGGTGGCCAAGAGGTTTCAAGAGGGTGACCTGGTCTTACGCAAGGTCAACCCTGCTGGAGATCCTGGAAAACTAGCTCCTAATTGGGAAGGGCCTTACACTGTGGCTCGCCGAGTGGCTGGGTCGGCATATTACTTAAAAGATGATAAAGGTAAAGAGTTACTCAGGCCCTGGAATGCTGTACACCTAAAATATTTTCATACTATGTAATCAAGGGGTGTCAAGCGGAGGAGTTTTATATATTCTGTCAAAATCTTGAAATGGAATAACATAATATGAACGCCCAACCATGGTGTGGTGACTAGTATTTATGAAAAGCAAGTGTTAATGAAAATTAATTTTCGTTCCAAGGAAGAAAAAATCAAAGAGCAATGCCAAGGATAATTAATTTGTTACAAAGTTTCAATTATCTATGTAGAAGAAACACTGTCATTCTAACCTCACGACATGCTACTAGAATTGTTAATCATTATCAATAGAAAAGAAAGTTATAATCTAAAGTGTTCTGGGGAATAACAGCTGAATCTAGTCTCCCAGTGCAAGAAAAGAGCGGGCTGACAGGTTGGAGGAAACCCATGATTAGCATATTGCTGAACTGCCTCGTTGAATCCATTCCGGTAGGTAGTTTGCATCAGTGACCACAAGAGTTCTTGTTGGTTTTGATCAGTTGTGTATGCACCTTGATGGAACTTGGCGCAATGTTCTTTGTGCTCCCAGAGAGCTTGGTGGGCTTGATAGTATCTCTACGATACTTGAATTATAGCATCAGCTAAGGTGGATACATCGTCGGATTGGGAAGTTTGATCTTGTTGCATAACCCTTGACATGTCTACCATAACTTAACGCATGGAAGCTGAAATCCCCTCCACTACCTCTGTGTAAGCCCTGGTGCGAGCAATTTCACTCCTCAACTGCTGTAGAGAAGTTTCTTACCTATGTATTTGAGAATGAGCTCGAGCCCTATTCGATATTAAAGCTGAGTTTTGGTATACCTCCTTGCTCAATCAGGTTTGAAAGCTAGCTATAGTATTCTCATCCTTTTGTTTTTCATGCCGAAGGGTGGATATAGTCTCTGTGTCCCTCTATTGCTGGCCTTAAAGGGCTGCTATGATTTCAGCATCTGCCTGCCTTTGGCGTTGAGCTTCTGATAGTTGATTTTGGCACCGTGCCAATTCTTGTAGTAGGGAGTTCTCTCTGTCTCTGGAGGCAGTGTGGTCCGCAGATTGTTGCAGGGTCTGCTGTTGAAGTTGAGATTGGTAGTGAGAGAAGAAGCGAGACAGCTCTTGATAATTCACCATCACTTAAGGGTAGCGAATGGGAAAGAAAGTTATTGTTGTAAAAGACAGGCAAGACTAACCAAGGAAGCTTACCAATTCTAGAACGTGTCGCAGGCTTTCCATCTGTGGTATGAGTTCCTCCAAATTGAGTATTCATGAATCTCGGATAGATGGAATAGAAGCAGCCAATAGCGGTGGTTCACTCATATTGGGCAAAAATGGGGATGGTGCAGAGGACTGTGCTATTGACCTGGGATGAGGAAGAATAAGAGCTTCATAAGAGAAGGGAGGAATATCTATGGAAAGGGGAGATGTGGAAGTTGTGGGGAAGAGAGCCATTGATGAGGGGCTTATGGGGGTGGAAGAAAAAAGGGGGAAGCCCAATGATGGTGGCATAATGTCTGAAATTACTTGTCGAATGATAGAAGAAGGGGAACCCACTGGAGAATGAAGGGGGGAGGAACATGGTAAGTTGGGAGATAGGGGCATGGGAATTGTATTTGAGGTCAAAGGTGTACGAGCAACTAAGGGGGATGTGACCATTGATGGCTTTTCACTGATGGGGGGAGGGATGCTGGAGTTGAATTCCACACCTGGTTGTGAAGCAAGACTCTCAAATATCAAGATAGATGCAGGAG
This sequence comes from Wurfbainia villosa, assembly GCA_025175895.1. Taxonomy (NCBI): domain Eukaryota; kingdom Viridiplantae; phylum Streptophyta; class Magnoliopsida; order Zingiberales; family Zingiberaceae; genus Wurfbainia; species Wurfbainia villosa. Next base: position 103,242,064 of record CM045996.1, read on the forward strand.
ATGGTAAGGGTGGTGGTGGAGTTGAGGAAGTCAAGGATAAGGGGAGCGTGACCGGGGTCAACTCCATGTATGTTGGGGGCGTGAATAAGGAAGAGGGGTCGAAGGCAGAAGTTTCTTCGCCTTGCAACCGTGGGCGTGCCACTCCCCATAGTTCAGTTTGAATATGCAGAAAGGGGGGGGGAGCCTGGGGCTACGTAGAGGCGAAGGAGAAGAGGAAGGAAGGCTTGGGTTTGGTGATAAGGCTGGGGAAGAAAGAGGAGAAGATGATACTGAACTAGGAAATTTCATCGACGATGATGGAATAACAGCGAATGAAGTTGCTGATGAGCAGGGTGGGGTTGTAGTTGGAGAAGTGGTGAAGGAGGACCTAACAGGAGTGGGAGCGAGGGGCGACAACATTGGTGTGGTAGGCGATTGGCCCCTCCTCCTCACAACTTCACGTCGCTGTTGGGAGAGTACCTGTTGACAAAGAGCCTTCATCTCGTTGCAAGAAGGGGAAGGAAAAAACTTTCGAATCGCGAAGAAAGGAGGAGAAATGTCGAAGATAGAAGGAATGAAGGATAAAGAATGGGGAAGGCAAGGGGTCATATATAAAGAGAAGAAATGCATTAGTAGCAGGCAAAGAAATTGGCCCTTGGGGCTGGAATATCAGCCTGGAATAAAGATTGGAGCATGGTTTAGAGGGAGGTTGAATTTGAACTTATTCCGACTTGATGGGGCGAAGCCCTAGAGCATGTCATCACACTTTTTATGGCTCGACGCTAGCCAAAGGTGTCATCTCCATGTGGTGGTGGAACGGAGAAATAGGGTTTAAGGTAAATACACTTTGTGAAGAACGACGGAGTAAAAAATTATTCCGACCTGATGGGGAAAAGCCCTAGACCAGGTCGTCACACTTTTTACGGCTCAGTATTAGTTGAAGCCACTATCCTCGTGCGTTTGTGGAACGGAGGAGTAGAGTTTAAGGTAAATACACCTGTGAAGAGTGGCGGAGTAAAAAATTATTCCGACCTGATGGGGCAAAGCCCTAGATTAGGTCATCACACTTTATGACTCAGTACTAGCCGAAGTCATTATCCCTGTGTTGTTGCGGAACTAAGGAGTAGGGTTTAAGGTAAATACACCTATGAAGAGCGGTGGAGTAAAAAATTATTCTAACATGATGGGGCAGAGCACTAGACCAGGTCATCACACTTTTTATGACTCAGTATTAGCTGAAGCCACTATCCCTGTGCGGTTGTAGAACGAAGGAGTAGGGTTTAAGAAAAATACACCTATGAAGAGCGGCGGAGTAGGGAAAAGGCCTAGATCAGGTCGTCACACTTTACAGCTCGGTACTAGCCGAAGCCATTATTCCTGTGCAGTTGTAAAATGGAGGAGTAGGGTTTAAGGCAAATACACCTGTAAAGAGCGGCGGAGTAAAAAATTATTCTGACATGATGGGGCAAAGTCCTAGATCAAGTTGTCACACTTTTTATAGCTCGGTACTAGCCGAAGACATTATACCCATGTGGTTGCAGAACGGAGGAGTAGGATTTAAGGTAAATACACCTGTAAAGAGCGGCGGAGTAAAAAATTATTCTGATTTGATGGGGCAAAGCCCTATATCAGGTCATCACACTTTTTATGGCTCAGTATTAGCCGAAGCCATTATCCCCGTCTGGTGGCAGAACGAAGGAGTAGGGTTTAAGGTAAAAACAACTGTGATGAATGGCGGAGTAAAAAATTATTCCGACCTAATGGAGAAATGCGCTAGACTAGGTTGTCACACTTTCTTACGACTCAGTATCAACCGAAGCCATTATCCCTGTGTGATGGCGGAATGGAGGAGTTGGGTTTAAGTACACTTATAAAGATTGGTGGAGTAAAAAGTAATCATTCCGGCTTAACCAGGCAAAATCTTGAGTTAAGTTATCACCATTTTTCCAGCCTATCTTTAAGTCAAGCTATTATCCTTGTGCGGTGGTGGAACAGAGGAGTAGGGTTTAAGGTAGATGCACTGGTAAAGATTGGTGGAGTAAAAAAGGTTATTCCAACTTGATCAGGCGAAGCTCTGGATCAAGTCGTCACTATTCTTGCAGCTTGTCTCCAAGTCAAGCTATTATCCCAGTGTAGTGGTGGAACGGAGGAGTTGGGGTTCAAGGTAGATTCATCAAAGTATACAACGACGGAGTAAAAAATTATTCCGATTGGATCAGGTAAAGCCCTGGATCAAGTCGTTACAATTCTTGCAGCTTGTCTCCAAGTCAAGCTATTATCCTCGTATGGTGGTGGAACGGAGGAGTTGGGGTTCAAGTTTGATTCACCGAAGTATACAACGGTGGAGTAAAAAATTATTCTAACTTGATCAGGCGAAGCCCTGGATCAAGTCATCACTATTCTTTCATCTTGTCTCCATGTTAAGCTATTATCCCTGTGTGGTGGTGGAACGGAGGAGTTGGGTTCAAGGTAGATGCACCGAAGAATACAACGACGGTGTAAAAAATTATCCTGACTTAGTCAGGCAAACCCCTAGATTAAGTCATCACTGTTATTTCAGCTTGCCTTCATGCCCAACAGTTATCCCCATGTGGTGGTGGAACGGAGGAGTCTAAGGAAGATACAATGATGAAGAACAATGGAGTAAAAAATTATTCCGACTTGAGCAGGCGAAGCCTTGGGTCAAGTTGTCACTATTTTTTCCAGCTTGCCTTCATGCCAAGCTATTATCCCCATGTGGTGGCGGAATGGAGGAGTCGGGATTAAGGTAAATACATTGATAAAGAATGGCGAAGTAAAAAATTATTCCGACTTGACCAGGCAAAGCCCTGGGTCAGGTCGTCACTATTTTTTCCAGCTTGCCTTTGTGTCAAGATATTATCCCCGTGTGGTGGCGGAACAGAGGAGTCGGCTTCAAAGTAAAGATGCTAATGAAGAAGTACCAAGTGAAGAATATTGTTTTAATCTGACCTGACCAAGTCTAGGGTCAAGCCATCTTTATTTTTCCAGCTTGCCTCCTAATCAAGTTATTATCCTTATGCAGTCGATATATCTGAAGAGTTGGATGGAGGCATTATTAGGAGATGGTGGAGATAACCAGTCTGGCTCTGACTTGTCCAGAAAAGGTACGATCACCTCTCTCTTTCTGTTATAACTGGAATATACCCTTGTTTGGGGTTACAGATGAAGAGTGATCAATTTGATGGACTGACATTAAAAAATCGAAGGAAGTGTTGACATGAATTTAGTAAGTTCTGTGGTTGTATCAGGCGTTGGGGTATCTCATTCATTTTGGAAGAATCATCATTCGGCTAGAAGAGACATACACAGTTGCTAGGATAAAAGTTTTTACTAATAAAAAGAAGGATTACAGGTATAACTTTTTAAAGAAAATAACAAAAGTTCACCCTAAGGAGGACTAAGGAGCTTTGCGAATGATTTTCTTTGGGGGTGTTGTTGGGGCTTGTCGGCCACCAGACTTGGCATTGAAAAGTTGTATGATGTAGGATTGTTGCATGAATCCATGTTTTGACAAGGCCCTTTGGGCTATCGCCAACTCTTGATGCAGGGTGTAGTTACAAGTGGAGGCTAACTACAGGTGCCTCTTCAGGTCTCTGAGATGTTCTTTCAGCTCTTCTATACGTTGTTGCTCTTCAGTCCGCCTATCAGGAGAAGGAGAGTTGTTGCTTTGCCCTGATGTGTCTTCCATGGTGAAGGTAGAAGAAGGGAGAAGTACACCGGCGAAGGAAGAAGAATGAAGGGGTGTGTTGGCCTGAGGCAACGCCGGGGGGCTTTTTATAGAGAGAAAGGGGTATTAATTAACCCTCTTGGGAAGTGAAGGGAGTAAAGGCAGATAATATGGGAAGATGCGGGGACGAAAATGAGGGTAGTTGACTGCATTAATTCTAAAAGGACTAGTCATATCCAACAGGAGAATTAGACATAGGGTAGGTTCAATCTAATCTTGGGCCAGTGGTTCTTTGGCAATATTCCTCAGCGTTGTTATGCGGGGTCAACCCTTCAGAATGGGCCAAAGGCATTTTGCGGAGAATGTTCGAAGCAATCAAGCATAGCTATGACAAGCTTAATATTCTTTTCTTCTTATAGATGCGAAGACCAACAATTACATTAATGAAGATTCTATTTACAATGAACGGACACTACTGGAAGAACCAATAGAAGACTCCTCTTCGGAGTGAACAATCAGAACCACTCTAGGAGGCCCCCCAGCTTGCGGTCGTAGTGGGGGGATTGTAGGAGGAAGAGAGGGAGGAGCTTCAGTTGGCGGAGGAGAAGGAGCGTCGGCATGAGAAATCAGAACCACTCTAAGGCTCTAAAGTTTATGGCAAGTTGTACCGGGACTAGAGGAGGATTCCACACCCGGTTGCCGAAGGATGGGAATGGAGGTCGAAAGGACCTCCTGGTGTTGGGAGCTATTGTGTCGGCCAGAATTGGAGGAGGAGGAGGCCGATAAACTGAGGTGGTTGTGGAATGGGTGGCTGAGTCGTCAGAGGAGCCTGAGCTGAAGGAGTTCGAGTCGAGAGAATCCGAGTCAGAACTTATGTTAATGGGGAGCACTAGAGAAGCCATGAAAGTAGGATAAAAGAGAAAAGACTTGTAATAAGTATTTATAGAAGGAGAAGAATGTTGATATCCCTCCTTGGGAAAAGGAGAAGGAGGCGAAAGGCTGAAGACAGTAGCCAAAGGGTTGCCATTGGAAATAGTACGGAGATTAACTGTTAGGAGACTAGATGTGTCTTCATTTGGTCAAGGGGATAAGATCTACGTGAGGCCGATCTCACTATAGGGTTCGTTAATTGTCTAGTAATCTATTTTTCCCACTTGAAAAATGGTTGGGGACAATTTGAAATATTCTTTTTCTTAAGCTAGCCCGAGTGACTTCTCGATTGAGTATGAGTAGCAGTCGACTGTCACCATAAAGATTGCTGATCTTGGGTGGTCAAAGGTAGTAAAAAAGGGGTGTTTGATTCACTCTAACATAAAAGGAGAAGAGGCGAGTCGTGCTATCACATACTTTCCATTGATAAGTTCTGTAGTACATTGTATGAATAGTAAAAATTATAAATCAAAGATATTCTCCGGATAATTGGCCATAACAACGTCTACATCTAAGTGACTAGTATCTGCATCTAGAGGAGGGTAACACTGAGTGACATTTTGTGTAGTGGACCCATCAAAACCTAGAGCAAACATTTGTGCCATTTTCTGGGGGCACTTTAACTGTAAGTCTGCCTCCCTTTCTTTCCATTGGGCCTCATGGTTAGCCACTTGAGAGGTAAGAGCATCTCTATCCTCGATAATTATCACAGTGTGTTGGCTCAAGGAGGTCATGGCCTCAGCTTGCTCCTTCGGCATCGCCCGCAGTTGTCCAGCAATCTCTATCAACTCTTTAGGAAGGGTATAAACTTTAACAGAGAGGTTGTCTACGTATGTTCGACACGATAGTAGAGAAGCCTTCAAATCTTTATTTATCGTTTGAGCTTGTAGGAGGGTAGCTGAAGATTGAGATGCCCTAGCTTATGCCTCTTTAAGCTGAACTTTATGCTCTACCAATTCTTGAGTTAAAGTGTTGACACGTTGGATCTTATTAGATTGCAAGAATAGCTGGCGTTTGAGGTCATTGTTCTTTTTTAGGAGCTCCTCTTTTTCACTCCTAGCCATTGCTAATTGAGTCATCAAATCTTCACAGCTATTGGCTAGGGTAGCCTCCCTTTGCTTTCTCTCAGTTAAGTGTTGCGATAACTTCTTCTGCTGAACAAGGAAGGCTTCATGGCGAGTAGCCATGACAGATTGGTAATCCACCAGATGTAGTGTCATCTTGTTGTATTCAGTGACTACCTGGAAGAAAGGAAAATTCCTTGTGATGATAAGTATCAGTGTATTTTAAATGTGAAAGGGATAAAAGAGTATACCTCTACTAGACTCTTGCGTAAGCACTCGTGAGGGCCCTGAATACTAGATTGGTTGAAAACATTTACTTCTTCTATACTTCGGATCCTAAGTGTGGATCCTAAAGAAGTAGTTGGAGGGTTTAGAGGGATAATGTCCCCCATGACAAGAGGAGGTTCTTCTGCAAGGGAGGTACATGTAGAAGGATCAAAATTTGTAATAGGGAAATGAGAAGGAGATGGCTTAATATGGGTAGGAAGGGGAGGGGAGGATATAGGAGAACCATCTTTTCTACCTAAAAGAGAAGGAGATGAATGAATTGATAGTGAAAGGTGAAGGAAGGGTTGGAGGTTAGACTTCCTCCCCTGTCAGCTCAGGGATAGTAAGGCGACGACGCTTGTTGAGATTTAAAGAAGGGGGAGGAGTGGAATAATGAGAAGGAGGGGATGCTGGAGGAGTGGAGGCACTGGGAACGCTCCCCTTACGGGGATGGAGCTTCTTACGAAGAGAAGAGGGAAGGACAGGGACTTTCCCCCTAGCCCTTTTCTTAGAGGGCTTCTTCTTGGCGGTAACAATTTTCTCCCTGCTAATTTTGGCCTCTTGCATCATATCATTTGCAATACAAGCCATTGGAAACAATGGTTGGTAGTAATAGAAAATATTGTACATAATGTATCCGAATGAGAGTAGCCTCCTACCTATGATGCCCGGATCGTTTAAAGGGAAAGGGGATAGATCATAACGACTCAGAAGGGGAGGCTTTAGCAAATAATTAGAATTATATGACACTCCCTCAACACCTGGTAGACCTCTAGAAAAGGACATTGAGTTCTGCTCTCTTGAAAAGGAAGCAGATCTAGGAGGGCGATTTCCTAGTTTTCAGAATGAGGTAGTGGAGTAGGGAGTTGGGAAAAAAAAGTATAAATCCTCCCAACCCTTATAGGAGGATGACATATTTACAAGGAATTGGCAGTATTGTCAACTGATGAAATAGAAAATGCCTTCTTTAGAGGATTTCAGTTGGAAAAGACAGTGAAATAGTAGTGGGGACAGAGTGAGCTCCAAGTGCCTAAAAACTATTATCACCCCTGTTAGTATACGAAAGACATTAGGGGCCAATTGGTTTATGTGGAGTTGATAGAAGTCTAGTATGGCAAGATAAATGGAAGGCATAGGAAAACGCAAACTATTTAGTAGTTGGTCGGAGTAAAAGCAATGATAGCTAGGAGTGGGACGGTGTGGCCAACAGGAAACAACAGCAAAATGACATTTTATGGAAGGGTCTATGTGTTGGTCTCTCTCGTTGAAGAAATGGTGTTGGCTGCCTAGGCGTGTGACGGTCTCTTCGCACCACGAAAGCGATTTAGGGCTTTTCGAAGCCATAGGTGTGAAGAAAAGGAGGGCACTTACTTGGGATTTAAGAGAGATGCTCGCAAAAGGGAGGTAACTCCTAGATGTTATGAGTTTAGGGCAAAAGACAACTGCCGGTAGAAATCTCCAGGAGGGGAGAAGAAGAGTCGAAGATGAGGGAGTAGAAGTTGTCGCATAAAGTGTAACTTACCAAGGGGTTTTGGCTCTTAAACATCCACCTGAAAGATGAGAGGGGGGCCCATAAACCCAATAAGATGTTTTAGGGCGCATAAGCTAAATCAGGAAGAGGGAAATTTGGGCTCAACAAGGAAAAGGAGATCGACGAGGAGGAGAACAAGGTGGAGTCTCCCACTTAAAGAGTCAAACTCAAAACTTCGTTTGACTATTTTAGGGGGGGTGGCTAATGACACTGTTGTGACATGATTTGGAGGATAGATATCAAAATAGCGACTGTTGGAAGGGGGAAGGTCGTGTGTGATCTGTTACTTAAACTGACTACACCTAATCAAAGGAAGTAGACCGAGGGGATAGGGCAACAATGTGAAGTAGAATGGTAAAGTCTGAGGGCTAAAAGGAAACCAAATGGATAACTCAGGATGCGAGTTGGGGGCGACTCAGGGAAGTGAGTCGGGAAGTGACTCAGGGAGTTAGGGGAATTGTAAAGGAATGAGTCTCATGGCTGGAAAGGAGAGCCGAGTCATTCAAGGGAGATGGCTAGAGAAAAATAAAAACCTTCAAAAAGAAAACAGAGGGTAAAGATGAGGGGTAGAACATTCCTGGGTACGTCAACTTATAAGAGTTTGTGATACAATGTAACAAACTAGGACCCCACATAATATTCCCATGGGTCTCCATTTCTTATTCTCTTAACAGAATTATTTCTGAGGCGAAAGAAGGCTTGCCAGGTGGACGATGATGGGGATGGTTTGTTACATCACAACGGGCTACCGAGAGCGAGGATAATAGGGAAAGAAGAAGGAGGAAGATGGAGGATCTTGGCCAATTCAATTCTAGTCAAATCATTTAGGGAGAGACAAATGGAAGGAAAAGGAGGGAAGGAGCTTTTGGAGAGGGAGGAGAGGCGAGATCGAAGAGTAAGAGGAAGAAGGGAGAAGAGGAGAGCCAGGGTATTCATCACTTAACATTGTACACTGTAAAATTTGTAAAAGATTTTCTCCACCTCTCGGAAGTACTTCCGAGAAGGAGAGGTTTTATAGTTGAGGTGTTTAAAACTGTAGCTCGCTCTAGAGCTCACCCCGTGGAGTAGGTATTGGAATTCTGAACCACGTTAAATCTCGTGTTACCGATCATTGTGACATGTGTTCCTTTCATCCTCATCAATCACTATTTACTGTTGCGGTCGTAGAGAACCCTAAGCCTCTTTGACGTCAGTATCTCCTTCTCAAGGAGGTGAAAAATCCAGACTTCTGCACCAATATCCCACAACTCCTTAGCATCCCTATAGCTTCCTAATCTAGACAAAATATCGTAAGGTATCAATTTTATTAACATTTTCGTTACCTTAACAGTTTTCTTGAATTGTTGTCTTTGTTCCTCGATCCATCTTGATTTTTCTATTAGCTTGTTGTCTTCATCGCTAGGCACTTAAAAACCATTTTTCATTATTATCATAATATCAAAATCGGTTTCGAAATATACCTCCATCCATTTCTTCCACCACGAAAAATCTCTTTGAATTTTGGTGGGTGGATGTTTATGTCGGCCATTGTTGTGCTTATCCTGGCAATGAGTCCGATGATAAGAGCCTCGCTCTGATACCACTTGTTGGAAGATCAATGGCCTAGCTAGAAGGGCAGTTGAATATCCTTTTTCATCGCTTGATTGAATTCGATCATGTTTGCGTGCTTGTCTACAAACTCGTTAATATGCGCAGCGAAAATAATAGTAAAGCATAAACGAAATCAAGGACACAACACACACAAGAGACGACTAATATAACGTGATTCGGAATCTTAGGTTCCTACTCCACAGGGCGAGCTCAACGAGCTCTAGTGATGCACACACCACTACTAAAACTCCTTCTCGACAATATGTCGGAGGTGGAGAAATTTCATACAAGAAATTACAACAGTAATATACAAGATACAAGCGAATACAAAGACAATAAGAAATATAAGTAAAGAAACACTTTACAACACTTGCTTTGAACTCTTGCTTGTTGCTTTCTTTGGTTTGCTCTTGAAGATCTGGAATGCAACAACAATTTCCCTTCAAAATCTCCCCAAAAATCATTGCAAAATCCTCCAACTCGAGCTTCTTTTATAACTTGCATCGAGCTGATTTCGCTCCTGGCAATCGACTGCCATAAGGCCCCATTCTACTGCCCCTGTAGTCGTTGTCTCACAAGCTTAATCCACATTGGCATTCCAGCCAACGGATACACTGACAATCGACTACCATTACCATCAGTCGACTGTTCAAGCCCGTACCTGACTGCTCAGTCGATTATCGAGCTTTTTGTACTCGTGACCATCAGTCGACTGCCCTCCGTGGCAGTTGACTGTTCAAGGCTAGTCGACTGCCCAAGGCTGATAATCGACTGCCAAGGCCACTTGGCCGTAGTTGATCACCAATCGACTCCAGATCAGTCAATTGTCCAATATCCCAGTCAACTGATAAACCTTAACAATGAGGTTTACCCCAAGTATGATGCCCTCATATTTGCAAGACCACCCTTAGCCTAGACCTAAGCCTTCTAGCCACCTCCACTAGCCTCGCACCTATCAGATCCCTCCAAGTCATCCATGACTTGTTCATCCATGTGCGAATCGCTCCAAGTCATCCATGACTTGTTCATCCATACGCTAGCCTCCAAGTGCTTCCTTCGGTTACTGTCATGCTAACCGGGTCTACACTGCCAAGGCACATCCTTGGACTTCCCAAATGCCATGTCCCATGCTTGGACTTCCCATGCCAACTCCATGTTGGACTTTCCATGCCAAGGCTACACACTTGGACTTCCCTTGCCAACTCCATTTTGGACTTTCCAAATGCCAAGACCAATTCTTGGACTTTCACCGCCAAGGCTACACACTTGGACTTCCCTGACCAACTCCATATTGGACTTTCCAAATTCCAAGACCCATGCTTGGACATTCACCGCCATGGCTACACACTTGGACTTCCCATGATAATTCCATGTTGTCATATGTTTTTTCAAACATCAAAATACTACTCGAGTCAAACTCGAGTTGATTGTACCAACAATCTCTCCCTTTTTGATGTTTGACAAAAACCACAAAACATTTGAGTTAGGCTACCTAACTCAAATCTCCCAATTATCCCAAATTGGTAAATCTTACCAATTGTCGCAAATTGGTCTCACAATCTCCCACTTTTTGACATACATCAAAAAGGCTCTCTCTAAGGGTGTCAATGTCTCATATCCCAATGAGATCTTACAATCTCCCCCTTGATCCAAAAACATCTAAGATGCCTTCACTCTTCCTAGTGATAAGTCCCATATCACTATATGAGAGGCAATCCTCATTCTCCCCCTAATGAGGAAAAACACATCCATCATCTCATGATAGATAATCTCCCCCTAAAGGCTTTCTCTCCCTTGACCAATGTACCAACAATGTACTTGGAGAGTCCCTAAGCCTATAGAAACACTAACCAATCAAAATTAAGGGCAAAGATTCAACATTGAATTTTCACCTCCCTTAAAATTCGATACGCACCCTAAACACTTATCCTAATCCAATTTTAATGAATTTTCATCCTTCCAATGCTTTCCAAAGCATATCCTAGGGTTAGGAGCAGTTAGAGAACCTAGAAACAGCTGAACATGGGCTAAACATACCTTGTTTACCCAAAATCATCACTTGTAAGTCGACTCTGTTAGCTACCAGTCGACTTCCTTTAAGGTCAGTCGACTGCCATCAATGGCAATCGACCGATTTTTGCACTTTGCAAAAATTAGAATTCAGAAATCAAATTCCGAAAAGCATAAGTAATTGTACATAACTCAAAAATCATGAAAATTCATATGTATAATACTTATAACATTCATATGAATGAAAAATATTTGAAAAATAAAATACCCATAAAATAATGAGATTGACACAAAGTTCAAAACAATTGAAAAATTTCAATGTTTGACCCTACTTTGTATCATCTCCTTCAATGGTGATTGCTATCAAAAGATAGACTTCACTAAGATTTTTCAAAATAATTTTGAAATGATTTTAAAACCTTAATCCATTTTCCTAACATCTCACTTGTATCTAAGGTGTATGAAGACACATACAAGTCAAGGGTTCTTGTGAGATGTGGATTTTGGTTATTTAGGTTTTCATGCATTTTCTAGGAAACTCTATTTGATTCCCTTATACATGATACTTCAAATCATGTCATTGTCTTTAAATCAATTTTAATTAATGCATGAATAATGATTATGACATAAATGATAACATAAGTAAGGCATGTGCAATAATCATGATGTCATGACATATAACATAAACCTAAGCATAACATGACATTAAAAATTAACCCTGAGCATGATCATGATATTTTATATGATAAAAATGAATATGATGTCATGATAAGGCAATGACAAACAAGGTATGGCAAATAAGAGGTAAAGGTATAAAAATACCTAAATTTTAGTATAAATTGCCATTTGTTATGATTAAATTCATATTTGCCATATTACCATCTATCTCCCAAATGTGCCAAAAATCCAAAATGACACACCATAACCTCTAAGACCTAAATTGTGCCAATTAGATCATTTTTTTAAACTACTCAAAATTATTGGCACATGATAAATTGTCAACTCTACCATGGTTAAGTTAACTACCCATCCACTTAGGGTTGACACACCCTAACCCATCTAGCGTGAATCAATCATACTCCTAGGAACCCAATACCTATTGGAGCTCCTTTGATTTACAAGGTATTCACTCGGGATAACTTCCCTAAATACCCTCCTAATGACCCTCCTAGACTTAGAAGCCTTGGTCATTATGGTCTTGTCAAGGTTAACCTTAGGGATTGCCACCCTAGTAACCTTCTTAGTGGTCTTTCTAGGCTTTATAGAACCCTTGGCCACTAGACACACACCATGGTTAGCCTTAGAGATGACCTCCCTAGTAACCTTGGCTTTCCTAGACCTAGAAATGGTTCCATGATCGAATGCAACATTGTGATAGGTGTTCTTGGGGTTAGACTTGTGGCCCAAACCTTTCTTGCCCTTAGACAGTTCTTGTCTCCTAGGACCTAGATTTTGATCATTTGACCCCTTAAATGAGTTTGTCATTTTTGCTAGGGTCTTTTTCAATTTTTCAAGCCTTTAACTCAAGGCTTAGTTTTCTAATTCTAATTTTTCAAATTTTGATTTTTCATTGACCTTTTGGAAAATATTTTTCTTCTTAGGCATATAACTACCCTTCTTAGGGTTAATGCCTAAGTTTTCTTCTATCCTCCTGATACTTTCCCTTGGTAAGATTATTTTAGGGTTATTGGTTCAAGTCTTGTCCTTAGACATAAAACTATAACTCTTAGCACCTAAACAAAGGTATTTGTTTTTAGCATGATTTTCATGAACAATAGCAAGATTACTAAAGACATGCTTTTTAACATAGGAACTTGAAGGTGCATTATTTAAATTTACCTTAGGGTTAGCTTTAGAAGCTCCCCCTACATATGATGCTCCTTCCTAGACCTTGGAGGCTTGTCTTCTCTTAGAGCATTGGCTCCTATAGTCTCCTCGTTGATTGCACTTGAAATACACAATGTGCTATTTGTTCTTCCTAGCGGGGACTCCGGCATCCTTTGACTTGTCTTTGACTTTCGGTTTCGACACTTTCTCCTTGGCTAATTTTGGGCACTTGCTCTTGTAATGCCCTTTCTCCCTCACTCAAAGCAAATTATGTGATCCTTATTTTTATGAATTGCATTTGAGTTACCTTCCTTGGTTGGGGACTTTGTTCTTGATTTCTCTCGTATGTGGGAGCTTCTTCTTGTTCTTGCTCTGAGATGGAAAATCTCTCCTCCCCCTCAATCCTAGAGGTAGAGGTTTCCTCCACTTCTTCCACATCCTCGGATGTCAATGGCAATTCTTCCTCGGCATCCTTCTCTATTCGTGTCTGTTCGGGATTTTCGTGGAATTTGACCAACTTATCCCACAACTCCTTAGCATCCCCGTAGCTCCCTAATCTAGACAAAATATCATAAGGTATCAATTTTATTAACATTTTCGTTAACTTAACGGTTGTCTTGAAGTATTATCATTGCTCCTCTGTCCATCTTGATTTTTCTATTAGCTTATTGTCTTCATCCCTAGGCACTTCAAAACCATTTTCTATTATTAACATAATATCAAAATCGGTTTCTAAATATACCTCCATCATTTTCTTCCACCACGAAAAATATCCTTCGAATTTTGGTGGGTGGATGTTTATGTCGGCCATTGTTGTGCTTATCCCGGCGATGAGATCAATGATAAGAGCCTCGCTATGATACCACTTGTTGGAATATCGGTGGCTCGGCTAGAAGGAGGGTTGAATAGCCTTTTTCAACGCTTGATTGAATTTGATCATGCTTGCATGCTTGTCTACAATACTCATTAATATGCGCAGAGGAAATAATAGTAAAGCATAAACAAAATCAAGGACACAATACACACAATAGACAACCGATATAATGTGGTTTGGAACCTTAGGGTTCATACTGTAGGGATGTATACTGAAAATTCTATCTTTTGTATGAACATCTTTATTTTGAAATAAGAATCACATGATCATTGTTTGCATTCTTTAGTTATGCAATATTGTCTAATACATTACATTGTAGATAACATGGTGTGTGGTGTCACATGGGAGATCATGTTATCGGTTCCTTGTAAAGTATAAGTAAAGGCTCACAACCGAGATGACTTTGGACACACCATCGGAATGGTTGTACCGTGATTTGGTATTGGTTTGTCTTGACCATAGAATCACACTAGTGCACTTTGTGTGTATTGAGCAGGACCGACTTAGAGGCGATTCGATTTATTGCTGACTACATAATCGAATCAGACCTCATATATTATTTAGTACATGCTCTTAATCCCGATATAATAACGGGCACATATACTTAGTATTCATCTCTTTGATTTACCAATGGGCGAGATTTATAGATTAAATCGATAGGTTCGGTAAGTTGGGAGATGATATTATTTATATGGTGTGCCATTGATTATAGGAGGAAACCGTGTCCAATATATTAGGATGATGATGTACCCTTGAGGAGCTCATAAGGTTCATCATGTAAACCCTGCAGGTGGACTTGGTCCGGCATGATGAATAGGTTGAGTGGTACTACTCAAGGAGTTAGATGTTGATTAATTAATGGTCAGTAAATTAATTAATCAACGGACATTCGAGATCTTAAACACGGGGAGAAAATGTACAAATAATATATGGAGCTCATATTAACTTATGGGGGTTGGTGAGGTAGATCAATGATAATCCTCTAGTGGAATGGATAATCATTAGTGGATCGGACTTTATGTGGGCTTGATCCATGGGTGGCCAAGATCCAACTCCTCCTCATGGTCCCTATTGTAGCCTATTAACACCTCATGAAGCTTAGATCCAATGGATAGAAACAAAACTCTAGATCCAAAGGTAGAGATTAAATCTCTAAGATCCGACGGTTGAGATTAAATCTCTAGATCCGACGGTTGAGATTAAATCCCTAGAACCAATGGTGGAGATTAAACCAAGGCTTATCCCTAACTCTATAAAAGGGTGGACTAGGGGTGGGCGGCAAACACAATGGAGAGGAAAGGGGGATAGGGTTATGGGCGGCAAGAGCAAAGGAGGTTAGCATTTTGGGTGGCCACAATTAAGGAAAGTTTTTTTTTTCTTCTTCCTTTGGTGGCCGAAACCCTTCCTCCTTCTTCTCTATTTTGTTTGGCCGGCGCCCAAGCTTCTCCCTTTCATCTATGGATTTATGATGGATGGCATTAGGGTTGCTTCCCATGGGCGGAAACCAATTCTAGTTGGGATAGGAATAGGAGTAGGTGGCTAGGGTTAGGGTTTGGGTGTTGGTGGTGGGCGGCAACAAGGGGAGGAAGCTTCTCCTTCCTCTTCCTAAGGTTGGCCGGCCCCTCTTCCTTCTTCCCTCTACCTTGGCCAAAGCTCAACCTATTCTTCTCCCATTCATCCTTGGCCGGAAATTAGGAGAGCTTAGTTTAGGGTTTGGGCGGCAACAAGGAGAAGGAGTGTTTTCTTTTCTCTTCTCCAAGTGTTGGCCGACGCCCATGCCCTTGTTGTTTCTCCTTTGGTTGGTTTCCATACTCCATGTTCTCTTCCTTGGCCGGCTACAACATCGAGTTTATTGACTTGGTGGCCGGTTCTAGATAGGAAGATGAGTTTTGTTTTATGATCTTCCTTTGTTCGGAGTGAACAAGGAAAGGAAGATTGGTGATCTAGGAGGCTTCAACTTTTGGTAGATCGTCGCCCACACGCCGTTCGAAAGGAGGAAAGACATACAATAGAAGATCAAGAGGTATAACAAGAGGTATAATCTTGTTTATTTTGATAAGTGTTCTTTTGTATTATGTTTATAATTTCTTTTCTATTATATGCATGTTTTGTGTGGATGGTTACTTGCTTGTATTTGTTTTTCCAATTATGAGCATGATATAAATCTGTATATGGATAAATAATACTTGGATCCCGATCATAAATACAAAAACCAGTGATCCATACATCGTCTATTCCGCGGCTACTCATAGAATAGAGGATGGTCGCTTGAACAACGAGTTTATTCAAGTGACCTCTCTAAACAAATAGCATGACGATGACTTGGTTGTTTGGGCAATCCCTTTTGTCTAGGATTATTTTTTTTTTAATCTGGGGACATCGATGGGATTGCTATGAACAAGCTACCAAGGTGAAGTGGGAAGCGAAGTTTCCCCTCACAGACTCGATAAGCAAAAACCTTCAATTGATATCAGAGCCAAGGTTTCCGATTTTGTGTGTTTAGGATTCGATTAATTTTTATGCACTTTTCATATATTATATGTGCCGGATAATAGTAGGATATGCATAGTTTAACTCTTTGGTTGCAGGCATAAGATTCGACTATTATGGCCATATGTGTGTATGTGATTGTATGTGTGTATTTTGTTGAATCCTCGGGGTTGACGAGACTAATATTTAATTTTTTGTAAATTAGATACGACATTGTTTAGCCACTCTTTATTTTAGTTTACTTTTGATCTAGATTTCATGTAAACTCCCTCGTGGAGTATAGGATCGATGGATGTAAATTAAAATAGGTTTTAGTCTCGGCTCGGATCTCCGGATGGCTCATACATGGCGTAGGAGGAGCGGACAAGAAGGCGTTGCGACGGGAGACATATTGAAGACAAAAGCCATAATAGTTGGAAAATAATTTATTTTTCATATTTATTGCTTTTTGTTTGATATGCATGTCGTAGGCTAGGAAAATTCCTCAATTTCAAATTACTAAGTGGGAGAGGGAATTTTTTTTTTAATTCCCACGGCCTCCATTACGATTTGATAAGTGATACAAACAAACTTGCGCGTCGGCTCTGAGTGCCTTCCTCCCCATCGGATGAGTTTGTTTGCGAATTACAAGGTCAAATATGATTATAGGGAATTATCAAGGAGCGTGTGTACTTCCCCATCGTAAGGCACATAACCCGAGATAATTACCTTGGTACCAAGTAATGGTGAACACTTAGATACAAATATAAATATCCTCCCCATCGGAGTCACTGCTTTTATTTGTAGGGCCGAATAGAAACTAACTATTAATTTTACTTGTCAAAAAGTTAGGTTGACAAGATAGTAATATTAATGGGTAAAACCTTCTCTTACAAATGTAGAATTCGTATACGTCCACACTATCGTGGCATACGATATTCTCGGTGTTTTGAGGTGTTGGTTGATTTTAAAATTTTATTGTTTGAGGAATCAATAATTTTTTGAAATCTAAAGTAATGATCTATGTGATTTTTAGGATTTTCAAAATGACTTACAGTCCACTTGTTATGATACTAAAGGAAAATAAACTTACTGGACCCAAATGATGTTGATTGGAAAAGAATCTAGATATTGTCTTAACTGCTGAGGAGTACAAGTATGCACTCTTCAAAGAGTGTCCTCAGGCCATGGTTGCTCAGAAGGTTTCTACTTCTAAGCCGAAAGGCAAGAAGAAGAAGAAATAAGGTGGAGCAAAGGTGGTGGGAGGATCTCAAGGCAAGTACTTCACTTGCAAGCAGGATGGACATTGGAAGAAGGACTGTCCCAATCCAAAACAGAACAAAGGCATATCCTTTGGTCTAGTCGTTGAAATGCGATTAGCAATGTTATCTACCAGCACCTGGTGTGTAGATACGGGAGCATCTAATCATGTCTGCAATACTTTGTAGGGGTTCCAGGAAACCCGACGACAAGCTACCGTTTACTTGGGCAATGCCACTAAGGTGGCGGCTATTGCAGTGGGAGATGTTTTATTTATCTTTTGAGAAAAATAAAACGTTGGTTCTGGAAAATTCCCTTTATGTACCTTTATTTAGAAAGAATTTATTCTTTATGGATGGATATTCTATTTCTTTTAATAACAGAGTTGTTATAAAAAGGAATAGGGAAAATATCTGTTCAGGTACATTGATAGGAAATTTGTATACACTCGAACCAAAAGCTCCCACGATGCAAATAGAAGTTAATAACTCATCTTCTAATTCCAATAAGAGAAAAGAACCTTCGAAGATGAACCAAACATATCTTTGGCATCTTAGGCTTGGTCATATTAACCTAAGCATAATTCAAAGGTTGATAGCTGATGGACCTTTGGGCTCATTAGTGGTGGAAGATTTCCCAACATGTGAATGTTGCTTGGAGGGTAAAATGATCAAAAGGCCTTTTGAAGGCCAAGGGTTATAGATCCAAAGATGTGTTGGAATTGGTTCATTCTGATTCGTATGGTCCTATGTCTATCCAAGCAAGAGGTAGTTTTGAATATTTCATCTTTCTCATAGACGATTATTCAAGATATGGATGACACTACGATCTGCTCGTAGTGGCGAATACCTATTGGGAGAGTTTAGGAATTACTTATCAGAGGTTGGGATTCAATTCCAATTGTCTGCACCTGGCACACCCCAGCAGAACAGTGTAATAGAGCGAAGGAATAGGACTCTTATGAAGATAGTTAGATCAATGATGAGTTATTCTGAGTTGCCAGATTTATTCTGGGGATATGCTCTAGATACAGCGGTGTACATTCTAAACTTGGTTCCATCTAAATCAGTGCCTTCTACTCCAACAGAATTGTGGACTGGGGGAAAGTCGAGTCTAAGACATATTCAGATATCGGGTAATCCAGCACATGTGCTGAAGGCAGATGCTGGTAAGTTTGAACCTCGTACAGAAGTACGAATGTTCGTTGGCTATCCTAGAAAAATGAAGGGTGGGTTATTTTATAGTCCTAGAGGTCAGAGGGTGATCGTTAGCACGAACGCCAAATTTCTAGAGGAAGACTATGTGATGAACCACAAGCCCAAGAGTAAAATAGTTATGGAGGAATTAAAAGGGGAAGTCACTTCTTCAGTACCACCGGTACAAGAGGATATACCTCAAGTCACTGCACCGCATGTCACAGAGGATACACAGGTGATACGTCGTCGTAGTGGGAGGGTTGTGAGATATCCTAATAGATTCATGTTCTTGAGAGAATTTTCTGATTTGATTCCTAGCGAACATGAACCTGAATCCTGGACATATGATGAGGCAATCCAAGATAAAGATATAGTATCTTAGTAAAGAGCATCTTGTATGTAAGCTTAATCGGTCCATTTATGGATTGAAGCAAGCTTCGAGGTCTTGGAACATCCGCTTTGATGAGGTAATCCAGTCTTATGGATTTATTCAAAGTCCGGATGAGTCTTGTGTATAAAAGAGATGTGATAGAAACGTAGTGGTATTTCTTGTACTATACGTAGATGACATTTTGTTGATTGACAACAATAACAAGGTGTTATCGGACGTAAGGGTATGGTTGTCCAAACAATTTGATATGAAGGACTTGGGAGAAGTGGGACACATCCTTGGGATCAAGGTTATAAGGGATCGCAGGAAAAGAATGTTGTGCTTATCCCAAGCTTCATACATAGACATGATTATGGATCGTTTTAGCATGCAGAACTCCAAGAAGGGTTTTCTACCTTTCAGGCATGGAGTTCCTTTATCTAAGGAGATGTGTCCTAGAACATCTAAGGAGATAAAGGAGATGAAGGCAGTTCCTTATGCTTTGGCAGTAGAAAGCCTTATGTATGCGATGCTATGTACGAGACCAGATATCTGCTTTGCCGTGGGCATGGTCAGCAGATATCAGAGTAATCCAGGATAGGGACATTGGACTGCGGTAAAGCATATATTGAAGTACCTGAGAAGGACTAGGGATTATATCTTTGGTTTCATCAAGGCACCAATTACTCCCTGTGGGTTACACGGATTCCGACTTCCAATCTGATAGGGATAACAGTAAATATACCTCAGGTTTTGTGTTTACTTTGGGAGGTGGAGCCATTGTATGGAGGAGTGTCAAGCAGAAATGCATGGCGGACTCCACCATGGAAGCTGAGTATGTGGCAGCCTCTGAGGCAGCCAAAGAAGTTGTGTGGCTCAGGAACTTCCTGATGGACTTGGATGTGATTCCTGGTTTGCCCAGAACTATCACAATTTATTGTAATAATAATGGTGCAGTTGCAAACTCGAAGGAACCACGAGCTCATAAGGCATGTAAACACATAGAGCGTAAGTACTACCTGATACAAGAAATCGTAAAGGAGGTAGAAGTTGCTGTCGCCTAGATTGCATCAGAGGATGACCTGGTAGACCCTTTTCACTAAGGCCCTTCTAGCGAGAGCTTTGATAGGCATGTGGAGGGAAGGGGAATCAGATGTATGGCATTATGAGGACAACATAGTCTTTTAGTATAAGTGGGAGATTATAGGGATGTATACTGAAAAATCTATCTTTTGTATGAACATCTTTATTTTGAAATATAAATCACATGATCATTGTTTGCATTTTTTAGTTATGGAATATTGTCTAATACATTACATTGTAGATAATATGGTGTGTGGTGTCACACGGGAGATCATGTTATCGGTTCCTTGTAAAGTATAAGTAAAGGCTCACAACCGAGATGACTTTGGACAAACCATCAGAATGGTTGTACCGTGATTTGGTATTGGTTTGTCTTGACCATAGAATCACACTAGTGCACTTTGTGTGTATTGAGCAGGACCGACTTAGAAGTAATTCGATTTATTGCTGACTACATAATCAAATCGGACCTCAGATATTATTTAGTACATGCTCTTAATCTCGATATAATAACGAGCACATATACTTAGTATTCATCTCTTTGATTTACCAATGGGGGAGATTTATAGATTAAATCGATAGGCTCGGTAAGTTGAGAGATGATATTATTTATATGGTGTGCTGTTGATTATAGGAGGAAACCTTGTCCTATATATTAGGATGATGATGTCCCCTTGAGGAGCTCATAAGGTTCATCATGTAAACCCTGCAGGTGGACTTGGTCCGGCATGATGAAAAGGTTGAGTGATACTACTCAAGGAGTTAGATGTTGATTAATTAATGGTCAGTAAATTAATTAATCGACGGACATTCGAGATCTTAAACACGGGGAGAAAATATACAAATAATATATGGAGCCCATATTAACTTATGGGGGTTGGTGAGGTAGATCAATGATAATCCTCTAGTGGAATGGATAATCATTAGTGGATCGGACTTTATGTGGGCTTGATCCATGGGTGGCCAAGATCCAACTCCTCCTCATGGTCCCTATTGTATCCTATTAACACCTCATGAAGCTTAGATCCAATGAATAGAAACAAAACTCTAGATCCAAAGGTATTGATTAAATCTCTAAGATCCGACGGTTGAGATTAAATCTCTAGATCCGACGGTTGAGATTAAATCCCTAGAACCAATGGTGGAGATTAAACCAAGGCTTATCCCTAACTCTATAAAAGGGTGTACTAGGGGCGGGTGGCAAACACAATGGAGAGGAAAGGGGGCTAGGGTTCTGGGCTGCAAGAGCAAGGGAGGTTAGGGTTTGTGGTGGCCACAATTAAGGAAAGTTTTGTTTTCCTTCTTCCTTTGGTGGCTGAAACCCTTCCTCCTTCTTCTCTCCTTGTTTTGGCCGGTGCCCAAGCTTCTCCCTTTCATCTATGGCTTATGATGGATGGCATTAGGGTTGCTTCCCATGGGCGGCAACCAATTCTAGTTGGAATAGGAATAGGAGTAGGTGGCTAGGGTTAGGGTTAGGGTTTGGGTGTTGGTGGTGGGTGGCAACAAGGGGAGGAAGCTTCTCCATCCTCTACCTAAGGTTGGCTGGCCCCTCTTCCTTCTTCTCTCTACCTTGGCCAAAGCTCAACCTATTCTTCTCCCCTTCATCCTTTGTCGGAAATTAGGAGAGCTTAGTTTAGGGTTTGGGCGGCAATAAGGAGAAGGAGTGTTTTCTTTTCTCTTCTCCAAGTGTTGGCCGGCGCCCATGCCCTTGTTGTTTCTCCTTTGGTTGGTTTCCATACTCCATGTTCTCTTCCTTGGCCGGCGGCAACATCAAGTTTATTGACTTGGTGGCCGGTTCTAGATAGGAAGATGAGTTTTGTTTTATGATCTTCCTTTGTTCGGAGTGAACAAGGAAGGAAGATTGGTGATCTAGGAGGCTTCAACTTTTGGTAGATCGTCGCCCACACAACGTCCGAAAGGAGGAAGGACATATAATAGAAGATCAAGAGGTATAACAAGAGGTATAATCTTGTTTATTTTGATAAGTCTTCTTTGTTTATAATTGCTTTTCTATTATATACATGTTTTGTGTGGATGTTTACTTGCTTGTATTTGTTTTTCCAATTATGAGCATGATATAAATATGTATATGGCTAAATAATACTTGGATCCCGATCATAAATACAAAAACCTGCGATCCGTACATCGTCTAATCCGCGGCTACTCGTAGAATAGAGGATGGTCGCTTGAACAACGAGTTTGTTCAAGAGACCTCTCTAAACGAATAGCATGACGATGACTTGGTTGTTTGGGCAATCCTTTTTGTCTAGGATTAATTTTTTTTTTAATCCGGGGACATCGATGGGATCGCCATGAACAAGCTACCGAGGTGAAGTGGGAAGCGAAGTTTTCCCTCACGGACTTGATAAGCAAAAACCTTCACATACTCTACGGGGCGAGCTCAATGAGCTCTAGTGATACACAAACCTCTACTAAAACTCCTTCTCGACAACACGTCGGAGGTGGAGAAACCTTGTACTAGCAATTACAGTAGTAATATACAAGATACAAGCGAATACAAAGACAATAATAAATATAAGTAAAGAAATACTTTACAACACTTGCTTTGAACGCTTGCTTGTTGCTTGCTTTGGTTTGGTCTTGATGGTCTAGAATGCAGTAGCAATTCCCCTTCAAAATCTCCCCAAAAATCACTGCAAAATCTTCCAACTCAAGATCCTTTTATAATCTTGTTTGAGCTGATTTCACGCTTAGCAATCGACTGCCCCTGTAGTCGTTGTCTCACAACGACTTAATCCACATTGGCATTCCAGCCAACGGATACACTGGTAGTCGACTGCCATTACCATGTGTCAACTACCCAAGCCTATAGTTGATTGCTCGATCACTCAGGCTTTACGTGCTTGCGACCATCGATCAATGCACTCCGTGGCGGTCGGCTACCAAGGCCAATCGACGCCCAAGGTCGATCATTGCCTAAGGCCACTTGGCCACAATCGATCACCAGTCGACTCCTGATCAGTTGACTGTCCAATACCCCAGTCGACTGATAAACCTCAACGATGAGGTTTACCCCAAGTATGATGCCCTCATACTTGCTAGACCACTCTTAGCTTAGACCTAAGCCTTCTAGCCACCTCTACTAGCCTCGTACCTATCGGATCCCTCTAAGTCATCCATCACTTGTTCATCCATGTGCGGATCCCTCCAAGTCATCCATGATTTGTTCATTGATGAACGCAAATGCGACCTCAAAGTTCGCGATGGGAACCATCGAGGACTCGAAGCGCGCGCTCACCCTCAATGCCCACAAGTGACGGATGTTGTCAAGTAATAAAAAGATTATCGATCTCACAGGGGCTGAGATTCAAGTGTCAATTGTTTAGTGGGTGTTATTGTTCGGGGTTTAACGTTAAGGGTTGTGCTTATGAGGTTTGTCTGTGGTCCTAACTCTAGTACAGTGTCACATGAAATATTAAAAAATCGTCGCTAACCATGAAAATATAGATTTCAAAATTTGATTTTATTTGTATTCGAAATCTTGTAATACAATATCAACCACACAATTTAACTTAACAACAAGCAACTGAAACAATAAAACCAACATATACATTTAAAAACAACTAACATAACATCATATTTAAAGTACAAAACATCCATTTTCACAAATTCATAGTATTAAAATGCAAACACATTCAAATCGAGCACATTTTCACTAGCTCAAAATATAAATATTCACAAACTCTAAGGTGGAGGAGGAGGTGGAGATGAAGATGACTCATTCTTCAATGATTGTAATGCTCCAGGTGCAAGACGATTTAGAATTGCTTCGAACATATCTTGTCTTGATCTCATTGATGTTAACTCATCTTGGGTGCTAGCTAATCGAGCTTGAGTGTTTGCTAGCTCCTCTTAGGTGGACTGAAGTTGTTCACGCAGTGTTGCATTAGTTATTCTGGAGGGGGAGCTGGCATCTGAAGAAGTGGATCTAACTTGTTTTGGCCCACTTCCAAGTCCTCTAATATATCCAAAACGAACATCGAGTACTTGATCACACACCTAATCTACAATCTGAACTGCATCGATGTCATCTCCGGTTTCTTATGACTGGATGTGTTCATCTTGCAGTCTCACCATTTCACCCTAAGAATAATAAACACATTATCAATATGTTTACAAAGAATTACTAATATTTAAAAATAACTTTACTAAATTTTATGAATGATATCTTACGTATGCAACCTTGACTCTCTCCCCACTCCATCCTTTTGATAAGGTACAGTGGGTTGTATTAAAGATAGTAATCCGATCTTTTCTCTGAGACTGATCAGTCTAAAAAATATTATAATGTGTTAATATTAAAAATACCAACCAATATACTCTACCTATAAAATTTGTACTTACACCATCGTAACTGTACTGGATGAATGATTTTGAGCAACCACGATGGGTAAATGGTAATTGTGCTCGATTTTTGGCATTTATTGCCGATTGGGTCTACAATATCAAAATTTGTTAAGATATAACTTAAAACATGAGTTGCACATATTTTAATTTATACATAACTCAGATAATTGGTATAGATTGAGTTACCTGAAATTTCTCTTATTCAAATAGATCGCACATATAGTGCCAATCTTCTTGCGTCTCACAAAACTCGCTCGGCATATGATGCCATTGCTCGGTGGGGGGAAGATGCAGTAGACTCTTATAATGAGTGTGCATTTTATTTTGATTATTTCTATACCTTGCACTCATTAATCTGTCGGTCGCCTTCCTTACCGACATTGCCTCCTCGACAAAACTAATATCGAAAGCAGCCTAAAAAAAATACCAATGTTGAATTTTAATAACGAATGATGGTTGATTCTTTAAATAGAAAAATACTCATACTTATAAATAATCGGTCATATATCATCTGTTTATTATCTGCGGGGATATACTTCTAACTCTTAGCTTGTAGGGGAGCGAACTTCTTAATTGACAAACCTAACTCTGTCATAAAAGTAGTTGCATTGGTCCCGATAGGGTGACCATCGCTCTTATGAAATGTATTGGGTAATCTACCCCGTTCCTCGATTTGCCATCGGAGCCGATCGGAGTGTGTGCCTTATATCTCTCTACGTGCTGGATGAACTGTAAATCAAAGAATGTTAACAATTAACAAGTTAAATATGTAGGAAACAAAATATACATACTTACAACCACATAACTAACTAGTAGGAGCAGGAGCATCGTCATCATCAGACATAGGTACAACTGGGGGCGGCTCAATTCTCTTAGGCGACATAGCTGTGATATAAGGATTATATACAGATCGACGTATAAAAAAAGATTATATTAAATACATGAAATATAAATGAAGAACAATATAAATATAGTGTAAATACATCTAATCACTATCATCATCTGAAAAGGATAATAATCATCCGCCTCATTGTCAATTTCACTATCTTCACCATCGGCAATACGATTACTTTGAGCGCCCATATCTAGATCCACTTGTGCATTTGCCATATTAATTTGGTGATGCTCAACATCTAATCGACAAAGTTGATTTATTGCTAAGTCTTCACCGACTACTGAAGTTGAATCATTGGATGAAATCTCTTGGTTTGACTCTATGATCAAGATATTACCATCCTCAAAATCTTCAGGTACTTCATCAACTTCAGTTACTTCGTATATATCGCGGTGGTGAACCCTTTGCATGACCTTCCAATGACCTCCATGTTTGATATTATTCAAATAATACACTTGATTTGCTTGGTTTGCCAAAATGAATGGGTGATCATCATACCATATTTTAGAAGTGTCAACACACGTGAGATCATACTCTTCCACCAACGATTTTTTTTTTTGGATTACATTGGAACCATTCACACCAAAATAATTGAACTTTATACTTGAAAGAGTAAAATATTTGGACCACATCCTTCAACACACAAAAAAATCCAAATTGTCCCCATCGTTAGAGGATGGTACACTGACCCCACTATTCTAAGTAGTTCTGTGTGGATCACGGGACATCGTATGATATCAAATCCCATTTACTATGCATGCATCATATAGTTGAACTTCAGCATCAAGTCCCATTGCTAAATAATACAACTCATCTAAGATATTTGAATTTGTTAAATTTTTTAGCGCTACAATTTTATCCCCAAACTATTGGAGGATCGGTGGCCGGGTAGAGGGGGGTGAATAGCCCTCAATGTGTACGATGGAAATTACTCTCTTCTTGATTGTCTACGATTAGGTTAGCACAGTGGAAATATGCAAAACAAGGTAATTAAGACAAAACACAAGAAGTAAAAGAAAGAACAATGCTAACAAACAATGTAACGTGGTTCACGACCCTTGCTGCTAATTCACAGAACGATTCGTTCTAGGTGAATCACTCCTAAACCTTCACTAATCTCTCCTTCAAGGTGGAGGTAAACCATTCTTACAATAATCACTCCCTCTTACAATATAATTGAAATAAACACAAGAAAGAGGAGTGAAAACATTTTGGGCACTTGGGAGAAGTTTAGAGTAGAAGCATTAGCCTCCCAAGAGCACCCAAGACCTTTTCTTATAGGGAAGAGGTCATTCTTCCCGTTGGGCACCTAGCAGTCGACTGATGCAACCATCAGTCGACTGCTACTGTAGCCATTGCCTCGTAATGACTTCATCCACATTGGCGTCTAGCCAATGGCTCCCACATCAGTGGACTAATCATGCCCATCAGTTGACTGATGTAGCCATCAGTTGAGTGATCCAGGTGATCAGTCGACTTTCAAACCTTTTGTGCCCGCGACCACCTTGATCAGTCAACTGCCATCCCTTGGCAGTCGATTGATGGTGCAGTCAGTCGACTGCTAAACCCTAGCAGTCGATTGATGGGCAAGAATATCTCCAGTCGAACACCGGTCGAGCTCCAGTCGAGTGCCATCAACCCAGAGCAGTCGACTGATATCTATATCAGTCGATTGGTGTTGGGTAAAACCTCAAACAAACCATTTGTTTGAGCATCCGATGGTCGAGTAAATCCTCAACCCACTTGATTAAGCATCCGACACTCCCATTCATCGAGTAGAAACCTCAAACTAATGTTTGAGCATCCGACTTAACCATATGTCGGGTAAAACCTCAAACCCTAATTTGAGCATCCGACTTGTTTGATAAAACCTCAACCCACTTGGTTGAGCATCCGACACTTAGCCATTCGGCCAAGTTCACCTATGAGCTACCGTTTACAAATCGCTCATTCTCTTATCTCCCTTGAAGTCCATTGCCGAAGCTCTCTTCGTCCGACCATGTCCCTCAGATGCACCAAGTGCACAGCTTCGCAATGCCATCCTTCACATCTCGCCCTGAAGTATGCTTCCTTGTCTTCCCTTCAATGTTTCTCGTCCAGCAGTCCCTTGGATGCACCAAGCACATGACTTCCACAATGCCATCCTTCACCGACTTAAAGACCCGAGCCATGAGATGGTGAACCCACCAATGCTTTCGTCAAGCCAATCCCATGTGTGAATTACTAAGTCCTGCATGACTTCAACACACATATCAAATCACATAACAACCTAACTTAAACCCTTTGCCACACACATCAAAACCACATCATACATGGGTTGATTGCCTTAACAATCTTCCCCTTTTTGATGTGTGGCAATCCGTTTAAGTTAGGTAAAATATTAACAAATACAGAAGGCAGGAAAGCATGTAAAATAACATGAGTATCAAACACTCGCCCTAAATACATGCAAGTCCCCCTTAACACATGCTAATTCCCCTCCTAGCATGATTAACGTAAACACTCACATTTCTCTCCCTATGACACGAACAAAAACATTTAACATATGTTATACAAGCATGACATCAAGTATAAGGAGAGAAAAATACCAAAAACTTCTGAAAACTAAACAAAGCAGGTTACTGTTCTCGTGCACAGTCCATCAGTTGATTGGTTCAGACTATCAATCGACTGGCACTTGATTTCCATCTTTTCTGATTTTCAGACCAAATTTCAGAAATGCATAAAAAATTATAAAAAATTTTAAAAATCATGAAATTCGAGGAACATATTTTTGATAAGTCCCTTTATCAATGAAAAATGAATTTTCATGAAAATTCATTCCAATTTTGAATGTTTGGCAAAAACTCAAAGATGAGTAAAATCACTAAAATTTTTATCAACTTGAAAGACTAGTTTTGTCTTGAAATGATTTAACACATGAATTCACAGTTTGAAAAACATGAAATGGTTTTAAAACATTTAAAATATCCAACTATGATCTATGGACAATATGTCCATTGATTAAACATTTGTTTTCCCCATAGTTGGTCTATGATTGCTATAATATGATACACCTAATGACCCATCAAAATGTTATAAGCATAAGTGAGTCTTTTGTATTATCCTAACATCTCACCCATGCTATATTTTCAATCAAGTTAGCCTATAGTGAGTGTGAGATGTAGCTAAAGGTATTTATACTTAACCATAAATTTCATGTAATTCTACCCAAAGGTTAAGTATCATCCTAAAAACCCCATCATGATCATAAAACTAGTATTATCATGAGTCACACATTATGGTAATACATCAAATATTACAATTCAAATCATAAATCATGATCATTTACCAAGTATAAAATTAAGTATCAAGGATCATGATTCAAGCATTATTTGAAGGGACGAAGCTTTGCTTCTCACTTCGCTTCGGTCGCTTGTGCATGACTATCCCATCTATGTCCCCGGATTAAACAAATTAATCCAAGACAAAGACGGATTACCCAAACAACCAATCCATCATCTTGCTATTCGATTAGAGTGGTCTCTTGAACAAACTAGTTGTTCAAGCAACCTAACTCTTTTCCTCAATTAGTTGCGGAATAGATGATGTACGGATCGCCGATTTTTATGTTTGTCTTCGGAGTCCAAGTAAATTAGCCACATGCAATTACATACATCATACAAAGAAAAAAAAGGAAACCAAAACAAGAATTATACCTCTTGTTTACCTCAAGGTCTTCTATTGTATGTCCTATCCTCCTCTTGGACATTGTGTGGGCAACGATCCTCCAAGAGATGAAGCCTCCTAGATCACGTATCTTTATTTCCTTGTTCTCTCCGAACAAAGGAAGATAATAAGCTCCCTTCTTCTCCTATCTAGTTTTGGACACAATCCCTTTGGAGAAAGATCAAGCCACCTTCTTCTCTTTGTTGTTGCCGCCAGGCACCAAGGAGAGGGAGAAGGAATAATGGGTGCCGGCCAAGAGCTCCAAAAAAAGAACCTTCACCCATGTTGCTGCCGACCAAGGAGAAGAAAAGGAAGAGGTATGGGCGTCAGCCAAAGTGAGGAGGAAGAGGATGGGCGCCGACTATACCTTAGGAAGAGAAGGAAACAAACCCTAATCCTTCCACTTGTTGTCGCCCAAGCCTTTTCCCAAACCCTAGCCGCCCAAGCCAAAAACCCTAATCTCCCAAAGATGTTTCACGCCCAAGCCCTTAGCCCTCCTTTTATAGAGCTAGGCTTAAGCCTCCTTTCAATCTCCACCATCAGATTTAGAGATTTAATCTCCACCGTCGGATCTAGAGATTTAATCTCCACCGTTGGATCTAGAGATTTAACCTCCACCGTCGGATCTAGACTTCCATTTTCCACCGTCGGATCTAGGCTTCATGAGGGTTTTAATAGGATTCAATAGGGACCATGAGGAGGAGTTGGATCTTGGCCACCCAATGGATCTAGCCCACATAAAGTTTGATCCATTAATGATAATCCATTCCACTAGAGGATTATCATTGATCTACCTCACCAATCCCATAAATAAATATGGGCTCCATATATTAATTGTACAAATATCTCTCTGTGTTTAAGATCTTGAATGTCTGTCAATTAATTAATTTACTGATAATTAATCAATCAACATCTAACTCCATGAGTAGTACAACTCAACCTTATCATCATGCTGGACCAAGTCCACCTGCAGGGTTTACATGATGAACCTTATGAGCTCCTCAAGGGGACATCATCATCCTAATATATAGGACACTGTTTCCTCCTATAATCAATGACACACCATGTAAATAATATCATTTCCCAACATATCGAGCCTATCAATTTAATCTATAAATCTCGTCCATTGGTAAATTAAAGAAATAAATATTAAGTACATGAGGCCGTTATTATATTGGGATTTAGAGCATGTACACCATAATATCCGAGGTTCGATTCAATTATGTAGTCAGCAATAAATTGAATCACCTCTAAGTTGATCCTGCTCAATACACACAAAGTGTACTAGTGTAATTCTATGGTCAAGACAAACCAATACTAAATCACAATACAACCATACCAATGGTTTGTCCAAAACCATCTCGGTTGTGAGCCTTTACTTATACTTTACAAGGAACTGATAACATGATCTCCCATGTGACACTACACACCATGTTATATACAATGTAATGTATCAAACAATATGCATGACCATAAATATGCAAACAATGATCATGTGATTCTTATTTAAAAAATAAAGATGTTCATACAAAAGATAGACTTTTCAGTATACATCCCAACAATTTATCACTTATACTAAAAGACTATGCTACCATCAAAGTGCCATACATCTGATTCCCATTTCCTCCACATGCCTATCAAAGCTCTCGCTAGAAGGGCCTTAATGAAAGCATCTACCAGGTCATCCTCTGATGCAATCTAGGCGACAACAACTTCTACCTCCTTTACGATCTCTCATATCAGGTGGTACTTGCGCTCTATGTGTTTACTTGCCTTATGGGCTAGTGGTTCCTTCGAGTTTGCAACTGCACTATTGTTATTACAATAAATTGTGATAGTTCTGGGAAAACCAAGAATCAAATCCAAGTCCATCAAGAAGTTCCTGAGCCATACAACTTCTTTGGTTGCCACATACTCAGCTTCCATGGTAGAGTCTGCCATGCATTTCTGTTTAACACTCCTTCATACAATGGCTCCACCTCCCAAAGTAAACACAAAACCTAAGGTAGACTTACTATTATCCCTATCTGATTAGAAGTCGGAATCTGTGTAACCCAAAGGGAGTAATTGATCTGCCGGGTATACCAGCATATAATCCCTAGTCCTTCTCAAGTACTTCAATATATGCTTTACCGCAGTCCAATGTCCCTGTCCTGGATTACTCTGATATCTGCTAACCATGCCCATGGCAAAGAAGATATCCGGTCTTGTACATAACATAGCATACATGAGGCTTCCTACTGCTGAAGCATAAGGAACCATCTTCATCTTCTCTATCTCCTTTGATGTTCTAGGACACATCTCTTTAGATAAAGGAACTCAATGCCTGAAAGGTAGAAAACCTTTATTGGAGTTTTGCATGCTAAAACGAGCCAAAATGGTGTCTATGTATGAAGCTTGAGATAAGCACAACATCCTTTTCCTGCGATCCCCTATAACCTTGATCCTAAGGATGTGTCCCACTTCTCCCAAGTCCTTCATATCAAACTGTTTGGACAACCATAACCTTACGTCTGATAACACCTTGACATTGTTGCCAATTAACAAAATATCATCTACGTATAGTACAAGAAATACCACTATATTTCCGTCACATCTCTTGTATACACAAGACTCATCCAGACTTTGAATAAATCCATAAGACTGGATTACCTCATCAAAGCAGATGTTCCAAGATGTCGAAACTTGCTTCAATCCATAAATGGACCAATTAAGCTTGCACACAAGATGATCTTTCCCCTTTGCAATGAATCCCTCTGGTTGCTACATATAGATGTTTTCTTCAAGACTTCCATTAAGGAAAGCTGTCTTGACATCCATCTGCCACACCTCATAATCCATATGAGCAGCAATACGTAAGAGAATCCAGATAGACTTAAGCATGGCTACCGGCGAAAAGGTCTCCTCATAATCGATACCCTCTTTCTGAGTATACCCTTTCGCAACAAGCCTTAGTTTGAAGGTCTCAACCTTCCTTTCTATTCCTCTCTTTCTTTTATAGATCCACTTGCATCCAATGGTTTTTACACCATTGGGTGGTTCTACTAGCTCCCAGACATGATTTGAATCCATAGATTCTATCTCAGAATTCATCGCACTTTGCCAAGATACTGCATCTTTATCTTGGATTGCCTCATCATATGTCCAGGGATCAGGTTCATGTTCGCCAGGGACCAAATTAGAAGATTCTCCCAAGAACATAAATCTATTAGGCTGTCTAACAACCCTCCCACTACGACGAGGTATCACCTGTGTATCCTCTGTGACATATGGTGCAGACACTTATGGTATATCCTCTTGTACCGGTGGTACTGAAGCAGTGACTTCCCCTCTCAATTCCTCCAGATATATCTTACTCATGGGCTTGTGGTTCATCACATAGTCTTCCTCTAGAAATCTGACATTCATGCTAATGATCACCCTCTGATCTCTAGGACAATAAAACAAACCACCTTTCATTCCTCTAGGATAGCCAACGAACATGCGCACTTCTATACGAGGTTCCAACTTACCAACATCTGCTTTCAGCACATGTGTTGGACTCCCCCAAATCGGAATATGTATCAGACTAGTCTTTCGCTCAATCCACAATTCTGTGGGAGTAGAAAGCACTGATTTAGATGGTACCAAGTTCAGAATATACACCGTCGTATCCAAAGCATACCCCCAGAATGAATCTGGCAACTCAGAATAACTCATCATCTATCTAACCATCTCCATAAGAGGCCTATTCCTTTGCTCCGCTACACCATTCTGCTGGGGTGTGCCAGGTGCAGACAATTGGGATTGAATCCCAGCCTTTGATAAGTAATTCCAAAACTCTCCCAACCAGTACATTTCTCCACATCAGCCTTGAATTCTTTGAACCTGTCAAAGCATTTAGACATGTGGCGCATCAAGTAAATGTATCCATATCATGAATAATCATCTATTAAAGAGATGAAATATTCAAAACCATCTTTAGCCTGGATAGACATAGGACCACACAAATCAGAAAGAACCAATTCCAACACATCTTTGGCTCTATACCCCTTGGCGTTAAAAGACCTCTTGGTCATTTTACCTTCCAAGAAAGATTCGCAGGTTGGGAAATCTTCCACCACTAATGAACCCAGAGGTCCATCAGCTATCATCCTTTGAATTCTACTCAGGTTAATATGACCTAACCTTAGATGCCAAAGATATGTTTGGTTCATTTTCGAAGGTTCTTTTCTCTTATTAGATTTAGAAGATGAGTTATTTACTTCTATTTGTATCGTGGGAGCTTTTGGTTCAAGGGTATATAAATTTCCTATCAATGCACCAAAACAGATAATCTCTCTACTCCTTTTTATAATAACTCTGTCATTAAAAGAAATAGAATATCCATCCAAAAACAATTTAGAAATAGAAATTAAATTCTTTCTAAATAAAGGTACATAAAGGCAATTTCTCAGAACCAAAGTTTTATTTCTATCAAAAGATAAATAAACATCTCCCACTGCAACAGTCGCCATGTTGGGATTTTTCAAGCCGTAAAAACCACTTTTTATGTTGCGGAAACCTCGGAAGCCCGACCACGGATCCATGCGAAGGTATAAAAAAAAATAAAATATGTATGTGTTTAAAGATCCTAGATCTACCTTAGATCTACAAGATGAGAGTATTACCCTCGTAACGACGCCCTTCGCTTATCCCACTCGTCCAAAAGCTTTGCCGAAACTCAAGAGTGTCAAGTGAACACTCGTCTATTGGTATCCACACGGATAAATGGTGGAGAAACACTACCTAGAGTGTGCTAGCACTCATGGAAGTTTCAGCCAAGGAAGTTGGGAGAGCTTGAGAGGAAGAAGATCCAAGGAAGAAGAAGATAGAGTTACTAACCAAAATCAATTCTCATCTAATGAGAAGTAATGTGGCCGACCACCATATCTTAGGGGGGTTACATGCATGCATGTAACTCCAAGAGCCAATGGCTCTTGGACTCCCTCATGAGGTGGCACCATATGATAAGTCCATGATGATGTGGAACATCATCATTGGCCGGCCCCATGCCATGTCACCATGACATGGCAATTTGTCAAGTCAAAATTGACCATTCATCTTCCCTCTCAAGTCAAGTCAAACTTGACCTCTTATCTCCCATGGTTGATCAAATCTAACCACTTGATTCAAGTCAATTTGATTTAATGAATCTCTATTCATTAATTTAAATTGAGTCAATGAATCAAATCTAAATTAGACTCATTCAACACTTGAATCAAATTGAGTCTAACTCAATTAGTCTAATTTAGATTACTCTTAATCCAATTTGGTTCATCTCATGAACCTAATCCTCATGGTTCATTATATGAACCTAATTTCCATCTAATTGCCCTTTGTGTGTGACCCTATAGGTTTTTTTTAACATTGGCAATGTCCCTAAATTGATTTAGGAACATAAGCAATGAGCGGTATCTAGCAACACATCATTCCTACCCAAGTTACAAGAATGTTGAGCTCCAACATCACCTTTGTGACTACTAATTGTGACTCTCACAATATGTGACAATGTCCCTCTATCCTTGACATCGAGATTGACCAATTGAGGCATAGACCGTGTCATCCTCAGTACAATCTATATCTTGAACTCCAAGTAGACTCACTCTAATCAAATGAGCTCAATATCTCATATTGACTCATTTGGGCATGGCCATGCACTTCGTGGTCTCATTCTATCTAGAATAACAATGTCACTCCCGTCATATAGGAGGGATAGATCCCATCTACATCACTCACATCCCTCCGCATAATTTGTTACATACCCAGTAATCGCCTTTATAGTCCACCCATTTACGGGTGACGTTTGACAAAAAAAAAGTATGCAACTCCTTATGTAGGGAACCATGGTGACTTTAGGTCTAAGGACTAATAGTCATACTAATAGCCATATGAGAAAGTATATGACACTCATATAACGATCCATGATACTTTCTCATGGCGGGTAATTCAGTATACATTCTCTAATGCATACCCATGTGTCAACTTGATATCTCATATCCATGACTTGTGAGATCAAGTCATCGTGTTGACCTACATGCTAGTCTCTACGCATTAAAATTGTCCCTTAATGTTAATACTTGACTAGGAATGATTAAGAGTAGTGTTCTCTATATCATCTCATTATCGATTCAACCAATCGATTGATATAGATAAGAACCTACTACTCAAGGATGTTATTATACTTAGTTATTTGGCATCAATACAAGTAAATATAATAACCATGCCTTTATTAATAGAAATATGATACAATAACGTTCATACAACAATCATCACATGATTGGCTCTAGGGCTTTTACTAACAATCTCTCACTAGCACTAGTGTCAATCACCGTAGTATCTAATATCCAATGACCTAGTGTGACCATCATGCTTTTTCTGTGCCAAAGCCTTAGTCAAGGGTTCTGCGATGTTAGCCTCTGTGGGTACTTTGCAAATCTTTACATCTCCTCTATTGATAATCTCTCGAATGAGATGGAAGTGTCGTAGTATGTGTTTGGTCCGCTAGTGTGAACGAGGTTCTTTAGCTTGTGCAATCGCTCCATTGTTGTCACAATAAAGCTCTATGGGATCTGCTATGCTAGGAACCACCCCAAGCTCAGTAATGAACTTGCGGATCCAAACTGCCTCCTTTGCTGCCTCAGATGCAGCGATATACTCGGCTTCTTTTGTAGAATCAGTAACTGTGTCAGCTTCGAACTCTTCTAGCTCACAGCGCCACCATTCAAGCAAAACATGAACCCTGACTACGATCTATAATCATCCTGGTCAGTTTGGAAGCTGACATCACTGTAACCCTTTACAGCTAGCTCCTCATTGCCTCCAAATATCAAGAAATATTCTTTAGTCCTTCTCAAGTACATAAGAATATTCTTGACTGCTATCCAGTGACGCTCACCTAGATCTGACTGGTATCTACTCGTCATGCTCAAAGCATACGAGACATTAGGACGAGTACATAGCATGACATACATGATAGATCCTATAGCAGACGCATAAGGGATCTTATCCATGCAGTCTCTCTCCTCTCTAAAAGAGGGACTTTGAGTCTTCGAAAGACTCACACCATGTGACATCGGCAGAAGTCCCTTCTTGGAATTCTGCATGGCAAACCGTAGTAATACCGTGTCAATGTATGTACTCTGACTTAGGCCAAGAAATCTCTTAGCTCTATCTCTATAGATCTTGATGCCTAGAATACAGACTACTTCACCTAAGTCCTTCATTGAGAAGCACGTCCCTAGCCAAGTCTTCACAGACTATAGCGAAGGGATGTCATTTCCAATGAGTAGTATGTCATCCACATACAATACAAGGAAGACAACTGTGTTCCCATTAACCCTCTTGTAGACACAGGGTTTATCTTCATTCTTAATGAAACCAAACTGTTTGATCGCATCATTGAATCGAAGATTTCAGCTTCGAGAAGCTTGCTTTAGCCCATAAATGGACCTTTGCAGCTTGCATACTTTCCTAGTATGCTGTGGATCTACAAAACCCTCAGGTTGTGTGATGTACATATCCTCGAGTAAGTTTCCATTCAAAAATGTGGTTTTGACATCCATCTTCCAGATCTCATAATCGTGGTATGCTGCAATAGCAAGCATGATCCGAATGGACTTAAACATAGCCACTGGAGAAAAGGTTTCATCATAGTCAATACCATGAATTTGCTTGAAACATTTAGCCACCAATCGACCCTTATAGGTATGCGTAAGTCCATCCATGTTAGTCTTTCTCTTAAAGACCCATTTACACCCAATGGGTTTGACCCCTTCAGGTGGATTAACCAAAGTTCATACTTGGTTGGTGTACATGGATTCCATTTCGGATCTCATGGCCTCTAGCCATTTCTCAGAGTCTGGGCTCATCACAGCATCCTGATAGGAGGTAGGCTCATTCTCAATGAGCATAACGTCATCATGGTCAGACAAGAGAAATGAGTATCTCTCAGGCTGACGACATACCCTATCAGACCTGTGAAAAGGTAGGTCTACCTGAACAGGTGGTTGTTCCACAACTCTTTGTGCAACAACCTCATCACCCACAACACTTTGTGGTTTCTGTTCAACCTCCATCAAGGCCTTAGTGCTATGGTTCTTATCTTGAATATCTTCAAGATCGAACATACTCCCACTAGTTTTTCTAGAAACAAAATCTTTTTCTAGAAAATCCCAAGTCTTTGCCACAAACACTTTGTGCTGACTGGGAATGTAGAAGTAATATCCCTTCGTGTCCTTGGGATATCCAACAAAATAGCACCTATCGGATTTGGGTCCCAGTTTGTCTGAGACTTGACGTCAAATGTAAGCCTCACAACCCCAAATCCTCATAAAAGACATCTTGGGATTTCTCCCTGTCCATATCATATATGGTGTCTTTATCACAGTCTTTGATGATACACGGTTAAGGGTAAAGGCTGTTGTGTCTAGAGCATATCCCCAAAAAGATATAGGAAGATCTGTGTGACTCATCATAGATCGTACCGTATCTAATAGGGTACGATTCCTCCTTTCGGATACACCATTCCACTGTAGTGTTCCAGGAGGAGTGAGTTGGGATAGAATCCCACACTCAGCTAGATAGTCATGAAACTCATGGCTAAGGTATTCACCACCTCGATCTGATCGAAGTATCTTAATACTCTTGCCAAGCTAGTTTTGTACTTCATTCTTGAATTCTTTGAACTTTTCAAAGGATTCTGATTGATGTGTAATGAGATACACATAACCATATCTACTGAGGTCATTAGTAAATGTAAAGAAGTACCTGTAACCACCTCTAGCTGCAACATTGAAAGGGCCACATACATCACTATGTATAAGTCCTAACAAGTCTGTTGCTCTTTCGCTGTGTCCAATAAAGGGAGTCTTGGTCATCTTGCCTAAAAGGCAAGACTCGCATGTCTCATATGATTCAAAATCAAATGAGTCTAGCAGCCCATCCTTATGGAGCTGAGATAAGCGACTCTCATTTATGTGACCTAAGCGACAATACAGAGATAGGTTTGGTTCAACTCATTTGACTTGAACCTTTTGGTACTTATGTTATAGATGGGGCTCTCTAAGTCTACAAAGTAGAATCCGTTCATTAGAGGTGCACTACAATAGAACATATTATTTAAATAAATTGAACAATATTTGTTCTTTATTATAAATATAAATCCTTTTTTTTCCAAACAAGAAACCGAAATTATGTTCTTAGTTAAGGCAGACACATAATAACATTCATCTAATTCTAGTACAAGCCTAGAGGGAAGAGATAGATCATAAGTTCCTACAACAACAACAACAACAACCCTTGCTCCATTGCCTACTCGTAGGTCCACCTCGCCCTTTGTCAATGCCCTGTTATTTCTCAGCGCCTGCACATTGGTACAAATGTGAGATGCACATCCGGTATCTAATACCCATGATGAAGAAATAGATAGATTGACTTATATAATATTTATACCTGAAGTAGAAGTCTCACTTCTCTTCTTCTTAAGATCTTCCAGGTAAGCTTTGCAGTTACACTTCCAGTGTCCAGCTTCCTTGCAGTGGAAGCAAGCCCCTTCTTTGGCCACCCCTCCTTTGGGTTTAAGTTCTTTGCCTTTTCCCTTGGCTTGGGACTTTCCCTTACCTTTAGGCTTGCCCTTGCCTTTCTTCTTTTGCACCATCAAAATGGAGTCAGATTTTCCCTTCTTAAGATTAAGCTCAGCAGTTCTCAACATGCTGAGCATCTCAGACAGTGGCTTATCAATTTTATTCATATTGTAATTCATGACAAATTGATTGTAGCTTTGTGGCAAAGACTACAAGATCAAGTCAGTGGCCAGCTCTTGGCCATGTGGGAATCCCAATCTCTGTAGGTTTTCTACGTACCCAATCATCTTGAATACATAGGAACCTATGAGAGTCCCATCTTGTATTTTTGACCCAAACAATGCCTTAGAGACTTCATATCTCTCGTGCCTTGCTTGTCCTTGATATAGTTGATGAAGATGTTCAACCATATCATAAGCATTCATGAACTCGTGTTGCTTCTAAAGCTCAAAGTTCATGGTCGCGAGCATTAGACATGACACATCTAATGCATCATCTTGATGCTTCTTGTAAGCATCTTTGTCACTGCGGTGATGGCGGGAGGTGCCTCTAATGTCTGCTCGGGGCGTACAATTTCCTTTCTTGGGTGAGAACGATTCTCAGGTTCTTGTACTAGTCCAGGAAATTTGCTCCATTGAGCTTGTCCTTCTCAAGGACAGAACGCAGAGAGAGAGTGTTCGTGTTTGTTGATATAGTTATCTACAACATACACAATGCAGAAAATTAATATCATATTCCTTTTATCATTTAATTAGGCCTTTAATCAAATGATACTCCCACTGAATTATAGGAATTTTGTAGAATCGAGTTATGGATGTGGTCAAACTACATTACTAGATTCATACAAACTAGCTATAATTCCTGCGGGACAAGATCCACATCATACTAAGCCTTGAGTTAGCTTTGGCTAAATCGCTCAAGACTTAGTATGATCGGTGGGTAACACATTACCGATTACATCTCTATGCAACTCTTGTTTATAGGATCAAGACCCACATTTACAAAAGACCTTGATTTAGCTTTGGCTAAATCGCCCAAGATTTAGTGTAAATGTGATCTTATCCTATCTTTCCAACGGTTGGAATATGCCTATAGTTTTACTCGATCCAATTGAGTTAACTAGTTTTACTCATTCTAATTGAGCTTACTCTAACCCAAGCCATGATAGACGGGACCAAGATTGTCCCTCCGTACCCTACCAAGATAATATGCGTTGCTCTACTTTGGCAGATTCAACAACTACAAATGATCGAGGTAGTGATGGGTATCAAGGACTTGGTAGGCATTTTCGAGTTGATTCGATTAAGATCTAATCTAATCGTAATGTGTATCATATACGCATTAAGGTCTTTATTATCCTACACTAGTATTCATCACATACATACAGGCATTATTCT
The DNA here is from genome assembly GCA_025175895.1 of Wurfbainia villosa. NCBI lineage: Eukaryota > Viridiplantae > Streptophyta > Magnoliopsida > Zingiberales > Zingiberaceae > Wurfbainia > Wurfbainia villosa. The sequence goes on from CM045996.1 coordinate 103,282,172, forward strand.
TGCATGCATCATATATATACAAAAAAAATATCCTAGCATGCATCATATACATACAAGCATTATTCTACTAGCATGCATCACATACATACAAGCATAACAAATATATATATATATATATATATATATATATATATATATATATATATATATATATATATATATATATATATATATATATATATATATATATATATATATATCAACATATATACATATATATAAATTAATTGTGATTAGGTCATGGCCCTACTATGATCTTCTCAATCCAATGAGAAGATCGGACGGTCAACCTAGGGTTAGTGGCTTCTCCAAGCGCCTCCTTTGACCGCCATGTGTCGTCGGCACCCTTCTCGTAACTCCGTCTAGAAGTGGACCTTCCACCGCTCCATTTTGTACATTACAAACATGAAACTTGAGTTACATTTGAGTCTAAAACTATTTACAACTAGAATTTTAAAAAGAAGAGGCACGACACGTAGGTCGCATACCCTATAGAACAAGCACAATCACAAAAACGGCACGCAGGCCGTATTATGAATTACAACACAATAACGTCCAATCATATTGGGGTTCTTGGGCCATGACCATCACAGAATTATACATAATACTAAATTATGTATTTTACAAAAAATTTCTATAATTTTTCCTATTTTATTTTTCAATTTTATGAGTTACCTCTCCGTAACGATCCCGCTAAGCGGTTTCCGGGCGCGATTGCGGGACAAGGCCACTTTCAGGGATAGGGGCAGCGCCCCTAATCGCAAAAATAAACTTTGCGAGTGTCCCTACTAGATCTTATAGTGACTTATGTTGCTGTCCCAAAAATCTAAAGCGAGAACTCGCCGTTTCGGAGAGTTTTTCTCGGTGGTTGAAGCCTATAAGTGTCCCAACACTCGTTGCTTCGACTCTTCGAGAAAAATACCCAAAAATTCTATAAAAATAGGAAATTTACAGAAACTTAAAAATCTGTAATTTTTATATCTAATACAAAAACTACAAATATAAAACACATACATACTTCGCACATGGCTCTGATACCACTGTTGGGATTTTCTGAGCCGCAAAAACCACTTTTTGCATTGCGGAAACCTCGGAAGCCCAGCCATGTATCAGTGCGAAGATATAATAAAAAATAAAACATATATGTGTTTAAGGATCCTAGATCTACCTTAGATCTACAAGATGAGAGAATTACCCTCGTACCGACGCCCTTCGCTTATCCCGCTCGTCCAAAAGCTTTGCCGGAACTCAAGAGTGTCAAGTGAACACTTCTCTATTGGTATCCACACGGACAAATGGTGAAGAAACACTACCTAGAGTGTGCTAGCACTCATGGAAGTTTCAGCCAAGGAGGTTGGGAGAGCTTGAGAGGAAGAAGATCCAACGAAAAGGAAGATAGAGTTACTAACCAAAATCAATTCTCATCTAATGAGAAGTAAAGTGGTCGGCCACCATATCTTGGGGGGGGAGGGGGGGGTTACATGCATGCATGTAACTCCAAGAGCCAATGGCTCTTGGTCTCCCTCATGAGGTGGCACCACATGATAAGTCCATGATGATATGGAACATCATCATTGACCGGCCCCATGCCATGTCACCATGAGGTCCGGAGGGGCGGCACGTGACGCGATCCTACATACATATATTACATTACAGTGGAAGATTACACATAACGTACTTCTTACAGCGGAAGACTTTAGACATATTTTTTTTTCTTTTAAACATAAACATGCGTCGTCATTTCATAGATACTTCTTCTTAACATAGAACATGCATCATTATTTCATAGACACTTCTTCTTAAACATAGGGCATGCGTCATCAGTTCATAAGTACTTAGTTTAATTCATAAGCTAAATCATCTTAGGGAAAACATGCATAAAGAACATAACAGATCTCCTCCACCATGCTACTACCACACACAATTTGCCCCTCCTGCTGCTCCCTTTAGATTATCCACCCTTTAACCTTATCTGCAGTACAAGGGAACATAAACTATAAGCACATAGGCTTAGTAAGATCCTGTCCTACTCACAAAACCTTACGTAAGCATAACATGACATAACATCATAACATAAGCTAACATAACATAAATGTATCAGCATAGACATAAGCAGGTAATAACATGTAGACATACAACATCGTAAGCAGGCATATAACATGTAAACACATATATAACATAGCAATCATAACATGTAAACATATATAACATAACCATCATAACATGTAACATATATAACATAACAAACATAGCATGTAAGCATATATAACATAACAAACATAGCATGTAAACATATATAACATAACAAACATAGCATGTAAACATATATATCATAACAAACATAGCATGTAAACATATATAACATAACAAACATAGCATGTAAACATATATATCATAACCATCATAACATGCAAACATATATAACATAACAAACATAACATGTAAACATATATAACATAACCATCATAACATGTAACCATATATAACATAACCATCATAACATGTAAACATAACAATCATAACATGTAAACATATGCAGGATGCTCTTTGAAAACATATATTATAGGAACGTAAACATAACTCTCAACATATTGGGCCCGGAATTGTACCACATCATCATCATCATAGCGCGCATCCCTAAATAGACCCGAGGTAGCAAGTCTCGAACCTACTAGGTTACTAGGCCTGATCTTAGTCCGTCGACCTAGGGGCCATCGTCATAACATAGAAGCCCATCCTAGGCCAGATCTTAGTCCGTCAGCCTAGGGCATCTGGGAGCCCATCCCGTACTAGGTCCGTACTATGACCATCGACCTAGAGGCAATCATAACATAGAAGCCTATCCTAGGCCCGATATAAGTCCGTCGGCCTAGGGCAACTTAGGAGCCCATCCCTTTGGACCTTGTTAGGGTCGTGGTACAAGCCATGCAGAAAGTAAAATACATACATGCTTCTTATCATAACATATCATATTTCATTTCATAAACATATCATATTCCTTATCATGGCATATCATGTTTTTCTTCTTCATATCATAACATACTTCTTCTTCATAACATATCATATGGCTTTCATAACATATTTCTTCTTCATAACATATCATTCACCATAACATATTTCTTCTTCATAACATATCATATTCTTTTCATGCATATCATGTTCCTTCTTTATAAAACATCATACATTCATACAATTACGAGGTAATAAGCATAACATGATCATAACATCACACACATATAAGCATGGCATAAGGTATAAACATCATGAACAAGTATACATGGAATGACCTAATCTTCATGGAGTTCTATCAAAGTTTTAAACACCAAACAACTTATATATGGTCTAACTAACCACATGTTAGTTCTTTAACACATAAAGCATGGCATGGGAGGGCACTTAGGGTTTTAATTAAACCTTGGCCGAATGGGTTTAAAGGACATGAGGCTCAACCACTTAATTCTAGGTTTACCAACAACATGTTACCTTCATCTAACATCAAAAGTCATCATGAACTCAATCAAACATGGCATAGAAACATATTAGGGGTCTTGGACGAATGGTTCAAAGGCTTAAGGTTCATCCACTTAAATCTAGGTTAACCAAACAACATGTTATCTTCATTTACCATCAAAACATAGCATGAACTTATCTATAACATGGCATAGAACATGTTATCTTCTTTTAACATCAAACATGGCATAAACTCATTTAAAACCTACCATAGAGCATGTTATCTTCATCTAACACCAAAAGTCATTATGAACTCATGCAAAACATAGCATAGAAGACACCTTATGGGTCTAGATGGACTTGGCCGAATGGTCCCTTGGGTTTTTAAGGTCAAACACTTAACCTAATCTATCTAGCATCCTATCTTCATCATGTTCATACAAGATATGACGTGGATCTTCATGGAAAGCTCAAACAAGGTCTTGGCCGAATGGTCCCTTGGGTTTTTAAGGTCAAACACTTAACCTAATCCATCTAGTATCCTATCTTCATCATGTTCATACAAGATATGGCATGGATCTTCATGGAAAAACTCAAACAAGGTCTTGGCCGAATGGTTTCAAGAGGTTTAACACAAATTCATCAATCGAAAACTACTTGTACACAGGTGAGGGGGATACTTACATCCTTCGCTTTGCTTTTTGGTTGGAAGATAACCTAAGGGATGCCAACTTAGCCTTCCTCTTGCTTGGATAGGTTTCGGACAAAGGATGAAAGGGAGATGAATGGATTTTCGTGAGGAAGAAGAGAAGAGCAATTTGGTTGCTTATGTCTCCTCATTCCCCCTCTTTATTCACTTGAAGAGTCCCTTAGTCTCCCTTACCCCTAACTATAATTTCCCATATACCTCTAATAGTACAACCCTACTGGGCTTCTGGTAATTGGATGCATCTTTAGGGCTTAGCTATCTCTAGAGGTTTCGGCTTCAATTCCTAGGCCTTGCATCCTTTTTGGCTCCTTTTCTTTTATTTTTGAAAGAGCCCACATAAAGCCCATTATAATCATGCCAAAAATTCTTGTAAAATTGCTAGAAATTTTACGGGCATTACAATCCTTCATACCTTTTAAAAGTTTCATCCCCGAAACTTAGAACAATTCTGGGTACTTCTGTTTCATGTCCTCTTCGCGTTCCCAGGTAGCTTCTTTGTACCGTTGATTTTGCCACAGGACCTTTACTAAGGGCACCTCTTTGTTCCTTAGTCTCTTGACTTCTCGGTTTAGTATTTGGATAGGTCGACTTTCATAACTCAGGTCCTCTTGAACTTGCACTGTTTGTGGCTCGATCACTTGGTCCGCACTGGAAATGCATTTCTTGAGCATCGAAACATGGAACACGTTGTGAATAGTCAACATCTCTTGAGGCAGCTCCAGCTTGTAAGCTACCTTGCCAACCCTCTGCAATATCAGATATGGTCCCACATAACGCGGACTCAGCTTACCCTTCCTTTCAAATCTCATCACTCCCTTCATAGGGGCCACTTTGAGGAATACCAGGTCCCTGAATTCGAATTCTAACGGTCTACGCTGTATATCTGCATAGCTCTTTTGCCGGCTCTGAGCAGTTTCAATTCTTTGACGGATGTTCTGGATAGCTCGGGTGGTGTTGTCAATGAAGTCTGTCTGGAGTCCCATCCCTTTCTTTTCACCACCCTCATACCAGCATATAGGAGATCTACATTTCCTCCCGTATAGAGCCTCGTAGGGTGCCATTCCAATAGTAGCTTGGTAGCTATTGTTGTAGGCGAATTCTGCCAAGCATATGTATCGGCACCAGCTACCTTTGAAATCCAGGGTGCAAGCTCGTAGCATATCCTTCAGTACTTGATTTACTCTTTTGGTCTGTCCGTCCATCTGAGGATGGAAGGCAGTACTGAACAATAGCTTCGTGCCAAGTTCCTTCTAAACACACTCCCAGAAATGGGAAATAAAATGACAATCTCTGTCAGAAATGATGGTCTTAGGAATCCCATGTAATCTGATAATTTCCTTAGCATATAATTGAGCCAGTTGCTCAGTTGAATAGGTTATCTTGATTGCTAAGAAGTGGGCAGACTTCGTCAATCGGTCCACAATTACCCATATAGCATCATATCCGTTTGACGTCTTGGGCAATCCTGAGATGAAATCCATAGAAATATCTTCCCACTTCCATTCTAGAATCTGGATTGGCTGCAGTGTTCCTCCAGGTCTCTGGTGTTCTGCTTTAACCCTCTGGCAGGTCAGGCAGGTACTGACATACTGAGCCACATCTCTTTTCATTCCGAACCACCAGAATTTTCTTTTCAGGTCTTGGTACATCTTGGTGGTTCCAGGATGCATTGCATAAGGAGTTCCGTGAGTTTCCTCAAATATCTTCTTCCGTAATTCTGGATCATCGGGAATACACAAGCGATCCCTGAGGTAGAGTACTCCACTATCAGAGATATGAAACCCATCGTCCTTTTCTTCTAGGACCTCTTGCTTGATCCTCTGAATGCTCGGGTCATGAGCTTGCTTTTCCAATACATCGTCGAACAGCGTCGGTGCTATCGTCATGGTCGAGAGCTGTCTGGAAATGATTTCAACCCCGTAATGCATAATCTCCTTTTCTAAGGGCCGAGATAACACTGATAGAGACATTAAGGTGGCGCAGGACTTCCTGCTGAGTGCATCAGCCACCTTGTTCGCTTTTCCTGGATGGTAGAAGATCTCGCAGTCATAATCCTTGACGAGCTCGAGCCATCTGCGTAGTCTCATGTTCAGGTCCTTCTATGTGAAGAAATATTTCAGACTCTAGTGGTCTGTATAAATCCTACACTGAGCTCCATATAGATAATGCCTCCATGTTTTTAGAGCAAATACCACGATTGCTAACTCTAGATCATGAGTGGGATAATTCCTTTCATGTTCTTTGAGTTGCCTAGAGGCGTTGGCAATGACCTTGCAGTTCTGCATGAGTACAGCTCCGAGTCCCAACTTGGAAGCGTCATTGTACATGTCAAAGCCTTCATTACTGTTCGGAAGAGCAAGGATTGGAGCGCTGGTCGGTCTCTTTTTCAATTCTGTGAAACTCTTCTCACAGGCATCCGTCCGTTCATATTTTTTGTTCTTTCTGGTGAGGACTGTCATAGGGGCTGCAATTCTAGAGAAGTTCTCTACAAATCTTCTTCATATCATAACATACTTCTTCTTCATAACATATCATATGGCTTTCATAACATATTTCTTCTTTGTAACATATCATTCACCATAACATATTTCTTCTTCATAACATATCATATTCTTTTCATGCATATCATGTTCCTTCTTTATAAAACATCATACATTCATACAATTACGAGGTAATAAGCATAACATGATCACAACATCACACACATATAAGCATGGCATAAGGTATAAATCATCATGAACAAGTATACATGGAATGACCTAAACTTCATGGAGTTCTATCAAAGTTTTAAACACCAAACAACTTATATATGGTCTAACTAACCACATGTTAGTTCTTTAACACATAAAGCATGGCATGGGAGGGCACTTAGGGTTTTAATTAAACCTTGGTCGAATGGGTTTAAAGGACATGAGGCTCAACCACTTAATTCTAGGTTTACCAACAACATGTTACCTTCATCTAACATCAAAAGTCATCATGAACTCAATCAAACATGACATAGAAACATATTAGGGGTCTTGGCCGAATGGTTCAAAGGCTTAAGGTTCATCCACTTAAATCTAGGTTAACCAAACAACATGTTATCTTCATTTACCATCAAAACATAGCATGAACTTATCTATAGCATGGCATAGAACATGTTATCTTCTTTTAACATCAAACACGGCATAAAATCATTTAAAACATAGCATAGAGCATGTTATCTTCATCTAACACCAAAAGTCATTATGAACTCATGCAAAACATAGCATAGAAGACACCTTAGAGGTCTAGATGGACTTGGCCGAATGGTCCCTTGGGTTTTTAAGGTCAAACACTTAACCTAATCCATCTAGCATCCTATCTTCATCATGTTCATGCAAGATATGGCATGGATCTTCATGGAAAGCTCAAACAAGGCCTTGGCCGAATGGTCCCTTGGGTTTTTAAGGTCAAACACTTAACCTAATCCATCTAGCATCCTATCTTCATCATGTTCATACAAGATATGGCATGGATCTTCATGGAAAAACTCAAACAAGTTCTTGGCCGAATGGTTTCAAGAGGATTAACACAAATACATCAATCAAAAACTACTTGTACGCAGGTGAGGGGGATACTTACATCCTTCGCTTTGCTTTTTGGTTGGAAGATAACCTAAGGGATACCAACTTAGCCTTCCTCTTGCTTGGATAGGTTTCAGACAATGGATGAAAGGGAGAGGAATGGGTTTCGGTGAGGAAGAAGATGAGAAGAAGAGAAGAGCAATTTGGTTGCTTATGTCTCCTCATTCCCCCTATTTATTCACTTGAAGAGTCCCTTAGTCTCCCTTACCCCTAACTATAATTTCCCATATACCTCTAATAGTACAACCCTATTGGGCTTCTGGTTATTGGATGCATATTTAGAGCTTAGCTATCTCTAGAGGTTTGGGGTTCAATTCCTAGGCCTTGCATCCTTTTTGGCTCCTTTTCTTTTATTTTTGAAAGAGCTAACATAAAGCCCATTATAATCATGCCAAAAATTCTTGTAAAATTGCTAGAAATTTTACGGGCGTTACAATGACATGACAATTCATCAAGTCAAAATCGACTATTCATCTTCCCTCTCAAGTCAAGTCAAACTTGACCTCTTATCTCCCATGGTTGATCAAATCTAACCACTTGATTCAAATCAATTTGATTTAATGAATCTCTATTCATTATTTTAAATTGACTCAATGAATCAAATATAAATTAGACTCATTCAACACTTGAATCAAATTGAGTCTAACTCAATTAGTCTAATTTGAATTACTCTTAATCCAATTTGGTTCATCCCATGAGCCTAATCCTCATGGTTCATCATATGAACCTAATCTCTATCTAATTGCCCTTTCTGTATGACCTTATAGGTTCTTGTAACATTGGCAATGTACCTAAACTGATTTAGGAACATAAGCAATGAGCGGTATCTAGCAACACATCATTGCTACCCAAGTTACAAGAATGTTGAGCTCCAACATCACCTTTGTGACTACTAATTGTGACTCTCACAATATGTGACAATGTCCCTCTATCCTTGACATCTAGATTGACCAATTGAGGCATAGACCGTGTCATCCCTCGGTACAATCTATATCTTGAACTCCAAGTAGACTCACTCTAATCAAATGAGCTCAATATCTCATATTGACTCATTTGGGCATGGCCATGCACTTTGTGGTCTCACTCTATCAAGAATAACGATGTCACTCCCGTCATATAGGAGGGATAGATCCCATCTACATCACTCACATCCCTCCGCATATTTTGTTACATACCCAGTAATCGCCTTTATAATCCCCCCATTTACGGGTGACGTTTGACGAAGCCAAAGTATGCAACTCCTTATGTAGGGAACCATGGTGACTTCAAGTCTAAGGACTAATAGTCATACTAATAGCCACATGAGAAAGTATATGACACTCATATAACGATCCATGATACTTTCTCTTGGCGGGTCTTTCAGTATACATCTCCAATGCATACCCATATGTCAACTTGATATCTCATATCCATGACTTGTGAGATCAAGTCATCGTGTTGACCTACATGCTAGTCTCTACGCATTATCATTGTCCCTGAATGTTAATAATTGACTATGAATGATTAAGAGTAGTGTTCTCTATATCATCTCATTATTGATTCAACTAATCGATTGATATAGATAAGAACCTACTATTCAAGGACGTTATTATACTAAGTTATTTGGCACCAATGCAAGTAAATATAATAACCATGCCCTTATTAATAGGAATATGATACAATTGGTCAAGTCAAAATTGACCATTCATCTTCACTCTTAAGTCAAGTCAAACTTGACCTCTTATCTCCCATGGTTGATCAAAACCAACCATTTTATTCAAGTCAATTTGATTTAATGAATCTCTATTAATTATTTTAAATTGACTCAATGAATCAAATCTAAATTAGACTCATTCAACACTTGAATCAAATTGAGTCTAACTCAATTAGTCTAATTTGGATTACTCTTAATCCAATTTGGTTCATCACATGAACCTAATCCTCATGGTCCATCATATGAACCTAATCTCCATCTAATTGCCCTTTGTGTGTGACCCTATAGGTTCTTGTAATGTTGGCAATGCTCCTAAACTGATTTAGGAACATAAGCAATGAGCAGTATCTAGCAACACATCATTGCTGTTGGGTTTCCGGCACCGCGGCGTGTGTGTGTTCGATCATGTTTCGTAAACATGAGCACAGCGGAAGCAATAAAAATAATAAATACTCCTATTTATTACAACACACACAACACACGCATGCTATTACAACAAGTGTAGACATAACCGTAAATTAAAATTGCAATAAAAGAAATTTAAACTACGTTATACCTTCCGTATGACGTGTAGCGGGAACGGCATCAACCGGAACGATTCTCGTAAGAATCGTCTCTATCCGTATCCACGCCGAGCTCCTCGGGATGACTTCGCCAAGCCACGAGCTTCGTCTTCGTACGGGTTACTAGCCTCGTGTTGAAGACGACGTGATCGAGAGATGATCACGGTCCGAATCCAAATTCGGACCTAAAACAAGTCCTCAAGACTTGCTTCTCCGGAGAGGTATTCGTCAACCGATTGACGAATCCTTCGTCCTCCACCTCAGAGGATTACCGGAGATCAAATCCCCGGTATGATATCCGCTGTCGGAGCACTAACCGTCGTCCAAACGACGCTCCGACGAGAGGAGAAGAAGCTGTCCAGAAAACTGGACAGCTTTGGTGGAGGAAATAGGCGCCGGCTAAAGAAGAGATGGAGGCTCACCTTTACACCGAACCCAAGGGAGATCACCTGAGGGTCGCCGGAGGTTCACCGGCCGAAACTTGGACGCCGACAAGGAGATGGCAGCAGCTCAATCAAGTTGGGCGGCAGCCCTTGTTGTTGACGCCAACAACAAGGAGGATGGGTTGGGCGGCCACTATTTGGATTAGGGTTTGGGATTAGGGTTTAAGCCCTATTTTATAGAGAACTAATTCTCTTAATGGTTAATGGATCATATCCATAAAGCCCGTTAACCCGCTCCATTAAGATAAGTTAAAATAAACCAAACCATGATGGTTTATTTTAAGTTAAAACGAACCGAACCAACCTTTGGTTCATTCGTTTAATATAAACCAAACCCTTTGGTTTATTCTCATCCATTGGATTAGGACCAAACCATTTTGGTCCATCCATTATGTCTTCATAAGACACTGCCCATCCACGCTTCCATTGCGACTGAAACAATTTCATGCTCGCTTTATGTTTGGTCCAACCAAACATAGTTTCTCTCGATGCGAGAATCCCATTCTCAAGCTCGTTTAAATCCTTTGGATTACACTCGTTGTGCGTGTGACCAAATAGGTTCTCGGTTTATGTTGGCCGTCTATAATTAACCATTAATTATAGAACGATCATGAGTGGCACCTAGTAGTACATCATGATCCCCAATTAACCGAAAAGATCAACGGTTGATCCCGAACTATTTCTGAAACCCTTCAGTAGCTTGAATGATTCGTGCCCCATTCCCTTCACTCATCTTATACCCACTTGGTTCAGGACATGGTCTATCGTGTCAGTCCCCACTAGGCTGACTACGTCACACCTAGCCCAAGTATCATTTCCTCGTCCTACGGATTCTAGTTACTCCACATGTATCGAAGAGTACCTTACTCTAAACATGTAATGCTTTGGCCAAAGACTTTAGTAACAATCCGACGAGAGGCCATAGGTATACATCTCCTCGCAAGGAGTGGTGAATCCTTTATAGGCTATTCAAACACCTTCGATCACTTCGATTTATACCCAATCATCCCGGGTCCACATCTCCTTAGAGATGTTTGCTTAAGATGTCAAAGCATAAGTCTCTATGATCAAGATGACTTGAATACCGCAAGTCAAAGGAACATCGCACTTAAGCCACAGTAAGAACTTCATTGACATATCTATATATGCAGAAAACCATATGAAGTCTTACGGTTGGTCACTCCAATGAACTAGTTACCATAACTAGCATCCACGATTAACTCCGGACATCACCATGTCTCCAGCCAGTGAGAATCAGCTGCTTGGATACACCAAGGAGTATACCTCGTGCTAGTCTCGACAGAATTGATGGTGTCCAAATCCATCAATTCATTGACTAGGGATAATTCCGATACATCACAATTACACATGTAGAGATACTCACTAGTTGTGATCCAATCACAAATTCTCTCATGCTGTGAATCGTATCGTGGACATTCAGTAAATGAGTTTAAGATCCAATCAAATACATTAAACATGTATACTCAAATAGTGAATCTTCATTTATCATATAAATGGTTCATACATAAGGCGATTGCCTTAGGACATCTCTCATATATTACTAACAATTGCTACCCAAGTTACAAGAATGCTGAGATCCAACATCACCTTTGTGACTACTAATTGTGACTATCACAATATATGACAATGTCCCTCTATCCTTGACATCTAGATTGACCAACTGAGGCATAGACCGTGGCATCCTTGGTACAATCTATATCTTGAAGTCCAAGTAGACTCACTCTAATCAAATGAGCTCAATATCTCATATTCACTCATTTGGGCATGACCATGCACTTCGTGGTCTCACTCTATCAAGAATAACGATGTCACTCTCATCATATTGGAGGGATAGATCTCATCTACATCACTCACATCCCTCCGCATAATTTGTTACATACCCAGTAATCACCTTTATAGTCCACACATTTACGGGTGACGTTTGACGAAGCCAAAGTATGCAACTCCTTATTTAGGGAACCATGGTGACTTCAGGTCCAAGGACTAATAGTCACATGAGAAAGTATATGACACTCGTATAATAATCCATGATACTTTTCGATGGTAGGTCATTCAGTATACATTCTTCAATGCATACCCATGTGTCAACTTGATATCACATATCCATGACTTGTGAGATCAAGTCATCGAGTTGACCTACATGCTAGTCTCTTTGCATTAACATTGTCCCTGAATGTTAATACTTGACTAGGAATGATTAAGAGTAGTGTTCTCTTTATCATCTCATTATCGATTCAACCAATCGATTGATATAGATAAGAACCTTCTACTCAAGGACGTTATTATACTTAGTTATTTGGCACCAATACAAGTAAATATAATAACCATGACTTTATAAATAGGAATATGATACAACAAAGTCCATACAACAATCATCACATGATTGGCTCTAAGGCTTTCACTAACAGGATGTGATAGAGTCAGTAATGTATCTCGTTTATGACTCATCGCAGGGATCGATTCGGCATCATCGTACCAACTATCCCATCCTGAGGCTAGGGGATGACCTAGCATGGCAGTGGTTGCTTCCGATAGATGCGAAGGATCATCGAGGGAGTGTATGATGTCATTTATACAAATCCCTAGTTAGAAAGTCTGGATTCATTCAATTGATAGCATGTTCTACGATACACAAACGAAATCGAAGTCTTAGAATCCCATAAAAATCCTCGTAGAAAACCCTCTCTTCTTCCGTGTGACACCGTACTAGAGTTTAGTCCATCGACGACCCTCACAATCACAAATCTTTAAATCTGATCTCCGAACAATAACATCCACCGAATAAATTAGTATTCGAATCCCAGTCCCTGTGGGATCGATAATCTTTATTAATTAACGACATCCGTGCACTTGCAGCCGTTGAGCGCGAGCGCGTGCTTTGAGTCCTCGATGGTCTCCATCACAAGATTTGAGGTCGCGTTCGTTCGAATCAAGTTTTTGGCAATGTTGCCGAGGATTGATCGATTCGATATCGAATCGGGAAGTGGATAATTGGATCGGACTTAGGGTAGATTTACTTTTCTTGTTTTATTTATTTTATTTTATTTTTTTTTATTCAGTTGCTCTTTCCTTATTTATAATTTTCTGCATATAACGATACATGCTTTTACTCATGATTATGGTCAATTTAATGCTGTAAGTTTTGGTAATATTTATTTTGAATATTGTGGTGAAACATGACATACCATTAATGATTGTCCAGATATTTTTGAACCTTCACAATTTGAACAAGAAGATGTCACCTACAATTACAACTAGTGGCCACAAGATGATTTCTATTCATATAGTTATGACCCTGGATACTTAAACCCTCAATATTGCCCGCCTAAATCCCGACTTGAGCAGATGATGGAGGATTTCATTCGAACAGAACAAGCGGCGAATGATGAATTCCGATGGCGGCATTCACAGACTAAGACTCAATATTGTTTCCCAAGTGAGAACGAGAGCTATGAATCACCACACGAATTTTATCCAGAATCAAGTCCCCACTTAGAAGCCTTGCTAGACAATTCTACTAGGGAATGCAAGGAGTATAGTCTACAATTCATGGAAGAAACCAAATGACTAGAAGGTGCCTTCGATGACTGGAATACATTTAATATAGGAGAGACTAACTTTGAGTGAATGGATGAGGAAGATGTAGATGACATAGGAAGTAAAGAAGAGCAATCCATTCAATCACCACTTGAAGAAGAACTTGAGGATTATTTAATTGATACTTTAATTGAGGAGAGCATTGCTTCAATCCAAACACCTCCTAACCTCAAGGATCAAGAAGAGCCTAATGTTGGGATGTATACTGAAAAGTCTATCTTTTGTATGAACATCTTTATTTTGAAAAAGAATCACACAATCATTGTTTGCATATTTTTTATGGTTATGCATATTGTCAAATACATTACATTGTAGATAACATGGTGTGTGGTGTCACACGGGAGACCATGTTATCGGCTCCTTGTAAAGTATAAGTAAAGGCTCACAATCGAGATGGCTTTAGACAAACCATCGGAATGGTTATAGTGTGATTTGGTATTGGTTTGTCTTGACCATAGAATCACACTAGTGCACTTTGTGTGTATTGAGCAGGACCGACTTAGAGGTTATTCAATTTATTGCTAATTACATAATCGAATCGGACCTCAGATATTATATTGTACATACTCTTAATCCCGATATAATAACGGGCACATATACTTAGTATTCATCTCTTTGATTTACCAATGGGAGAGATTTATAGATTAAATCGATAGGCTCGGTAAGTTGGGAGATGATATTATTTATATGGTAGGCCATTGATTATAGGATAAAACCGTGTCCTATATATTAGGATGATGATGTCCCCTTGAGGAGCTCATAAGGTTCATCATGTAAACCCTGCAGGTGGACTTGGTCCGGCATGATGAAAAGTTTGAGTGGTACTACTCATGGAGTTAGATGTTGATTAATTAATGGTCAGTAAATTAATTAATTGACGGACATTCGAGATCTTAAACACGGGGAGAAAATGTACAAATAATATATGGAGCCCATATTATCTTATGGGGGTTGGTGAGGTAGATCAATGATAATCCTTTAGTGGATTGGATTATCTTTAATGGATCGGACTTTATGTGGGCTTGATCCATGGGTGGCCAAGATCCAACTCCTCCTCATGGTCCCTAATGTAGCCTATTAAAACCTCATGAAGCTTAGATCCAATGGATAGAAACAAAACTCTAGATCCAAAGGTAGAGATTAAATCTCTAAGATCCGACGGTTGAGATTAAATCTCTTGATTCGACGGTTGAGATTAAATCCCTAGAACCAATGGTGGAGATAAAAAGGAGTCTTATCCCTAACTCTATAAAAAGAGAACAAGGGGTTGGCATGGAGACAATTAAGAGGAGCTAGGGTTTTGGAGTTGGCGGCAAGAAGAAAGGGTTAGGGTTTGGTGCATTGGCGGCACCAAATAAGGAAACAACTTCCTTATCTTCTTCTTCCTCAAGCTGCCGGTGCCCATTGAAGCCCTTCCAGCCCTTGGCCGGCATCCAAACTCCCTCTTCTCCTTCTTCTTGGCTGGTGGAAACAAGATTTAGGGGGTTTCCCTTGGTGTCTTGGTCGGTTTCCACCTTAATCTCTTCTTCCTTCTTGGCCGACGGCAAGCTCCAACATTGGATGTTGGTGGTTGGTTGAAAGAAGGAAAGGAGCTTTGTTTCTATTCTTCCTCTTTCTTGAAATGAGCAAGGAAGGAAGATTGGCGATCTAGGAGCTTCAACATTTGGTAGATCGTCGCCCACACGACGTTCGAAAGGAGGAAGGTCATACATTAGAAGATCGAGAGGTATATCGATTCTCTATTCTCTTTTGTAACTTGTTTGTTTTTATTTTTCAATTATGAGCATGATATATTCTATTTGTGGCTAAATAATACTTGGATCCTAAACATAAACACGAAAGCCAGCAATCCGGACATCGTCTATTCTGCGACTACTCGTAGAATAGATGTTGGTCACTTGAACAACAAGTTTGTTCAAGTGACCTCTCTAAATGAATAACACGACGATGACTTGGTTGTTTGGGTAATCCATTTTGTCTAGGATTAAATTTTTTAATCCGGGGACATCGATGGGATTGCCATGAACAAACGACCAAGGTGAAGTGGGAAGCTAAGTTTCGCCTCACGGATCAATGAAACCAACCCTTCAATTGGTATCAGAGCCAAGGTTTCTGGTTTTGTGTGTTTAGGATTCGGTTAATTTTTATGCACTTTTCATATATTATATGTGTCGGATAATAATAGGATATGCGTAGGTTAACTCTTTGGTTGCAAGCATAAGATTCGACTATTATGGCCATATGTGTGTATGTGATTGTATGTGTGTAAATGTTTATTTTGTTGAATCCTCGGGTTTGACTAGGCTAGTATTTAATTTTTTGTAAATTAGATACGATATTGTTTAGCCACTCCTTTTATTTTAGTTTACTTTCGATCTAGATTTCATGTACACTCCCTCGTGGAGTTTAGGATCGATGGATGTAAATTAAAATAGAATTTAGTCTCGGCTCGGATCTCCGGATGGCTTGTACATGGCGTAGGAAGAGCGGACGAGAAGGCGGTGTGACGGGAGACATATTGAAGACAAAAGCCATAATAGTTGGAAAATAATTTATTTTTCATATTTATTGCTTTTTGTTTGATATGCATGTCGTAGGCTAGGAAAATTCTTCAATTTTAAAATACTAAGTGGGTGAGGGGAATTTTTATAAATTCCCACGGACTCCATTACGATTTGACAAGTGATGCAAACAAACTTGCGCGTCGGCTCTAAGTGCCTTCCTCCCCATCGGATGAGTTTGTTTGCGGATCACAAGATCAAATATGGTTATAGGAAATTATTAAGGAGCGTGTGTACTTCCCCATCGGAAGGCACATAACCCGAGATAATTACCTTGGTACCAAGTAATGGTGAACACTTAGATACAAATATAAGTATCCTCCCCATATCGGAGTCACTGCTTTTATTTGTAAGGCCAAAGAGGAACCAACTATTAATTTTACTTGTCAAAAAGTTAGGTTGACAAGATAGTAAAATTAATGGGTAAAACCTCCTCTTACAAATGTAGAATTTGTATATGTCCACACTATTGTAGCATACGATATTCTCGGTGTTTTGAGGTGTTGGTTGATTTTAAAATTTTATTGTTTGAGGAATCAATAATTTTTTGAAATATAATGTTTTGATTTATGTGATTCTTAGGTTTTCTTTCAAAATGACTTTCAACCCACTTGCTGTGATACTGAAAGAGAACAAACTTACTAGACCCAACTATGTTGATTGGAAGAGGAATCTAGACATTGTCTTGACTACTGAGAAATACAAATATGTACTCCTCGAAGAGTGCCCTCCTAATCCTACAGATGACTCTGGGGAAAAGGAGAGAGAGAGAGTTATAAGAAGTGGATAAAGGTCGATGAGATGGCACGGTGTTACATTTTGGCTTCTATGTCAAATGTACTACAACATCAGCATTAAGCCATGCCCACTGCTTATGACATGATGCTCAATCTCAAAGAGATTTTCGGACAACAGAATTGGGCTGCGAGGCAAGAAGCCATGAGAAACTTGATGACGATCACCATGATCGAGGGAACACCCGTGAGGGGTCATGTTCTCAAGATGATTGCTCATTTGAATAAGTTGGAAGTCCTCGGAGCTGAGATCGATGGGGAAACCCAGGTCGATATCATTCTCCAGTCTCTACCTAGGAGTTTTGAGTAGTTTCGCCTGAACTACAACATGAACAAGAGGTTGTATTCGTTAACGGAACTTCTAACATAACTCTAGGCGACAAAGGAGCTATTTCGTCAGAGTGCTCAGGCACATGCCATTGTGACCCAAAAGGTTTCTACTTCTAAGCCGAAAGGCAAGAAGAAGAAGAAACAAACTGGAGCAAAGGCGGTGGGAGGTACTCAGGGAGGAGTGAAGAAGCCGAAAGGCAAGTGCTTCACTTGTAAGTAGACTGGACACTGGAAGAAGGACTGCCCCAACCACAAGAACAAAGGTATATCTTTTGGTCTAGTAGTTGAAACTTATTTAGCGGTGTTATCTACCGGCACGTGGTCTGTAGATACGAGAGCCGTTGATCATGTCTGCAATACTTTGCAGGGGTTTCAGGAAACCAGACGACTGGCTGAGGGGAAGATTACTGTGAACTTGGGCAATGCCACGAAGTTGGCGGCTGTTACAGTGGGAGACATTCATTTATCTTTTGAGAAAAATAAACTTTTGGTTCTTAAGAATTGCCTTTATGTACCTTTATTTAGAAAGAATTTAATTTCGGATTCTAAATTATTTATGGATGGATATTCTATTTCTTTCAATGACAAATTTGTTATAAAAAGGAATAGGGACATTATCTATTCTGGTACATTGATAGGAAATTTATACACACTTGAACCAAAAGCTCCCACGATGCAAATTGAAATTAATAACTCATCTTCTAATTCCAAAAAGAGGAAAGAACCTTCGAAGATGAACTAAACATATCTTTGGTATCTTAGGCTTCGTCATATTAACCTAAGCAGAATTCAAAGGTTGATAGCTGATGGACCTTTGGGTTCATTAGTGGTGGAGGATTTCCCAAACTGTGAATCATGCTTGGAAGGTAAAATGACCAAGAGGCCTTTTAAGGCCAAGGGGTATAGAGCCAAAGATGTGTTAGAATTGGTTCATTCTGATTTGTGTGGTCCTATGTCTATCCAGGAAAGAGGTGGTTTCGAGTATTTCGTCTCTTTTATAGACGATTACTCGAGATATGGACACATTTACCTGATGCGCCGCAAGTCTGAATGCTTTGACAAGTTCAAAGAATTCAAGGATGATGTGGAGAAACATCAAGGTAAAAGTATCAAGACACTATGATATGATCGTGGTGGCGAGTACCTCTTGGGAGAATTTAGGAATTACCTATCAGAGGCTGGGATTCAATCCCAATTGACTACACCTGGCACACCCCAGCAGAATGGTGTAGCAGAGCGAAGGAATAGGACTCTTATGGAGATGGTTAGATTGATGAAGAGTTATTCTGAGTTGCCAGATTCGTTATGGGGATATGCTCTAGATACGTCGGTGTACATTCTGAACATAGTTCCATCTAAATCAGTGCCTTCTACTCCCACAAAATTGTGGACTGGGCGAAAGCCTAGTATAAGACATATTCGGATATGGGGGAGTCCAACACATGTGCTAAAGGCAGATGCTGGTAAGTTGGAACCTTGTTCAGAAGTACGCATGTTCATTGGCTATCATAGAGGAACGAAGGGTGGTCTATTTTATAGTCCTAGAGATCAGAGGGTGATCGTTAGCACGAATGTCAGATTTCTAGATGAAGACTATGTGATAGGCCACAAGCCCAAGAGTAAAATTATTCTGGAGGAATTAAAAGGGGAAGTCACTTCATTAGTACCACCGGAAGAAGAAGATATACCACATGTCATTGCACTGCGTGTCACAGAGGATACACAGGTGATGCCTTGTCATAGTGGGAGGATTGTGAGATAGCCGGATAGATTCATGTTCTTGGGAGAATCTACTGATTTGGTCCCTGGCGAACATGAACCTGATTCCTAGACATATGATGAGGCAATCCAAGATAAAGATGCAGTATCTTGGCAAAGTGCAATGAATGCTGAGATTGAATCTATGCATTCAAATCATGTTTGGGAGCTATTAGAACAACCCGATGGTGTAAAAACCATTGGACGCAAGTCGATCTACAAGAGAAAAAGAGGAATTGATGGGAAGGTTGAGACCTTCAAAGCAAGGCTTGTTGCGAAGGGGTATACTCAGAAAGAGGGTATCGATTATGAGGAGACCTTTTCGTCGGTAGCCGTGCTTAAGTCTATATGGATTCTCTTATGCATAGCAGCTCATATGGATTATGAGGTGTGGCAGATGGATGTCAAGACAGCTTTCTTTAATGGAAGTCTTAAGGAAAATATCTATATGAAGCAACCAGAGGGATTCATTGCTAAATGAAAAGAGCATCTTGTGTGTAAGCTTAATCGGTCCATTTATGGATTGAAACAAGCTTCGAGGTCTTGGAACATCCGCTTTGATGAGGTAATCCAATCTTATGTATTTATTCAAAGTCCAGATGAGTCTTGTGTATACAAGAGATGTGACGGAAACGTAGTGGTATTTCTTATACTATACGTAGATGACATTTTGTTGATTGGCAACAATATCAAGGTGTTATCGGACGTAAGGGTATGATTGTCCAAACAATTTGATATGAAGGACTTGGGAGAGGTGGGACACATCCTTGGGATCAAGGTTATAAGGGATCGCAGGAAAAGGATGTTGTGCTTATCCCAAGCTTCATACATAGACACGATTGTGGATCGTTTTAGCATGCAAAACTCCAAGAAGGGTTTTCTACCTTTCAGGCATGAAGTTCCTTTATCTAAAGAGATGTGTCTTAGAACATCTGAGGATATAGAGGAGATGAAAACGGTTCCTTATGCTTCGGCAGTAGGAAACCTCATGTATGCGATGCTATGTACGAGACCAGATATCTACTATGCTGTGGTCATGGTCAACAGATATCAGAGTAATCCAGGACAGGGACATTGGACGCCAGTAAAATATATATTGAAGTACCTAAGAAGGACTAGAGATTATATGCTAGTTTACTAGGCAACTCAATTACTCCCTATGGGTTGCACAGATTCCGACTTCCAATCTGATAGGGATAACAGTAAGTCTACCTCATATTTTATGTTTACTTTGGGAGGTGGAGCCATTGTATGGATGAGTGTCAAGCAGAAATGCGTGGAAGACTCTACCATGGAAGCTGAGTATGTGGCAGCCTCTGAGGCGGCCAAAGAAGCTATGTGGCTCAGGAAGTTCCTGATGGACTTGGATGTGATTCCTGGTTTGCCCAGAACTATCACAATTTATTGTGATAATAGTGGTGCAGTTGCAAACTCGAAGGAACCATGAGCCCATAAGGCAAGTAAGCACATACAGTGCAAGTACCACCTGATACGAGAAATCGTAAAGAGAGGAGAAGTTGCTATGGCCAAGATTGCATTGGAGGATAACCTGGCCGATCCTTTCACTAAGGCCCTTCTGGCGAGAGCTTTTGATAGGCATGTGCAGGGAATGGGGATTAGATGTATGGCAGTTTGAGGACAGCGTAGTCTTTTAGTATAAGTGGGAGATTGTTGGGATGTATACTGAAAAGTCTATTTTTTGTATGAACATCTTTATTTTGAAATAAGAATCACATAATCATTGTTTGCATATTTTTTATGGTTATGCATATTATCTTATACATTACATTGTAGATAACATGGTGTGTGGTGTCACACGATAGACCATGTTATCGGCTCCTTGAAAACTATAAGTAAAGGCTCACAATCGAGATGGCTTTGGACAAACCATCGGAATGGTTATAGTGTGATTTGATATTGGTTTGTCTTGACCATAGAATCACAGTAGTGCACTTTGTGTGTATTGAGCAGGACCGACTTAGAGGTGATTCGATTTATTGCTGACTACATAATCGAATTGGTCCGCAGATATTATATTGTACATACTCTTAATCCCGATATAATAAAGGGCACATATACTTAGTATTCATCTCTTTGATTTACCAATGGGAGAGATTTATAGATTAAATCGATAGGCTCGGTAAGATGAGAGATGATATTATTTATATGGTGGGCTATTGATTATAGGAGGAAACCGTGTCCTATATATTAGGAAGATGATGTCCCTTGAGGAGCTCATAAGGTTCATCATGTAAACCCTGCAGGTGGACTTGGTCCGGCATGATGAAAAGGTTGAGTGGTACTGCTCATGGAGTTAGATGTTGATTAATTAATGGTGAGTAAATTAATTAATCGATGAACATTCGAGATCTTAAACACGGAGAGAAAATGTACAAATAATATATGAAGCCCATATTATCTTATGGGGGTTGTTGAGGTAGATCAATGATAATCCTTTAGTGGATTGGATTATCATTAATGGATCGGACTTTATGTAGGCTTGATCCATGGGTGGCCAAGATCCAACTCCTCCTCATGGTCCCTAATGTAGCCTATTAAAACCTCATGAAGCTTAGATCCAATGGATAGAAACAAAACTATTGATCCAAAGGTAGAGATTAAATATCTAAGATCCGACGGTTGAGATTAAATCTCTAGATCCGACGGTTGAGATTAAATCCCTAGAACAAATGGTGGAGATTTAAAGGAGGCTTATCCCTAACTCTATAAAAAAAGAACAAGGGGTTGGCATGGAGACAATTAAGAGGAGCTAGGGTTTTTGAGTTGGCGGCAAGAAGCAAGGGTTAGGGTTTGGAGCATTGGCGGCACCAAATAAGGAAAAAACTTCCTTATGTTCTTCTTCCTCAAGCTGATGGTGCCCATTGAAGCCCTTCCAGCCCTTGGCCGGAATCCAAACTCCCTCTTCTCCTTCTCCTTGGCTGGTGGAAACAAGGTTTAGGGGTTTCCCTTGGTGTCTTTGTCGGTTTCCACATTAATCTCTTCTTCCTTCTTGGCCGACGGCAAGCTCCAACATTGGATGTTGGTGGTTGGTTGAAAGAAGGAAAGGAGCTTTGTTTCTATTCTTCCTCTTGCTCAGAATGAGCAAGGAAGGAATGTTGGTGATCTAGGAGCTTCAACTTTTTGTAGATCGTCGCCCACACGACGTCCGAAAGAAGGAAGGCATATATTAGAAGATCAAGAGGTATATCGATTCTCTATTCTCTTTTGTAACTTGTTTGTTTTTATTTTTCAATTATGAGCATGATATATTCTGTTTGTGGCTAAATAATACTTGGATCCCGAACATAAACACGAAAGCCGGCGATCCGGATATCGTCTATTCCGCGGTTACTCGTAGAATAGATGTTGGTCGCTTGAACAACAAGTTTGTTCAAGTGACCTCTCTAAATGAATAGCACGACGATGACTTGGTTGTTTGGGTAATCCATTTTTTCTACGATTAAATTTTTTAATCCGGGGACATCGATGGGATCGCCATGAACAAATGACCAAGGTGAAGTGGGAAGCTAAGTTTCCCCTCACGGATTAATGAAACCAACCCTTCAATTGGTATCAGAGCCAAGGTTTCTAGTTTTGTGTGTTTAGGATTCGGTTAATTTTTATGCACTTTTCATATATTATATGTGCCGGATAATAGTAGGATATGCGTAGTGTGATTTGATATTGGTTTGTCTTGACCATAGAATCACAGTAGTGCACTTTGTGTGTATTGAACAGGACCGACTTAGAGGTGATTCGATTTATTGCTGACTACATAATCGAATTGGTCCTCAGATATTATATTATACATACTCTTAATCCCGATATAATAATGGGCACATATACTTAGTATTCATCTCTTTGATTTACCAATGGGAGAGATTTATAGATTAAATCGATAGGCTCGGTAAGTTGGGAGATGATATTATTTATATGGTGGGCCGTTGATTATAGGAGGAAACCGTGTCCTATATATTAGGATGATGATGTCCCCTTGAGGAGCTCATAAGGTTCATCATGTAAACCCTGCAGGTGGAATTGGTCCGGCATGATGAAAAGGTTGAGTGGTACTACTCATAGAGTTAGATGTTGATTAATTAATGGTGAGTAAATTAATTAATCGATGGACATTCGAGATCTTAAACATGGAGAGAAAATGTACAAATAACATATGGAGCCCATATTATCTTATGGGGGTTGGTGAGGTAGATCAATGATAATCCTTTAGTGGATTGGATTATCATTAATGGATCAGACTTTAGTGGGCTTGATCCATGGGTGGCCAAGATCCAACTCCTCCTCATGGTCTCTAATGTAGCCTATTAAAACCTCATGAAGCTTAGATCCAATGGATAAAAACAAAACTCTAGATCCAAAGATAGAGATTAAATCTCTAAGATTCGACAGTTGAGATTAAATCTCTAGATCCGACGGTTGAGATTAAATTTCTAGAACCAATGGTTGAGATTAAGAGGAGGCTTATCCCTAACTCTATAAAAGGAGAACAAGGGGTTGGCGTGGAGACAATTAAGAGGAGCTAGGGTTTTGGAGTTGGAGGGAAGAAGCAAGGGTTAGGGTTTGGAGCATTGGCGGCACCAAATAAGGAAACAACTTCCTTATCTTCTTCTTCCTCAAGTTGTCGGCGCCCATTGAAGCCCTTCCAGCCCTTGGCCGGTGTCCAAATTTCCTCTTCTCCTTCTCCTTGGCTGGTGGAAACAAGATTTAGGGATTTCCCTTGGTGTCTTGGTCGGTTTCCACCTTAATCTCTTCTTCCTTCTTGGCCGGCGGCAAGCTCCAACATTGAATGTTGGTGGTTGGTTGAAAGAAGGAAAGGAGCTTTGTTTCTATTCTTCCTCTTGCTCGGAACGAGAAAGGAAGGAAGATTGGCGATCTAGGAGCTTCTACTTTTGGTAGATCGTCGCCCACACGACGTCCGGAAGGAGGAAGGTCATACATTAGAAGATCGAGAGGTATATCGATTCTCTATTCTCTTTTGTAACTTGTTTGTTTTTGTTTTTCAATTATGAGCATCATATAATCTGTTTGTGGCTAAATAATACTTGGATCTCGAACATAAACACGAAAGATGGTGATCCAGACATCGTCTATTCCGAGGCTACTCGTAGAATAAATGTTGGTCGCTTGAACAACAAGTTTGTTCAAGTGACCTCTCTAAACGAATATCACGAAGATTACTTGGTTGTTTGGGTTATCCCTTTTGTCTAGGATTAAATTTTTTAATCCGAGGACATCGATGGGATCACCATGAACAAACGACCGAGGTGAAGTGGGAAGCGAAGTTTCCCCTCACGGATCAATGAAACAAACCCTTCACCTACCATAACCCTCACCGAAGCTTTAGCTACCTATAACAAAGCCCATTTAGCGATTTGTAATGATAAAATTTCATTCGACATAATAGAATCTGCTAACCAATCTTTTGTTGAGGATGTTCGTGGTGAGTTATGTTATTTACAACATTTGGAGAAAATAGAATATTATGATCAAACTCCTAATGATTACTTGAGGCTAAGCATGTTCAATCTTGAACCAAGGAAGGCAGCTAATAAATACCTTGCCCCTCCACGAGCAAGATTTAAGAGATATGGTGATAAGGGACCACAAGCGAGGTGGTGTAAGGTGAGTAAATATCTTGCTCTCCCATGAGCAAGATTCAAACATATCAAATGAAATGTAGGAATAAGGTCGAGCTAAACTACCTTAAACAAAGCGCTTCTTGGGAGGCATCCCAAGTTTAGTTTTAGATTTCCCTTTAATTGTATTGCATGCATTTAGTTAATTTGAACTTTGACATCCATCTCATTTATAGTTAGGACTAGAAAAGAACTTTGCTAAGTAAAAATGAAATCCATATTAGCCTACACGTCGAAGTGTATGAGAAGATTCGTACCGTGGTGCATAAATGGGCAAAAAATGGGGACACATGGTCTGGCCGTGTGTTTTCCCACGACCGTGCCTGATCGACCTGAGGCGCACACAACCTGGCCGTGTGTTTTCACACGGCTGTGGTACGCGAGGTTAAAAGGGGCGAGCCATGTGTTTTCACCCCATTTGCATCGTGTGCTTCGAAAGCTCTTGCCCTAGTTGTGTGATTTCATCTTCCCCACCATCTAGAAGTACTTTGAACCTCTAAGGAAGCCCAAAGAAGCAAGGATGAAGAGGACCAAGCATGTAGCACCTCGATCCGACGCCTCGGAGCGACGAACAAGGAGAGTCGATGCCCCTCAAGCTCTGGAGGAGGGTAACGCCCTACCCACTCTTCTTTTTTGCAATAATGAACATAGAGATAGATATAATGTTCTCTCTACTCATAAGCTCACTGCTACTAGGTACTTAGATGAAGATTTGCTAGAGTCTTTAGGGTTGTTGGGTGATATTCAAGCCCTATTTACAAAAATGGGGTGAGAAGAGATGATGGGAATAAGACACCCAACCTACCCTAGGATAGTTCTAGAATTTTTAAGTTCCTTAGAGGAGGAAATTTTAATGGGTAGGATAAATTTTAGGCTTTTTAACATTGAGCATGAGTGGACCCTTCACTAATGGAATTCATACTTTGGCTTGCCGAGTGGGGGAGAGAGAAGACTCTCTATTGGGTTTAACTCTCGGAGAGTTTGGACTGAGTTGATGGGGGAGCACGCATATGACCCATTTAGGGCCAAAGCATCATGCCTCTAAAACCCCGTTTTCCGATACCTCCACCACATCATGACCAGTACTATATTTAGTCGTGGGGAGAGTGACGATGTAGTTCGAGCTAGTGAGTTGCTTTGCCTTTGGGACATGCTACAAGAAAGGAGTAGCATCGATGTAGGTCCTACTTCATCAGACACATAGTGAAGATGGGCAAAGCAACACAAGGAGAGATTAATGTGGGAGACCTACTTACCCACATTTGTCATAGGATGGGGTACGATTACACAGCATTAGAGAGTATAGAGGGGAGCCCTAGGATCGACCTAGGAGTGTGCATGGCCATGAAAATGATTGTAAGAGAAGGAGACTCCTTATGCTTTGTAAGGAAAAATCTAACGACCCTTAGGTTCCCCAACCCGGATCGTATCACCATCGCTATACAAGCCAACTGGCGCTTGGACCTGATAGTGGAGTCCCCTCCACATGAGGGACCATCCACATCGGCGCCCATCTCTTCACCTTTATATCACTCTCCCTGTACTCCACACATGCATAGGAGTCCACCTAGTCCACGCCGACATGAGCCTGCACTTGCACCGCCACCTTTTTCTACTTTTGAGTAGGATGTAGGTATGTCAGCTTATGATTTCTCGGAGTTTTGATCGCGCCTCGACGACATTTACACTAAGCATCAGACGCAGAGGCAGCGATGGGAGGAGCAGAGCGCCTACCAGCAGGCAAAGTTCCAGGGATTCCGGGAGCATTTCTAGTGGGCTGAGGATTCTACGATGAGGCCTGCATATACTTCCAGTGTAACGCCCGCCCTTATCTGCTCTCAGGGCGGCGCTACTGTTACTCCTTTTTTTTTTTTTAAACATACTACATATGGATCCTCTCACAACCTACGTACTTTAACAGGCCATCATAACTTAAACTTTCTTTTGCACATGCATCACATATCATATTCATCATTAGCATGTTAACATATCTTTCATAACATGCATACATAAAGATTTGTTCATGAGTTCTAACATTTCCAACCTTCTTAAGTAGATGATACTCATTAAACACAAGTCTTATAAGTGGAAGCAATGTCTTAAGTTGTTCTTAGAACATATAAATACAAGCAGATAGTATAGGGTCTTCTTTCACCATGCCACTATCACACACACTTGGCCCCTCCTGCTACTTCCTCTAGCGCAGACTTCCTTTATCTGCAGTATATGGACAACATGAACTATAAGCATATAGCTTAGTAAGATCCTTGCCTACTCACAAAAGCCACAAACTTCATCAAGCAATTAGAACATGAGCATACTAGCATAAAGGACCTAAGTATTTCATGGCAACCCTGATCAACAACATATCCATGTAATAAAAACTGAGCATGGCATAGAAAGCATAGTTAATCTAAGCAGGGCATAATTTGAACATAAGCATTATATCTACATAAAACTAAGCATGCATGAAAGACATATTCATAAGCGTTTTAAAACTTAACAATAAGCATTCCTAACCTAAGCATCCGTAACATCCTACATCTTAAACCTACATAAAGTACATAGGCACAAACATTCTTCAACTTAACCATGACCATTCATCAGGGAATCCAATCATGCATAAAGGACATAATCATAAGCATTTGTTTAACTTGGACATAAACATTTGTAATAACATAAATCCTAAACTTGTAGAAAGAACATAATCGCAAGTATTCATAAACTTAACCATAACATTCACCACATCATAAATTCTAAACTAGCATGAAGTACATAGTCGCAACATTCTTAAACTTAACTCTAAACATCATAACTTCATAACATCTAGCATGCATAAGGAACATAGTTCGCAAGCATTCAGGGTATTTAACATAAGCATACACAATATCATGAAAAGTCTTTTCTTTTCAAAACATATACTTATAGATACTTCCATATCATCATAACTTCATAACATCTAGCATGCATAAAAAAACATAGTTCGCAAGCATTCCGGGTATTTAACATGAGCATACACAATAATCATAAAAGTCTTTTCTTTTCAAAACATATACTTATAGATACTTCCATATCATCATAACTTCATAACATCTAGCATGCATAAAGAACATAGTTATAAGCATTCAGAGTATTTAACATGAGCATACACAATAATCATAAAAGTCTTTTCTTTTCAAAACATATACTTATAGATACTTCAATATCATCATAACTTGTTTGGGGGGCCCCAGGTTAAGTACCACATAATGCGCGTTCCCTAATAGGCTGGGGTAGCGAGCCACCAGTCCTACTAGAGCAAGACCTCTTACGTCTTACCAGGGCAAGACCTCTTACGTCTTCTTATGTCCCTATGGATTTGATTAACGACCACCTGACGGGTCGGGTACTTAACCTCTTGCAAAGTAAAATACTTAATTATTTTCTTTTCTTGTCATAATATAAAGAATGCTCTTGATCCCCCATCATAAAAAGGGAAGCATCTTAATCTCATCTTATCATAAGGAGAGCTCTTGATTCCTACTTGAAAGGGAAGCATCTCCATTTTATCTTATCTTAAGGAGAGCTCTTGATCCCTACTTGAAAGGGAAGCATCTCCATCTTATCATAAGGACACATGCATTCATAACATAAGAGTACCCTAAAGGGGTCATAAAGTATAAACATGTTCATCATACAGGCATATTTCGTGGCACATTACATCATAAACATGAAGCATATTTCCTTGGCATATTCATGGCATATTAAATCACAAAAACATGTTCATCACCTAAGCATATTTCATGGCACATTACATCATCAACATGTAGCATGTTTCCTAAGCATATTCAAGGCATATTAAATCATAAAAACATGTTCATCACCTAAGCCTATTTCATGGCACATTACATCATAACATGAAGCCTATTTCTTTGGCATATCCATGGCATATTAAATCATAAAAACATGTTCATCACCTAAGCATATTTCATGGCACATTATATCATAAACATGAAGAATATTTCCTATGCATATTCATGGCATATTAATCAAACAAAAACCATACCCTTAGCACAACTACATGTGTGTGTGTTTTCATGAAACCCTAACCCTAAAACCATGGGTTGGCCGAATCTTGTAAGGGGCTCGAGCTTGGGTTTTGTCCCTAAAGTTCACTCATGAAGCCTTATAACTAATCATAGTATCATTAGGGATATTTTCATGCAACCCTAACCCTACTTTCATTGGTTGGCCGAATCTTGTAAGGATAGATCTTTGGACTTTTGTCCCCTAAAGTTCATTCATAAGCATTATTACTTACCCTAGTGTCATTAGGAACATTTTCATGCAACCCTAACCCTAATTATATGGGTTGGCCGAAACATGGAATGGGTTCAAACTTAGGTTTTGTCCCCTAAAGTCCATTCATAAAGCATTATTACTTAACCTAGTGTCATTAGGAACATTTTCATGCAACCCTAACCCTAATTATATGGGTTGGCCGAAACATGGAATGGGTTCAAACTTAGGTTTTGTCCCCTAAAATTCATTCATAAGCATTATCATGGCCTAACCTCATAAGAGGGAGTTGTCATAAAAACCCTAACCCTAAAAGGCCTTGGTGGCCGAAACCTACAAGGGCACCAAGTTAGAATCTTTGTCCCCTAAAAGGTCCTATAGTGAGCATACAACCTATAGAAGTTCCCTAGAAACATTTTCATGAATCTTAGCCCAAGAAAACATGATTGGCCGAAACCTACAAGGGCTACAACTTCATCGTTCTTACATGAAATTTAACCTACGAAACTAATACACTGCAGGTGAGGGGAAAACTTACATCCTTCGCTTTGCTTGAGAGATGACCTAATGGAGGTCACCTAGCTTTCTCCTAGCTTGAAAGGGGGTCTCGGCCAAAGGAAGAAGAAGGAGGTTGGTTTCGGTGAGGATGAAGAGGAGAGGAAGAAAATGGCCAAATGGAAACTTCCTTCTTCTTTATAAAGGGAGGAAGAGAAGTTTCTCTTTTCTTTGTTATGCCCCTTCACTTACCCTTCTTCCACTTATCTATAAATTCCCCTGTTCCTCTAGTGATATAATTCTATTGGGCTTATGGTTAGTGGGTGCATCTATAGGGCTTGGCTATCTCTAGAGGTTTGGGGTTCAATTCCTAGGCTTTGCATCTCTTTTTTTTTTTGGCTTATTTTCTTTTATTTTTCCAAAAAGGCCCACATAAAGCCTATCATCATAAAGCCAAAATTCTCGTAAAATTGCTAGAAATTTTACGGGCGTTACATCCAGGAGGAGCCTACTCGTCGCCAGGATGAGGCCACCTACTGTAGAGAGATGCGGCAGCACATGCACGCTCAACAGGCACAGTGGGCTAGGGAGGAGGAGCACCAAGCAGCCGCTGCATCCACCATCTCCCAGATCGACCTCATGTACATGTGGCATCAGCGGCTCAGTAGTAGGTTCTCCTAGGATCCATAGATGGCCAGACTCCCAGACTTTCCACCTCGTCCACCATACTAGAGGTATATTTTGTTTAAGTCTGGTGGGGGGAACCCCAAAGTTTATTTTGTTTTTTTCCTAGCAGTAGTTCCTTTTATGGTATTTTTATTCATTTATTCATGCATGGGTTGTTGAGTTTTTTTCAGTACTTAGTTTTTGTTATCTGTAAAGCTGTCTCAGTTGTATTTTTTTTAAAAAGTTGCTTACATGAGTTGTTCCCATAGGTAGCTTAACTTCATTTTATCTTGTGGTATTTTATTTTATTCGCTCTATTGAATGTTCTAGACTTACACTGGTTAGCTTTTTTTTTACACTTACACATGTCGAACATTCTGAAAGGGAGAATCTAGTACATACCTAGTTATGATTCACCTCAGTAGTCTAGTACTTTAAAATCCATAGGTGACTCTAGGTTTAGCATTTTAGTTACTAGAGATGCTCGAATTGTGCAAGCCCATTTGGAAAAATCAAAATCTAGTGAGCCGAAAAATAAAAGAGAGAAAAGAAAAGAGAAATAAAAGAAAAAGAGAAAAAGAAATTAAAAAGAAAGAAAAGATTATGAGGGATAAAAAACAGTTGTCGTGGGTGGAAATGGCTAGGTGCCCCTTTGAGACTGAGTTAGGTTACTGGGGAAACACCTACCAATTTCTCTCAATACCGAGCACGCCTTGAGACTTTATGCTAGATCTAGAGAACGATCCTCGCTTTGGGTAGGTAAGTTCCTAGGAGCCGGAAACCTTAGTTAAGCTATGGGGTGACGACTTAACTCACCATGGAACGGGCATCCCCTAAGAATGGTTCGCTTAGCATGAGCGCGAGGAGCTAACTTAGTGAATTTCTAGAATATATTTATTCTGTTTTGATTGTAAATACCACATGATAAATTTAGTTGACATGCTAAGTATGTGATGCATATGAACACAACCTCAAATCTCGCGACGGAGACCATCGAGGACTCAAAGCGCGCACTCGTGCTCAACGCCCTCAAGTGCACGGATGTCGTCAAGTAATAAAGATTATCGATCCCACAGGGACTGGGATTTGAATACCAATGTATCTCAATGGTTGTAATTGTTCGGACATGACTCTAAGAGGTTTCGGTTGGTGAGGGCTGTCGGTGGACTCTACTCTGTACGGTGTCACATGGAGTTGGAAAGGAGTGTGCCGAGGTCTTCAAAGGTGATTCTAGCACTTCGGTTTCGCTTGTGCATCACAAAACAATGCTGTCAATTGGCATTGTCTAGATGTTTAGCTATGGTTTTATGGAAGGGATATCATACACTCTCCCGCAGAGCTACCGCATTCACGGAGAGCTATCTCTGCCCAAAAGGACGGGATAGAGGGTACGAGGATGCCAAATCAATCCCTACGGTGAACCGTTTCCGATTCCACTGCACCCTTCTCCTTGCAATTACAGGAGATCAGGTTTACCCCTAGTTTCCTTAATCAAACCTCCTATATTTTAGATTGCGAGGGCTGTCACCCCTCATATCGCCTAAGTACAGTGGAAAGAAAGCCAAACACGCATAGATATAGTAAAGAGCAACTACCAATTGTCAAATCAAACTCATGAGTAGAATTTAACATGAACCAACATTGTTTATGTACACAAGCTACTCCCTAATCCTAGAATCGAATGTACTACTCCATGTATACGAAGGAAGAATCACAAAGCATGTCTAAGATTGAATACATAAGGAATGAAATGCAGAAATAGAGATATACAATGCTTCCGTGATCTTCTCTCTGCCGTTGAATTGCAAGGTGTGGACCTCCGACGATGTTCCTCCTCCCCGTTGCAAGTTACCGAAGATTTTTAGGGCTTTGGCATGCCGTCCTAGCATCGTGCCTCCTCCCTAGGGTTTGGGCGGAGCCATCCTTATATAGACATCGCCTTGGACCGCTGCAAAATTCGAAAAAAAACCCTAGTCGCGCAAATCCATCGGGCCACCACACGATTGTGTGTTTCCACACGACCATGCCGTGTGTGGCCCTAGGGTACTGATCTTGTCCATTGGACATGGCCGTGTGAATCTACACACCCTGTCTGTGTCCCATTATACGTCTAGCTACAAAATATTCTTCTTTTGCTCCTAAAACGTGTCTTTTTTACCCGTAAAGCTAACCTGCACACAAAAGTACAATGAGCAGACCTCTAAACTAGAAAATAGGAAATGCGTACAAAAATAGAGTAATATATGCATGAAACTAATACAAAATGCAATGAGATGTGAGCGAAAACTACTCCTAAAACCCTATATGTTTTGCTCACATCACTTCCTCCAGACTTAAATCTTTGCTTGTCCTCAAGCAAACCTCAGTGCCATAAATTTTTAAAAAGATATTATCCCATAATTAGCATGTTAACTAAATTTATTAGGTGGTATTTGTAATCAAAGCAAAATAAATATGGTCTAGAAATTAACTAAGTTAGCTCCTCATCCTTGTGCTAGGCGAATCATTCTTAGGGGATGCCCGTTCCATGGTGAGTTAAGTCGTCACCCCATAGCTTTCCTAAGGTTTCCTACTCTTAGGCACTTACCTGCCCAAAGCGAGGGTCTTTCCCTAGATCTAGCATAAAGTCTCAAAGGCGTGCTCGGTATTGAGAGAAATTGATAGGCAGCCTCTCTTGGGTGTTTCCCAAGAACCTAACTCCTGGCCTCAAAGGGGCACCTAGTCATTTCCAATCTACCTAATAAACTATTTTCTTATCCCCATAATCTTTTTCTTTTTTTTCTTTTTTTTTCTCTTTTTCTTCTCTCTCTTTTATTTTTTTCGTCTCACTGGGATTTTGATTTTTCCAAATAGGCTTACACCACCTCGATTTGATCGAAGTAGCTTGATACGCTTACCAAGTTGGTTTTGTACTTCATTCTTGAATGCTTTGAACTTTTCAAAGGATTCTGACTTATGTCTCATCAAATATAAGTAGCCAAATCTACTCATATCATCAGTGAAAGTAATAAAGTACTTATAGCCTCCTCTGGCTTCGACATTGAAAGGCCCACATACATCAGTATGTATGAGTCCTAACAAGTCTGTCGCTCTCTCTCCATGTCCAATAAATGGAGTTTTAGTCATCTTTCCTAAAAGGCAAGATTCGCATACCTCATATGATTCAAAATCAAATGAGTCCAATAATCCATCTTTATGGAGTTGGGATATGCGTTTTTCATTTATGTGACCTAGGCGACAGTGCCAGAGATATGTTTGGTTCGAATCATTCGATTTGAACCGCTTGGTATTTACGTTATAAATTGGGTTTTCTAAATCTAGAACATAGAGACCATTCATAAGTGGTGCATTACAATAGAACATTTCATTCAAATAAATGGAACAACATTTGTCCTTTATTATAAAAGGAAAGTTTTTCTTGTCTAAACAAGATACAGAAATTATGTTCTTTGTCAATGCAGGTACATATAAGCACTCCTCTAGTTCTAAGATAAGCCCAGTGGGCAAAGACAAAGAATATGTTCCTACAGCTACAGCAGCAACTTTTGCGCCATTGCCTACTCGTAGGTCTACTTCGCCTTTTGCCATTTGTCTACTATTTCTCAGTCCCTGCACATTATTACAAATGTGAGATGCACATCCGGTATCTAATACCCATGTAGAAGAAATAGATAGATTAACTTCTATAACGTGTATACCTGAGGCAGAAGTCCCACTTCTTTTATTCTTTACTTCCTCAAGGTAGACTTTGCAGTTCCGCTTCGATGTCGATCTCACCGCAAATGGAAGCGATCCCTTCCTTAGGTACTTTACCTTTACCCTTTGAAGTGGATGAATTGGCCTTGCCTTTGGCTTGGGTCTTACCCTTGCCTTTGCGCTTACCTTTGCCCTTCTTGACCATTAGTACATTGCTAACTTTCTTTTTGAGATTCGATTGTGATTCTTAACATGCTGAGAATCTCAGGCAAAGGTTTATCAATTTCATTCATGTTATAATTCATGACGAATTGATTATAGGCTTCCGGCAACGATTGAAGGATAACATCGGTTGCCAATTCTTGGCTCAGTGGAAAACCTAGTCTTTCAAGGTTCTCAACGTACCCAATCATTTTGAGTACGTGAGTTCCTACAGGTGTTCCTTCTTGCATCTTGCATGCAAAAAGAGCCTTAGATACTTCAAAACGCTTGTGCCTAGCTTGTCCTTGATATAGTTGTTTCAAATGCTCAACCATATCATAGGCATCCATGTTCTCATGTTGCTTCTGAAGCTCAGAGTTCATGGTGGCAAGCATAAGACATGACACATCTAATGCGTCATCTTGATGCTTCTTATAAGCATCCTTTTCAACACGAGTGGCCGCATGGGCGGGTGTTTGGGGTAGATGCTCTAGGACATACATTTGCGTTCTTGCTTGAGGATAATCTTCAAGTTCCTATACTACCAAGAAAGTTCGCTCCATTGCTTGTCCTTCTCGGGACAGATCGCAAGTTGAGCGGGTGTGTCATGTTAGATGTCATGGTGATCTACAACATTAAAATGCAAAGTTAAGTATCATACCTAAATCATTTAATTAGGCCTTTAATTAAATGAGGCTCCCACTAAATTCTCATAGCTACTATTTAGCTATAAATTTATATGGGATAAAGATCCACATTATAATTCGTCTTGAGTTAGCTTTGGCTAATCTCCCAAGACGTAGTATAATTAGGTAGGCAATCTTTTGCCAATTACATCTGATGTAACTCTTTAATAGCTTTGGTTAAGTTTTAGATTAGTTTAGTGTTTATTCCTAAACCAGCTTCGGTCATGGCGAGGCACGGGCCTTCTTGGATATCAACAACGACCACTTCTAAGACAAAGTGATGTTCTAAATCACATAAAACTAATTTTAAAACTTATGTTCAAAGCTAATATATGCCTCTACTTTCTTAACTAATTAAGAAAACTTAATTAAGTCTTAACCAAGTTTGATAGCGAGACATCACGATTGTCCACTCGCACTCTTCCAAGATAAAATGCATTGCTTTGCTTTGGCAAACCCAATAACAAATGATCGAGGAAGTAGTGAGTACCAAGCTTTGGTAGGCATATCGTTTTTGACTTATTAAGAAATAAACATGTATCATATACATATTAGCATACATCACATATAAGCTAAACTAATCATGCATCACATACAAGCTAAACTAACATGCATCACATACATATTAAACTAAGCGTGTCATGGTTATGGCCCTTATTCTACAATCTTCTCAAGCCAATGAAAAGATTGATTGGTCAACCTAGGGATAGCATCTTCTCCTAAGTGCTTCCTTTTGGTTGTCTTGTGTGTTGACTTCCTCCTTGTAACCTCATCTTCCAATGGACCCTCCATCTTTGTTTTTGTACATTACAAAAGGAGAAATACTCGAGTTACATTCGAGTCTAAAACTAATTTTACAACAAGAATTTTAGGAGGAAGGCACGACACGCAGGCCGTATTTAAGAATTACAACACACACACATTCACAAACCTTTTGGGACTAGGCCATAACCATGCACCATGTCATTTTAACTTTTAAAAGACATTGGATATTTTATTATGTTTGACAATTGCTAATGCAATTATCAACTCATAATAAAATTTATCCTACTTCTATATCACATATAAAATAGAGAAAACCTATTTTATACGATCTTTCGCAAGTGGCTCTGATACCACTGTAGGGAATTCTTTATGCCAAATGGCATATGCGCAACGGAAAAAATTAGGATCCCTTCCAAGTGATCCATGCGAAAGCAAACTCGTATAAAATAAATTTCTCTAAACCAAGCCTATCTTATAGGAGAGGATTACCTTTGTTGCGTGCCCTTGTTAATCCCGCTTCTTCCTTTTGTTTGTTGGATCTTTAGCACGTTCAAGTGTCCGTGCCTCTATATGTATCCACACGAGCAAGCTCTTGTCTCACAAAAGAAAACTAGAGGAGCTCTCCTTTACTTCTTGCTAGAGAAGTCCCTAAAGGAGAGGAAGCTAGGGAAAAAGAGAAGGGAAGAAGAAGACTACTCTTCTTGCTACACTCACAAAAGCCACACAACAATAAGCTCTCAAGCTCTCTCCAAGCCTCAAGCTCCCAACAACCACACCTACCAATTTCTTTGGCCGGCCACTCCATGGGGTCTTTTATAGGGTTGGAAAAACCCTTTCACCTCCACACATTCAATGCAATCCATTGCATTGGGACATTTGTTTGGCCGGCCACTTAAGGAGACAAAACCATTTTGTTTCCTTCCACCTTATCTAGCTTAGGTGGATGCTTAGGTGGCATGCTTATGTGGCATGCTTATGTGGCATTCTTGTTAGTAATATATGAGAGATGTCCTAAGGCAATCGCCTTATGTATGAACCATTTATATGATAAATGAAGATTCACTATTTGAGTATACATATTTTATGTATTTGATTGGATCTTAAACTCATTTACTGAATGTCCACGATACGATTCACAGCATGAGAGAATTTGTGATTGGATCACAACTAGTGAGTATCTCTACATGTGTAATTGTGATGTATCGGAATTATCCCTAGTCGATGAATTGATGGATTTGGACACCATCAATTCTGTCGAGACTAGCACGAGGTATACTCCTTGGTGTATCCAAGCAGCTGATTCTCACCGGGCCGAGACATAGTGATGTCCGAGTTGATCGTGGATGCTAGTTATGGTAACTAGTTCATTGAGTGACCACCGTAAGACTTCATATGGTTCTCTGCATATATAGATATGTCAATGAAGTTCTTACTGTGGCTTAAGTGCGATGTTCCTTTGACTTGCGGTATTCAAGTCATCTTGATCATGGAGACTTATGCTTTGACATCTTAAGCAAACATCTCTAAGGAGATGTAGACCCGGGATGATTGGATATAAGTCGAAGTGATCGAAGGTGTTTGAATAGCCTATAAAGGATTCACCACTCCTTGCGAGGAGATGTATACCCATGGCCTCTCGTCGGATTGTTACTAAAGTCTTTGGCCAAAGCATTACATGTTTAGAGTAAAGTACTCTTCGATACATGTGGAGTAACTAGAACTGTGAGGACGAGGAAATGATACTTGGGCTAGGTGTGACGTAGTCAGCCTAGTGGGGACTGACACAATAGACCATGTCCTGAACCAAGTGGGTATAAGATGAGTGAAGGGAATGGGGCACGATTCATTCAAGCATCAAGGGTTTCGTAAATAGTTCGATCAACTGCTGATCTTTTCGGTTAATTGGGGATCATGATGTACTACTAGGTGCCACTCATGATCGCTCTATAATTAATGGTTAATTATAGACGGCCAACATAAACCGAGAACCTATTTGGTCACACGACAACGAGTGTAATCCAAAGGATTTAAAACGAGCTTGAGAATGGGATTCTCAGACCGAGAGAAACTATGTTTGGTTGGACCAAACATAAAGCGAGCATGAAATTGTTTCAGTCGCAATGGAAGCGTGGATGGGCAGTGTCTTATGAAGACATAATGGATGGACCAAAATGGTTTGGTCCTAATCCAATGGATGAGAATAAACCAAAGGGTTTGGTTTATATTAAACGAATGAACCAAAGGTTGGTTCGGTTCGTTTTAACTTAAAATAAACCATCATGGTTTGGTTTATTTTAACTTATCTTAATGGAGCGGGTTAACGGGCTTTATGGATATGATCCATTAACCATTAAGAGAATTAGTTCTCTATAAAATAGGGATTGAACCCTAACCCTAAACCTAATCTATTTTTGGCCGCCCAACATCAAGAGTTGCCGCCAACCTCCTTGGTGAAGTTGCCGCCCAGCTTGTGTTGCCGCCCAGCCCACAGCTCCTCCAACCGGCGTCCAGAAGGCGGCTTCCTTCCTCCTCGCCGGCGTCGAGCTGCTGCCGGAAGAGTTCCGGTCATCCTCCTTAGGTTTGGCATCAAGGTGAGCACTTTGCTTCCTTGGTTTTGGCCGGCGCCTACTCCTCCACCAAGCTGTCCAGTTTTCTGGACAGCTTCTTCTCCTCTCGTCGGAGCGTCGTTTGGACGACGGTTAGTGCTCCGACAGCGGCTAACATACCGGGGATTTGATCTCCGGTAATCCTCTGAGGTGGAGGACGAAGGATTCGTCAATCGGTTGACGAATACCTCTCCGGAGAAGCAAGTCTTGAGGACTTGTTTTTAGGTCCGAATTTGGATTCGGATCGTGATCATCTCTCGATCACGTCGTCTTCAACACGAGGCTAGTAACCCGTACGAAGACGAAGCTCGTGGCTTGGCGAAGTCATCCCGAGGAGCTCGGCGTGGATACGGATAGAGACGATTCTTACGAGGATCGCTCCGCTGATGCCGTTTCCCGCTACACGCCATACGGAAGGTATAACGTAGTTTAATTTCCTTTATTGCAATTTTAATTTACGGTTATGTCTACACTTGTTGTAATAGCATGCGTGTTGTGTGTGTTGTAATAAATATAGATTTATTATTTTTAATTGCTTCCGCTGTGCTCATGTTTACGAAACATGATCGAACACACACACGCCGCGGTGCCGGAAACCCAACAGTGGTATCATAGCCCAGGTTGTGTTTCTACATAATCGTAAAATGGTTTTGCGATAGTCATAATGTATTTCTGGAAATTTTCTAAATTTTGGAAATTTAGAAGTATTTATGGAAATTTTTCAATTTTGGAAAGTCTAGAAGTATTTATGGAAATCTTCCACTTTTGGAAAGTTGGAAGTATTTATGGAAATTGATATTTTCCATAAATAAAATATTTGATTAGATTCTGGAAATTTGTTTCCTAATTTAATCTTGATTTGATTTGGGAAATCAAATCTTTAAAATATTTTATTTCCATAAGTAGTTTTGAAGATTTAGGAAATTGATTTCCTAAATAGATTTTCCTTAATCAAATAATTCCATGAATAAAATATGTGATTAGATTTGGAAATTTGTTTCCTAATTTAATTATGATTTGATTTGGAGAATCAAATCTTAAACATATTTTATTTCCATAAATAGTTATGACATATAAGGAAATATTGTACATGACATAATTGTATGACATGTAGTTGCATTAGATGCATATGTATGCCATGTATGCCATGCCATGTAGATAATAGTTATTTGCATGCAAAGAGGATGAGACATAAAAACCTTTAAACAATATTAAAGCCTACACCTTCCATTAATATGGTTAGAACCAGAGTTCTGTTTCTTGTTTGGGTTGTTGGACTCTCTCCAAGCCCGGCTCGAACCTGAATATGTTCAAACCATGGAATAGTTTAATACTAATATGGTAAGAGTCAGAGGTCAATCGTTAGCTTTGGTTGTTGGACTCTCTCCAAGCTGGGCTAATTGGTTGAATGCGCTCTAACCATATTAAAACTATTCTTGATTAATGGGTTGGCTTTAACCTGGAGCATCGGCTTGTTGGACTCTCTCCAAGGTCGATGTTAAGGGAGGTGAAGTTGGGTGCTATGCATAAGATGCATACTTGTTAATGTGTTAACAACCCAATGTATGTGTGAACATTCAATTAGTTGATAGCACATTGTGATAGTTGCATATACGTGATATGCAATCGGTATAGATGATACCTACCCGTCGTAGCTATGAATGGCTTGTTGGACTCTCTCCAAGGTTGTATTCATAACTATGATGGATATCAACCCATTCGGAGATGGACCTACAATCTCGAAGTGATTTTGAGGTTTTGAAATTCGAAAAATGAATGGGATTTATAAATGTATATTGATGCATTTTAAAATCATCTTTCTCATATATGCTCGTTTTGTATTTCTAGGTCAATAAATTGATCATGACGTCTTTGAATTTGCGCACTATTTTGGATTCGAACAAATTATTGGGCCTAACTTCTGGGTGGCTTAGAAAACGAGAATTGTTCTCAAGGCGGAAAAGCTTGCATATGTCCTTGAAGAGCCTCTTCGACCGTCCTAAGGCGATGCAACTCGGACCAAATGTTGGTCTATCGAAGCATGTGGCGGTCTTGGCGAGTTGCATCATGCTAGCGGCGATGGTACCAGCAATGAGCATATGGATGCTAACACTATGGTCTTCCATCTTCATGAGTTGTTCGATGAGCAAGCGAGATCCAGAAGGTTCGAGGTCTCTAGGCTCCTCTTCACCACGAAGATGCAAGAAGGTTAAATCTAGTAGTGCAGTTGTGCTAAAGATGAGCGGGTACATCGGCGACTAGCTACCCTCGGTTTTGTGATGGATCATGAGTTAAGTATTGACTTAATTGCATTGTTTGCCCAAGAGTTTCTCGCACAATTTGTGATGAACTATCGGATGAACAAATTGGAATCCACCATTCAGAGCTCCTCAATATCTTTGAAAGGCTGTGGAGCCTTACGTGAAGCATGAGGAGAAAGCGGTTACATTAGTTGATTCCTCGAAGAAAGGTTCTAAGAGGAAGGCAAAAGAAGCGAGAAGAAAGGAAGAAAGAAAAGGCAAAGAAGGCGGAACCCGGTACAAAGGGCACTTGCCATCATTGTGGCAAGGAAGGCCACTTTGGCGAAAAGCTGCAAGATTTATCTTGAGTCCATGAAGAAGAAGAAGGCATCAGATGCCCCATCCTCTTGGTATCTTCGTTATTGATTGTCATTCTATTTCCTTAGACACTTGGGTATTGGATCTTGGGTGTAGCTCACATATATGTAATGACATCTGAGGGCTAAGGAATAGAAGAAGACTTGTCGGAGAGTCAAATTTGCGAGTTGGCAATGGAGCAAAGGTTCTTTGCGGTCGCCATGGAACTTATTTCTTTGAAGCTCCTAGTGGACTAGTCTTGGAAGCTGGACAATTGCTATTATGTTCCTTCTCTAATAAAGAACATTGTTTCTATTTCTGCTTAAATAGAAATGGTTTCCATTTAACGTTTAGTAACAATTGTTGTTATATAACTTTGAATGGCGTACTTTATGGAACCGGAACTTTGAGTAATGACATTTATCGTTGGGACGTATCCGGTGACATCTTCAATATCGGCGAGCAACACGCGTGCGCTCGAAAGGATAATCACATAGACTCCTATATGTGGCATTGTCGTCTTGGCCATATAAGCAAGAAAGCGCATGTCCGAATTACAGTGGAATTCTGGAATCGTTTGAATTGGATTCATACGATACATGCGAATCATGCTTAAAAGGCAAGATGACTAAGTTACCTTTTACTGGAAAAGGTGAACGAGTGGGAGAGTTACTAGGTCTGGTACATACTGATGTATGTGGACCTATGTCAACTCAAGCATTAGGAGGCTATAGCTACTTCATTACCTTCACCGATGATCACTCACGGTTTGGGTATGTGTTCTTGATGAAACACAAGTCTGAAGCCTTTGAAAGGTTCAAAGAATTCAGAAATGAAGTAGAGAAACAACATGACAAAAGTATTAAAATACTTCGATCGGATCGAGGTGGTGAATACTTAAGTCAAGAGTTTCTTGATTATCTAAGAGACAATGGCATATTGTCTCAATGGACTCCGCCCTATACACCACAGTATAATGGTGTATCTGAGAGGCGTAACCGGACCTTGTTGGACATGGTCAGGTCAATGATGAATCATGCGACTCTTCCCAAGTCCTTTTGGGGTTATGCACTTCAGACAGCTGTTTACTTGTTAAACAGAATGCCTACCAAGGTAGTCTCAACTACTCCATATGAGATATGGAATGGTAAGAAACCTCATGTATCTTACTTGAAGATATGGGGTTGTCCTGCTTATGTGAAGCGGACTGTATCAGACAAACTGGATGCTAAGTCTGATAAATGTCTATTTATTGGATACCCTAAGGAAACAAGGGGTTACCAATTCTATCATCCTGTGGAACAAAAGGTGTTTGTTTCAAGGCATGCTGTGTTTCTAGAGAAAGAGTTTCTCTTGCAAGAAAACAGTGGGAGTGTCGTCGAGCTTGAGGAAACTCGAGATACTCAAATAGACATTGATGAGATACCTGGTGAAGCACAACAGCCGATAACTCATAGTGATGAGCAATCGGCTGGACCTACTGTAACACCACATCTTCGTAGATCTGGTAGAACACGCAACATTCCTGAAGAAGTGCTGACAAGTTCAGAAAGGGATAAATGGCTTGATGCCATGAAGTCGGAAATGGATTCCATGTATGAAAACCAAGTTTGGAACTTGGTTGACCCACCTGAAGGCATCAAGCCTATAGGGTGCAAGTGGGTTTTCAAGAGGAAAACCGACATGGATGGTAATGTGATTACCTATAAGGCTAGATTGGTGGCAAAAGGATATCGTCAAAAGCAAGGTGTTGATTATGACGAAACCTATTCGCCTGTAGCTATGCTTAAATCCATTCGGATGCTCACGCCATAGGCTCATTATGATTATGAGATATGGCAGATGGATGTGAAAACAGCTTTCCTTAATGGAAACCTGCTCGAGGGCGTGTATATGATACAGCCTGAGGGTTTCACATCGGTTGATAAAACCAAGGTATGCAAATTGCGACGATCCATTTATGGATTGAAGCAAGCATCCAGGAGCTGGAATATCCGTTTTGATGAGACGATCAAAAAGTTTGATTTCTCACAAAATCCAGACGAACCTTGTGTGTACAAGAAGGTTAGTGGGAGTGCAGTCGTGTTCCTAGTATTGTATGTCGATGACATATTACTTATAGGAAACGATGTGTCAATCTTACGATCGGTGAAGGTTTGGTTATCAAGACATTCTCCATGAAAGACACAGGAGAAGCAACCTACATCCTTGGGATTAAGATCTATAGAGATAGATCGAAACGGTTGCTTGGTCTTTCGCAGTCTACATATATAGACCGAGTGCTAAAGAGGTTTAGCATGTCGGAATCCAAGAAAGGTTATCTGCCCATCAGGCATGGGGTACACCTTTCAAAGTCTATGTGTCCGCGCACAGAAGACGAGAGGATTTGCATGAGTAAGATTCCCTATGCATCCGCAATAGGATCTATCATGTATGCTATGTTATGTACGAGGCCCGATGTATCGTATGCTCGAGTGTCACGCGGCGGATACGATCCGATCGAGAATGGATCATTGGGCATTGTTAAGGCGATCATAAGTACTTGAGAAGAACTAAGGATGTGTTCCTAATATCTGGAGAAGGGGACATGGTGATACGCGGGTATACGGATGCCAGCTTCCAGACAGACAAGGATGATTCCAGGTCTCGATGCGGATCGTGTTCACCTTGAATGGAGCACGATGAGTTGGAAAAGTTCCAAACAAGAGATCGTAGCGGATTCTACCATCGAGGCGAGAATATATTGCGGCCGAGCGCGAAGGCGGTTTGGATCAAGAAGTTCGTTCATGAACTTGGTGTGATTCCGGCCATTGTTGAAGCAATACCGGTCTACTGCGACAACAATGGAGCAATTGCACAGGCGAAAGAGCCAAGGTCTCATCAACGATCCAAACATGTGCTTCGCCGCTATCATCTTATCAGAGAGATCATCAGTAGGAACGAAATACAAATCGAGAAAATTCCCACTGAAAGGAACTTAGCGGATCCCTTGACTAAAGCATTACCTCAAAGCAAGTTTGAGGGTCATGTTACAACTTATGGTATTGGATACCGTAGCGATTGGCATTAGGCCAAGTGGGAGTCTGTTAGTAATATATGAGAGATGTCCTAAGGCAATCGCCTTATGTATGAACCATTTATATGATAAATGAAGATTCACTATTTGAGTATACATATTTTATGTATTTGATTGGATCTTAAACTCATTTACTGAATGTCCACGATACGATTCACAGCATGAGAGAATTTGTGATTGGATCACAACTAGTGAGTATCTCTACATGTGTAATTGTGATGTATCGGAATCATCCTAGTCGATGAATTGATGGATTTGGACACCATCAATTCAGCCGAGACTTAACGAGGTATACTCCTTGGTGTATCCAAGCGGTGATTCTCAGCGGGCTGGAGACATAGTGATGTCGAGTTGATCGTGGATGCTAGTTATGGTAACTAGTTCATTGGAGTGACCAGCCGTAAGACTTCATATGGTTCTCTGCATATATAGATATGTCAATGAAGTTCTTACTGTGGCTTAAGTGCGATGTTCCTTTGACTTGCAGTATTCAAGTCATCTTGATCATGGAGACTTATGCTTTGACATCTTAAGCAA
This sequence comes from Wurfbainia villosa, assembly GCA_025175895.1. Taxonomy (NCBI): domain Eukaryota; kingdom Viridiplantae; phylum Streptophyta; class Magnoliopsida; order Zingiberales; family Zingiberaceae; genus Wurfbainia; species Wurfbainia villosa. Next base: position 103,326,956 of record CM045996.1, read on the forward strand.
ACATCTCTAAGGAGATGTGGACCCGGGATGATTGGGTATAAGTCGAAGTGATCGAAGGTGTTTGAATAGCCTATAAAGGATTCACCACTCCTTGCGAGGAGATGTATACCCATGGCCTCTCGTCGGATTGTTACTAAAGTCTTTGGCCAAAGCATTACATGTTTAGAGTAAAGTACTCTTGATACATGTGGAGTAACTAGAATCCGTGGGACGAGGAAATGATACTTGGGCTAGGTGTGGACGTAGTCGACCTAGTGGGTGACACAATAGACCATGTCTGAACCAAGTGGGTATAAGATGAGTGAAGGGAATGGGGCACGATTCATTCGAGCCTTGAAGGGTTTAAATAGTTCTCGGATCAACGTTGATCTTTTCGGTTAATTGGGGATCATGATGTACTACTAGGTGCCACTCATGATCGTTCTATAATTAATGGTTAATTATAGGCGGCCAACATAAACCGAGAACCTATTTGGTCACACGCGCGAGTGTAATCCAAAGGATTTAAAGCGAGCTTGAGAATGGGATTCTCGAGAGAAACTATGTTTGGTTGGACCAAACATAAAGCGAGCATGAAATTGTTTGATCGCAATGGGCGTGGATGGGCCGTGTCTTATGAAGACATAATGGATGGACCAAAATGGTTTGGTCCTAATCCAATGGATGAGAATAAACCAAAGGGTTTGGTTTATATTAAACGAATGAACCAAAGGTTGGTTCGGTTCGTTTTAACTTAAAATAAACCATCATGGTTTGGTTTATTTTAACTTATCTTTATGGAGCGGGTTAACGGGCTTTATGGATATGATCCATTAACCATTAAGAGAATTAGTTCTCTATAAAATAGGGATTGAACTAACCCTAAACCTAATCTATTTTTGGCGCTGCCCCCAGAGTTGTACGCCCCCTTGCTCCTTGAGTGTTGCCGCCCTTAGGCGGTTGCCTTGCATCAAGGTGAGCACTTTGCTTCCTTGGTTTTGGCGGCGCCTACTCCTCCACCAAGCTGTCCAGTTTTCTGGACAGCTTCTTCTCCTCGTCGGGCGTCGTTTGACGACGGTTGAGTGCTCCGACAGCGGCTAACATAGGGATTTGATCTCCGGTAATCCTCTAGGTGGAGGGGCGAAGGATTCGTCAATCGGTTGTGAATACCTCTCCGGAGAAGCAAGTCTTGAGGACTTGTTTTTAGGTCCGAATTTGGATTCGGACCGTGATCATCTCTCGATCACGTCGTCTTCAACACGAGGCTAGTAACCCGTACGAAGACGAAGCTCGTGGCTTGGCGAAGTCATCCCGAGGAGCTCGGCGTGGATACGGATAGAGACGATTCTTACGAGAATCGTTCCGGTTGATGCCGTTCCCGCTACACGTCATACGGAAGGTATAACGTAGTTTAATTTCCTTTTATTGCAATTTTAATTTACGGTTATGTCTACACTTGTTGTAATAGCATGCGTGTGTTGTGTGTGTTGTAATAAATAGGAGTATTTATTATTTTTATTGCTTCCGCTGTGCTCATGTTTACGAAACATGATCGAACACACACACGCCGCGGTGCCGGAAACCCAACAATTCTTATGTGGCATTCATGCATGTTGAATTAATCTTATTAATTCAATTAAGCTTATGTTATCATATTGAATTAATCTTATTAATTCAATTAATCTTATGTTATCATATTGAATTAATCTTATTAAATCAATGAGGTAACATATTGAATTAATCTCATTAAATCAATTAGCTAAAATTCTCATTAAGCTTAAAGTACAAAAACCATTTTGTACTTAAGCTTATTCCCAAATTATTCTAGTCAAACTAGAATACTCTAATTCCTCTAATCATCATGCTCTTTGTGTGTGACCCTATAGGCTCTCATAACGTTGGCAGTGGACCTAAACTCTTTTAGATACACAAGCAATGAGCGGCATCTAGCAATACATCATTGCTACCCAAGTTATGAGATAAGTCAAGATCCGACTAACCTTTCCGTGACTACTATAATATATGACCGTGTCCTTCTATCCTTGATATCAGATTGATCAATGAGGCATAGACCGTGTCATCCTCGATCAATCTATGTGTTTCTTGATCCCTGAGTAAACTAACTCAAACAAATGAGCTCAATATCTCATATTGACTCATTCGAGCATGGCCATGCGTTTTAGTAGTTCTACTCAATCAAGGGGCCCACCGATATCACTCTCGTCATATGAGAGGGATAGATCCCATCTACATCACTCACATCCCTCCGCATAATTTGTTATATACCCGATGTAGCCTTTATGGTCCACCTATTACGGGTGGACGTTTGGCGATACCAAAGTACATAACTCCTTATGTAGGGAACCGTAGTGACTTGGTCCGAGGACTATTCATACCAATAGTCACATGAGAAAGTTTATGACACTCATATAACGATCCATGAAACTTTATCATGGCGAATTCGATTCGGTATATATTCTCTAATATATACCCATGTGTCAACTTGATATCATATATCCATGACTTGTGAGATCAAGTCATCAATTGACCTACATGCTAGTCTTTATGTATTAATATTGCCCTTGCATATTAATACTTGACTAGGAACATTTAGAAAGTGTTCTCTACAGCCTCTCATAATCAATTCTGCCAATTGATGTGCTGTAGACAAGAACCTACTTTTCTAGGGCATTACTATATTTAATTTAGCTGGCACAAGCAAGACTTAAATATAATAACCAATCCTTTGCCTTTATAGAATATGATACAAAATGTTCCCTATTCAACCATCACATGATTGGTTCTTAGGGCTATAACTAACAATCTCCCACTAGCACTAGTACCAATCACTATGATATCTAATACCTAGTGACCTAGTGTGACCATCATGCTTCCTCTGTGCCAAAGCCTTGGTCAATGGATTTGCAATGTTAGCTTCTGTCGGTACTCTGCATATCCTCACATCTCCTCTATCGATGATCTCTCGAATGAGATGGAAGCGCCGCAGTATGTGTTTGGTCCGCTGATGTGATCGAGGTTCCTTAGCACTGCAATAGCCCCATTGTTGTCACAATAGAGGTCTATTGGATCTATGCTAGGAACTACCCCAAGTTCAGCGATGAACTTGCGGGCCAAATAAGCCTCCTTTCTTTGCATCGGATGCGACAATATACTCGGCTTCTGTTGTAGAATCAGCAACTGTGTCCTGCTTCGAACTCTTCCAGCTCACAGCTCCACCATTCAGGCAAAACACGTACCCCGATTGCGATCTATAGTCATCCTTATGCATTTGGAAGCTTGCATCAACGTAACCCTTCTGATTAGCTCCTCATTGCCTCGAATATCGGGAAATATTCTTTCGTTCTTCGTAAGTATTTAAGAATATTTTTATTTGCTATCGATGACTTTCACTGGATCATAGTATCTACTCGTCATGCTAAAGCATACGAGACGTCCAAGACGAGTACAAAGCATGGCGCATATGATAGACCCTATAGCGCACGCATAAGGGATCTTATCCATGCGATCTCTCTCCTCCTTAGAAGAGGGACATTGAGTCTTCGAAAGACTCACACCATGTGATAAAGGCAGACATCCTTTCTTGGAATTTTGCATAGCAAAACGATCTAGCACTTTATCAATGTATGTACTGACTTAGGCCAAGTAATCTTTTAGATCTATCTCTATAGATCTTGATGCCTAGAATATAGGCAATTTCACCTAAGTCTTTCATCGAGAAACAATTCCCTAACCACATCTTCACAGACCGAGTGAGGGAATATCATTTCCGATGAGAAGTATGTCATCTACATACAAGACAAGAAATACAACTGTTCTACTATTTCTCTTGTAGACACAAGGTTCATCTTCATTCTTGATGAAACCAAACTCTTGATTGCATCATCGAATCAAGATTCCAATGAGAGGCTTGCTTTAGTCCATAAATGGACCTTTGCGCTTGCATACCTTTCAGATGCTTGATCTTCAAAACCCTCAGGCTGTGTCATGTACACATCCTCGAGTAGCTTTCCATTCAGAAAAGCGGTTTTGACATCCATCTGCCAGATCTCATAATCGTGGTAGGCTGCAATAGCAAGTATGATCCGAATGGATTTAAGCATCGCAACTGGTGAAAAGGTTTCATCATAGTCAATACCATGAATTTGTTTGAATCCTTTCGCCACCAATCTACCTTTATAGGTATGCTTATTACCATCCATGTCAGTCTTTACTTTAAAGACCCACTTACACCCAATGGGTTTTACCCCTTCAGGAGGATCAACCAAGGTCCATACTTGGTTAGTGTACATGGATTCCATTTCGGATCTCATGGCCTCTAGCCATTTCTCGGAATCTGGGCTCATCATAGCTTCTTGATAGGATGTAGGCTCGTCAAGATTGACAAGCAATACATCACCATTGTCAGTCAAGAGAAAAGAATATCTCTCGGGTTGACGACGGATCCTGTCAGATCTACGAAGAGGTTGGTCTACTTGAACAGGTGTTTGTTCCACAACTCTTTGGGCAACAATTTCCTCATCCACAACACTTTGTGGTTCCTGTTCATTTTCCATCGAAGCCTTAGTGTTATCGTCATCTTGAACTTCTTCAAGATGAATTTTACTCCCACTAGTTTTTCTAGAAATAAATTCTCTTTCTAGAAAGACAGCATTTGCAACAAACACCTTGCCAAGTGTGGGATTGTAAAGTAATATCCCTTAGTTTCCTTGGGATATCCTACAAAATAACACTTATCTGATTTGGGTCCTAGTTTATCGAGACTTGGCGTCTTACATAAGCTTCACAACCCCAAATCTTTATAAAAGACATTTTGGGACTCTTCGGTCCATATATCGTATATGGTGTCTTTTCTCTACGGCTTTTGATGGGATGCGATTAAGTGTGAAAGCGGATTTCTCTAGAGCTAGTCCCAAAAAGGAAGTAGGTAGATCAGTCTGGCTCATCATTGATCGTACCATATCTAATAGAGTACGATTTCTCCTCTCAGATACACCATTCCATTGTGGTGTTCCAGGGTGAGTGAGTTGGGATATTATCCCACACTCAGCCAGGTGATCACGAAACTCTTGACTAAGGTATTCACCACCTCGATCTGATCGAAGTAGCTTGATACGCTTACCAAGTTGGTTTTGTACTTCATTCTTGAATGCTTTGAACTTTTCAAAGGATTCTGACTTATGTCTCATCAAATATAAGTAGCCAAATCTACTCATATCATCAGTGAAAGTAATAAAGTACTTATAGCCTCCTCTGGCTTCGACATTGAAAGGCCCACATACATCAGTATGTATGAGTCCTAACAAGTCTGTCGCTCTCTCTCCATGTCCACTAAATTGAGTTTTAGTCATCTTTCCTAAAAGGCAAGATTCGCATACCTCATATGATTCAAAATCAAATGAGTCCAATAATCCATCTTTATGGAGTTGGGATATGCGTTTTTCATTTATGTGACCTAAGCGATGTGCGGAGATATGTTTGGTTCGAATCATTCGATTTGAACCGCTTGGTATTTACATTATAAATTGGGTTTTCTAAATCTAGAACATAGAGACCATTCATAAGTGGTGCATTACAATAGAACATTTCATTCAAATAAATGGAACAACATTTGTCCTTTATTATAAAAGGAAAGTTTTTCTTGTCTAAACAATATACAGAAATTATGTTCTTTGTCAATGCAGGTACATATAAGCACTTCTCTAGTTCTAAGATAAGGCAAAGACAAAGAATATGTTCCTACAGCTACAACAACAACTTTTGCACCATTGCCTACTCGTAGGTCTACTTCGCCTTTTGCCATTTGTCTACTATTTCTCAGTCCCTGCACATTATTACAAATGTGAGATGCACATCCGGTATCTAATACCCATGTAGAAGAAATAGATAGATTAACTTCTATAACGTGTATACCTGAGGCAGAAGTCCCACTTCTTTTATTCTTTACTTCCTCAAGGTAGACTTTGCAGTTGCTTCGTGTCGATCTCACACATAATGGAAGCAATCCCTTCCTTAGGTACTTTACCTTTACCCTTTGAAGTGGATGAATTGGCCTTGCCTTTGGCTTGGGTCTTACCCTTGCCTTTGCGCTTACCTTTGCCCTTCTTGACCATTAGTACGTTGCTAACTTTCTTTTTGAGATTTGGTTCAGCAGTTCTTAACATGCTGAGAATCTCAGGCAAAGGTTTATCAATTTCATTCATGTTATAATTCATGACGAATTGATTATATGCTTCCAGAACGATTGCGAGGATAACATCGGTTGCCAATTCTTGGCTCGATTGGAAAACCTAGTCTTTCAAGGTTCTCAGCGTACCCAATCATTTTGTACGTGAGTTCCTACAGTGTTCCTTCTTGCATCTTGCATGCAAAAAGAGCCTTAGACACTTCAAAACGCTCGTGCCTAGCTTGTCCTTGATATAGTTGTTTCAAATGCTCAACCATATCATAGGCTTCCATGTTCTCATGTTGCTTCTGAAGCTCAGAGTTCATGGTGGCAAGCATAAGACATGACACATCTAATGCGTCATCTTGATGCTTCTTATAAGCATCCTTTTCAGCACGAGTGGCCGCATGGGCGGGTGTTTCAGGGGTAGACTGCTCTAGGACATAGTTTGCGTTCTTGCTTGAGGATAATCCTCAAGTTCCTATACCGAAGAAAGTTCGCTCCATTAAGCTTGTCCTTCTCAAGGACAGATCGCAAGTTGAGGGGGTGTGTCATGTTAGATGTCATGGTGATCTACAACATTAAAATGCAAAGTTAAGTATCATACCTAAATCATTTAATTAGGCCTTTAATTAAATGAGGCTCCCACTAAATTCTCATAGCTACTATTTAGCTATAAATTTATATGGGATAAAGATCCACATTATAATTGCCTTGAGTTAGCTTTGGCTAATCGCCCAAGGCGTAGTATAATTAGGTAGGCAATCTTTTGCCAATTACATCTGATGTAACTCTTTAATAGCTTTGGTTAAGTTTTAGATTAGTTTAGTGTTTATTCCTAAACCGACTTCGGTGTGGCGAGGCACAGGGCCTTCTTGGATATCGAGACAACGACCACTTCTAAGACAAAGTCGATGTTCGAAATCACATAAAACTAATTTTAAAACTTATGTTCAAAGCTAATATATGCCTCTACTTTCTTAACTAATTAAGAAAACTTAATTAAGTCTTAACCAAGTTTGATAGCGGGACATCACGATTGTCCACTCGCACTCTTCCAAGATAAAATGCATTGCTTTGCTTTGGCAAACCCAATAACAAATGATCGAGGAAGTAGTGAGTACCAAGCTTTGGTAGGCATATCGTTTTTGACTTATTAAGAAATAAACATGTATCATATACATATTAGCATACATCACATATAAGCTAAACTAATCATGCATCACATACAAGCTAAACTAACATGCATCACATACATATTAAACTAAGCGTGTCATGGTTATGGCCCTTATTCTACAATCTTCTCAAGCCAATGAAAAGATTGATTGGTCAACCTAGGGATAGCATCTTCTCCTAAGTGCTTCCTTTTGGTTGTCTTGTGTTGACTTCCTCCTTGTAACCTCATCTTCCAATGGACCCTCCATCTTTGTTTTGTACATTACAAAGGAGAAATACTCGAGTTACATTGAGTCTAAAACTAATTTTACAACAAAATTTTAGGAGGAAGGCACGACACGCATGAGTATTTAAGAATTACAACACACACATTCACAAACCTTTTTGGGACTAGGCCATAACCATGCACCATGTCATTTTAACTTTTAAAATACATTGGATATTTTATTATGTTTGACAATTGCTAATGCAATTATCAACTCATAATAAAATTTATCCTACTTCTATATCACATATAAAATAGAAAACCTATTTTATCGATCTTTCATAAGTGGCTCTGATACCACTTTGTAGAATTCTTTATGCCAAATGGCATATGCGCAACGGAAAAATTAGGATCCCTTCCAAGTGATCCATGCGAAAGCAAACTCGTATAAAAAAAATTTCTCTAAACCAAGCCTATCTTATAGGAGAGGATTACCTTTGTTGCGTGCCCTTGTTAATCCCGCTTCTTCCTTTTGTTTGTTGGATCTTTAGCACATTCAAGTGTCCGTGCCTCTATATGTATCCACACGAGCAAGCTCTTGTCTCACAAAAGAAAACTAGAGGAGCTCTCCTTTACTTCTTGCTAGAGAAGTCCCTAAAGGAGAGGAAGCTAGGGAAAAAGAGAAGGGAAGAAGAAGACTACTCTTCTTGCTACACTCACAAAAGCCACACAACAATAAGCTCTCAAGCTCTCTCCAAGCCTCAAGCTCCCAACAACCACACCTACCAATTTCTTTGGCCGGCCACTCCATGGGGTCTTTTATAGGGTTGGAAAAACCCTTTCACCTCCACACATTCAATGCAATCCATTGCATTGGGACATTTGTTTGGCCGGCCACTTAAGGAGACAAAACCATTTTGTTTCCTTCCACCTTATCTAGCTTAGGTGGATGCTTAGGTGGCATGCTTATGTGGCATGCTTATGTGGCATTCTTATGTGGCATTCATGCATGTTGAATTAATCTTATTAATTCAATTAAGCTTATGTTATCATATTGAATTAATCTTATTAATTCAATTAAGCTTATGTTATCATATTGAATTAATCTTATTAATTCAATTAAGCTTATGTTATCATATTGAATTAATCTTATTAAATCAATAAGGTAACATATTGAATTAATCTCATTAAATCAATTAGCTAAAATTCTCATTAAGCTTAAAGTACAAAAACCATTTTGTACTTAAGCTTATTCCCAAATTATTCTAGTCAAACTAGAATACTCTAATTCCTCTAATTATCATGCTCTTTGTGTGTGACCCTATAGGCTCTCATAACGTTGGCAGTGGACCTAAACTCTTTTAGATACACAAGCAATGAGCGGCATCTAGCAATACATCATTGCTACCCAAGTTATGAGATAAGTCAAGATCCGACTAACCTTTCCGTGACTACTATAATATATGACCGTGTCCTTCTATCCTTGATATCAGATTGATCAATGAGGCATAGACCGTGTCATCCTCGATCAATCTATGTGTTTCTTGATCCCTGAGTAAACTAACTCAAACAAATGAGCTCAATATCTCATATTGACTCATTCGAGCATGGCCATGCGTTTTAGTAGTTCTACTCAATCAAGGGGCCCACCGATATCACTCTCGTCATATGAGAGGGATAGATCCCATCTACATCACTCACATCCCTCCGCATAATTTGTTATATATCCAGTAATCGCCTTTATGGTCCACCCTGTTACGGGTGACGTTTGACGATACCAAAGTACATAACTCCTTATGTAGGGAACCGTAGTGACTTCAGGTCTGAGGACTATTCATACCAATAGTCACATAAGAAAGTTTATGACACTCATATAACGATCCATGAAACTTTCTCATGGCGGGTCAGTTCAGTATATATTCTCTAATATATACCCATGTGTCAACTTGATATCATATATCCATGACTTGTGAGATCAAGTCATCAATTGACCTACATGCTAGTCTTTATGTATTAATATTGCCCTTGCATATTAATACTTGACTAGGAACATTTAGAAAGTGTTCTCTACAGCCTCTCATAATCAATTCTGCCAATTGATGTGCTGTAGACAAGAACCTACTTTTCTAGGGCATTACTATATTTAATTTAGCTGGCACAAGCAAGACTTAAATATAATAACCAATCCTTTGCCTTTATAGAATATGATACAAAATGTTCCCTATTCACCCATCACATGATTGGTTCTTAGGGCTATAACTAACACCTAGATGGGTCATAAGCGTGCTCCACTGTTAACTCAGTCCAAACTAATCGAGAGTTGTACCCATTAGGGGTCCTTCTCTCTCCCCCACTTGGTAAGACAAAACATGAGTTCCATTGGTGAAGGGTCCACTCATGCTCAATGTTAAAAAGACTAAAAGTTATCCTACCCTCCTCGCTCTCTCTACCCGTTAAAACTTCCGCCTATAAGAAACTCAAAAATTCCAAAACTATCCAAGGGTATCTATCTCTTTGTTCATTATTGCGAAAAAGTAGAGTGGGTAAGGCGTTACCTTCTTCCGGAGCTTGAGGGGCATCGACTCTCCTTGTTCGTCGCTCCGAGGCGCCGGATCGGGGTGCTACAGTCTTGGTCATCCTCACCTTTGCTTCTTTTGGCTTCTTTAGAGGCTAAAAATGCTTCTAGATGGTGGGGAAGACGAAATCACACGACTAGGGAAAGAATTTTTGAAGCACACGACACAAATGGGGTGAAAACACACGGCTCACCCCTTTTAACCTCGCGCACCATGGTTGTGTGAAAACACACGGCTAGGCCGTGTGCGCCTCGGGATGGTCAGGCACGGTCGTGGGAAAACACACGGCTAGGCCGTGTGTCCCCATTTTTTCTCCCATTTATGCACCATGGTCTGAATTTTCTCATACACTTCGCTGTGTAAGCTAATATGGATTTTATTTTTGCCTAGCAAAGTTCTTTTCTTGTCCTAACTCTAAATGTGATGTAGATCAAAATTAAAAATTAAACAAATGCATTCAATGCAATCAAAAAGGGAAATCTAAAACTAAACTTGGGTTGCCTCCCAAGAAGCGCTTTATTTAAAGTCATTTAGCTCAATCGCACTCCACTATCAACTCGGCTCTGGTGGTTCAGTGAACCTCCATTCATCCGTCTCGGGATCTGAGAACTCCCCTAGATACTTCTTCAATCGTTGTCCATTTACCTTGATCTCCCCCGATTCTCTACTCGATATGTCCACTGCCCCGTATGGGTATACCCTTTTTACTTGAAAAGGTCCTAACCACCTTGATTTTAGTTTTCCTGGAAAAAGTTCCAACATGGAATTATACATAAGAACTAGGTCTACTTCCTCAAATTTCCTTCTCAAGATGTGTTGGTCATGCCATTTCTTAGTTCTTTCCTTATAGGCCTTAGCATGCTCGTATGCATCTCTTCGAATTTCGTCCAACTCGCATAGCTGCAGTTTCCTTTTCTCTCCTGCTGCGCCGTAATCTAAGTTGAGTTTCTTTATTGCATAGAAAGCCTTGTGTTATAATTCAATGGGGAGATGGCAAGGCTTCCCGTAGACTAAGCGGAATGGGGTCATGCCTATTGGAGTCTTATAAGCTGTGCGGTAAGCCCAAAGAGCATCATCCAGTTTCGGTGCCCAATCCTTCCGTGATGCTACTACCATTTTCTCTAGGATACTTTTAATTTCCCGATTCGAAATTTCCACCTATCCGCTAGTTTGCGGGTGGTACGCCGTTGAGGCTCTGTGGATCACCCCATACTTATGTAGCAATTTTTCAAACTGTTTTTCTATGAAGTGGGATCCTCCATTAATGATTACTACTCAAGGAACTCTGAATCTAGGGAATATGTTTCTTTTGAACATTTTTATTACGGTCCTAGCATCGCAATGGGATGATGCCACGACCTCCACCCATTTGGAGACATAGTCTAAAGTGACCAGGATGTATCTGTTTCCATCGGAAACGGGAAAGGGTCCCATGAAATCCACTCCCCATACGTCAAAGAGTTCTATCTCTAATATGGTGCTTGCTGGAATCTCATGTCTTCTTCCTATATTTCCTATTATCTGACACCGATCTTAGAAAACTACATAGTTGCACGTGTCCCTAAAAAAACTAGGCCAGTAGAATTTTGACTAAAGAACTTTTGCAGCCATATGCAGAAGAATGACAGTGAAAAAGGATGCTCTCCACTTCCTCTTCTGGGACACACCTCCAATATATGTTGTCTGTACACTTCCTGAATAAGAAGGGGTCATCCCATACGTAATGTTGAACTTCCGAAAAGAATCTTTTCCTTTGTTGGGTCATGGATTCTGGTGGTATCACTCTTCCCGCAAGAAAATTCACCAAATATTAATACCAGGGGGTGGTGGCCTTAATAGCCATGAGGGTATCATCCTGCAGAGCATCGTCTATTTGGGCACTATCTCCCTCCTCTATCCTACGATCTATGGGGTTGCGCGATAAGTGGTATGCGATGACATTGTCTGTCCCCTTTTTATCCATGATTTTTATATCAAATTCCTCCAGTAATAAAATCCAATGAATAAGGCGGGGTTTTGCATCCTTCTTGCTTAGCAAGTAACGAACTACAGCATGGTCAGTGTATACCACTACCTTTGAACCTACCAAGTATTGTCTGAATTTGTCGAATGCGAACACAACTGCTAGTAATTCCTTCTCAGTCGTGGCATAATTAATTTGTGCCCCGTTCAATGTCTTACTGGCGTAGTGAATGACATGTAATTTGTTCTCCTTCCATTGCCCTAAGACTACCCCCTGCATAATCACTAGCATCACACATGACCTCGAATGGAAGGCTCCAGTCAGGCGGCTGAATTATTGGGGATGTCACTAAGGCTCTCTTTATTTCCTCAAATGCCACTAAACATTTCTAATCGAAAATGAAGTTTGCGTCTTTAGCCAATAGATTTGTCAGTGGTCTAGTTATCTAGGAAAAATTCTTTATAAACCTTCGATAGAAACCCGCATGCCCAAGAAAGCTTCTAACCCCCTTTACATCCCTGGGTGGCGGCAATTGTAAGGATGTATACTGAAAAGTCTATCTTTTGTATGAATATCTTTATTTTGAAATAAGAATCACATTATCATTGTTTGCATATTTTTATGGTTATGCATATTGTCTAATACTCCACATTGTAGATAACATGGTGTGTGGTGTCACACGAGAGATCATGTTATCGGACCTTGAAAAGTATAAGTAAAGGCTCAAAACCGAGAAGGCTTTGGACAAACCATCTGAATGGTTGTAGTGTGATTTGGTATTGGTTTGTCTTGACCATAAAATCACACTAGTGCACTTTGTGTGTATTGAGCAGGACCGACTTAGAGGTGATTCAATTTATTGCTGACTATATAATTGAATAGGACCTCAGATATTATATTGTACATAATCTCAATCCATATATAATAACGGGAACATATACTTAGTATTCATCTCTTTGATTTACCAATGGGCGAGATTTATAGATTAAATCGATAGGCTCGGTAAGTTGGGAGATGATATTATTTATATGGTGTGCCGTTGATTATAGGAGGAAACCGTGTCCTATATATTAGGATGATGATGTCCCCTTGAGGAGCTCATAAGGTTCATGATGTAAACCCTGCAGGTGGACTTGGTCCGGCATGATGAAAAGGTTGAGTGGTACTACTCATGGAGTTAGATGTTTATTAATTAATGGTTAGTAAATTAATTAATCGATGGACATTCAAGATCTTAAACACGGGGAGAAAATGTACAAATAATAAATGGAGCCCATATTAACTTTTTGGGGTTGGTGAGGTAGATCAATGATAATCCTTTAGTGGATTGGATTATCATTAATGGATCGGACTTTATGTGGGTTTGATCCATGGGCGGCCAAGATCCAACTCCTCCTCATGGTCCCTAATGTAGCCTATTAACACCTCATGAAGCTTAGTCCAATGGATAGAAACAAAACTCTAGATCCAAAGGTAGAGATTAAATCACTAAGATCCGACGGTTAAGATTAAATCTCTAGATCCGACGGTTGAGATTAAATCCCTAGAACCAATGGTGGAGATTAAAACATGGCTTATCCCTAACTCTATAAAAGGAGGGCAAGGGGTGGGCAACAACTCAATGAATCCTAATTGAGATAGGATTAGCGTTTGGAGGCTTGGGCGGCACCAAATAAGGAAGTAATTTCCTTTTTTCTTCTTCCTTCAAGGTGGGTGGCGTCCAGCGGGTTTTTCTAGCCCTTTCCAGCCATTGGCCTGCAGCCAAAGACCCTCTTCTCCTTCTCCTTAGGTGGTGGAAAAAAGATATAGGGCTTTCCCTTGGTGTCTTGGCTGATTTCCACCATAATCTCCTACTCCTTGTTGGCCGGTGGCAAGCATTCTCCTTGTTGCTTGTTGGTTGGCTATAGGAAAAAGAAGAGCCTTGTTTCTATTCTTCCTCTTACTTTGGAAGAGAAAGGAAGGAAGATTTGCGATCTAAGAGCTTTAACTTTTGGTAGATCATCGCCCACACACGTCCGAAAGGAGGAAGGTCATACATTAGAAGATCGAGAGGTATACCTATTCTCCATTCTCTTTAGTTACTTGCTTGTATTTGTTTTTCCAATTATGAGCATGATAAATTCTGTTTGTGGCTAAATAATACTTGGATCCCGAACATAAATGCAAAAGTCGGTGATCCGTACATCGTCTATTCCACGGCTACTCGTAGAATAGAGGTTGGTCGCTTGAACAACGAGTTTGTTCAAGTGACCTCTCTAAACGAATAGCACGACGATGACTTGATTGTTTGGGAAATTCCTTTTGTCTAGGATTAATTTTTTTTTAATCTGGGGAATCGGTGGGATCGCCATGAAAAAACAACCAAGGTGAAGTGGGAAGTGAAGTTTCCCCTCACGGACTTGATAAGCAAACCCCTTCAATTGGTATCAGAGTCAAGGTTTCCAGTTTTGTGTGTTTAGGATTCGGTTAATTTTTATGCACTTTTCATATATTATATGTGTCGGATAATAGTAGGATATTCGTAGGTTAACTCTTTGGTTGCAGGCATAAGATCCGACTATTATGGCCATATGTGTGTATGTGATTGTATGTGTGTAAATGTTTATTTTGTTGAATCCTCGGGGTTGACGAGGCTAGTATTTGATTTTTTGTAAATTAGATACGACATTGTTTATCCACTCTTTATTTTATTTTACTTTCGATCTAGATTTCATGTACACTCCCTCATGGAGTATAGGATCGATGGATGTAAATTAAAATAAGTTTTAGTCTCGGCTTGGATCTCCGGATGGCTGTACATGGCGTAGGAGGAGCGGACGAGATGGCGATGCGACGGGAGACATATTGAAGACTAAAGCCATAATAGTTGAAAAATAATTTATTTTTCATATTTATTGCTTTTTGTTTGATATGCATGTCATAGGCTAGGAAAATTCCTCAATTTTAAATTACTAAGTGGGAGAGGGAATTTTTTAAAAATTCCCACGGCCTCCATTACGATTTGACAAGTGATGCAAACAAACTTGCGCGTCAGCTCTGAGTGCCTTCCTCCCCATCGGATGAGTTTGTTTGCGGATCACAAGGTCAAATATGGTTATAGGGAATTATCAAGGAGTGTGTGTACTTCCCCATCGGAAGGCATATAACCCGAGATAATTACCTTGGTACCGAGTAATGGTGAACACTTATATACAAATATATGTATCCTCCCCATCGGAGTCACTGCTTTTATTTGTAGGGCCAAAGAGGAACCAACTATTAATTTTACTTGTCAAAAAGTTAGGTTGGCAAGATAGTAAAATTAATCGGTAAAACCTCCTCTTACAAATGTAGAATTCGTATATGTCCACACTATCGTGGCATACGATATTCTCGGTGTTTTGAGGTGTTGGTTGATTTTAAAATTTTATTGTTTGAGGAATCAATAATTTTTTGAATTCTAATGTTTTGATTTATGTGATTCTTAGGTTTTCTTTCAAAATGACTTTCAACCCACTTGCTGTGATACTGAAAGAGAACAAACTTACTGGACCCAACTATGTTGATTGGAAGAGGAATCTAGACATTGTCTTCACTGTTGAGAAATACAAATATGTACTCCTCGAAGAGTGCCCTCCTAAGCCTGCAGAAGATTCTAGGGAAAAGGAGAGAGAGAGTTATAAGAAGTGGGTAAAGGCCGATGAGATGGCGCAGTGTTACTTTTTGGCATCTATGTCAAATGTACTGCAACATCAGCATCAAGCCATGCCCAGAACTTATGACATGATGCTCAATCTCAAAGAGCTTTTCGGACACCAGAATCGGGCTATGAGGCAAGAAGCCATGAGAAACTTGATGACGACCACTATGATCGAGGGAACACCCGTACAGGATCATGTTCTCAAGATGATGGCTCATTTGAAGGAGCTGGAGGTCCTTGGAGCTGAGCTCGATGGGGAAACCCAAGTCGATAACATACTCCAGTCTCTACCTCAGAGTTTTGAGCAGTTTCGCCTAAACTACAACATGAACAAGAGGTTGTATTCGTTGGTGGAGCTTCTGATAGAACTCCAGGCGGCAGAGGGGCTATTTCGTCAGAGTGCTCAAGCACATGCCATGGTGACCCAAAAGGTTTCTACTTCTAAGCTGAAAGGTAAGAAGAAGAAGAAACAAACTGGGGCGAAGGTGGTGGGAGGTACTCAAAAAGGAGTGAAGAAGCCGAAGGGCAAGTGCTTCACTTGTAAGCAGACTGGACACTGGAAGAAGGACTGCCCCTATCGTAATCAGAACAAAGGTATATCTTTTGGTCTAGTCGTTGAAACATTTTTAGCGGTGTTATCTACCGACACCAGGTGTGTAGATATGGGAGCCACTGATCATGTCTGCAATACTTTACAGGGGTTCCTGGAAACCAGACGACTGGCTGAGGGGGAGATTATCGTGTACTTGGGCGATGCCACCAAGGTGGCGGCAGTTGCAGTGGGAGACGTTCAATTATCTTTTGAGAAAAATAAAGTTTTGGTTCTTAAGAATTGCCTTTATGTACCCTTATTTAGAAATAATTTAATTTCAGTTTCTAAATTTTTTATGGATGGATATTCTATTTCTTTTAATGACAGAGTTGTTATAAAAAGGAATAGGGACATTATCTGTTCGGGTGCATTGATAGGAAATTTGTACACACTTGAACCAAAAGCTCCCACGATGCATATTGAAATTAATAACTCATCTTCTAATTCCAATAAGAGAAAAGAACCTTCGAAGATGAACCAAACATATCTTTGACATCTTAGGCTTGGTCACATTAACCTAAGCAGAATTCAAAGGTTGATAGCTGATGGACCTTCGGGTTCATTAGTGGTGGAGGATCTCCCAACCTGCGAATCTTGCTTGGAGGGTAAGATGACCAAGAGGCCTTTTTGTTGGAATGTATACTGAAAGCCTAGCTCTTTTTGTATGAACATTTTATTTTGGAATAAGAATCACATGATCATTGTTTGCACTTTATATATTTATTATATGTGTGTGCATATTGTCTAATATTTTACATTGTAGATAACATGGTGCTTGGTGTGGCACAGAAGATCATGTTATCAGTCCCTTGTAAAATATAAGTAGAGGCTCACAACCAAGATGGTTTTGGACAAACCATTGGCATGGTTGTAGTGTAGCTTGGTATTGTTTTGTCTTGAACATGGAGTTACACTGGTACACTTAGGTGTATTGAGCAGGACCGACATAGAGGTGATTCAATTTAGTACTGACTACATAATTGAATCGGACCTCGGATATTATGTTGTACATGCTCTTAATCCCGATACAATAATGAGCACATGTACTTAGTATTTATTTCTTTGATTTACCAGAGGGTGAGATTTAGATGGATTAAATCAATATGCCTGATAAGTTGGGAAATAATATTATTTACATGGTATGCCGTTGATTATAGGAGGAAACCGTGTCCTATATATTAGGTTGATGATGTCCCCTTGAGGAGCTCATAAGGTTCATCATGTAAACCCAGCTGGTTGACTTAGTCAACATGATGATAAGGTTGAGTGGTACTACTCGAATAATTAGATGTTAATTAATTGATGGTCAGTAAATCAATTAATTGACGGACATTTGATATGCTAAACAAAGTAATTAAGACAAAACAAAAGAAGTTAAAGAAAGAACAATGCTAACAAACAATGTATCATAGTTCACGACCCTTGTTGATAATCCACGGACCGATTCATTTCAGGTGAATCACTCCTAAACCTTTACTAATCTCTCCTTCAAGGTGGAGGTAAACCTTTCTTACAAGAATCACTCCCTCTTACAATATAATTGAAATAAACATAAGGAAGAGGATGGAAAATGTTTTGGACATTTGGGAGAAGTTTAGAGTAGAAGCATTAGCCTCCCAAGAGCACCCAAGACCTCTTCTTGTAGGGAAGAGAACCATCGATCTTGCACAACAGTCGTTGCCTCACAATGGATTCATCCACATTGGCATCTAGCCAATGGCTCCCACATCAGTTGACTGATCATGCCCATCAATCGACTGATGTAGCCATCAGTCCACTGATCTAAGCGATCAGTTGACTTTCAAACCTTTTGTGCCCTTGACCACCTTGATCAGTCGACTCCCGTCCCTTGGCAATCGACTGATGGTGTAGTTAGTCGACTGTAAAACCCAAGCAGTCGACTGATGGGAAAGAAGATCTCCAGTCGAACACCGATTGAGCACCAGTCGAATGCCATCGACCCAGAGCAGTCGAATGATATCTATATCAATTGACTGGTGTCAGGTAAAATCTCAAACAAGCTATTTTTTTGAGCATCCGATAGTCGAGTAAAACCTCAACCCACTCGGTTCAGCATTTTACACTCCCATTCTTCGGGTAGAAACCTCAAACTAATGTTTGAGTGTCCGACTTAACCATACATCGGGTAAAATCACAAAACCTAGTTTGAGCATCCGACTTGTCGAGTAAAACCTCAACCCACTCGGTTGAGCATTCGACACTTGACTTAGCCATTCAGCCAAGTTCACATATGAGCTACCGTTTATAAATCACTCATTTTCTCATCTCCCTTGAAGTTTCTCACTGAAGCTCTCTTCGTCGGACCATGTCCCTCGGATGTACCAAGCACACGACTTCGCAATGCCATCCTTCGCGTCTCGCCCTGAAGTCTTCTCCTTGTCTTCACTTCAATGCTCCTCATCTGGCGGTCCCTCAGATGCACCAAGTGCACAACTTTCGCAATGCCATCCTTCACCGACTCAAAGTCCCGAGCCATGAGATGGTGAACCCACTAATGCTTTCATCAAGCCAATCCCATGTGTGAATTACTAAGTCTTGCACGACTTCAACACACATATCAAATCACATAACAACCTAACTTAAATCCTTTGCCACACACATCAAAACCATATCATACATGGGTTGATTGCCCTAACATAAACCACAATGGGAAATCTCGCTCGTGATTTTGCATCACTTGATCTTCATGAACCTTTTGGGACATAAGTTGTAGATGCTCACTATATAAAACTTAATCAATTTAAACTCTGAGAATGAAAAAGAATTAAAGTAATAACTTAATGTAAACACTTACTTTCGATATAGGTCGATTTCATTACAATTGTTCAGAATGTACCAATGTGCTTTCTTAAACAATGAAAATGACAATTTTAGACTTTGTTGGTTGCCAAAGACTTTTTTCTCATGTGAGAAAACACTTAATTTGCATTTTGATGGTTGGATTGAAGGGTTTTGCTCCGAGAAGTTCTGATACCAATTGTAGGGTTTTGCTTATCGAGTCCGTGAGGGGAAACTTCGCTTCCCACTTCACCTCGGTAGCTTGTCCATGGCGATCCCTTCGATGTCCCCAGATTAAAAAAATTTAATCCTAGACAAAAGGGATTGCCAAAGAAACCAAGTCATCGTCGTGCTATTCGTTTAGAGAGGTTACTTGAACAAACTAGTTGTTCAAGCGACCATCCTCTATTCTACGAGTAGCCGCGGAATAGACGATGTCCGGATCGCCGGTTTTTGTGTTTATGCTCGGGATCTAAGTATTATTTAGCCATTTGCAGGTTTATAACATGCTTATAATTGAAAAACAAAAACAAGCAACAAACAAAAGAAGAAAGTAGAATAGGTATACCTCTCGATCTTCTAATGTATGACCTTCCTCCTTTTGGACGTCGTGTGGGCGACGATCCACCAAAAGTCGAAGCTCCTAGATGCCAAATCTTCCTTCCTTGCTCTTCCAAAGCAAGAGGAAGAATAGAAACAAGGTTTTTCTCCTCACTAGAAACAACCAACAAGGAACCAAACTTATCCTTGCCGCCGGCCAACTAGATGAAGGAGAAGATGGTGGAAAACAACCAAGACACCAAGGGAACCCTATATCTTGTTTCCACCACCTAAGGAGAGGGAAAAAGAAGCTTTTGGGCGCCAGCCAAGGCTGGAAAAGAGATGGGAAGGGTGCTGGACGTTGGCCAAAAGAGGAAGAAGAAGAGAGAAAGAACCTTCCTTATTTGGTGCCACCCTTGCCTGCAAACCCTAATCCTAATCCTATCTCAAATAGGTTCATCATTGATCTACCTCACCAACCCCCATATGCTAATATGGGCTCCATATATTATTTGTACATTTTCTCCCCGTGTTTAAGATATCAAATGTCCATCGATTAATTAATTTACCGACCATTAATTAATCAACATCTAACTCCTTGAGTAGTACCACTCAACCTTTTCATCATGCCGGACCAAGTCCACCTGCAGGGTTTACATGATGAACCTTATGAGCTCCTCAAGGGGACATCATCATCCTAATATATAGGACACGGTTTCCTCCTATAATCAACGGCACACCATATAAATAATATCATCTCCCAACTTACCGAGCCTATCGATTTAATCTATAAATCTCGCCCATTGGTAAATCAAAGAGATGAGTACTAAGTATATGTGCCCGTTATTATATCGGGATTAAGAGCATGTACTAAATAATATCTGACGTCCGATTTGATTATGTAGTCAGTAATAAATCGATAACCTCTAAGTTGGTCCTGCTCAATACATACAAAGTGCACTAGTGTGATTCTATGGTCAAGACAAACCAATACCAAACCACACTACAACCATTCCGATGGTTTGTCCAAAGCCATCTCGGTTGTGAGCCTTTGCTTATACTTTTCAAGGGGCCGATAACATGGTCTCCTGTGTGACACCACACACCATGTTATCTACAATGTAAAGTATTAGACAATATTGCATAACCATAAAAATATGCAAACAATGATCATGTGATTCTTATTTCAAAATAAAGATGTTCATACAAAAAATAGACTTTTCAGTATACATCCCTACAATCTCCCACTTATACTAAAAGACTATGCTGTCTTCAAATTGCCATACATCTGATCCCCATTCCTTCCATTTGCCGATCAAAAGCTCTCACCGGAAGGGCCTTAGTGAAAGGATCTGCCAGGTTATCCTCCGATGCAATCTTGGCCACAACAACTGTTGGTGCAGTAGGCACCTAAGTCGAACCTAAGTTTTGATTATAGCAAACGATACAAAGTTAAGCATATATTGTTATCTCATGAGCTAAATCAAGTGTGAAGAAAAGTCTCGACGCTGGAGCTGAAGGCTAGCGACACCCGGAGGAAGTCGCGGTGGTCGGGCGACACTCAAGAGACTTCGGAGGGAGCCGAAGGAATTGAGTGGAAGGCCGGAAGCAACACGTAAGTTCTGAGGTAAGCTCGTGTGTGCGAGCATAAGTAAGGTTGTATCCTCTTTACGGGGATGATCTTAAGCGTAGATCCAACCAAAGACTTCTTATAGATGGTCTAGGTCGAGATCGGACGGTCGACGACCGTCGAAATAATGTTTTCCTTAAGCTAACTTTGCCTTGTACCAAAGACAATGACTTCCAACCTCAAGGACTCGATCGTCGTCCATCACGAAAGGGACTACAACTAGCACTTGATCCGATGTCGCCATCAATGACCGGTATGACCATCACCGATCACCGGGTCAAAGGATCACCTCGAGTAGTCAAGAGTTATCACCATTTTTCAAGTGGTTTTGTGACCAATTGTGATTGGCTAAAGACCCATTCGATGAGGGGCTTAAAGGCTATAAAAGGAGGGCCAAACCTAGGGTTTTTCATCAATTCAAAAGCTTCCAAGTGCTTCCGATACGCTCCGACTCTCCGACATCCCTACGACGAAGCGCTGCCAAGACGACGACTAGAGCTTCAACCTCCAATATTTGAAGTTGTCGGTATAATCTTTAAATTTGTATAAGTTGTTTTTATTTCAAGCTTTAAATCATATCAAGGAGAGGGGGAGTGTCCCTCTACCTTGAGTCTTTCTCGAGTTTTTGTATTCGTTTAACTCCTATCTCCATCGAGAGGGAGTTTGTTTAGTATTTGCCCTCCGTGCGTGGTCAAGGACCATTAGGGCCTTGGAGTAGTAGCCGAAGGCTACGAACCAAGTAAAACCTATTTGTCTCTATTTACTTTATATTTCCGCTGCAATTAATTTTCTCTCGAGTTTTAACGAAAGAAACGAGAAAAAGTTTTTATCGCTATTCACCCCCCCCCTCTAGCGAACCGCATCGATCCAACAATTGGTATCAGAGCCGGGGGTTGCTAAGATTTGGCGAAACCACCAATCTAGCCATTTTTCACAGATTTATTTTTCTTTTATTTCTGTTTATTTCAGATTTATTTCGCTTTGTTAAATTTACTCCCGCACTACTAATCCAAGATGCGAGTCTTGGTACTTTTTGTGTGTTTTTGTCATTGCTAGTTTTTTTTTTCCTTCATCTCCTTGTGTTCTTTGTTCTAATGGCCCATCTCGAAGGGTTTAGCACCGTCCGACCTCCGTTTTACAACGGAGATGACTTTCGTTATTGGAAGGGTCGTATGGAATGCTTTCTTAAAACCCAAATCGAGATGTGGATCATAATCCAAACGGGTTTCACACTTCCGACTAATGAAGTGGGTGACTCCTTGGATTATGACCAATGGACCATTGCAACAAAAAAAACAAGTCGAAGCCGATGCTAAGGCAACGCAAATCCTTCAATGCGGCCTATCCAAGGAGGAGCTAAATCGCGTCGGCCCCTTCATAAGCGCAAAAGATCTTTGGACAAAACTAGTGGAGCTACACGAAGGGACCGACGAAGCCAAGGTATGTAAGCGTGATCTTCTTTTCAATAAACTATATAACCTAAAAATGCAGAAACACGAGTCCGCGACACAACTTCACGCCCGAGTCCAGGACATCGTCAACAACCTACACGCAATCGGGCAAAAGGTCGAAAACCGCGACCTTATAAGGTATGTCCTAAACTCTTTTCCGAGGACTACCTTATGGGCATCCATGGTCGATGCCTATAAGGTCTCCAAGGACCTTTCTAAAATTAGGTTAGATGAACTCTTTTCGGATTTTGAACTTCATGAGCAGTCTAACTCGGAGCCCGAGAGGGGTATAGCCTTGTTTGCAGGTTCAAAGAAGAAGAAAATCGCAAGCAAGCCACCACCAACCGAGGAGGAAGACGAGTCCGAAGAAGAAGTTGACCCGGAGTTGACTGCCGAACTAATGAACCTAGCTTGAAGGATAGCCAAGGGACGAAAGTGAACCACGACTCGACCCAACCAAGGTAAGCCTAAAAGTTCTAATATTAGGTGTTATGAGTGCAACAGGTTTGGACATATCAAGTCCGAGTGCCCCAACCTCAACCACCAAGCACCTAAGCACAAGAAGGCCCTCAACGCGACATGGGAAGAAGCGTCATCCGAAGAAGACGAAGACCACGTCTTCATGGCGAAATCAATTGAGTCGGACATGGAGACCGAGCCTGAACTTGAGTCAGAACCTGAGGATGACTCGACCACGGTTACCTTCAAGTCAAGCCACGGATACGCATCCGGTTCAAAAGATACCCTTAAAGTAAGTCGAACTTTATTTAATACTTTACATAATACGGTTAGGTTTTTGTCTAGGAAGTTAGCTAAGTCCGAGTCCAAGGTCGAGACCCTTGTTGAGGAGGTTAAACTCCTCAAACATGAGGTCTCCCTAACCTCTTCGACTAGTCGAGTTCAAGAGAAGGACTCAACTCGAGTTGAAAAGCTCGAAGTTGAGAACTCTCTCTTGAAAAGTCAAGTCGAAGATCTTAGGAACACATTGGAAAGGTTCACTTCGGGATCCAAAGGACTTGACCTCCTACTTGGATCTCAAAGGGTCGTGTACAACAAGGCTGGACTAGGGTTTAACTCAAACACGACTAATAGGTCGTATATGTCGATTGTAAGTCGACATAGGAAACATGTCCAAGCATGGGTCCCTAAGAACTTTTTGATTTCAACTCTAGGATCCAACCCGTACTGGGTTCCCAAGGACCAAATCCACTATGTGGATAGACCGAACCGATTCAACGGTCTAGGGGGAGCCAGTACAAAACATGTTTGTGCTTTAACTTAGAAATTGCATGTTTTAACTTAGAATGTTTGTGCTTTAACTTAGAAATTGCATGCTTTAACTTAGAAAGTTTGTACTTTAAAACTTGTGAACTCACTTAGAACATGAACATAATCAACTTCGAAAAGATTGAGCCTCGGGGAGCCTCTTTTCAAAAACATAACCAACTAAAATTCTTCGAAAAGATTGAGCCTCGGGGAGCCTCTTTTCAAAAACATAACCAACTAAAATTCTTCGAAAAGATTGAGCCTCGGGGAGCCTCTTTTCAAAAATAACCAGTTAGACTAGGAGATAGTCTTAGGTGAGTCAAGTCATCATTTTCTTGAAAATGGCTTTGTCTAAGGAAGTGGTCGATGATCCGATAAAAGAAGGCCCCTGTGCCTCGCCACGACCTGGAAGCCATGATCTTGAAAAGGTAAACTTGACAAGCCTAGGTTTAAATCCAAATCTAACATAAAATTACTTCAACCTAAATACACTTAATCAACTTAATTGGAAGTCATCTCACACAAAACACATAAGTATAACATGATTGATCATATAGACACAGGTGAGATGACCTAGGTTTAACAACTTACAACCAATTTAAAAAAAAAAAATCTAACATCCAATCCAATCACCTTGTGTGTAGGATCAATGGATGTTAGACAGCGGTTGCTCCCGACACATGACCGGGGATCAACTCAAATTCACAAAGCTTCGATTCAAAAGACAAGTATCGGTAGCCTTTGGGAATAACGGCAAGCTCAAAATCATCAGATCAGGTGATATCGAACTTAACTCGAATTTTGTTATTAAAAATGTATTACTTGTAGAGAATTTTGAATATAACTTGCTTAGCGTAAGCCAATTATGTGACAATAACTATAAGGTCGTATTTTTAGAAAATGAATGTGTAATTAAAACAAATAAAACAGCTAAAATAATACTCAAAGGAACTAGGACAAATAACATTTATACAATTAACTTAATCAATTCCTCAGCCAAATGTCTTATGACACAGGAAGAGGAATCATGGACGACTGGTCACTCGCACCCAAGACTCATCCACAAGATGAGTCAGAGTGGCTTAGTCAGAGGCTTACCCAACCTCAACAACTTGGTTAATAAAATCTGTAATGCTTGTCAACAAGGAAAACAACCTAGGACACAACACAAGTTAACTAACCAAGAACGAACCTCAAATGTACTTGAGCTCCTGCATATGGATCTATTCGATTCACATGGAGCCAAGTCACTCAATAGAAGTCAATATTGCTTAGTCATAATTGACGACTACTCCAGGTTTACCTGGGTTAGGTTCATCAAACATAAAAATGATACCCTAGATCAATTAATCAATCTATTCAAACTAATCGAGAATCAAAAAGACCTTAAGGTTAAAAGACTTAGAAGCGATCATGGTGGTGAATTCGAAAATCAAAGGTTCACCGACTTCTGTAACCTAAACGGATACCACCATGAATTCTCTTGTTCTAGGACCCCTCAGCAAAATGGCCTAGTGGAGCAGAAAAACCAAACTCTACAAGAAGTCGCTAGGACCATGTTGAACGATTACGACCTACCCGATAGGTTTTGGGCAGAAGCCGTGAGTATGACATGCTATGTCCAAAATAGGATCCTTATGGTAAAAAGGCACCTTAAGACCTCATACGAGATTTATCACGATAAAGTACCCAACATCAAGTACTTTAGGGTATTTGGGTGTAAGGTACATATCCTAAACACTAAGGATTACCTAGGGAAATTTACATCCAAAACCACGACCGGAATCTTTCTAGGATACTCAACTACAAGTAGAGCTTATAGAGTATATAACCACGACACCCTTAGAGTCGAGGAAACCATTAATGTAGTGTTCGATGAAGGACACGAACCTACAAAACCCCCGGCAACCCCAATTAGCAAGCCGATTCATACTAGACCTAACTCTGATCCCGAGATCAGATCTAGTGTTAATCCTAACCTAAGTCAACCAAGTCACTCTATTGATCAAGTGATAGATGACTCCAACCAAACTATTGTTCAACCAAGTCACCCCATTGATCAAGCATTAGGTGACACAAACCCAACCCAATCTAGGATTCAAACTAACCACCCTATCGATCAAGTGATAGGAGATCCTAATCTAGGAGTTCGAACTAGAGCATCCTATAGGAACCTTAGTCAAATTTCCTTAATTTCAAATATAGAACCCAAATCAATTGAACAAGCTCTTCTTGATCCCGATTGGATTATTGCAATGCAAGAAGAGCTAGCCCAATTTACTAGGAATGAAGTGTGGGAGTTAGTACCACCACCTAAAGACAAAACGATAATTGGAACAAGGTGGGTGTTTCGAAATAAGCTTGATGATAAAGGTGAAGTAGTTAGAAACAAGGCTAGGTTAGTCGCCAAAGGGTGTAACCAAGGCTTAGTTGACCCAACTCTCTTTGTAAAAACCTTAGGTAAAGAAATATTCATAGCTCAAATTTACATAGACGATATAATTTTTGGAACCTCTAACTCAGCCTTACTAAACGAGTTCATTTTGCTCATGGAAAGTGAGTTCGAAATGAACTTGGTAGGCGAGTTAAGTTTCCTTTTAGGTCTACAAATTAAACAAACTAAGGATGGTATATACCTATATCAACAAAAATACACTAAGGAGTTAATTAAAAGATTTGGAATGCAAGACGCTAAGGTAATAAACACCCCAATGGCGATAAATGTTAACATAGGAGAAGACCTAGAAAGTAAGTCCATTGACTTAAAATACTATAGGAGCGTAATAGGAAGTCTCCTATACTTAACTGCGAGTCGACCCGACATCCTATTCACAGTAAGTATGTGCGCCAGGTTTCAAACCTGTGCTAAGGAGTCACACCTAACCCTAGTTAAGCGTATCCTTAGATATCTTAAGGGCACACTTAACGTTGGTATTTGGTACCCTAGATCTACGGAGTTCGAACTAATCGGCTACTCCGATTCAGATTATGCCGGTAGTAAGCTCGATAGAAAGAGCACGAGTGGTTGTTGTCAACTTCTCGGCTCGAGTCTAGTGAGTTGGTGCAGTAGGAAACAACACTGTGTTGCTTTATCTACCACCGAAGCCGAATACATCGCGATGGGTGAGTGTGTCACGCAGCTTCTTTGGATGAAGCACACTCTCCGTGACTTTAAGTTAGACTTTACGAATACTAAACTTCACGTAGATAACATTAGTTCAATTAATCTTACAAAGAATCCGATATGTCACTCTAGGACCAAACATATAGAGGTCAAACACCATTTCATTCGAGAACATGTGGCCAACGGAGCCATACACCTCGAATACGTCGAATCGAAGTCTAACTTGGCAGATCTATTTACTAAACCCCTACCCGAAGCCGAATTTAGTCTATTAAGACGAAAATTGGGCATGTGCGTAATAGAATAGGTACATGCAAATTATATGTTCTTACTACTATTTCTTTAATTTCATTTTTATGGAACTAGCATAGGACATACCTTAGATATCATGCACCTATAGATTTAAGGAGCCAGTACATCTCACAACACATAGGACTAATGTGTTTGTGTACTTAGCCACGTAGATGGGCGTGAGATGTTAGGACCTTACTCCTGGTTCCAGATGTAGAGCTAGTGCATCGCTATGAACCACGGAGTATAATCATACATACTAACCGACTCTGACCAGGACTGGTTGATCTTACATATCAATCAAGCCAAATATGAGTCGAACATTTTATAGATGAGCTTATTTTCAAGATATTATTTTTTTATATAAAAAAATGGGGAACATGCTTGACTTTAAATTTAACACTTTTGTTTTCCACACACCTTACTCTTTTTAGATATCTGGCAAAGGGGAGAAAAGGCCAAAGTTAAGGGGTCAAAATTTTTTGATAACTTAACTCTTACTTCATATTTAAACCAAAAGTTAAAACTTAGTTAACTTTTACCAAAAGGCCAAAGAATTCTTAAACTTATTTGTGCCGTCTAAGTTTTACTTAAACTTATTTTTTTTAAAAACTTTATGTCGTTAATGTTTTACTTAAGGGGGAGAAAGGGCTTAACTAAAACATTTTACTAAGGCCAACTTTAAGTAATGTTAATTACTTAAAGCAACCCTCAAGGGGGAGGATTAAGGTCTTTCTTCAAGACTCACCCTCGGTCAAGGGGGAGGTTTCCTCAAGGGGGAGTACTTGAAGAAAATCCTTACTACTCCAACTTAATCTTCATATTTTTTGTTTCTCATGCACATTATTACTCTTCATGCTTGATATTTACTTAACTTTGTATGTGGGTTTGCCATAAATAAAAAAGGGGGAGATTGTTGGTGCAGTAGGCACCTAAGTCGAACCTAAGTTTTGATTATAGCAAACGATACAAAGTTAAGCATATATTGTTATCTCATGAGCTAAATCAAGTGTGCAGAAAAGTCTCAACGCTGAAGCTGAAGGCTAGTGACACCCGGAGGAAGCCGCGGTGGTCGGGCGACACTCAAGAGACTTCGGAGGGAGCCGAAGGAATTGAGTGGAAGGCCGGAAGCAACACGTAAGTACTGAGGTAAGTGTTAGTAATATATGAGAGATGTCCTAAGGCAATCGCCTTATGTATGAACCATTTATATGATAAATGAAGATTCACTATTTGAGTGTACATGTTTTATGTATTTGATTGGATCTTAAACTCATTTACTGAATGTCCACGATACGATTCACAACATGAGAGAATTTGTGATTGGATCACAACTAGTGAGTATCTCTACATGTGTAATTGTGATGTATCGGAATTATCCCTAGTCGATGAATTGATGGATCTGGACACCATCAATTCTGTTGAGACTAGCACGAGGTATACTCCTTGGTGTATCCAAGCAGCTGATTCTCACTGGCTGGAGACATAGTGATGTCCGGAGTTAATCGTGGATGCTAGTTATGGTAACTAGTTCATTGGAGTGACCGGTAGTAAGACTTCATATGGTTCTCTGCATATATAGATATGTCAATGAAGTTCTTCTTGTGGCTTAAGTGCGATGTTCCTTTGACTTGCGGTATTCAAGTCATCTTGATCATGGAGACTTATGCTTTGACATCTTAAGCAAACATCTCTAAGGAGATGTGGACCGGGATGATTGGGTATAAGTCAGTGATCGAAGGTGTTTGAATAGCCTATAAAGGATTCACCACTCCTTGCGAGGAGATGTATACCCATGGCCTCTCGTCAGTTGTTACTAAAGTCTTTGGCCAAAGCATTACATGTTTAGAGTAAGGTACTCTTCGATACATGTGGAGTAACTAGAATCCGTAGGACGAGGAAATGATACTTGGGCTAGGTGTGACGTAGTCAGCCTAGTGAGGATTGACACAATAGACCATGTCCTGAACCAAGTGGGTATAAGATGAGTGAAGGAATGGGGCACGATTCATTCGAGCTCTTGAAGGGTTTTGAGAAATAGTTACGGATCAGCGTTGATCTTTTGGTTAATTGGGGATCATGATGTACTACTAGGTGCCACTCATGATGGATTCTATAATTAATGGTTAATTATAGGCGGCCAACATAAAGCGAGAACCTATTTGGTCACGCGCAGTGTAATCCAAAGGATTTAAAGCGAGCTTGAGAATGGGATTCTCGGACCGAGAGAAACTATGTTTGGTTGGACCAAACATAAGCGAGAATGAAATTGTTTTAGTCGAAATGGAAGCATGGATGGGCCGTGTCTTATGAAGACATAATGGATGGAACAAAATGGTTTGGTTCTAATCCAATGGATGAGAATAAACCAAAGGGTTTGGTTTATATTAAACGAATGAACCAAAGGTTGGTTCGGTTCGTTTTAACTTAAAATAAACCATCATGGTTTGGTTTATTTTAACTTATCTTAATGGAGCGGGTTAACGGGCTTTATGGATATGATCCATTAACCATTAAGAGAATTAGTTCTCTATAAAATAGGGCTTAAACCCTAATCCAAAACCCTAATCTATTTTGGCCGCCCAACCTAGTTGCCGCCCACCCCTTGTTGGTGATTTCGGCGCCCAACTACAAGCTGCCACCGCCCAGCTTTGTGCCGCCATCCAAGACCCTTGCCGGCGTCCAAGCTCCAGCCGGTGAACCTCCGGCGACCCTCCGGTGATCTCCTAAAGGTTCGGCATCAAGGTGGGTTTTTCCTCTCCTTGTTTTGGCCGGCGCCTTCTCCTCCACCAAGCTGTCCAGTTTTCTGGACAGCTTCTTCTCCTCTCGTCGGAGCGTCGTTTGGACGACGGTTAGTGATCCGACAGCGGCTAACATACCGGGGATTTGATCTCCGGTAATCCTCTGAGGTGGAGGACGAAGGATTCGTCAATCGGTTGACGAATACCTCTCCGGAGAAGCGAGTCTTGAGGACTTGTTTTTAGGTCCGAATTTGGATTCGGATAGTGATCATCTCTCGATCACGTCGTCTTCAACACGAGGCTAGTAACCCGTACGAAGACGAAGCTCGTGGCTTGGCGAAGTCATCCCGAGGAGCTCGGCGTGGATACGGATAGAGACGATTCTTACGAGGATCGTTCCGGTTGATGCCGTTCCCGCTACACGTCATACGAAAGGTATAACATAGTTTAATTTCCTTTTATTGCTAATTTTAATTTACGGTTATGTCTACACTTGTTGTAATAGCATGCGTGTGTTGTGTGTGTTGTAATAAATATAGATTTATTATTTTTAATTGCTTCCGCTGTGCTCATGTTTACGAAACATGATCGAACACACACGCCGCGGTGCCGGAAACCCAACAGTGGTATCAGAGCCCAGGTTGTGTTTCGACATAATCGTAAAATGGTTTTGCGATAGTCATAATGTATTTCTGGAAGTTTTCTAAATTTTGGAAATTTAGAAGTATTTATGGAAATTTTTCAATTTTGGAAAGTCTAGAAGTATTTATGGAAATCTTCCACTTTTGGAAAGTTGGAAGTATTTATGGAAATTTATATTTTCCATAAATAAAATATTTGATTAGATTCTGGAAATTTGTTTCCTAATTTAATCATGATTTGATTTGGGAAATCAAATCTTAAAATATTTAATTTCCATAAGTAGTTTTAAAGATTTAGGAAATTGGTTTCCTAAATAGATTTTCCTTAATCAAATAATTCCATGAATAAAATATGTGATTAGATTTGGAAATTTGTTTCCTAATTTAATTATGATTTGATTTGGAGAATCAAATATTAAACATATTTTATTTCCATAAATAGTTATGACATATAAGGAAATTATATACATGACATAATTGTATGCCATGTAATTACATTAGATGCATAACATTATGCCATGCGTGTCGTGACATGTAGATGTATGCCATGTATGCCATGCCATGTAGATAATAGTTATTTGCATGCAAAGAGGATGAGACATAAAAACCCTTAATCAATATTAAAGCCTACACCTTCCATTAATATGGTTAGAACCAGAGTTCTGTTTCTTGTTTGGGTTGTTGGACTCTCTCCAAGCCCGGCTCGAACCTTAATATGTTCAAACCATGGAATAGTTTAATACTAATATGGTAAGAGTCAGAGGTCAATCGTTAGCTTTGGTTGTTGGACTCTCTCCAAGTCGGGATAATTGGTTGAATGCGCTCTAACCATATTAAAACTATGTCTTGATTAATGGGTTGGCTTTAACCTGGAGCATCGGTTTGTTGGACTCTCTCCAAGGTCGATGTAAAGGGAGGTGAAGTTGGGTGCTATGCATATGATGCATACTTGTTAATGTGTTAACAACCCGATGTATGTGTGAACATTCAATTAGTTGATAGCACATTGTGATAGTTGCATATACGGGATATGCAATCGGTATAGATGATACCTACCGTCGTAGTTATGAATGGCTTATTGGACTCTCTCCAAGGTTGTTCATAACTATGATGGATATCAGCCCATTCGGAGATGGACCTACAATCTCCCGAAGTGATTTTGGGATTTTTGAAATTCGAAAAATGAATGGGATTTATAAATGTATATTGATGCATTTTAAAATCATTTTCTCATATATGCTCGTTTTGTATTTCTAGGTCAATAAATTGATCATGACGTGTTTGAATTTGCGTTCCATTTTGGATTCAAATAAATTGACTGGGCCGAACTTCTTGGACTGGCTTAGAAACTTGAGAATTGTTCTCAAGGTGAAAAGCTTGTGTATGTCCTCGAAGCGCCTCTTCCCGCCCGTCCTAGTGACAATGCAACTTTGGACCAATTGTTGGCCTATCAGAAACATGTGAGTGATTCTGAACAAATGAGTTGCATCATGCTAGCCACGATGGAACCCAAGCTACGAAAGCAGCATGAGCATATGGATGCTCATATCGTAGTTCTTCATCTTTATGAGTTGGTTGATGAGCAAGTGAGATTCGAAAGGTTCGAAGTCTCCAAGCTCCTCTTCACCTCTGAGATGCAAGAAGGTTCATCTGTGGTACTGCTCAACATGCTGAAGATTGTGGAGTCTTCTGAGAAGCATGAGCAGGGGACAGTGCTGTTAGTTGATTCCTCGAAGAAAGGTTCTAAGTGTTAGTGAAAGCCCTAGAGCCAATCATGTGATGATTGTTGTATGGACTTTATTGTATTATATTCCTATTTATAAAGGCATGGTTATTATATTTACTTGTATTGGTGCCAAATAACTAAATATAATAATGTCCTTGAGTAGTAGGTTCTTATCTATATCAATCGATTGGTTGAATCGATAATGAGATGATATAGAGAACACTACTCTTAATCATTCCTAGTCGAGTATTAACATTCAGGGACAATGTTAATGCATAGAGACTAGCATGTAGGTCAACAAGATGACTTGATCTCACAAGTCATGGATATGAGATATCAAGTTGACACATGGGTATGCATTGGAGAATGTATACTGAATGACCCGCCATGAGAAAGTATCATGGATCGTTATATGAGTGTCATATACTTTCTCATGTGGCTATTAGTATGACTATTAGTCCTTAGACCTGAAGTCACCATGGTTCCCTACATAAGGAGTTGCATACTTTGGCTTCGTCAAACGTCACCCGTAAATGGGTGGACTATAAAGGCGATTATTGGGTATGTAACGAATTATGCGGAGGGATGTGAGTGATGTAGATGGGATCTATCCCTCCTATATGACGGGGGTGACATCGATATTCTTGATAGAGTGAGACCACGAAGTGCATGGCCATGCCCAAATGAGTCAGTATGAGATATTGAGCTCATTTGATTAGAGTGAGTCTACTTGGAGTTCAAGATTTA
Source organism: Wurfbainia villosa (assembly GCA_025175895.1). Lineage (NCBI taxonomy): Eukaryota > Viridiplantae > Streptophyta > Magnoliopsida > Zingiberales > Zingiberaceae > Wurfbainia > Wurfbainia villosa. Next base: position 103,360,266 of record CM045996.1, read on the forward strand.
GATTGTACCGAGGATGACACGGTCTATGCCTCGATTGGTCAATCTAGATGTCAAGGATAGAGGGACATTGTCACATATTGTGAGAGTCACAATTAGTAGTCACAAAGGTGATGTTGGAGCTCAACATTCTTGTAACTTGGGAAGCAATGATGTGTTGCTAGATACCGCTCATTGCTTATGTTCCTAAATCGGTTTAGGGACATTGCCAACGTTACAAGAACCTATAGGGTCACACACATAAGAGCAATTAGATGGAGATTAGGTTCATATGATGAACCATGAGGATTAGGTTCATGGGATGAACCAAATTGGATTAAGAGTAGTCCAAATTAGACTAATTGAGTTAGACTCGAGTTAATTCAAGTGTTGAATGAGTCTAATTTAGATTTGATTCATCAAATCAATTTAAATTAATGAATAGAGATTCATTATAGTAAATTTACTTGAGTCAAGTGGTTAGATTTGATCAACCATGGGAGATTAGAGGTCAATTTTGACTTGACTTGAGAGGGAAGATGAAAGGTCAAGTTTGACTTGACCAAATGCCATGTCATGATGATGACTAGGCATGGCCGGCCAATGATGATGCTCCACATCATCATTGACTTTGTCAATTGGTGCCACCTCATGAGGGAGACCAAGGGACATGGGAGTTACATGCATGCATGTAACTCCCTCTCCTTGAAGTGGCCGGCCACTTTAGGGGTTTCATGAGGGTGAATTCATTTGATGAGTTACTCTCATTACTTCATCTTCAACCTTGGAACCTTTCCTCTCAAGCTCTCCCTCTCCCATCCCTCTCTTTGGCCGAAATTCCTAAGGGAGTGCTAGCACACTCTAAGGCATTTCTCTCCACCTATTGCTTGTGTGGATACCATAGAGGAGTGTGCACTTGACACTCTCGAGTTCCGGCGAACTTTTGGACGAGCGAGATAAGCGAAGGGCGTCGCTACGAGGGTAACGTTCTAACCTCTTAGATCTAAGGTAGATCTAGGATTTCTGTAAGCACATACATGTAATTATAATTTTTATACTTCGCACGGATCCGTGGCCGGGGGCTTCCGAGGTTTCCGCAACGCAAAAAGCGGTTTTTGCGGCTCGGAAAAACCCAACACTAAGAGGAGGTCAAAAGAACAGCAGAAGGGAAAGAAGAGAAGGGATAAGAAGGTAGAACTAGCACAAAAGGAAACTTGCCATCATTATGGCAAGGAGAGACATTTGCGAAGAAAGTGCAAGATTTATCTTGAGTCCATGAAGAAGGATAAGGCATCGGATGCCCCATCTTCTTCAGAAATCTTCTTTATTGATTGTCATTCTATTTCCTCAGACACTTGGGTATTTGATACTGGGTGTGGCTCACATATATGTAATGACATACATGGGCTAAGGAATAGAAGAAGACTCGTCAAGGGGAGAGTCAAATTTACGTGTTGGGAATGGAGCAACGGTTGCTGCACTCGCCATCGGAACGTATTTGTTGGAACTCCCTGTAGGACTTGTCTTAGAACTGGACAATTGCTTTTATGTTCCTTCGTTGATAAAGAACATCATTTCTATTTTAAATAGAAAGTGGTTTCCATTTGACGTTTAGTAACAATTGTTGTTACATAACTTTGAATGGGGTTCTTTATGGGACTGGAACTTTAAGCAATGGTGTTTATACGCTGACGATCCAAAGGACATTTCAATATCGGGCGAGCAACAAGAGTGCTCGAAAGGATAATCAAATAGACTCCTATATGTGGCATTGTCGTCTTGGCCATGTAAGCAAGAAACGCATGTCCGAATTACACCGATGTGGAATTCTGGAATCGTTTGAATTGGATTCATACGATACATGCGAATCATGCTTAAAAGGCTAGATGACTAAGTTACCTTTTACGGGAAAAGGTGAACGAGTGGGAGAGTTACTAGGTCTAATACATACTGATGTATGTGGACCTATGTCAACTCAAGCTTTAGGAGGCTATAGCTACTTCATTACCTTCACCGATGATCACTCACGGTTTGGGTATGTGTTCTTGATGAAACACAAGTCCAAGCCTTTGAAAGGTTCAAAGAATTCAGAATGAAGTAGAGAAACAACATGACAAGAGTATTAAAATACTGATCGGATCGAGGTGGTGAATACTTAAGTCAAGAGTTTCTTGATTATCTAAGAGACAATGGCATATTGTCTCAATGGACTCGCCTATACACCACAAAGATAATGGTGTATCCGAGAGGCGAATCGACCTTGTTGGACATGGTCGTCAATGATGAATCATGCAACTCTTCCCAAGTCCTTTGGGGTTATGCACTTCGCATAACTGCTTACTTGTTAAAATGTAATGCCTACCAAGGTAGTCTCAACTACTCCATGAGATATGGAATGGTAAGAAACCTCATGTATCTTACTTGAAGATATGGGTTGTCTCGCTTATGTGAAGCTGATCAGACGTATAAACTGGATGCTAAGTCCGATAAATGTCTATTTATTGATACCCTAAGGAAACAAGGGGTTACTAATTCTATCATCCTGTGGAACAAAAGGTGTTTGTTTCAAGGCATGCCGTGTTTCTAGAGAAAGAGTTTCTCTTGCAAGAAAACAAAGGGGAGTGTCGCGAGCTTGAGGAGGCTCGAGAGACTCAAATAGACATTAATGAGATACTGGTGAGCACAAATTGACAACTCATAGTGATGAGCAATCTCGACTTATTGTAACACCACATCTTCAGAGATCCGTAGAACACGCAATATTCCTGAGAGATATGGATTTCTCGTAAGTGAATCGAACGACGTGTTACTCATTGATGATGAGGAGCCTACCAGTTATGAAGAAGTGCTGACAAGTTCAGAAAGGGATAAGTGGCTTGGTGCCATGAAGTCGAAAATGGATTCCATGTACGAAAACCAAGTTCGAACTTGGTCGACCCACCAAGGCATAAAGCCTATAGGGTGCAAGTGGGTTTTCAAGAAGAAAACTGACATGGATGGTAATGTGATTACCTATAAGGCTAGATTGGTGGCGAAAGGATATCGTCAAAAGCAAGGTGTTGATTATGACGAAACCTATTCTCCTGTAGCTATGCTTAAATCCATTCGGATGCTCCTGGCCATAGCAGCTCATTATGATTATGAGATATGGCAGATGGATGTGAAAACAACTTTCCTTAATGGAAACTCGCCGAGGACGGTATATGATACAACCGAGGGTTTCACATCGCTGATAAAACCAAGGTATGCAAATTGCGACGATCCATTTATGGATTGAAGCAAGCATCCAGAGTCGAATATCCGCTTTGATGAGACGATCAAAAAGTTTGATTTCTCACAAAATCCGCATTTAACCTTGTGTGTACAAGAAGGTTAGTGGGAGTGCAATGTGTTCCTAGTATTGTATGTCGATGACATATTACTTATAGGAAACGATGTGTCAATCTTACAAATAGCTTAAGGTTTGGTTATCCAAGACATTCTCCATGAAAGACCGGGAGAAGCAACCTACATCCTGGGATTAAGATCTATAGAGATAGATCAAACTTGCTTGGTCTTTCGCAGCCTACATATATAGACCGAAAGCAAAGAGGTTTAGCATGTCAATCCAAGAAAGGTTATCCGCCATCGTGCATGGGGTACACCTTCAAGTCTATGTGTCCGCGCACGTAAGACGAGAGGATTTGCATGAGTAAGATTCCCTATGCATCCGCAATAGGATCTATCATGTATGCTATGTTATGTACGAGGCCCGATGTATCGTATGCTCGAGTGTCACGAGCAGATACCACCGATCCAGAATGGATCATTGGATCGTTAAGACGATCCTTAAGTACTTGAGAAGAACTAAGGATGTGTTCCTAATATATGGAGAAGGGGACATGGGCATACATATGCTTCCTGACAGATGCAAGGATGATTCCGTGTCTCACCGATACGTGTTCACCTTGAATGGGGCGCAGTGAGTTGGAAAAGTTCCAAACAAGAGATCAGAGCGGATTCTACCATCGAGGTAATATATTGCAGCAAAGAAAGGAAGCGGTTTGATCAAGAAGTTCGCTCATGAACTTGGTGTGATTCCGCCATTGTTGAAGCAATACCGGGTTCATCAGCGACAACAATGGAGCAATCAGACAAAGCGAAAGAGCCAAGGTCTCATCAACGATCAAACATGTGCGCGCTATCATCTTATCGGAGAGATCATCGAGGGAATGAAATACAAATCGAGAAAATTCCCACTGAAAGGAACTTAGCGGATCCTTTGACTAAAGCATTACCTCAAAGTAAGTTTGAGGGTCATGTTGGTGCTTATGGTATTGGATACCGTAGCGATTGGCATTAGGCCAAGTGGGAGTCTGTTAGTAATATATGAGAGATGTCCTAAGGCAATCGCCTTATGTATGAACCATTTATATGATAAATGAAGATTCACTATTTGAGTGTACATGTTTTATGTATTTGATTGGATCTTAAACTCATTTACTGAATGTCCACGATACGATTCACAGCATGAGAGAATTTGTGATTGGATCACAACTAGTGAGTATCTCTACATGTGTAATTGTGATGTATAATTATCCTAGTCGATGAATTGATGGATCCGACACCATCAATTCGCTGAGACTAGCACGAGGTATACTCCTTGGTGTATCCAAGCAGCTGATTCTCACTGGCTGGAGACATAGTGATGTCCGGAGTTAATCGTGGATGCTAGTTATGGTAACTAGTTCATTGGAGTGACCAGCCGTAAGACTTCATATGGTTCTCTACATATAGATATGTCAATGAAGTTCTTACTGTGGCTTAAGTGCGATGTTCCTTTGACTTGCGGTATTCAAGTCATCTTGATCATGGAGACTTATGCTTTGACATCTTAAGCAAACATCTCTAAGGAGATGTGGACCCGGGATGATTGGGTATAAGTCGAAGTGATCGAAGGTGTTTGAATAGCCTATAAAGGATTCACCACTCCTTGTGAGGAGATGTATACCCATGGCCTCTCGTCGGATTGTTACTAAAGTCTTTGGCCAAAGCATTACATGTTTAGAGTAAAGTACTCTTCGATACATGTGGAGTAACTAGAATCCGTAGGACGAGGAAATGATACTTGGGCTAGGTGTGACGTAGTCAGCCTAGTGGGGACTGACATAATAGACCATGTCCTGAACCAAGTGAGTATAAGATGAGTGAAGGGAATGAGGCGCGATTCATTCGAGCTACTGAAGGGTTTCAGAAATAGTTCTGGATCAACCGTTGATCTTTTCGGTTAATTGGGGATCATGATGTACTACTAGGTGCCACTCATGATCGTTCTATAATTAATGGTTAATTATAGACGGCCAACATAAACCGAGAACCTATTTGGTCACACGCACAACGAGTGTAATCCAAAGGATTTAAAATGAGCTTGAGAATGGGATTCTCAGACCGAGAGAAACTATGTTTGGTTGGACCAAACATAAAGCGAGCATGAAATTGTTTCAGTCGCAGAGGAAGCGTGGATGGGCCGTGTCTTATGAAGACATAATGGATGGACCAAAATGGTTTGGTTCTAATCCAATGGATGAGAATAAACCAAAGGGTTTGGTTTATATTAAACGAATGAACCAAAGGTTGGTTCTGTTCGTTTTAACTTAAAATAAACCATCATGGTTTGGTTTATTTTAACTTATCTTAATGGAGCGGGTTAACGGGCTTTATGGATATGATCCATTAACCATTAAGAGAATTAGTTCTCTATAAAATAGGGCTTAAACCGTAATCCAAAACCCCACCAAGCTGTCCAGTTTTCTGACAGCTTCTTCTCCTCGTCGCGCGTTTGGACGACGTGATCCGCGGCTAACATTGGGATTTGATCTCCGTAATCCTCTGAGGTGGAGGACGGCGATTCTGATCCAATCTCTGATACCTCTCCGGAAAGCGAGTCTTGAGGACTTGTTTTAGGTCCGAATTTGGATTCGGATAGTGATCATCTCTCGATCGCGTCGTCTTCAACACGAGGCTAGTAACCCGATGACGAAGGGCTCGGGGGCAAAGTAAAATCCCGAGGGGCTCGGCGTGATATGGATAGAGACCATTACGAGGATCTTAGACTCCGTTGATGCCGTTTCCGCTTACACGCCATAATGGAAGGTATACAAGGAGTTTAATTTCCTTTATTGCTAATTTTAATTTTATAACGTAGTTTAATTTCCTTTATTGCTAATTTTAATAGCATACACTTGTAATAGCATGCGTGTGTTGTGTGTGTTGTAATAAATATAGATTTATTATTTTTAATTGCTTCCGCTGTGCTCATGTTTACGAAACATGATCGAACACACACACGCCGCGGTGCCGGAAACGCAACAGTAAGCTCGTGTGTCCGAGCGTAAGTAAGGTCGTATCCTCTTTACGGGGATGATCTTAAGCGTAGATCCAACCAAAGACTTCTTATAGATGGTCTAGGTCGAGATCGGACGGTCAACGACCGTCGAAATAATGTTTTCCTTAAGCTAACTTTGCCTTGCAACCAGCATCAGTCGACTGCCAACCTGAAGGACTCGACTGCCGTCCATCAGTCGAGTGACTACGGCTAGCACTCGATCGATGCATCGCTTGATCGGGTGATGGCCATCGATCACGGTCAAAGGATCAGCCTCGAGTAGTCAAGAGTTATCACCATTTTTCAAGGGGTTTTGTGCCCATTTGTGATTGGCTAAAGACCCATTCGATGAGGGGCTTAAAGGCTATAAAAGGAGGGCCAAACCTAGGGTTTTTCATCAATTCAAAAGCTTCCAAGTGCTTCCGATACGCTCCGACTCTCCGACTCTCCAACATCCCTACGACGAAGTGCTGCCGAGACGACGACTAAAGCTTCAACCTCCAATCTTTGAAGTCGTCGGTATAATCTTTAAATTTGTAAAAGTTGTTTTTATTTCAAGCTTTAAATCATATCAAGGAGAGGGGGAGTGTCCCTCTACCTTGAGTCTTTCTCGAGTTTTTGTATTCATTTAACTCCTATCTCCATCGAGAGGGAGTTTATTTAGTATTTGCCCTCTGTGCGTGGTCAAGGACCATTAGGGCCTTGGAGTAGTAGCCGAAGGCTACGAACCAAGTAAAACCTATTTGTCTCTATTTACTTTACATTTCTGCTGCAATTAATTTTATCTCGAGTTTTAACGAAAGAAACGAGAAAAAGTTTTTATCGCTATTCACCCCCCCTCTAGCGAACCGCATCGATCCAACAACAACTTCTCCTCTCTTTACGATTTCTCGTATCAGGTGGTACTTGCGCTCTATGTGTTTACTAGCCTTATGGGCTCGTGGTTCCTTCGAGTTTGCAACTGCACCACTATTATCACAATAAATTGTGATAGTTCTGGCCAAACCAGGAATCACATCCAAGTTCATCAGGAAGTTCCTAAGCCATACAGCTTCTTTGGCCGCCTCAGAGGCCGCCACATACTCAGCTTCCATGGTGGAGTCCACCACGCACTTCTGCTTGACACTCCTCCATACAATGGCTCCACCTGCCAAAGTAAACACAAAACCTGAGGTAGACTTACTGTTATCCCTATCAGATTGGAAGTCAGAATCCGTGTAACCCACAGGGAGTAATTGGTCTGCCCGGTAAACCAGCATATAATCCCTAGTCCTTCTCAGGTACTTCAATATATGTTTTACCACAGTCCAATGTCCCTCTCCTGGATTACTCTGATATCTGGTGACCATGCCCACGGCAAAGCAGATATCTGGTCTCGTACAGAGCATCGCATACATGAGACTTTCTACTGCCGAAGCATAAGAAACCACCTTCATCTCCTCTATCTCCTCAGATGATCTAGGACACATCTCCTTAGATAAAGGAACTCCATGCCTGAAAGGTAGAAAACCCTTCTTGGAGATCTGCATGCTAAAATGCTCCATAATCGTGTCTATGTATGAAGCTTGGGATAAGCACAACATCCTTTTCCTGCGATCCCTTATAACCTTGATCCCAAGGATGTGTCCTACCTCTCCCAAGTCCTTCATATCAAACTGTTTGGACAACCATACCCTTACGTCCGATAACACCTTGATATTGTTGCCAATCAACAAAATGTCATCTATGTATAGTACAAGAAATACTACTACGTTTCCGTCACATCTCTTATATACACAAGACTCATCCGGACTTTGAATAAATCCATAAGACTATATCACCTCATCAAATCGGATGTTCCAAGACCTCAAAGCTTGTTTCAATCTATAAATGGACCGATTAAGCTAACATACAAGATGCTCTTTGCCCTTAGCTAACATACAAGCTTTCCTTAATGGAAACTTGCTCGAGGACGTGTATATGATACAGCCTGAGGGTTTCACATCGGTTGATAAAACCAAGGTATGCAAATTGCGACGGTCCATTTATGGATTTAAGCAAGCATCCAGGAGCTGGAATATCCGTTTTGATGAGACGATCAAAAGTTTGATTTCTCACAAAATCCAGACGAACCTTGTGTGTACAAGAAGGTTAGTGGGAGTGCAGTCGTGTTCCTAGTATTGTATGTCGATGACATACTACTTATAGGAAACGATGTTTCAGTCTTACAGTCAGTGAAGGTTTGGTTATCCAAGACTTTCTCCATGAAAGACCTGGGAGAAGCAACCTACATCCTCGGGATTAAGATCTATAGAGATAGATCGAAACGGTTGCTTGGTCTTTCGCAGTCTACATATATAGACCGAGTGCTAAAGAGGTTTAGCATGTCGGAATCCAAGAAAGGTTTCTTACCCATCAGGCATGGGGTACACCTTTCGAAGTCTATGTGTCCGCGCACAGAAGATGAGAGGATTTGCATGAGTAAGATTCCATATGCATCCGCAATAGGATCTATCATGTATGCTATGTTATGTACAAGGCCCGATGTATCGTATGCTCTGAGTGTCACGAGCAGATACCAGTCTGATCCAGGAATGGATCATTGGGTGGCTATTAAGACGATCCTTAAGTGCTTGAGAAGAACTAAGGATACGTTCCTAATATATGGAGAAGGGTACATGGTGACACGTGGGTATACGGATGCCAGCTCCAGACAGACAAGGATGATTCCATGTCTCAGTCTGGGTATGTATTCACCTAAAATGGAGGCACAATAAGTTGGAAAGGAAATACAAATTGAGGGTCATGCATTAGCCAAGTGGGAGTCTGTTAGTAATATATGAGAGATGTCCTAAGGCAATCGCCTTATGTATAAACCATTTATATGATAAATGAAGATTCACTATTTGAGTATACATGTTTTATGTATTTGATTGGATCTTAAACTCATTTACTGAATGTCCATGATAATTCAACAAAGATGAGAGAATTTGTGATTGGATCACAACTAGTGAGTATCTCTACATGTGTAATTGTGATGTATCGGAATTATCCCTAGTCGATGAATTGATGGATTTGGACACCATCAATTCGCCGAGACTAGCACGAGGTATACCCTTGGTGTATCCAAGCAAATGATTCTCACCGGGCCGAGACATAGTGATGTCCGAGTTGATCGTGGATGCTAGTTATGGTAACTAGTTCATTGGAGTGACCACCGTAAGACTTCATATGGTTCTCTGCATATATAGATATGTCAATGAAGTTCTTACTGTGGCTTAAGTGCGATGTTCCTTTGACTTGCGGTATTCAAGTCATCTTGATCATGGAGACTTATGCTTTGACATCTTAAGCAAACATCTCTAAGGAGATGTGGACCCGGGATGATTGGGTATAAGTCAAATGATCGGGTTGTTTGAATAGCCTATAAAGGATTCACCACTCTCATGCAGGAGATGTATACCCATGGCCTCGTCTGGATTGTTACTAAAGTCTTTGGCCAAAGCATTACATGTTTAGAGTAAGGTACTCTTCGATACATGTGGAGTAACTAGAATCAGGACGAGGAAATGATACTTGGGCTAGGTGTGACGTAGTCAGCCTAGTGGGGACTGACACAATAGACCATGTCCTGAACCAAGTGGGTATAAGATGAGTGAAGGGAATGGGGCAGATTCATTCGAGCCATCAAGGGTTTCAAATAGTTCTCGATCAACCGCTGATCTTTTCTTAATTGGGGATCATGATGTACTACTAGGTGCCACTCATGATCGTTCTATAATTAATGGTTAATTATAGATGGCCAACATAAACCAAGAACCTATTTGGTCACACGCACAACGAGTGTAATCCAAAGGATTTAAAACGAGCTTGAGAATGAGATTCATCGAGAGAAACTATGTTTGGTTGACTCAAACATAAAGCGTAGCATGAAATCGTTTTCAAATGCAATGGAAGCGTGGATGGGCCAAGGCTTATGAAGACGTAATGGATGAACCAAAATGGTTTGGTTCTAATTCAATGGATGAGAATAAACCAAAGGGTTTGGTTTATTTTAAACGAATGAACCAAAAGTTGGTTCGGTTCGTTTTAACTTAAAATAAACCATCATGGTTTGGTTTATTTTAACTTATCCTAATGGAGCGGTTAACGGGCTTTATGGATATGATCCATTAACCATTAAGAGAATTAGTTCTCTATAAAATAGGGTTAAACCCTAACCCAAAAACCCTAATGAAGTTTTGGCCGCCTAACCCTAGCCTCCTTTTGTTGTTGCCGCCAACATGGTGTTGCCGCCAACTTCATGGAGCTGCTGCCACACCTCCTGCCGCCGCATCCAAGCTTCAGCCGGGCGATGTTCGCGACCCTCCGGTGATCTCTTGTGGGTTCGGTGATAAGGTGAGCTCCACATCTCCTTTGGCCGCCTCTATTCTCTCCACCAAAAGCTGTCCAGTTTTTCTGGACAGCTTGTTTCTTTGTTGTCGGAGCGCCGCTTGACGACGTTAGTGCTCCGACAGCGCTAACTTACCGGGATTTGATCTCCGTAATCCTCTGAGGTGGAGGACGGCGATTCGCCAAACGGTTGACGAATACCTTCTCCGGAGAATCGAAGCCTGAGAACTCGCTTTTAGGATCCGAATTTGATTCGATCGTGATCATCTCGATCACGCTCTCTTCAACACGAGGCTAGTAACTCGCAAAGACGGCTCGTGGCTTAGCGGTCATCCGAGGAGCTCGCGGATACTTGATAGAGATTTATTCTACGAGGATTTAGCAATACGTAAGCCGTTTCGCTATACGCCATCATGAAAGGTATAACGTAGATAAATTTCCTTTTATTGTAAATTTTAATTTACAGTTATGTCTACACTTGTTGTAATATGCATGCGTGTGTTGTGTGTGTTGTAATAAATATAGATTTATTATTTTTAATTGCTTCCGCTGTGTTCATGTTTACAAAACATGATCGAACACACACACGCCGCGGTGCCAGAAACCCAACACTGGACTCCCCCATATCCAAATATATCTTAGACTAGGCTTTCGTCCAGTCCACAACTCTGTGGGAGTAGAAGACACTGATTTAGATGGTACCAAGTTCAGAATGTACATCGCCGTATCTAGAGCATATCCCTAGAACGAATCTAGCATGTTAGAATAACTCATCATTGATTTAACCATCTCCATAAGAGTCCTATTCCTTCGCTCTGCTACACCATTCTGCTGGGGTGTGCCAGGTGCAGTCAATTGGGATTGAATCCCAGCCTCTGATAAGTAGTTCCTAAACTCTCCCAGGAGGTACTCACCACCACGATTAGATCGTAGTGTCTTGATACTTTTACCTTGACGTTTCTCCATATCAGCCTTGAATTCTTTGAACTTGTCAAAGCATTCAGACTTGCGGCGCATCAGGTAAATGTATCCATATCTTGAGTAATCATCTATAAAAGACACGAAATATTCAAAACCACCTCTAGCTTGGATAGACATAGGATCACACAAATCAGAATGAACCAATTCTAACACATCTTTGGCTCTATACCCCTTGGCCTTAAAAGGCCTCTTGGTCATCTTACCCTCCAAGCAAGATTCACAAGTTGGGAGATCCTCCACCACTAATGAACCCAAAGGTCCATCAGCTATCAACCTTTGAATTCTGCTTAGGTTAATGTGACCAAGCCTAAAATGCCAAAGATATGTTTGGTTCATCTTCGAAGGTTCTTTTATCTTATTGGAATTAGAAGATGAGTTATTATCTTCAATTTGCAACGTGGGAGGTTTTGTATACAAATTTCCTTTCAATGTACCTGAACAAATATTCTCCCTATTCCTTTTTATAACAACTTGTCATTAAAAGAAATAGAATATCCATCCATAAATAATTTAAAAACTGAAACTAAATTCTTTCTAAATAATGGTACATAAAAGGGAATTTTCCAGAACCAATGTTTTATTTTTCTTCAAAAGATAAATAAAACTTCTCCCACTGTAATAGCCGCCACTATTATGGCATTGCCCAAGTAAACGGTAATCTCTCCCTTAGCTCGTCGTCGGGTTTCCTGGAACCCCTGCAAAGTATTGCAGACATGATTAGTGGCTCTCGTATCTACACACCAGGTGCCAGTAGATAACACCGCTAATCATGTTTCAACGACTAGACCAAAGGATACACCTTTGTTCTGCTTTGGATAGGGACAGTCCTTCTTCCAATGTTCATCTTGCTTATAAGTGAAGTACTTGCCTTTCGGCTTCTTCACTCCTCCCTGAGATCCTCCCACCACATTTTCTCCACCTTGTCTCTCCTTCTTCTTGCCTTTCGGCTTAGAAGTAGAAACCTTTTTGAGCAACCATGGCTTGAGGACACTCTTCGAAGAGTGCATACTTGTACTCTTTAGTAGATAAGACAATATCTAGATTCTTTTCCAATCAACATTGTTTGGGTACAGTATGTTTATTTCCTTTAGTATCATAGTAAGTGGACTGAAAGTCATTTTTGAAAATCCTAAGAATCACATAGATCATTACTGTAGATTTCAAAAAATTATTGATTCCTCAAACAATAAAATTTTAAAATCAACCAACACCTCTAAACACTGAGAATATCGCATGCCACGATCGTGTGGACATATATGAATTCTACATTTGTAAGAGGAGGTTTTACCCATTAATTTTACTATCTTGTCAACCTAACTTTTTGACAAGTAAAATTAATAGTTGGTTTCTCTTCGACCCTACAAATAAAAGCAGTGACTCCGATGGGGAGGATACTTATATTTGTATCTAAGTGTTCACCATTACTTGATACCAAGATAATTATCTCGGGTTATGTGCCTTAGGATGGGCAAGTACACACGCTCCTTATTAATTTCCTATAACCATATTCGACCCTGTGATCCACAAACAAACTCATCCGATGGGGAGGAAGGCACTCAGAGTCGACGTGCAAGTTTGTTTGCATCACATGTCAAATCATAATGGAGGTCGTAGGAATTTATAAAAATATCCCTCTCCCACTTAGTAATTTGAAAATGAGGAATTTTCTAGGCTACGACATGCATATCAAACAATAAGCAATAAATATGAAAAATAAATTATTTTCCAACTATTATGACTTTTGTCTTCAATATGACTCCCGTCGCATCGCCATCTCGTCCGTTCCTCCTACGGCATGTACGAGCCATCCGGAGATCCAAGCTGAGACTAAAACCTATTTTAATTTACATCCATCGATCCTATACTCCACAAGGGAGTGTACATGAAATCTAGATCGAAAGTAAAATAAAATAAAGAGCGGCTAAACAATGTCGTATTTAATTTACCAAAAACTAAATACTAACCACGTCAACCCCGAGGATTCAACAAAATAAATATTTACACATATACAATCACATACACATATATGGCCATAATAATCGGATCTTATGTCTGCAATCAAAGAGTTAAACTACACATATCCTACTATTATGCGGCACATATAATATATGAAAAAGTGCATAAAAATTAACCGAATCCTAAAGACACAAAATCGGAAACCTTGGCTCTGATACCAATTGAAGGGTTTTGCTCCAAGAAGCTCTGATACCAATTGTAGGGTTTTTCTTATCGAGTCCGTGAGGGGAAACTTCGCTTCCCACTTCACCTCGGTAGCTTGTCCATGGCGATCCCTTCGATGTCCCCGGATTAAAAAAATTTAATCCTAGACAAAAGGGATTGCCAATGCAACCAAGTCATCATCGTGCTATTCGTTTAGAGAGGTCACATGAACAAACTAGTTGTTCAAGCGACCATCCTCTATTCTACGAGTAGTCGCAGAATAGACGATGTCCGGATCGCCGGTTTTTGTATTTATGCTCGGGATCCAAGTATTATTTAGCCATTTACAGATTTATAACATGCTTATAATTGAAAAAAACAAAAACAAGCAAAAAACAAAAGAAGAAAGTAGAATAGGTATACCTATCGATCCTCTAATGTATGACCTTCCTCCTTTTGGACGTCGTGTGGGCGACGATCCACCAAAAGTTGAAGCTCCTAGATGCCAAATCTTCCTTCCTTGCTCTTCCAAAGCAAGAGGAAGAATAGAAACAAGGTTTTTCTCCTCACTAGAAACAACCAACAAGGAATAAAACTTATCCTTGCCGCCGGCCAACAAGATGAAGGAGAAGATGGTGGAAAACAACCAAGACACCAAGGGAAGCCCTATATCTTGTTTCCACCACCTAAGGAGAGGGAAAAGGAAGCTTTTGGGCACCAGCCAAGGCTGGAAAAGAGCTGGGAAGGGTGCTGGACGTTGGCCAAAAGAGGAAGAAGAAGAGAGAAAGAACCTTCCTTATTTGGTGCCACCCTTGCCTGCAAACCCTAATCCTAATCCTATCTCAAATAGGATTCCTTCTTGCCGCCCAAACCCTAGCTCTCCTATCATGTGTCATCCACGCCAACTCCCCATGCCCTCCTTTTATAGAGTTAGGGATAAGTCATGAATTAATCTCCTCCATTCGTTCTAGGGATTTAATCTCAACCATCGGATCTAGAGATTTAATCTCAACCGTCGGTTCTTAGAGATTTAATCTCTACCAATGGATCTTTGAGTTTTGTTTCTATCCTTTGGATCTAATCACCATGAGGTGTTAATAGGCTACATTAGGGACCATGAGGAGGAGTTGGGTCTTGGCACCCATGGATCAAGCCCACATAAAGTCTGATCCACTAATGATGATCCAATCCACTAAAGGTTCATCATTGATCTACCTCACCAACCCCCATATGCTAATATGGGCTCCATATATTATTTGTACATTTTCTCCCCGTGTTTAAGATCTCGAATGTCCGTCGATTAATTAATTTACCGACCATTAATTAATCAACATCTAACTCCTTGAGTAGTACCACTCAACCTTTTCATCATGTCGGACCAAGTCCACCTGCAGGGTTTACATGATGAACCTTATGAGCTCCTCAAGGGGACATCATCATCCTAATATATAGGACACGGTTTCCTCCTATAATCAACGGCACACCATATAAATAATATCATCTCCCAACTTACCGAGCCTATCGATTTAATCTATAAATCTCGCCCATTGGTAAATCAAAGAGATGAGTACTAAGTATATGTGCCCGTTATTATATCGGGATTAAGAGCATGTACTAAATAATATCTGAGGTCCGATTCGATTATGTAGTCAGCAATAAATCGAATCACCTCTAAGTCGGTCCTGCTCAATACACACAAAGTGCACTAGTGTGATTCTATGGTCAAGACAAACCAATACCAAACCACACTACAACCATTCCGATGGTTTGTCCAAAGCCATCTCGGTTGTGAGCCTTTGCTTATACTTTTCAAGGGGCCGATAACATGGTCTCCTGTGTGACACCACACACCATGTTATCTACAATGTAAAGTATTAGACAATATTGCATAACCATAAAAATATGCAAACAATGATCATGTGATTCTTATTTCAAAATAAAGATGTTCATACAATAGATAGACTGTTCAATATACATCCCTACATGGACATCATTATTCCATTCTGGTCTAGAAAAACTTGTCTCAATCTGACTCATATATAACGAACTAAAAGTCAAGGCCTCATTTACAATATACCCCTCTACAATAGATCCTTCAGGTTGTGCTTTATTACGAACATATTTTTTTACCCTTTCCAAATATCGCTCAAAGGGATACATCCATCGTGAAGAAACTGGCCCAGCCAACATAGCTTCATGAGGTAAATGGACTATTAAATGGACCATAATGTCAAAAAATGCCGGAGGAAAATCTGTTCCATCTTACACAATATCAGGACTATTTGCTCCTCCATTTTACATATGTCCATTGTGTGTAAAGATCTTGCAGTGATCTTTATGAAGAAATCACATAGCTCAATCAGTGGCCTACATATGTCCTTTGGGAAAAATTTATGTACAACAACTGGAAGTATTCTTTGCAACAATACATGACAATCATGTGATTTTAGTCCATATATCTTTCCTTCATTTGCATTCACATGTCTAGATATATTAGCAACATAACCATCTGGAAACTTAACTGGTTTCAAAAATTGACAAAATTCACGTCTTTCTTCCAATGTCAACGTGTAACCTGCATACGACTTCCTGAATTTGTCTTCTATTGGCTGTAAATGCAACTCACTCCTTATCCCCATATCTTGCAAGTCTAATCTTGCTTTGAGAGTGTCCTTTGACTTTCCGTCTATTTTTAATAATGTGTCAATTAAAGCATCATAGACATTCTTTTCAATATACATCACATCTAAATTGTGTCTCAACTTTAAACCTGACCAATATGGTAACTCAAAAAATATAGACTTCTTTACCCAATTTATATCATTTGAACATCACTGTCATTTTTTATTGAATAAAGGATGCTTACTAAATGTCACTTGGGGTAACACGTCTAACTGCACTAAAATCTCATATCCATTCATTAATCATGGTGGTCCTTCTTTTTCAACCTTTCCATTGAAATCTTTATTTCTATGCCATGGGTGGTGCACATCCAAGAATCGACGGTGACATATGTAGCATATTTTACTCCTTAATCCTTGAGATTTGGTTTCATTTAGACATACTGGACATGCCTTAAAGCCCTTTGTGCTCCATCTAGAAACTATTCCGTATGCTGGAAAGTCATGAATGGTCTATATCACAATAATATATAATTGAAAGACTTGTTTAGTCGATGCATCATATGCTTCCACCACATCATCCCATAGCTCCTTCAGTTCGTTTATCAGAGGTCGTAAGTATACATCTATCTCTTTGCCAGGTGATCTAGGCCTAGGAATTAATAGAGACATAATCATATATGGTGACTTCATCATTTTCCATGGTGGCAAATTATAATTCACAAGTATAACAGGCCACATACTATAAGCATTTGACATGTTTCCAAATGGATTAAACCCATCAGTAGCCAACCCTAAGCGAATATTTCGTGGATCACCTCCAAATATTTCATATGCATTGGCAAATTCTTTCCATGATTCACTATCAGCTGGGTGCCTTAATACACCATCTGTTTCAACTCGCTTTTCTTTATGCCATCTCATCTCTTTAGCCGTATGCTTCGAAATAAACAACCTCTTAAGTCTCGGTTTCAGAGGAAAATATTGAAGAATTTTTTTAGGATTCTTTTTCTTATTCATCCCTTCGTACTTGTATCTGAGCTCCTTGCACATTGGACATTCATCCTTATTCTCGTGCTCATCCCAAAATAATATACAATCATTCTTACAGACATGTATCTTCTCGTATGTCAATCCTAACTCTTTCAAAAAAATTTTGGCTTCATAATAAGAGTTTGGAATCGCATTCGGTTTAGGAAATGCCTCTTGCAATAATTGAAGTAACATATGAAAAGATTTATTGCTCCAGCCATTTAACACCTTTACATGCATTAGCTTCACCACAAAATTGAAAATCGAAAAACTAGTACAATTGAGATAGAGTTCTTTTTGTGATTCTTCCAACATTGAAATATAACTTCGTCTACAATCATTTGCATTTGTGTTTACATTTATATCATCTGATTGAGGCTCGTTGTTGGTTATATTTACTACATTTTATAAATAAGTAAACATATCTTCAAAATCGTCTTCCAAATCATCTACTTCAACATCAAAATCATTCCCATCTTGATTGACAATATTTATATTACCAGATGATGTAGAAGCTTCTCCATGAAAATTTCAAACTTTATATAGTCTATCAAATCCCCACATATATAGATGTCCTCACACATAATCCAATTCAAACTGAAACAAATTGCCACACCGTCGACATGGACAATGAATTTTCGATAAATTCAGACTGATCATATAATTTTCTACCATACTCATAAATTGATTCAACCCATTTATATATTCAGGACTAATCCAGTTCTGATTCGTTATCCAACTTTTATCTATATTTTTGAACCCTGGTTAAATAAATATTAAATAATTTATCAACTTAAGTGTAGTTATCACATGCAAAATAATTAAAAAATTATAATTTAAACCTCACACAACATAACTTACAATTTGCATTATAACTCTTGTTTGTCATCGAAAATTATAATCTAAGAATAAGAAATCCCTAAACATATCCTATAACCTAAGACAGTGTGTCTTGCAAAAACAACACACAATGAGTAATTAATCTTACAAAAAACAACACACAATGAGCTCTTAACCAAGTTTGAGATACTATTGTTGAGCACAAGGTGCATGAATTTAAAAGTGGCTAGCTTTGGATCGGCAAGGTTAGGTAGTGCACTAGTGTAGAAAGATGACTCCTATTCAATTGCACAAATTGAGCTTAATTTTACCATGAATAAGTCCAAATAAAAATAATAAAAAAACTCTAAATTCTTCATCTTATCCCATTTAAAATCCTAATGATATATGATTAATCTACAATAACATTATACCATAACAAAATCCTAAATTCATCATCTAAATGCTAAATTTATCATCTAATCATAACAACAATATAAAATAAGCTCTAAATGTATTATAAATCGTGAAGAAAGAACTCAGGAAAACCTAATTCTTCGCATGGATGAACTTGAGACTGCGTCAAGAAGAAGCCGAAGCCGGAGACCGAGCTGGAGAAAGAGGTTGAAGGCCGGAGCGGGAGAATGAGTCTGGAGTCCGAGGTCGGAGCTGTCGCTAGAGCTGGTCGCCGAAGAGATAAGCACCGAGAAGCTAGAAGTTGCACGCGAGTAGAAGCTAGCTAGGGCACCGGAGTAATCGCTGGAGCTGGTCGTCGGAGCTGATCGCCGAAGAGTCGCACGGACAATCATCGGAGAATCGCCGGAGATCAGAAATTCGTCAGAAGAGAGGAAGTCGTGCGGAGAAAATGTGAGAATCGGCATAGGGTAGGGTTTTTACGCGTATATTAGCAATGAAATAGTTTTATTCGTCGCTAATATTTATTATCTTAGCGATGAAATTTTAAATTTTCGTCACTAAACCCTAAAATGTCGGGCCACAGAATTGAGTTCACTCGACTGAATATTTTACGATGAATATTTATACTTTTCGTCGCAAAGTACCAGTCGAGTCGGCAATTCAACTACTATTATCTTAGCGATGAAATTTAAATTTTCGTTGCTAAACCCTAAAATGTCGGGCCACAGAATCGAGTTCGCTTGACTGGCCCCTCGACTGAATATTTTATGATGAATATTTATATGTTTCGTTGCCAAGTGCTAGTCGAGTCGGCATTTTGACTACTGTTATTGGAGATGAATTAATAAATATCGTCACAAAATATTCAGTGCCCGACATTTTTAGGGGTTAGCGATGAATATTTAAATATCCATCGCTAATAGTTTTTATTTTTGTGATGAAATATTAAAGTTGCATCACAAACATAATATTGTTTACGACGATGATGATATTCATCGTAAACACCTTATTTAGTGATGCATTTATAAAACGTCGCTAATATTTCGTCGCTATTTTCTATTTTTCTTGTAGTGCTAAGGTATCCAACTTTTAGGCATTGGTCCACCCTAAGCAAGGGTCGTTCCCTAGATCTAGCACAAAGTCTCAAAGGCATGCTCGGTATTGAGAGAAATTGGTAGGTGTTTCCCCAGTAATTTAAATCGGTCTTAAAGGGACACCTAACCATTTCCACCCAAGATAATTGTTTTTTTATCCCTCATAATCTTTTTTCAAATTTTTTTTTTGGGATTTTAATTTTTTCAAATGGGCTTCTCCAGTAACTAAAATGCTAAATATAGAGTCATCTATGGATTCCAATGTACTAGACTACTAAGATGAATCATAACTAGGTACGTACTAGATTTCCCTTTCAGAATTTTCATCATGTGTAAGTGTAAAATAAAAGCTAACCAGTGTAAGTCTAGAGCATCCATTAGAGCAAATAAAATACCATGAGGTAAATGAAGTTAAACTACCCATGGAAACAACTCATGAAGAAAACTTTTAAAAATACTACTATGGCAGCTTATATATAGCAAGAACTAAGTGCTGAAAGAAATTAAACAACCTATGCATGAACAAATGAATGCTAACTAAAATGTAAATATTAGGATAGAAACTACTGCTAGAAACAACATATATCAAAACTTGGGCCCCCTAGACTTATTGAAATCATACCTCTAATACGGTGGTTGAGGTGGGAAGTCTAGTAGCCTCGGCATGTTTGGCTCTTGGGAGAACTTAGTCCTCAACCGCTGATGCCACATGTACATGTGGTCGATCTGAGAGCTAGTGGATGCAACGGCTGCTCTATGCTCCTCCTCCCTAGCTAGCCCACTATACCTGCTGGGTGTACATGTGATGCCTGACCTCCTGATGGTAGGCAGCCTCCTCCTGGAAATGAACTCGCGCCTCATCGTAGAACTCCTTGGGCCGCTGGAAGTGCTCCCGTAGGCCTTGAAACTTCGCCTGTGTGTAGGCGCTTTGCTCCTCCCATCGTTGCCTCTGTGTCTGCTGCTCGGGGTATCTCATTGAGGTGCGATCGGAACTTGGAGAAATCGTAGGTAGATGTACCTGCATTTTGCTCAAAAGTAGAAAAAGATGATGGTGCAGGTGCAGGCTCTCTATGTGGACTAGGTGGGCTCCTATACCTATGATAAAATAAACCCACGGTACGATTCTTTTATCCCTTGCGCGACATGGCCATGTGTAAATGCATGACCTGGCTATGTGTGCCACTGGTAGATGAGTCGGTTTGAGGCATGGTCATGTTAAACCACATGGCCTTGCTGTGTGCCCCCCTGTTTCTCTCCCGAAGTGCACCACGGTCCGAAGTCTCCCACATGCCTCCGCTGTGTAGGCGCAAAATGATTTTTGTGTTTACCTAGAAGATTCTTTCTATTCCTAATTCATGCTCAAAAATGCTAAATGCTAGAAATCAAAGTTCAAATTACAAAAATGAATGCAATTTAGTCAAAAATAAGTAAAAACTAAACTTGGTTTGCCTCCCAAGAAGCCCTTTGTGTAAGGAGTTGCTTCGGAGACTCATTGGCTCCCATGTCCCCGGATTAAAATTTTCACCAATGAAAGAACTAATCCGGATGGGATGAGTTTCCTTAGCACAACCTATTCATCGTCATGCTAACTACTTGAGTGATCGCCTGAACAAACTAGTTGTTCAAGCAACACAACTCTTCTAGTTGGTTAGCCGCGGAAGAGACGACGGACGGATCGTCGGTTTTTGTGTTTGTCTTCGGGGTCCATGATTATACAAAATATATACATACACACACTTGTATAATCAACACATAAAATAACATGCTAAGATCAGAAAATAAAGTTGTACCACTTTATACTTTACGATCTTCTACCGTATGTCCTATCCTCCTCGTGGACGACGTGTGGGCGAAGATCCTCCACGAGTAGAAGCCTTCTAGATCGCGTTCTTCCCTTCCTTGTCCACTGCGAACAAAGAGAAGAACCAACAAAACCTTTCCTTTCTAGAACCGGCCACCAAGCAAGGGAGTTTGATGCAACCTCTGGCCAAGGAATGAAGGGATGAGCGCCGGCCAACCTTGAAGAGAGGTTGCCGCCGGCGACCTAGAGGTTGGAGAAGCACCGGCCACCAAATGTTGGAGGACCGCCGGCCACCAAGGATCAAAGGAGGAGGAAGAGGGTCGGCCAAAGCTTGGAGAAAGAAGGAGTGAGCGCCGGCCACCAAGGAGAAAAGGAAGAAGATGGGCGCCGGCTTCTTGTCCAAGAGTTGCCGCCCAAAACTTTGCTTCCAAACCCTAGCCGCCCAAACTAAAACCCTAACACCAAAATTGAACCTCAATTTCCACCCAACCTAAGCCCTCTATTTATAGAATTGGGCTTAAGCCTCCTTTAATCTCCACCGTCGGATCTAGGGATTTAATCTCCACCGTCGGATCTAGGGGTTTATCCCAACCATCGGATCTAGGGTTTCATCCCAACCGTCGGATCTAGGATTTCATCCCAACCGTCGGATCTAGGGTTTCATCCCAACCGTCGGATCTAGGGTTTCATCCCAACCGTCGGATCTAGGGATTTAATCCGAACCGTCGATTCTAGGGTTTCATCCTAACCATCGGATCTAGGGTTTCATCCCAACCGTCAGATCTAGGGATTTAATCCCAACCGTCGATTCTAGGGTTTCGTTTTACATCCTTGGATCTAGACTTCGCGAGGATTATATTAGGCTACGATAGGGACCATAAGGAGGAGTTGGATCTTGGCCACCCGATGGATCGGAACCACACTAACTTGATCCATCAATGATGTTCCATTCCACTAGAGGATCATCATTGAACTACCTCACCAACCCCCATAAATTAATATGGGCTCCATATATTATTTGTACATCCATCTCCCCGTGTTTAAGATATCGAATGTTCGTCAATTAATTGATTTACTGACCATCAATTAATTAACATCTAATTCCTCGAGCCTCGAGTAGTACCACTCAACCTTATCATCATGTTGACTAAGTCAACCAGCTGGGTTTACATGATGAACCTTATGAGCTCCTCAAGGGGACATCATCAACCTAGTATATAGGACACGGTTTCCTCCTATAATCAATGGCACACCATGTAAATGATATTATTTCCCAACTTACCGGGCATATTGATTTAATCCATCTAAATCTCATCCTCTGGTAAATCAAAAAAATAAATACTAAGTACATGTGCCCATTATTATATCGGGATTAAGAGCATGTACAACATAATATCCGAGGTCCGATTCAATTATGTAGTCAACAATTAATTGAATTACCTCTATGTCGGTCCTGCTCAAGACAAAACAATACCAAGCTACACTATAACCATGCCAATGGTTTGTCCAAAACCATCTTGGTTGTGAGCCTCTACTTATATGTTATAAGGGACTGATAACATGATCTTCTGTGCCACACCAAGCACCATGTTATCTACAATGTAAAATATTAGACAATATGCACACACATATAATAAATATATAAAGTGCAAACAATGATCATGTGATTCTTATTCCAAAATAAAATGTTCATACAAAAAAAGCTAGGCTTTCAGTATACATTCCAACAATCTCCCACTTATACTAAAAGACTATGCCGTCATCACATTGTCATACATCTGATCCCAATGTCCTCCACATGCCTATCAAACGCTTTCGCTGGAAGGGCCTTAGTGAATGGATCCGCCAGGTTATCCTCTGATGCAATCTTGGCGACAACAACTTCTCCTCGCTTTACAATCTCTCGTATAAGGTGGTACTTGCGCTCTATGTGTTTACTCGCCTTATGGGCTCGTGGTTCCTTCGAGTTTGTAACTGTACCACTGTTATCCATCAAGAAGTTCCTGAGCCATACAGCTTCCTTGGCTGCCTCAGAGGCTGCCACATACTCAACTTCCATGGTAGAGTCCGCCACGCATTTCTGCTTGACACTCCTCTATACTATGGCTCCACCTCCAAAAGTAAACACAAACCCCGAGGTAGACTTACTCTTGTCCCTATCTGATTGGAAATCCGAATCTGTGTAACCCACAGGGACTAATTGATCTGTCTGGTAAACCAGCATATAATCCCTGGTCCTTCTCAGGTACTTCAATATATGATTTACCGTAGTCCAATGTCCCTGTCCAGGATTACTCTGATATCTGCTAACCATGCCCATGGCAAAGCAGATATCCGGTCTCGTACATAGCATAGCATACATAAGGCTTCCTACTGCCAAAGCATAAGGAACTGCCTTCATGTCCTCTATCTCCTTTGATGTTTTGGGACACATCTCTTTAGATAAAGGAATTCCATGCCTAAAAGGTAGAAAACCTTTCTTGGAGTTCTGCATGCTAAAACGAGAAAGGATAGTGTCAATGTATGAAGCTTGAGATAAGCACAACATCCTTTTCTTGCGATCCCTTATAACTTTGATCCGAAGGATGTGTCCCACTTCTCCCAAGTCCTTCATGTCAAACTGTTTGGACAACCATACCCTTACGTCTGATAACACTTTGATATTGTTGCCAACTAACAAAATGTCATCTATGTATAGTACAAGAAACACCACTACATTTCCGTCACATCTCTTGTATACACAAGGTTCATCCGGATTTTGAATAAATCCATATGACTGGATTACCTCATCAAAGCGGATGTTCTAAGATCTAGAAGCTTGCTTCAATCCATAAATGGACCGATTAAGCTTACATACAAGATGTTCTTTGCCTTTAGCAATGAATCCCTCTGGTTGTCGCATATAGATGTTCTCCTCAAGACTTCCGTTAAGGAAAGCTGTCTTGACATCCATCTGCCAAATCTCATAATCCATATGAGCAGTTATAGATAAGAGAATCCGGATAGACTTAAGCATAGCTACCGGCGAAAAGGTCTCCTCATAATCGATACTCTCTTTCTGAGTATACCCTTTCGCGACAAGCCTAGCTTTGAAGGTCTCAACCTTCCCGTCCACTCCTCTCTTTCTCTTGTAGATCCACTTGCATCCAATGGCTTTTACACCATCGGGTGGCTCTACTAGCTCCCAGACTTGATTAGAATCCATAGATTCTATCTCTGAATTCATCGCACTTTGCCAATATACCGCATCTCTATCTTGGAGTGCCTCGTCATATGTCCAGGGATCCGGTTCATATTCACCAGGGACTAAGTCCGAAGACTCTCCCAAAAACATGAATCTCTCGGGTTGTCTAACAAACCTCCCACTACGACGAGGTGCCTCCTGTGTATACTCTGTGACATGCGGTGCAGTGACTTGTGGCATCTCCTCTTGTACCAGTGGTACTGAAGTCGGGACTTCCCCTGTTAACTCCTCAAGAACAATCCTACTCGTGGGCTTGTGGTTCATCACATAGTCCTCCTCTAGAAATCTGGCAATCGTACTCACGATCACCTTCTGATCTCTTGGACTATAGAATAAACCACCCTTCGTTCCCTTAGGGTATCCAACAAACAAGCGTACTTCTGTACAAGATTCCAACTTACCAGCATCTCCCTTCAGCACATGTGCTGGACTACCCCAAATCCGAATATGTCTTAGACTAGGCTTTCGCCCAGTCCACAACTCTGTGGGAGTAGAGGGTACTGACTTAGATGAAACCAAGTTCAGAATGTGTGTTGTTGTTTCCAGAGCAAACCTCCAGAACGAATCAGGTAACTCAGAATAACTCATCATAGATCTGACCATCTCCATAAGAGTCCTTTTCCTTCGCTCCGCCACACCATTCTGCTGGGGTGTGCCAGGTGCGGACAATTGGGATTGAATCCCAGCCTCTGATAAGTAACTCCTAAACTCTCCCAAGAGGTACTCGCCACCACGATCAGATCGTAATGTCTTGATACTTTTACCTTGACGGTTCTCCACATCAGCCTTGAATTCTTTGAACTCACAAAAGCATTGGACTTCGTGCATCAAGTAAATGTATCCATATCTTGAATAATCATCTATAAAAGAGACGAAATATTCAAAACCACCTCTTTCCTGGATAGACATAGGAACGCACAAATCAGAATGAACCAATTCTAACACATCTTTGGCTCTATACCCCTTGGCCTTGAAAGGCCTCTTGGTCATTTTACCTTCCAAGCAAGATTCGCAGGTTGGGAGATCCTCCACCACTAATGAACCTAAAGGTCCATCAGCTATCAACCTTTGAATTCTGCTTAGGTTAATATGACCAAGCCTTAGATGCCAAAGATATGTTTGGTTCATTTGCGAAGGTTCTTTTCTCTTATTAGACTTAGAAGATGAGTTATTGATTTCTATATGCATCGTGAGAGTTTTCGGTTCAAGAGTATATAAATTGCCAACCGATGTACCAGAACAGATAATCTCCCTATTCCTTTTTATAACCACTTTGTCATTAAAAGAAATAGAATATCCATCCATAAATAATTTAGAAACTGAAATTAAATTCTTTCTAAAAGTAGGTACATAAAGACAATCTCTCAAAACCAAAATTTTATTCCTATCAAAAGATAAATAAATATCTCCCACTGCAATAGCCGCCACCTTTGAAGCATTGCCCATGAAGACGGTAATCTCTCCCTCAGCTAGTCGTCGGGTTTCCTGGAACCCCTTTGTTCTTTCGGCGAGGACAGTCCCCCTTCCAATGTCCAGTCTGCTTGCAAGTGAAGCACTTGCCTTTCGGCTTCTTCACTCCAGCCTGAGGTCCCACTGCCACCTTCTTCGCTCCACCTTGCTTCTTCTTCTTCTTACCTTTCGGTTTAGAGGAAGAAACCTTCTGAGCGACCATGGTTTGAGCACTTTGACGAAAAAGCCCCTCTGCCGCCTGGAGTTCTGTCAGAAGCTCCGCCAATGAATACAACCTCTTGTTCATGTTGTAGTTGAGGCAGAACTGCTCAAAACTCCTAGGCAGAGACTGGAGAATGATATCGACCTGGGTTTCCCCATCGATCTCAGCTCCGAGGACTTCCATCTCATTAAGATGAGCCATCATCTTGAGAACATGATCCCTAACGGGTGTTCCCTCGATCATGGTGGTCGTCATCATGTTTCTCATCGCCTCCTGTCTAGCCACCCTACTCTGATGTCCGAAAAGTTCCTTGAGATTGAACATCATGTCATAAGCTGTGGCTATGGCCTGATGCTAATGTTGCAGCACATTTGACATAGATGCCAAAATGTAACACCGTGCCATCTTATCTGCCTTGACCCATTTCTTATAACGTTCTTTCTCCTTTTCATCAGAGTCATCGGAGGGCTTAGGAGGACAGACCTCGAAGAGTACAAATTTGTACTCCTCCGCAGTTAAGACAATATCCAGATTTCTTTTCCAATCAATGTAGTTTGGTCCAGAAAGCTTATTTTCTTTTAAAATCACAGCAAGTGGGTTGAAAGCCATTTGAAAATCCTAAAAATCACAATGATCAAAATATTAGATTTCAAATATTATTGATTCCTCAAAACAATAAAATTCCGAAATCAACCAATACCTCAAAACACCGAGAATATCGCATGCCACGATAGTGTGGACGTATACGAATTCTACATTTGTAAGAGGAGGTTTTACCCATTAATTTTATTATCTTTTCAACATTACTTTTTGACAAATAAAATTAATAGTTGGTTCCTCTTTAGCCCTACAAATAAAAGCAGTGATTCCGATAGGGAGGATACTTTTTATTTGCATCTAATTGTGCACCATTACACGATACTAAGGGAATTATTTCGGATTATGTGCCTTACCGATGGGGAAGTACACACGCTCCTAAATAATTTCCTATAACCATTATTTGACCTAGTGATCCACAAACAAACCCATCCGATGGGGAGGAAGGCACTCAGAGCCAACGCGCAAGTTTGTTGCATCACACGTCAAATTGTAATGGAGGCCGCGGGAATTAATTAAAATGTCCCTCTCCCACTTAGTAAATTGACAATGAGGAATTTTCAAGCATACACAACATGCATATAAAACAAATAAGCAATAAATATGGAAAAAATAGAATTTTTCCAACTATTATGGCATTGTTCTCCAATACGCATCCCATCGTGTCGCCACCTCGTCTGCTCCACCTTTTCCCGTGCGCAAGTCACCAAAGAGATCCGAGCCGAGATATATCATTTTAATTTACATCCATCGATCCTATACTCCACGAAGGAGTGTACAAATAATCTAGATCGAAAGTAAACTAAAATGAGCGTCTAAACAATGTCATATTTAATTACAAAAATTAAATACTAATCTAGCCTCGTCAACCCCGAGGATTTAAATAATATACATACAATCACACACAAAACAATCACATACAACCAAATAGCCATAATAGTCGGATCTTATGCCTGCAACCAAAAAGTTAGCCTACGCACATCCTACTATTATCCGGCATACTCAATATATGATATGTGCATGAATGTAACCGAATCCAAAACGCACAAAATCGGAAACCGTGGCTTTGATACCAACTTGTAGGGAGTTGCTTCGGAGACTCATTGGCTCCCATGTCCCCGGATTAAAATTTTCACCAATGAAAGAACTAATCCGAATGGGATGAGTTTCTTTAGCACAACCTATTCGTCATCGTGCTAACAACTTGAGTGATCGCTTGAACAAACTTGTTGTTCAAGCAACACAACTCTTCTAGTTGGTTAGCCGCGGAAGAGACGACGGACGGATCGCCGGTTTTTGTGTTTGTCTTCGGGGTCCATGATTATACAAAATATATACATATGCACACTTGTATAATCAACACATAAAATAACATGCTAAGATCAGAAAATAAAGTTGTACCATTTTATACCTTACGATCTTCTACCGTATGTCCTATCCTCCTCGTGGGCGACGTGTGGGCGAAGATCCTCCACGAGTAGAAGCCTTCTTGATCGCGTTCTTCCCTTCCTTGTCCTCTGCGAACAAAGAGAAGAACCAACAAAACCTTTCCTTTCTAGAACCGGCCACCAAGCAAGGGAGTTTGATGTAACCGCCGGCCAAGGAACGAAGGGATGAGCGCCGGCCAACCTTGAAGAGAGGTTGCCGCCGGCCACCTAGAGGTTGGAGAAGCACCGGCCACCAATTGTTGGAGGTCCGCCGGCCACCAAGGATCAAAGGAGGAGGAAGAGGGTCGGCCAAAGCTTGGAGAAAGAAGGAGTGAGTGCCGGCCACCAAGGAGAAAAGGAAGAAGATGGGCACCGACTTCTTGTCCAAGAGTTGCCGCCCAAAACTTTGCTTCCAAACCCTAGCCGCCCAAACTAAAACCCTAAACCCAAAATTGAACCTCTATTGCCGCCAAACCTAAGCCCTCTATTTATAGAATTGGGCTTAAGCCTCCTTTAATCTCCACCATCGGATCTAGTGATTTAATCTCCACCGTCGGATCTAGGATTTTATCCCAACCGTTGGATCTAGGGTTTCATCCCAACCGTCGGATCTAGGATTTCATCCCAATTGTCGGATCTAGGGTTTCATCCCAACCGTCGGATCTAGGGTTTCATCCCAACCGTCGGATCTAGGGTTTCATCCCAACCGTCGGATCTAGGATTTCATCCAAACCGTCGGATCTAGGGTTTCATCCCAACCGTCGGATCGAGGGTTTCATCCCAACCGTCGGATCTAGGGATTTAATCCCAACCGTCGATTATAGGGTTTCATCCTAACCATCGGATCTAGGGTTTCATCCCAACCGTCGGATCTAGGGTTTCATCCCAACCATCGGATCTAGGGATTTAATCCCAACCGTCGATTCTAGGATTTCATTTTACATCCTTGGATCTAGACTTCACGAGGATTATATTAGGCTACGATAGGGACCATAAGGAGGAGTTGGATCTTGGCCACCCGATGGATTGGAACCACACTAACTTGATCCATCAATGATGTTCCATTCCACTAGAGGATCATTATTGAACTATCTCACCAACCCCCATAAATTAATATGGGCTCCATATATTATTTGTACATCCATCTCCCCGTGTTTAAGATATCGAATGTCCGTCAATTAATTGATTTACTGACCATCAATTAATTAACATCTAATTCCTCGAGTAGTACCACTCAACCTTATCATCATGTTGACTAAGTCAACTAGCTGGGTTTACATGATGAACCTTATGAGCTGCTCAAGGGGACATCATCAACCTAGTATATAGGACACAGTTTCCTCCTATAATCAACGACACACCATGTAAATGATATTAATTCCCAACTTACCAGGCATATTGATTTAATCCATCTAAATCTCACCCTCTGGTAAATCAAAGAAATAAATACTAAGTACATGTGGCCGTTATTATATCGGGATTAAGAGCATGTACAACATAATATCCGAGGTCCGATTCAATTATGTAGTCAGCAATTAATTGAATCATAATTGAATCACCTCTATGTCGGTCCTGCTCAATACACCTAAGTGTACTAGTGTAACTCCATGTTCAAGACAAAACAATACCAAGCTACACTACAACCATGGCAATGGTTTGTCCAAAACCATCTTGGTTGTGAGCCTCTACTTATATTTTACAAGGGACTGATAACATGATCTTCTGTGCCACACCAAGCACCATGTTATCTACAATGTAAAATATTAGACAATATGCACACACATATAATAAATATATAAAGTGCAAACAATGATCATGTGATTCTTATTCCAAAATAAAATATTCATACAAAAAGAGCTAGGCTTTCAGTATACATTCCAACACTTTGTTTAAGGACTTTTAGCTCGACCAAACTCAATTATTTTAACTTAGCTCGGGAGGCTCTGTAAACCTCCCTTCATCCATCTCGAATTCTTTGTCTTCAGGTGAAGTAGTTGATACCCTACATGAGGTATACCCATCTGCGAAGGGATGCTACACTCTGATTGGTTAAATATGATGATATCGTCGTCTACTTCCAAGGAGATCTTGTGCGCTTTTGCATCTATACATGCTCCCGTAGTTGCCAGAAAGGGTCTTCTAAAAACGATGGGATTTTGGGGGTTTGGTCATGTGTCTAGTACAATAAAGTCTGTGGGTATGACAAAATTCTCAACCACCATAGGTACATGTTATAGCATGCCAACGGGTTCCTTAATCGTGTCATCCGCCATGCGAATCCCTATGTCCGTTGGTTGTATATTACCCAGTCCCATCTCAAGGTAGAATGCTTAGGGCATCACGCTAATCGATGACCCTAGATGGTACAATGCTTCATTCATGCTCTCACAATAAATCTGGCAGGGTATAGAAAATTCACCAGGGTCCTCAAGCTGGGGTGGAATCTTCTCTTCAATTTCAGCTTGGTTGGGTAGGGTGGAAATCATGGTTGCCCACCCCTTAGTGAATCTGCTATTCTGTCCTACTCTCTCGCCGCATATCCCCTCTT
This sequence comes from Wurfbainia villosa, assembly GCA_025175895.1. Taxonomy (NCBI): domain Eukaryota; kingdom Viridiplantae; phylum Streptophyta; class Magnoliopsida; order Zingiberales; family Zingiberaceae; genus Wurfbainia; species Wurfbainia villosa. Next base: position 103,391,390 of record CM045996.1, read on the forward strand.
CCTTAACCTGACTTGGCTCGGGTAATGACGGAGAGCTATCCATGGTTTGCGATACGGTTTGGGCTATTTAGGCCACGTGAGTTTCCAACATCTTCGTGTGATTTGCAAGGCCATCAACAATATCCTTCAAATCCCTAAGTGACTCTTTTGTTTTCTGATGTTGGTGTCGAAATTCTACATTGGCCTTAGTTTGGGTAGCAATGAAGTCTTCCATCATCAGTTCTAGCCTAGACTTCTGTGGTTGTTGTTACCCATTGCCCTGCTGCTGCCCATATCCTCCAGATGGTTGGAAATTCTCTGAGTTATTCCGATAGGAAAAATTCGGGTGGTTCCTCCATCCGGGATTGTAGGTGTTGGAATACGAGTTGTTGGGCCTTTGATTATGATCAACAACCACATCGACATGCTCAATCTGGTCATCTATGCTGCCCTGCATTCCATAATAGTCCTCTTTATATGCTGCTACCCCCTCTCTGAGGTATGGGCCACACATGTAGAAATAGGATTTAAAGAGTCGAACCATCTACAAAGTGCATCCATCCTTGCCGCTAGGTGGTCTACGGAGTTGACAATATATCGTCCCGTTGTAGGAGTTGGATGACTACGCTCGGAAGCCCATTGATGGTGGTTCTGAGCCACACCTTCGATTAACTCTTCTCCTTCCTTGATAGTCTTATTCATCTGTGCTCTTCCTGTAGCAGAATCGAGGGACACCTTGGTGGCATACGCGATCCCATTATAGAATATGTGGATCACCAGCCACCTCTCTAAACCATGATGAGGGCATTGATAGAGTAGCCCTTTGTAATGATCCCAGGCTTCGAACAAGTACTCCTCTTCCTTCTGATGGAAGCTAGTAATTAAATGGCACATGTGAGAAGTCTTACTTGGTGGGAAGAATTTGTTTAAGAACTGTTGCTCACACTGCTACCATGTGGTGATGCTTCCATAAGGAAGGGAGTGGAGCCATGTCTTTGCCTTATCCCGTAGTGAGAACGGGAATAGGTTCAGATGGATCGCATCAGCAGGTACTCCATTGAATTTCATTGTAGAGCATATCTCAAAAAATGTCTCTAGGTGCCGGTCCAGATCTTCAGTTGCAGCTCTTCCGAATTGGCTTTCCTGGACCATGTGTATGAGTGTAGGTTTCAACTAAAAGTTGTTCGTCAAAATTGATGGATCCAGATATTCTCGGCTTATATCCTCTAGCACTAGGGCCTGCATAGTCTCGTAGGTGTTGGCTACCTAATTTTATCACGGATGCATCGAGGTCTTCCATGCTTCTCTGCTCAGCTTTTCTGTGATGGTAGGTTCTTTCGATTTCTGGGTCTATCAGAAGTAGATTTCTCAATCCTAAGCGTCTATGCATACGAAGAACCGAGCCACTAAAATCGGAGTATACCTAATGCTCAAAAACAAGAAATAAACAAGTCTAAATACTAAATCAAATGCAGAAAATTCTATTCTATGAAATCAAAAGGAAAAAAATTAAACTGAAGGTTAATGCAATGTAACTACTAAAATTAATCTAAACTTAATCTGGTTATTGAAAATCTAAAGCTGAAGTATATGAAATAAAAATAAAAATAAAGAAAGAAAATAAATCTAATTCTAAGTCCGATCTAACTATCCACCTCTTCATTTGATATCAAATCAATTAGTCCCTGACAACGACGCCAAAAACATGATGCATGCGAATGCGACCTCAAATCTCGGGATGAGAACCATCGAGGACTCGAAGCACACGCTCGTGCTCAATGCCCATAAGTGCACGTATGTAGTCAAGTAATAAAAAGATTATCCATCCCACAGGGACTGACATTCGAGTACCGATTGTTCAGTAGAGGTTATTATTCGGAGTTTAACGTTAAGGGTTGTGCTTATGAGGTTTGTCGGCGATCCTAACTCTAGTATGGTGTCACACAGAAGAAGAGAAGGGTAGCAACAAGTCTTTTAAGAAAATTCTAGGATTTAGGTTTCACTTATGTGTCACAGAACATGCTATCAATTGGGTATTATCTAGACGTCTAACTATGGTCTTGTAGAATGGGCATCATACACTTCTCCGATGAGCCTTCGCATCTATCAGGAACTACCTCTGCCATACCAGGTCGACCCCTGGCTTTAGGACGGGATAGGTGGTACGAGGATGCTGGATCAATCCTTGTGACAAGTCAGAAGGTGTCCCGTTTTAGACTCTAACACACCCTTCTATCCATGGTTTCCAGAGATGAGGCCAACCCCTAGGTTCCTCCTTAATTCTCCTAAATCTTTGATATGAGGGTTGTCACCCCTCATATCAGCTATGCACAATAAATAAAAGACCATAACCAAAAGTTATCTATCTAAACAATCGTCAAATTGCAAATATGAAATCACGAACAGAAGTATATTTGAAATGACATGTTCTAGGTACACAAACTACTCCCTAATCCTAGAATTAGAGAATCTACTCCATGAATACGAGAAGAGGAATACAAAGCATGATCGAATTCATAGATACAATGCAGATGATGTAAGGAAACTGAATTACAATGTACTTTGGTTCTTCTCCTCGGCAGTGAAGCGCATAATTTGGTCCTCGAGCACCCTCCTTCCTCCCCGTTGTGAGTTTCCAAAGATTTTTAGGGAGTCGGTGTGCCATCCCGGGTGTCGTGCCTCCCCCCTAGGGTTTGGGCATAGCTTCCTTTATATAGACATGAGGCTAGATCTTCCTGAAACTTGGAAAAAATTAAACCGCGTTGAAATCGCCCCAATGCCACACGACCGAGTGGATTCACATGGCCAGGATGTGTGTGGCGTTGGTGTGTGCTCTGGGGTTGTCCATGTGGATTCACAGGGCTAGGTCATGTGTTCTTTGTTTCTAGCTGCCAAATGTCTTCCTTTTGCTCCAAAAGTGCACCATTTTCCTCGTAGAATGTTGTCCTGCACACAAAAGTACAAAGAGCAAATCTCTGAACCAGAAAATAAGAAATGCATGCAAAATAAAGTGAAATATGCAAGAATCAAATATAAAATGCGACGAGATGTGAGCAAAAACTACTCCTAAAACCCTATATATTTTGCTCACATCATTCATCCATACACTAGCCTCTAGTTGCTTCCTACGGCTAGTGTCATGCTAATCGGGTCTACACCGCCAAGGCACATCCTTGGACTTCCCAAATGCCAAGCCCCATGCTTGGACTTCGCTTGCCAACTCCATGTTGAACTTTCCATGCTAAGGCTACACACTTGGACTTCCCTTGCCAACTCCATTTTGGACTTTCCAAATAGTAAGACGCATGCTTGGACTTTCTCCGCCAAGGCTTCACACTTGGACTTCCCTTGCCAACTCCATGTTGGACTTTGCAAATGCCAAGACCCATGCTTGGACTTTCATTGCCAAGACTACACATTTGGACTTCCCATGACAATTCCTTGTTCTCATACATTTTGTCAAATATCAAAATATTGCTCGAGTCAAACTTGAGTCGATTGCACCAACAATCCACGCCATACTCGCCTCACAAATTTCTTTCCCTTCGTTTCTCAATTTCAATTTCTCCCATTTTTTTTCTTTGCCGCCATGCGAGAACTCTAGCTCTTTCCTATCTTTTTTTCTGAATTCATTGCCGCACCCCTCCCTTAGATTTTCGTTCAAGCCCCCCCCCTCCATACATCGCTGCACGTGATCTGCTTCATTGCGACCCTTATCGCCATGCAACGCCCCTCCGACCTTCACTGCACGCGATCCGCCTCGCCGTGCCGACCTAGCTGCAAGCCTCCTTCCCAATACCAAAAGTGATGTTGGTCTTAAAAGACCAACACCACGTTAAGACCAACATCACATTGGTGTTGGTCTTAAAAGACCAATACCACGTTTGTGCTAGTTTGTTAAGACGAATACCAAACATGGTGTTAGTCTTAAAAGACCAGCACCAAGTTAACACCAGCACTAAGTTGGTGTTGGACTTAAAAGACTAGCACCACGATGGTGCTGGTCTTTTAAGACCAACACTAAATGTGACCAACACCACATTAGTGTTGGTCTATTAAGACCAATACCAAATGTGGTGCTGGTCTTAAAATACCATCACCACAACATTTGGTGATTATGACAAAAATAATATTGGTGGGCGATGTGCTATTAAAGTCTGACTAGTAAAATTAAAATCGTGATTGTATGCCTGACCTGTACAATTTACAAGTCTGTCTCTTCAACAGATGATGACCACACTTAGCTCCCGACTCTCTGACCTATCTCTCAAGCTCTTTGTTTGGTGATAGATCTATCACTCTGATTTCTTAGTGATTATAAGTCTTGAATATTACCTTGCTTCATTGGTCCAGCTAATATTGTGTCCGACCTAGTAAATGACAGTAGAATGTGAAATAGTTTAGGGTTATGAGATTGTCACCAAGCAGTGCATCGCCATTTTATAGGGTTAGGGTTTAGGGTTATATTCGTTGGGTGACAGCAGCATGTTCGTGATGTATGTTGGGTATGTTTGGATGAAAACCAGTGTTAGTTCTAGTATTATTAGACCATGAACACTGGTCATGTTTTATTGTTTTCATAGATGTTGTACATGAAATACATAATATTTGATCGGATATGAATTTTTTTTCCCTTTCAGGTGACTTGAACTACATCATCATCAAGCGCAATAGTAGTGGTTGAACATGTCATTTGATGAGAGGACGAATGAAGAGAGTTAATTGGAAAAGTAACACGTCTCAATTTAGAAAATTTATTGAAAACATGTCATCTACTCTTGAACAAGAAAACTTGATTTGAAGCACCCGATTTGGGTGGTTTTGGACATCCCGAAGAATCCAAATATGAGAGGACTCATATAAAATATGTTTGATAATTGGGACTGCGAGGAAAAATATTTTATTTTCCATGGAAAAAACTCTACTTTACAAAGACTGATGTCTCGCTCATTCTGGGTCTACTGGATCAGGCAGAGGTAGTTCTTATGGATATTGATGCTGCCACTAGTCAACTGTATGAGCATTTTTTCATGGATGATGACTACACAAACAATAATATGGAGAAACTGATCAGGACTTCAAGATCCCCTAACAATCCAGGAGTTGATAAATTATATTGCCAACTTTTTATTTTATATTTTTTTTCATGTGTGTTTTTTACTTTAACTAGTAGTATGCCTAGAATACCGATGTGATCACTAATAGATTGTGTAGATGATTTTGACAACCTAGGCAAGTACAATTGGTGTGGGACACTTTATCAATACATGGCTTTTCAAATGGAGTTAATTGGTATGACAGTTTCATTGCGACCAAAACTAGAGGTTGATGGTCAATCTAAGAAACCAATGTTGAAGGGTTTCACATATTTATTAGTTGTAAGTTAAAAAAATTTGTTTATAATGAGGGTGTAATATTCACAAATTGTAATTTCTCGTTATTATCACTTTGCAGGTATGGATGTGTGAGCACATGCGCATCATAAATCCACACGTGCCTCATTCTTTGCCAAGATTATTGAGGTGGAGGTGGTTTGCCTCACATGTACCCAGAGTTAAAAAAATTATAAACCATCTTTGTTCTGAATAGATTAATGTAGATTTGATAGCAGCACAGTCAGAGTTCCATTTTCTACAAATGAGTTCCCTACCTCTTCTACATCCGGAGGTTGCTGCAGGACAAAGTTCCAAACAACCTGATAATCAAGAATTGTCTTGCCAATCATGCAAGAAAAAGGAGGAATTAATATTATCCTTGACCATAAAGGTTGTGGAGATAACATCAAACTTGTACACCACCTCTATACTTAAAGATATGATGATTGAAGAGAACGAAACCAAAATTCAAGATCTTCTTCATCAAGTAGAGGAGGTCACAAGAACAAAGGATAAGATGATTGATGAAAGGGATGATATCATAGCTGAAAAATAATCATTAATTGCAAAAAAGGACAGTTTAATAACTGAGCTACAAATAAAATTACAGTCCCTGGAGGTAGAGGGGTTTCAATCACAGGATATACAATTGATAGAAATGATACACTCGACTGCCTACACTAGGAGGAAGGTATGTGTGAGCAAGAAGTTTTCATCCTCTCGATTGCCCCTACAAGAACAACAACTTCCTGGTTTGAAAACATTCCTAAAAGGCAGAGACTTGATAGTCAACTTGTTATTAGAACCCCTAGCGTAGAAGGGCCTTCAGAGACTATTAGCAATCCTCAGAAAGCTATTGGGGACCTAGAATTAGAGTTGCATGGGGGAAAAAAAGGCAAAGCACCTACAGAGTCAGTGATACTGCTAATATATCTACTATGACCCAATCATCAAAGGACAAAATTAATACAATTGACGATGTGAAGAATAAGATTTTGGAGGTAATCATCGATGGTCATGTACCATCCTATTATTTACGTAGACACTTTGTTCTCTTTAATGTAACATTTTTTTTTATACAACAAGCTTCTACAGAATTCGCTAAAAAAATGGATCCTATAGTTGGGGAAATGTTGTTGAACATAAAAGAGATGGAGTGAGATCATTAACCTTATCATAGTAAACATAATTTCTACTCTTGTGTTATTCGATGGTCATTTTTAGAAGTTCAACAAAAATTTTGATTGTGCAGGCCCACACTATAGGCAGTTTAGTCGACGGAATATTTTCAATCATACATGGACTCATTCCTTACAATATTTGACTGGAATTCATTGACCCATGGGGATTGTCTTACTGGTTATTTTGGTGTCTTAGCTGATGAATGGAAGGAGACTGATAAGGCATACTACCCATCGATATTCTGTGGGAGTGGATTCCCTGTAGATTTTTTGTCTTGATCTCAACCTATTAACTCAACATGGTTTTGACTTGGATTTTATACACAAGATATGTTCAATTGTATGTATGCACAAGCATTCCATCAAACAGTTAAAACACCAGTCAATGATCCAATCAGATATATATTTTGTCCAGTAATCCTTGATGACCACTGACACCTAGTGGTGGCGGACTTCCAAAAATCTGAGTTTATTCACTATAATTCTATCTATGGGAAAAAAGCTTTCAATGATCAATTTGATGAAACAGTAACTAACATATTTTTATCTGAGATTTCTAGAGAAGTTGTCTTTTTGGGAATTCAGTATGTCTGATGATGGATGTTGGTTGAATTCATTAAAAAAATGCACCCTTCATATTACGGGAATTGGCATCCTGGGATGGATTATAAAATACTAAATACTTTTTTCTCCGAGCGTTGAGTGTAGGGTCCGAAGAAATGCTCTTCGTAAGACATTACAAATTCTTTTCCACATAGTTGATAAGTTGATGATGGTGATAAACTATATTTTCTTTTTCATACAGATTTGATTGTGCATTTTTTTATCGTTATACATCGACAGTCTCATTTTTAGCTCTCCCACAAAATTCAAACAATAATAAATGAGGTGGTATAGATTCGAGGCGGGGAATAAAATAATGCGGAACTCAAATTTCAATTTGAAATTTTGACTATGCACAAATGGTAATAATGAACAAAGTTATGTATGTGATTATTCTTGTACTTGCCAAGTTCGAATTGTAGATGCTGAGTTTGTAAAGGTTAAAACCGAACTAATTGTTGTTATTCTACAATTACAAATTTTGGATAATTTATTGATTATGTTTATATGGAAAATATCTGATTGTACAACATATGACAACGGTTATAACACTGTGAATGAGTCTATTATACAGACAAACGATCTTTCATGGAAATAATTTTGTATGCTAACTACTTGATGGTGCGAGTATTTCAAGTGCAACCCCACATAGGTCTCGAACTTTGAATATCAGCACCACCCTTTATATCACCTAAGACCTTCGTGGTGCTGGTAATTCAAGTTTAGCACCAAAGTGGTCCTGGATTTCTAATATCATCACCATAATTTATTTCACAATTTCAACTCATGGTGCTGAAATTTTAGGCACAACACCATGGTGGTGTTGGACTTTACATATCAACACCATAGGTTATTGAAGCTAACTAATTGATGGTGTTGGTATTTCAAATGCAACACCACATTGGTCCTCGACTCAGAATATCAACACCACAGTTTATCTCACCTCAAACCTCCATGGTGACGGTAATTCAAGTTCAGTACAAATCTGGTCCTAGACTTTGAATATCAATACCACCATTTATCTCACCTAAAACCTTCGTGGTGCTATTAATTCAAGTGCAACCCCACATTGGTCTTGGACTTTGAATATCAACACCATCGTTTATATCACCTAAGAACTTCGTGGTGTTGGTAATTCAAGTTTGGCACCAAAGTGGTCTTGGACTTTCAATATCAACACCATATTTTATTTCACTATTTTAACTAATGGTGCTGGAATTTAAAGTGCAACACCATGGTGGTGATGGACTTTACAGATCAACACCACCGATTATCGAAGCTCAATACTTGATGGTGCTGGTATTTCAAGTGCACCACCACGTTCATCCTAGACTCTGAATATCAACACCATAGTTTATCTCACCTAAAACTATCATGGTGATGGTAATTCAAGTTCAGCACAAATCTATTCCTAGACTTTGAATATTAACACTACCATTTATCTCACCTAAAACATTGTGGTGTCGGTAATTCAAGTCCAGTTCCAAATTGGTCCTGGACTTCCAATATCAGCATCACAGTTTATTTCACCATTTCAACTGATGGTTCTGAAATTTGAGCTACAACACCGTTGTTGTGTTGAACTTTATAGATCAACACCAAAGGTTATCGAAGCTTACTACTTGTGTTGTGATCTTTGTAACGGCTAGAGGGGGGTGATTAGCCTTTCTTCGTTTCTACAAGCAAGTTAGTCGAAGCAATACAAATAGGAATAAGAATACAAGTAAGAAAATGATGAAAGCAACGCTAGCACCCGATGTACGTGGTTCGGAGATGACGCTCCTACTCCACGGCAATCCGTAAGGTGGATTAGTCCTAGCCAAGCTTCACTATATTCTCCTTTGGATGAACCAAGGTGGAGAAACCTTTCTTACAATGCTCTCCTCTTCTTTACAATGATGGATGATTAAGAACTAGAGAAGAGGAGGTTTTGAATTTGCTAAAATACTTGGGAAAGCTTGGTGAGCACGAGGGTGTAGTTAGGAATGAGAGCACTTGTTTCACCAAGCTCTCCAAGGCCCCTTTTTATAGAAGAGGGGTTGTTTTTCCCATTGGGGCTCTATCAGTCGACTGATGCTTACCATCAGTTAACTGCCGTCGAAACCAACGGCTTCTGACCCGAGATATCCGCAGAGATTCATAGCCGCAATTTCCAACGGCCAGGTGATCAGTCGACTGATCCCTCCATCAGTCGACTGATGGAGCGATTAGTCGAGTGATCGTAGGCCGCAGTCGAGTTCGACAATATTCTGTGCTCGTTTTTGCGTTGATCAGTCGACTGATTGTAACATCAGTCAACTGCTACTGCCAAAGTAGTCGACTGATGGTCAGGGTTTCATCCTGACTTAGTCGAGCACCTGACCAGTCGACTAATACATCGTATCAGTCGACTGATACTCATCAAGTGTGAGTAATTCACACTTGATTTTACACCCTAGACCTAGACTTGACCTTCTAACTCTTCCTTCAGCCTTGCGCCTGTCTTCAAGAGTTTTCTTCGGCCTTGCCATGTCTTGGGTTGCCAAATGCTTGGACTTTACGCCGCCAAGACTCCAAGCCTGGACTTATGCTGCCAAGACCTTACTTTGGACTTCCTTTGCCAAGGTTCACTTGGACTTTATGCTGCCAAGACTACAAGCTTGGTCTTACACTGCCAAGTCCATCCCTTGGACTTTCCTTGCCAAGATCATACTTGGTCTTCCTTTGCCAAGGTTCACTTTGGACTTTCTCGCAAGACTACAAGCTTGGTCTTATGCTGCCAAGTCCGTCCCTTGGACTTTCCTTGCCAAGATCATACTTGGACTTCTCTTTTACCAAGGCTTCATCCTTGGATTTCCCTGTCACTTAAACATATTCGACATTAGATCACAGAACATTGCCTAACTTAGATGATTATCCAAACATCAAAACATATATAAATGATTTGGAGCATTGTTGCACCAACAATCTCCCCCTTTTTGATGTTTGACAATCATTTAAGTTAAGTCTTTAAAAATACGAACATAATCATATTTTCAATATGAATTATAACTTAAACACTCCTTCTCCCCCTTTGACATACATCAAAAAGAGAAGGATTTAAACATGAAAGAATTAAGATGTTGGATCTTGGGCTAAGATATAAGATAAAAATTAAGCTCCCCCTTAATCCAAGATATGTTTTATAATGTGTAAACAATATTTGAAGCAAAGAAAAACAAAAATTCAAAAATTAAGTCCTAACTTTGCACAAACAATGGATTTTGGGGATGAAACGGATATAATTTATGAAACTCCCCCTAAAACACTGCCTTAAACAGTCCTAAACCTTTGTTTATACGCAATATTATCAAACTATAGTTGTAGGACATCAAAGATACACTAAATACCAGGAAAAAGGAGTTGTTTATCAGAAAATACAGTGTATCGATCATTGGTTTACGAACCAGATCGAAATTTTAGCCTTTTATTTAACTAGAAATTCTAAAAACCTCAAAAAATCACGAAATTTTGTGTACACATTTCTGGAATCATACTTTATTAAGGAAAAATAGTTTGAAAAATATATGTTTTCCAGATTTCAAGATTGATACAAACTTGGAACCTACCAAAAGTTCTAAAGATTTTGTAAACTTTGTATCACTTTTGTGTTCCACTTGAAAATTGTTTTTCAAAATATGATGTATATAGTTTAAAATATATATGATTTGGCATCTCCAACCATGTTCTTAGAGCTATGTATCCATTACTTGAATACAAGCCTTCCCAATGATTGGTCCATAAGGTATTTATGTCTCTAGGTGTGTCATTGGCTCATAGTAATGCATCATAACAAGCATGATGAGCCAAGTACACCTTCCCTATCATCTCACATGGTTCTAAGTATCTCAATACAAAAAAAAATCAAGGTTTCTTAAGGCTTTTTGTGAGATGCATCAAGTTATAAGACAAACATATGAATATGGGATCATGCAACCCTAGAATTTTACTCTACAAAGCACATACCAAGCTCTCTCCTTAATGATGAAAATTCGGTTTCGGGAAGAGCTTTGGTGAAGATATCAGCAAGGTTAGACTTAGATTCTACATAATTAAGTTCAATGTCCCCTCTTGCCATATGATCTCTTATGAAGTGATGTTTCACTTCAATGTGCTTAGTCCTAGAGTGATGTACTGGATTTTTGGTCAAGTTGATGGTACTCACATTATCACAATAAACTTTAATGTTAGAGTAGTGTAGCTCATAGTCCACAAGAGTATGTCTCATCCAAAGTAATTGAACTACACAATCACCCATAGCCACATATTCGGCTTCGGTGATTGATAAAGCAACACAATGTTGCTTCCTACTACTCCAACTAACTAGGGAGGACCCAAGAAATTGGCATCCACCACTAGTACTCTTCCTATCCAATTTGCACCCGACATAATCGGAATTGGTATAGCCAAGCAATTCAAACGATCTAGTCCTAGGATACCAAAGTCCTACATTTAGGGTGCCTTTAATATATCTTAAAATCCTCTTAACGGCTACTAAATGTGATTCTTTGGCACAAGATTGGTATCTTCAACACATACCTACCGCAAATAAGATATCGGGTCTACTAGCGGTTAGGTATAGTAGGCTACCAATCATACTCCTATAAAGTTTAAGATCAATTGATTTACCTTCATGATCACTATCTATTCTAGTGCAAGTGGCCATAGGAGCGGTTACAATTTTGGCATTTTCCAAACCAAATTTCTTGATCATTTCATTTGCATATTTGGTTTGAAAAATATGAATACCCTCATTGGTTTGTTTGACTTGTAACCCTAGGAAAAAGTTGAGCTCTCCATCTAAACTCATTTCAAATTCATTTTCCATGTTTTTTATAAAATCTTGGAGAAGATCATCATTTGTTGACCCAAAAATAATGTCATCAACATATACTTGGGCTATGAATATATCCTTTAATGTTGACTTTATAAACAACGTTTGATCTACTTGGCCTCTTCTAAAATCCTTAGAAATTAAGAAAGATGACAATCTTTCATACCATGCCCGAGGAGCTTGTTTTAACCCATATAATGCTTTCCTAAGCTTACATACATGGTTTGGATAATCTATGTTCTCAAATCCAGGTGGTTGCTCTACATATACTTCCTCCTTAATATACCCATTTAAGAATGCCGATTTAGCATCCATTTGGTAAAGTTTAAATCCCATATAGGAAGCATACCCTAAGAGAATTCTAATAGATTCTAACCTAGCACCCGGGGCATAAGTCTCATCATAGTCAAGCCCCTCAACTTGATTAAATCCCCTAGCAACCAACCTTGCCTTATTTCTAGTGATATTTCCTTGGTCATCTAGCTTATTCCTAAAGACCCATCTTGTAGTAATTATGGTGCTATCATTGGGTCTAAGTACTAATTCCCATACTTGACTTCTCTCAAATTTGGCCAATTCATCTTGCATTGCCAAAATCCAATCCGGATCATGTAATGCATCATTGATCGATTTGGGCTCAATTTGTGAAATAAGAGCTACTTGACTAGTAGGAGGTCTATGAAATGACCTAGTTCTTACTCCTTGAGATAGATCTCCTACTACTTGGTCAAGTGGATGATCTTGATGAACTCTTAGGGTTCTAGAAGGGGTTTCAAAAGGATCATTATTATCTTCTACCCTCCTTTCATCATCGGAATCTCCTCTTTCTCCCCCTTGATCATTACCCCTTATGGTCAAATTTTGAAGTTTTTGGGTAATGTCTTGATTATTGTCATTAATATCCTTATCAATGGAGGACTTTCTAGGGTAGGTACTAGTGGTTTCATCAAATTGAACATTGGAGGACTCCTCAATCCCTTGGGTTCTCTTATTGTAGACTCTATACCCTCTACTTGTGGATGAGTATCCTACTAGGATTCCCTCATCCGCTTTGGATTCAAAATTTCCTAAGTTATCTTTAGTGTTTAGAATATAAACTTTACATCCAAAGACTTTGAAATAATGAATTGTGGGAATAGTCCCATTCCATAATTCAAATGGTGTCTTTCCTAAAAACCTATGAATTTGAACCCTATTTTGGATATAGCAAGCGGTATTAACCGCTTCTGCCCACAAGTAGCTAGGTAGAGAATATGCATTAAGCATAGTCCTAGCTGCCTCTTGTAGGGCACGATTTCTCCTTTCCACCACCCCATTTTGTTGGGGTATTCTAGGACAAGAGAACTCATGCTTGTACCCTTGCTCTAAACAAAATTGTGAAAATTTTGAGTTCTCAAATTCACCACCATGATCACTACGGATCCAGTTGATTTTGGGACTCTTTTCATTTTCAACCCTTTTACTAAATCCTATGATTATTTCTAAGGTATCATCCTTATGTTTCATAAAGTAGACCCAAGTATACCTAGAAAAATCATCTACTATAACCAAATAATATTTGTTACCATTTAAAGATGGAGTACTATGACAATCAAATAAGTCAAGATGCAACAATTCTAATGGTAAAGAGGTATTAGTTAGGGTTTTACCTTTGTGTGATGCTTTTGTTTGTTTTCCTTCTTGGCATGCATCACACATTTTGTTCTTGACATACTTGATCTTTGGTAGCCCTTTGACCAACTCCATCTTGGCTACCTTGGCTATGTTTTTCATGTTGATGTGCCCCAATCTTCTATGCCATAGCCAACTTTCTTCCTCTTTTGCAATAAGACACTTAGTAGAAATGTTAGAAGTATATGAAAGATCAACATAATAAATGTTTGATTTCCTATATCCAACTAACATACAATCATTTAATTCCTTGTGTCTAATCATGCATTTAGAGGATTCAAACGAGACATGATAGTTTGCATAATAAAGTTGACTAACACTTAATAAATTAAATTTTATATTTTCAACTAGCAAGACTTTGTGAATAACAATTTTGGGGGATACCTCAATTGTACCTCTACCTAATATCTTGAGTTTTCCACTATTCCCAAAGGACACCGCTCCCTTCTTCACATACTTAATTGTGGAGAACTTGCTCACATCCCCGGTCATATGTGTTGAGCAACCGCTATCCACAATCCACATACTTTGCTCTCCTACCTAAATCACATGAAAAACACAAGCTTTTGGTACCCAAACATTTGGACCGGTAACATTAAGTAAAAACTTCTTAGGTACCCATGCTTTCTTAACCTTTCCCTTAATGGTTGCTTTCCTATTAATCAATGAAATATAAGCAACTTCTTTTTCTTTTGGCTTATATCCTAAACCGGCCTTGTTGTAAACGGCTCTTTGTCGACTAAGGATCATATCAAGACATTTTGAGCCATTTGAAAATTTTTCTAAACATGCTTTTAGCTCAACAACCTCATCCTTAAGTTTGTCATTCTCTTCCTTAAGCATGCAAGAATCGATATGTGAAGGTTTTTCATTCCTAATTGCCTTTAGTTCTACCTTCATGCTCTTAACCTTAGATCTAGACTTATCTAGAGCCTCTTTAAGATAAGCAATTGATTGATCTTAACTTTGGGAGAGTTCATTACCTCATCATCACCAGATGACGATTCATCACTTGAGGAGTCTTCTGGCTGATGTATCGAGTCATCTCCCAGGGCCATGAGTGCCACATGGCGCAGGATGTGTCAAAGTTCATCATCGAAGAGGAGTCTTCAACACTTGGTGTATCCCATGTGGTTTGAGCCACCATGGCCTCCTCCTTCTTCTTCTCCTTCTTGTCCTTCTTTCTTTGTTTTTCCTACTTCTTAGCCCGGCAATTTGGATTTATGTGCCCTTCTTCTGTTGCAAGCATGGCAAATCACATTATTATTGAAACTTGAATTACCACTAAACTTACCTTTGGAATGAGACCCTTCCTCTTCTCACTCTGAACTCCTTTGATTTACAGAGCTTCTTGATGAAATTTGCCATCTCACTAGATGAGTCTTCATCACTACTTGAATCATGCTCCGATTCGATGATGATGATGCTTCTTTCTTTCCTTCTTCTTCTTTCCTTCTTTTCAACAAATAGAGCTAAACCCTTTTCTTAGAGGACATGTTAGTTTGCTCATGTAATTCAAACTCACAAAATAATTCATCAATTTTAATTTGAGAGATCTCAGTTACCTTAATGGCATCAACTATAGAAGTTCATAAGGAATTTCTAGAAATGCTTGAAGAATATACCTTACCAAGTCCCGGTTGTCTACTCTCACCTATGATGTGGAGTCCGCTAATCTCCTTGAACCTTCCATGCATTTGGCTACGGTTTCAAGCATCTTCATTTGGAAGGCTTGAAGTTGTCCAATTAGTAGGTCCTTCTGGCCCTCTGACTTCTTGAACCTTCATTTAGCTCAATGAGCTTTTCCTATAACTCCTTCGGATTCGAAGGCCCCACCTTGTTGAGTTGCTCCATGGTAATACCGCATTGAATGGTGAGTACGCTTTGCATTTGACTCGAACGCCTATTCATTTCTTGTCCAATCTTGCTTGAATAGGGTTTCCTTGTTCATCCATCGCCTCGGCCATCTACAATACTATGCCAAATTTCAATATTGCTCAATAGATAGTACTTCATCCTACCTTTCCAATATGCAAAGTGACTCCCATCGAAGAGTGGTGGCTTGGCGGTGCTATATCCCTCTTGAAGAGCCATTGATGCCTTGGTTGATGGTGAGATCTTCCAAGCTATCCGGGCTCTGATACCACTTGTTGTGATTTTTGTAACGGCTAGAGGGGGGGTGATTAGCCTTTCTTCGTTTCTACAAGCAAGTTAGCAGAAGCAATACAAATACGAATAACAATACAAGTAAGAAAACGATGAAAATAATGCTAACACCCGATCTACATGGTTCGGAGATGACGCTCCTACTCCACGACAATCCGTAAGGTGGATTAGTCCTAGCCAAGCTTCACTATATTCTCCTTTGGATGAACCAAGGTGGAGAAACCTTTCTTACAATGCTCTCCTCTTCTTTACAATGATGGATGATTAAGAACTAGAGAAGAGGAGGTTTTAAATTGCTAAAATACTTGGGAAAGCTTGGTGAGCACGAGGGTGTAGTTAGGAATGAGAGCACTAGCTTCACCAAGCTCTCCAAGGCCCCTTTATAAGAGGGTTGTTTTTCCCATTGGGCCTCGATCGCGATCGATGCTTACCATCACCGATCGAGCCGCCAACGGATTATGACCCGAGATCTCCGCGGAGATTTGTAGGCACAATTTCCAATGGCCAGTGAGACGATCCTCCATCACCAACCAATGGAGCGATCTCGAGTGATCGTGAGGCAGCTGAGCGCATTATATTCGCGCTCATTTTTGCGTTGATCGCCGCGCCACTATTTGCGCCGATCGACATCACGATCAAGCACTCGCCAAAGTAGTCAATCGATGGTCGGTTTCATCTCGACTTAGTCGAGACGACCGGTCCGACCGATACATCGTATCAGTCGACTGATACTCATCAAGTGTGAGTAATTCACACTTGATTTTACACCTAGACCCAGACTTGACCTTCTAACTCTTCCTTCAGCCGCGCCGCCTTCAAGAGTTTCTTCGCCATGTCTTGGGTTACAAATGCTTGACTTTACGCCGCCAAGACTCAAGCTTGACTTATGCGCCAAGACCTTACTTTGGACTTCCTTTGCCAAGGTTCACTTGGACTTTATGCTGCCAAGACTACAAGCTTGGTCTTACGCTGCCAAGTCCATCCCTTGGACTTTCCTTGCCAAGATCATACTTGGTCTTCCTTTGCCAAGGTTCACTTTGGACTTTATGCTGCCAAGACTACAAGCTTGGTCTTATGCTGCCAAGTCCGTCCCTTGGACTTTCCTTGCCAAGATCATACTTGGACTTCTCCTTTACCAAGGCTTCATCCTTGGATTTCCCTGTCACTTAAACATATTCGTAATTAGATCACAGAACATTGCCTAACTTAGATGATTATCCAAACATCAAAACATATATAAATGATTTGGAGCATTGTTGCACCAACAACTTGATGGTGTGGTATTTCAAGTACATCACCACGTTGGTCCTGGACTTTGAATATTAACACCATAGTTTATCTCACCTAAAACATTAATGGTGCTGGTAATTCAAGTTCAACATCAATCTAGTCCTAGACTTTCAATATCAGCACCATAGTTTTATGAGAAGTATAAGGACAAGGATATGTTCTCGCTACCTCAAGGATGGTCATCTTTCATCTTTCATCACTCCTTTTCAAGAGGGAAGGTAAGCCTTCATTACGAGAAGTAATTGAAGTTATTAAAGTAGCCCTAGGAGGGACTTAATGGGAACGTGCGACCAAGGTTATTTTTGTTGGTGCAACAATGCTCTAAATCATTTATATATGATTTGATGTTTGGATAATCATCTAAGTTAGGCAATGTTCTGTGATCTAATTACGAATATGTTTAAGTGATAGGGAAATCCAAGGATGAAGCCTTGGTAAAAGAGAAGTCCAAGTATGATCTTGGCAAGGAAAGTCCAAGGGACGGACTTGGCAGCATAAGACCAAGCTTGTAGTCTTGGCAGCGTAAAGTCCAAAGTAAACCTTGGCAAAGGAAGACCAAGTATGATCTTGGCAAGGAAAGTCCAAGGGATGGACTTGGCAGTGTAAGACCAAGCTTGTAGTCTTGGCAGCATAAAGTCCAAGTGAATCTTGGCAAAGGAAGTCCAAAGTAAGGTCTTGGCAGCATAAGTCCAAGCTTGGAGTCTTGGCGGTGTAAAGTCCAAGCATTTGGCAACCCAAGACATGGCGAGGCCGAAGGAAACTCTTGAAGATAGGCGCAAGGCTAAAGGAAGAGTTAGAACGTCAAGTCTAGGTCTAGGGTGTAAAATCAAGTGTGAATTACTCACACTTGATGAGTATCAGTCGATTGATACGATGTATCACCGACCGTCAGTGCTCGACTAAGTCGATGAAACTCGACCATCACCGATTGGCAAGAGCGCCGATCGATGTTACAATCCGATCGCAAATAGTAGTAGTAGTCGATCGATCAATGCAAAACGAGCGTAATATAGTCGACTCGCGCCTACGATCACTGATTGATCGATCCATCGGCCGATCGATGGGATCACGATCGATCACCTGGCCATTGGAAATTGCGGCTACGAATCTCCGCAGAGATCTCGGGTCAGAAGTCGTTGGCTTCGGCGACAGTTGACTGATGGTAAGCATCAGTTGACTGATCAAGGCCCAACGGAAAAAACAACCCCTCTTTTATAAAAAGGGGCCTTGGAGAGCTTGGTGAAGCTAGTGCTCTCATTCCTAACTACACCCTCGTGCTCACCAAGATTTCCCAAGTATTTTAGCAATTCAAAACCTCCTCTTATCTAGTTCTTAATCATCCATCATTGTAAAGAAGAGGAGAGCATTGTAAGAAAGGTTTCTCCACCTTGGTTCATCCAAAGGAGAATATAGTGAAGCTTGGCTAGGACTAATCCACCTTACGGATTGCCGTGGAGTAGGAGCATCATCTCCGAACCACGTACATCGGGTGTTAACATTGCTTTCATCGTTTTCTTACTTGTATTCTTATTCGTATTTGTATTGCTTCTGCTAACTTGCTTGTAGAAACGAAGAAAGTCTAATCACCCCCCCTCTAGCCATTACAAAGATCACAACAAGTGGTATCAGAGCCCGGATAGCTTGGAAGATCTCACCATCAACCAAGGCATCAATGGCTCTTCAAGAGGGATATAGCACCACCAAGCCACCACTCTTCGATGGGAGTCCTTTTGCATATTGGAAGGGTAGGATGAAGTACTATCTAATGAGCAATATTGAAATTTGGCATAGTATTGTAGATGGCTTCGAGGAATCGGTGGATGAACAAGGAAACCCTATTCCAAGCAAGGATTGGACAAGGGAAATGAATAGGCGGTTTGAGTCAAATGCAAAGGCGGTACTCACCATTCAATGCGGTATTACCATGGAGCAACTCAACAAGGTGGGGCCTTTCGAATCCGCCAAGGAGTTATGGGAAAAGCTCATTGAGCTAAATGAAGGTTCCAAGGAGTCAAAGAGGGCCAAGAAGGACCTTCTAATTGGGCAACTTCAAGCCTTCCAAATGAAGATGCATGAAACCGTAAGCCAAATGCATGGAAGGTTCAAGGAGATTGTGAACGGACTCCACATCATAGGTGAGCGAGTTGACAACCGGGACTTGGTAAGATATATTCTTCAAGCATTTCCTAGAAATTCCTTATGGAATTCTATAGTTGATGCCATTAAGGTAACTAGGGATCTCTCTCAAATTAAAATTGATGAATTATTTTGTGAGTTTGAATTACATGAGCAAACTAACATGTCCTCTAAGGAAAAGGGTTTAGCTCTATTTGTTAAAAAGAAGGAAAAGAAGAAGAAGGAAAGAAAAGAAGCATCATCATCATCCGAATCGGAGCATGATTCAAGTAGTGATGAAGACTCATCTAATGAGATGGCAAATTTTGTCAAGAAGCTCTATAGGAAATCAAAGGAGTTCAAGAGTAGAGAATCAAGGAAGGGGTCTCATTCTTCAAAAGGTAAGTTTAGTGGTAATTCAAGATTCAATAATAATGTGATTTTCCATGCTTGCAACAAGAAGGGGCACATAAAGCCAAATTGCCCGGAGCTAAAGAAGGAGGAAAAAGAAAAGAAAAAGAAGGACAAGAAGGAGAAGAAGAAGAAGGAGGCCATGGTGGCTCAAACCACATGGGACACACCAAGTGTTGAAGACTCCTCCTTCGATGATGAACTTTGCCACATCACACGCCATGTGGAACTCATGGACCTAGGAGATGACTCCGGTACATCAAGCCAAGAAGACTCCTCAAGTGATGAATCGTCATCTAGTGACGATGAGGTAATGAACTCTCCCAAAGTTAAGCTTCTTTATCAATCAATTGCTTATCTTAAAGAGGCTCTAGATAAGTCTAGATCTAAGGTAAGAGCATGAAGGTAGAACTAAAGGCAATTAGGAATGAAAAACCTTCACATATCGATTCTTGCATGCTTAAGGAAGAGAATGACAAACATAAGGATGAGGTTGTTGAGCTAAAAGCATGTTTAGAAAATTTTTCAAATGGCTCAAAATGTCTTGATATGATCCTTAGTCAACAAAGAGCCGTTTACAACAAGGTCGGTTTAGGATATAAGCCAAAAGAAAAAGAAGTTGCTTATATTTCATTGATTAATAGGAAAGCAACCATTAAGGGAAAGGTTAAGAAAGCATGGGTACCTAAGAAGTTTTTACTTAATATTACCGGTCCAAATGTTTGGGTACCAAAAGCTTGTGTTTTTCATGTGATTTAGGTAGGAGAGCAAAATATGTGGATTGTGGATAGCGGTTGCTCAACACATATGACCGGGGATGTGAGCAAGTTCTCCACAATTAAGTATGTGAAGAAGGAAGCGATGTCCTTTGGGAATAGTGGAAAACTCAAGATATTAGGTAGAGGTACAATTGAGGTATCCCCCAAAATTGTTAATCACAAAGTCTTGCTAGTTGAAAATATGAAATTTAATTTATTAAGTGTTAGTCAACTTTGTGATGCAAACTATCATGTCTCATTTGAATCCTCAAAATGCATGATTAGACACAAGGAATTAAATGATTGTATGTTAGTTGGATATAGGAAATCAAACATTTATTATGTTGATCTTTCATATGCTTCTAACATTTCTACTAAGTGTCTTATTGCAAAAGAGGAAGAAAGTTGGCTATGGCATAGAAGATTGGGGCACATCAACATGAAAAACATAGCCAAGGTAGCCAAGATGGAGTTGGTCAAAGGGCTACCAAAGATCAAGTATGTCAAGAACAAAATGTGTGATGCATGCCAAGAAGGAAAACAAACAAAAGCATCACACAAAGGTAAAACCCTAACTAATACCTCTTCACCATTAGAATTGTTGCATCTTGACTTATTTGATTGTCATAGTACTCCATCTTTAAATGGTAACAAATATTGTTTGGTTATAGTAGATGATTTTTCTAGGTATACTTGGGTCTACTTTATGAAACATAAGGATGATACCTTAGAAATAATCATAGGATTTAGTAAAAGGGTTGAAAATGAAAAGAGTCTCAAAATCAACCGGATCCGTAGTGATCATGGTGGTGAATTTGAGAACTCAAAATTTTCAAAATTTTGTTTAGAGCAAGGGTACAAGCATGAGTTCTCTTGTCCTAGAACACCCCAACAAAATGGGGTGGTGGAAAGGAGAAATCGTGCCCTACAAGAGGCAGCTAGGACTATGCTTAATGCATATTCTCTACCTAGCTACTTAGGCGTAAGTGTTAATACCGCTTGCTATATCCAAAATAGGGTTCAAATTCATAGGTTTTTAGGAAAGACACCATTTGAATTATTGAATGGGACTATTCCCACAATTCATTATTTCAAAGTCTTTGGATGTAAAGTTTATATTCTAAACACCAAAGATAACTTAGGAAAATTTGAATCCAAAGCAGATGAGGGAATCCTAGTAGGATACTCATCCACAAGTAGAGGGTATAGAGTCTACAATAAGAGAACCCAAGGGATTGAGGATTCCTCCAATGTTCAATTTGATGAAACCACTAGTACCTACCCTAGAAAGTCCTCCATTGATAAGGATATTAATGACAATAATCAAGACATTACCCAAAAACTTCAAAATTTGACCATAAGGGGTAATGATCAAGGGGGAGAAAGAGGATATTCCGATGATGAAAGGAGGGTAGAAGATAATAATGATACTTTTGAAACCCCTTCTAGAACCCTAAGAGTTCATCAAGATCATCCACTTGACCAAGTAGTAGGAGATCTATCTCAAGGAGTAAGAACTAGGTCATTTCATAGACCTCCTACTAGTCAAGTAGCTCTTATTTCACAAATTGAGCCCAAATCGATCAATGATGCATTACATGATCCGGATTGGATTTTGGCAATGCAAGATGAATTGGCCCAATTTGAGAGAAGTCAAGTATGAGAATTAGTACCTAGACCCAATGATAGCACCATAATTACTACAAGATGGGTCTTTAGGAATAAGCTAGATGACCAAGGAAATATCACTAGAAATAAGGCTAGGTTGGTTGCTAGGGGATTTAATCAAGTTGAGGGGCTTGACTATGATGAGACTTATGCCCTGGTTGCTAGGTTAGAATCTATTAGAATTCTCTTAGGGTATGCTTCCTATATGGGATTTAAACTTTACCAAATGGATGTTAAATCGGCATTCTTAAATGGGTATATTTAGGAGGAAGTATATGTAGAGCAACCACCTGGATTTGAGAACATAGATTATCCAAACCATGTATGTAAGCTTAGGAAAGCATTATATGGGTTAAAACAAGCTCCTCGGGCATGGTATGAAAGATTGTCATCTTTCTTAATTTCTAAGGATTTTAGAAGAGGCCAAGTAGATCAAACGTTGTTTATAAAGTCAACATTAAAGGATATATTCATAGCCCAAGTATATGTTGATGATATTATTTTTGGGTCAACAAATAATGATCTTCTCCAAGATTTTATAAAAAACATGGAAAATGAATTTGAAATTAGTTTAGTTGGAGAGCTCAACTTTTTCCTAGGGTTACAAGTCAAACAAACCAATGAGGGTATCCATATTTTTCAAACCAAATATGCAAATGAAATGATCAAGAAATTTGGTTTGGAAAATGCCAAAATTGTAACCGCTCCTATGGCCACTAGCACTAGAATAGATAGTGATCATGAAGGTAAATCAATTGATCTTAAACTTAATAGGAGTATGATTGGTAGCCTACTATACCTAACCGCTAGTAGACCCGATATCTTATTTGCGGTAGGTATGTGTGCAAGATACCAATCTTGTGCCAAAGAATCACATTTAGTAGCCGTTAAGAGGATTTTAAGATATATTAAAGGCACCCTAAATGTAGGACTTTGGTATCCTAGGACTAGGTCATTTGAATTGCTTGGCTATACCGATTCCGATTATGCCGGGTGCAAATTGGATAGGAAGAGTACTAGTGGTGGATGCCAATTTTTTGGGTCCTCCCTAGTTAGTTGGAGTAGTAAGAAGCAACATTGTGTTGCTTTATCAACCACCGAAGCCGAATATGTGGCAATGGGTGGTTGTGTAGCTCAATTACTTTGGATGAGACATACTCTTGTGGACTATGAGCTACACTACTCTAACATTAAAGTTTATTGTGATAATGTGAGTACCATCAACTTGACAAAAAATTCGGTACATCACTCTAGGACTAAGCACATTGAAGTGAAACATCACTTCATAAGAGATCATGTGGCAAGAGGGGACATTGAACTTAATTATGTAGAATCTAAGTCTAACCTTGCCGATATCTTCACCAAAGCTCTTCCCGAAACCGAATTTTTATCATTAAGGAGAGAGCTTGGTATGTGCTTTGTAGAGTAAAATTCTAGGGTTGCATGATCCCATATTCATATGTTTGTCTTATAACTTGATGCATCTCACAAAAAGCCTTAAGAAACCTTGATTTTTTTTTTGTATTGAGATACTTAGAACTGTTAGGGCAATCTCTTGCCGTGATATAGTTTTGATGGTGTGGCAAAGGGTTTAAGTTAGTTTGATATGTTGATGTGATATGTGCGTTGAAGTCGTGCAGGACTTAGTAATTCGCACATGGAGCCGTGGCGAGTTTCACATCTCATGACTCGTGCCTTGAGTCGGTGAAGGATAGCTTTGCGGAAGCCGTGCGCTTGGAGCATCCGAGGGACCGCCGGACGAGAAGCTTGGAGTGAAGCCGGAGGAAGTAGACTTCGAGGCAAGAGACGCGAAGGAGCATTGCAGAGCCGTGCGCCTGATGCTGCCGAGGGACGTGGCCGAGAACGAAGAGAACTTCGAAGGCGAGGAACTCCGAGAAATGAGAGTGAGCGATTGTAACCCAGGGAAGGGTAGCTCTTAGGTGAAACTTGGCCATTTGGCCATGATCGCGCCGATCACGGCGCGATCGCTAGCCGATCGATCGACCATCGAGGCGAATGCGGCCGATCGGTGATAGATAAGGTTCCGACCGCAGAACCGTTAAGTAGCCGGCCCAGGCGATCGACTACGAGGGCGTGATCGTCGATGAGGTCCATCAGTCGACTGCCAAGAGTTCCGTTGGACTACAACGGTCGGGATCCAACGTGTTCGCAGGTCGTTGTAGTGGCAATGATCGCCAAGCGGCGATCGATCGATGGCGGCAACGGAAGAAGTTAGCCCTCTCTATAAAAAGAGAGGGTGTAAGCCTTTGAGAGGCTAATGCTCATACTCCAAACAATCTTCCTAGTGCCCCACAAGCTCTAAACTCTTCTTACTTGTCTTTACTTCAATCCTATTGTAAGAAGAGTGATCTTGGTTGTAAAGGTTACCTCCACCTAGCTTTGTGCAAAGGAGAGACCGATAGTGATTGGTTTTGGCGGAGTGATTCACCGTGGACGAATCGGACCGTGGATTAGCGGCGTAGCCGTGAACCACGTTATATCTCGGTGTTTGTATTGCTTGTTTATATTTTGCTTGTCTTTACTTATAGTTGTATATTCCGCTTGCGCTAATCTTTTGTAGACGAGCAATTTACGACGTCCAACGTACGAGGGCTATTCACCCCCCTCTAGTCGGTCATATCGATCCCTTACAAGTGGTATCGAGCGAGGTTGCTTGTCACCTGGACTAACCCGCAACAAGCCCTACATCAAAATGGCCGGCTCCAACATCCATCCTCCGAAGTTTGAAGGAGAATTCGCTTGGTGGAAGAAGCGAATGGAGGTATTTTTCGAAACGGATTTTGATATAATGATTACAATGGAATCCGGTTTCGTTTTGCCTAGGGATGAAGAAGGGAAGCCAATAGAGAAATCTAGGTGGACCAAGAGGCAAAGAGAGGAGCACCTTGCAAACTCCAAAGCCAAGCACCATCTCTACAATGTGCTCCCTCAACAAGAGATCAACCGAATAGGAGAATGCCTAAGCGCCAAGGAGATGTGGGAGAAGCTAATTGAGCTTCATGAAGGCACATCCGAGGCAAAGCTAGCAAGGAGAGATCTCCTCCGCTCCCAACTATCCAACATCAAATTAGAAAAGGGAGAAAAGGTAATTTCTTTGCATTCTAGATTCAAAGAAATTTTAAATGGACTAACAAGTGTAGGTGAGAAGCTATCAAACCGGGATATGGTAATGAAGGCCATAGATGCCTTTCCCCGGTCCTCAAAGTGGAGCTCCATGGTGGACTCATTCTATATCTCAAAGAATTTAGAAGTGAGCACCTTGGAGGAGTTCTTCTCAACAATGGAACTCCACGAAACTAGGCTTGAGGGAATACAAGAGGAGCCTAAAATTCAACCCTCAAGAGGAGTAGCATTATTGGCAAGTAAGGGGAAGAAGAAGATGGAAATCCCCTCCTCCTCCGATGACGAAGCGTCTTCCTCCTCCTCCATGGATAGCACCGAAGAAGCCTATATGGTAAGGAGGGTAAGACGTGCATTTAAGAATTTTAGATTTGATAAATCTAATGATAGGAATAGAAGACCAAGGGGGAAGGTCATATGCTATAATTGCCAAGGAGAGGGACACATAAGGGACAATTGTCCTCTCCTAAACAAGAGCAAAGAAGAGAAGAAAAAGAAAGAAGAGAAGAGGAAGAAGAAGAAGGGGAGCAAGAGAAAGGAAGAGGAGAAGAAAACCAAGGAGAAGGGAAAGGCTAAGGCTCTCAAGGCAAGGACTTGGGATGATCCATCCTCATCCTCCTCCTCATCATCGGATGAGGAGAATGCCTTTGTCACCAATTTGGCCTTGATGGCCTTTGATGACTTGGATTGCTCTTCATCCGAAAATGAAGGATCAAGCTCAAGAGGAGAGAGCTCAAGTGAAGGGGGAGCCTCCTCCACATCATCATCCTCCTCATCATCCGAAGAAGAAGAGGACATGGAGACTATGGTAACAAATCTAACCCCCAAGAAAATAGTTTCCATGGTTTCTAGTTTAACTAAGGACCTATTTAGAGCAAAGAAGAAAAACAAAAGCATGTTAGATCAAATCAAGGACCTAGAACAAAAATTAGAAAAGGCATGCTTAAATGAAAATGATAATATTTCTTCTAGCTTAAATGATGATGCATGCTCACATGATTATATGCTTTTAAATGTTAATGATGCATGCATAGAGGAAAATAGGGCATTAAGGGAAAAGGTAGATTATTTAACCAAAGCCCTAGAGAAATTCACTATTGGCTCCAACACATTGAACATGATCTTAGGGAGCCAAAGAGCTAGCTTCAACAAAAAGGGCCTAGGCTACAAGGAAAAGAAAAATGAAAAGGCCTACAAATGCCTAATAGCTAGGGGACAAGATAAAAAGAAAGTAATTGCTAAGAAATGGATCCCCAAGGAATATTTAGTGAACCCAATAGGAAAGAATCTATTTTGGGTTCCAAAATCCATCCTTAAGGGTTAGAATAACCCCTAGGGTAGTCAACCATATGAATTTGACCTATATCATAATTTGGTTGACTTAGGATGACGGGACAACATTTTTTAGATAGTGTTGGGTGATGATAACGTACCCATAAATAGGTAATAATGCTTAAACCATGATGATTGATGTAATTGCTATGTATGTTTTAAATCATGATTTATGATTTTGAAATTTGGCACGTTATCACTAGAAATAGGTTTAAATCATGCTTTAGGTGATAATTTGTTTATTATCATCGTATAATACCTAATGCATGACTATTATTTGATGGATACATGAGTTTCATGATCATAATGTAGAATTCATTCATATATGTCATTATGATCATGTAGGATGTTAGGTTGATACTTAACCATGATAGAATTGCATGAATATATGGGTTAAGTATATACAAATACCCCCTAGGATACATCTCACACTCACTATAGGCTAACTTGATTGCAAACTTAGCATGGGTGAGATGTTAGGATGATACAAATGTCCACTAATGACTATGACATTTAGATGGTCATTTAAAGTATCAACATAGCAATAATAGACCAATCATGGGGAAGGCTTATGTTTAATTCATAGACATATTGCCCAAAGATCATGGTTGGATATTTCATATGTTTTCAAAACAATTTCTTAATCTAAAATCTATGTATTCATGTTTTGGAACAATTCAAAGCAAGACTAGGTGCTAAAATGGATACTAACATGCTCAAAAACTAGTGGTTTTTCAAGTGTTTGGATTTTTGGCAAAAACAAGAAAATATAATGAGTTTTCATGAAAAACTATTTTTCCTTGATAGATATACTTAAAAGAAATATGTTACCCAAATTTCATGATTTTTAGAATTTTTTGGAATTTATAATGCATTTCTGAATTTCGTCCAGAAAATCAGAAATTTAGATTCCTTTGTGCCAGTCGACTGCTACACTGATAGCAGTCAACTGGTGGCCTGTAAATCAGAATATTGAAGGCCGAATTCAGTTTGTAAACCTCCTACAAGTGGTAGAAATATACTTGATGCCACCAACAAGTGGTAGAAATATACTTAATGCCATCAACAAGTGGTACCCAATTTTAAATCAACTTGTCATATTTTTCCTCCATTATACTTGATGCCATGAGCTTATAACTTAGTGTTAATCTTTTTGATGGTGTCAAAGGGGGAGAAATAAGTATGTTTAAGTTAATTACTTTAGGGGGAGAAATATATTGTAGGGGGAGAAATATATGATAGGGGGAGAAAATTTGCATAGAGAGTTTCATGGATTAAGGGGGAATTGCATGTTGCTATATCATGTTTATCTTTACATGCTTTCTTACCTTAGAATTTATATCAAATGTTGTTACCTAACTTAAACGGATTGCCACACATCAAAAAGGGGGAGATTGTTAGGGCAATCTCTTGCCGTGATATGGTTTTGATGGTGTGGCAAAGGGTTTAAGTTAGTTTGATATGTTGATGTGATATGTGCGTTGAAGTCGTGCAGGACTTAGTAATTCGCACATGGAGCCGTGGCGAGTTTCACATCTCATGACTCGTGCCTTGAGTCGGTGAAGGATAGCTTTGCGGAAGCCGTGCGCTTGGAGCATCCGAGGGACCGCCGGACGAGAAGCTTGGAGTGAAGCCGGAGGAAGTAGACTTCGAGGCAAGAGACGCGAAGGAGCATTGCAGAGCCGTCGTCACGATCGCCGAGGACGTGGCCGTGAGCGAAGAGAACTACGAAGGCTAGGGACTCAGAAATGAGAGTGAGCGATTGTAACCCGGGGAAGGGTAGTTTAGGTGAAACTTGGCCATTTTCGATCGTATACGAGCAATGATCGCCATACGGGGCAAGGCCGATCGAAGATTATCACGATCCAAGGCGCAATGATCGATAGATAAGGGTTCACCATGAACCGCTTCGTAGCCGATCGGGCGTCGACTATGGAAGCGGCGAATGCCGTGATGAGGTCCATCGGGCCGACCAAGAGTTCCGTTGGACTACAACGGTCGGGATCCGACGTGTTCGGAGGCCGTTTAGTGACGGCAATGATCGCCGCCAAGGGCGGCAATGATCGATGGCGCAAACGGAAGAAGTTAGCCCTCTCTATAAAAAGAGAGGGTGTAAGCCTTTGAGAGGCTAATGCTCATACTCCAAACAATCTTCCTAGTGCCCCACAAGCTCTAAACTCTTCTTACTTGTCTTTACTTCAATCCTATTGTAAGAAGAGTGATCTTGGTTGTAAAGGTTACCTCCACCTAGCTTTGTGCAAAGGAGAGACCGATAGTGATTGGTTTTGGCGGAGTGATTCACCGTGGATTTAAAATCGGACCGTGGATTAGCGGCGTAGCCGTGAACCACGTTATATCTCGGTGTTTGTATTGCTTGTTTATATTTTGCTTGTCTTTACTTATAGTTGTATATTCCGCTTGCGCTAATCTTTTGTAGACGAGCAATTTACGACGTCCAACGTACGAGGGCTATTCACCCCCCTCTAGCCGGTCATATCGATCCCTTACAAGTGGTATCAGAGCCGAGGTTGCTTGTCACCGGACTAACCGCCGCAACAAGCCCTACATCAAAAATGGCCGGCTCCAACATCCATCCTCCGAAGTTTGAAGGAGAATTCGCTTGGTGGAAGAAGCGAATGGAGGTATTTTTCGAAACGGATTTTGATATAATGATTACAATGGAATCCGGTTCCGTTTTGCCTAGGGATGAAGAAGGGAAGCCAATAGAGAAATCTAGGTGGACCAAGAGGCAAAGAGAGGAGCACCTTGCAAACTCCAAAGCCAAGCACCATCTCTACAATGTGCTCCCTCAACAAGAGATCAACCGAATAGGAGAATGCCTAAGCGCCAAGGAGATGTGGGAGAAGCTAATTGAGCTTCATGAAGGCACATCCGAGGCAAAGCTAGCAAGGAGAGATCTCCTCCGCTCCCAACTATCCAACATCAAATTAGAAAAGGGAGAAAAGGTAATTTCTTTGCATTCTAGATTCAAAGAAATTTTAAATGGACTAACAAGTGTAGGTGAGAAGCTATCAAACCGGGATATGGTAATGAAGGCCATAGATGCCTTTCCCCGGTCCTCAAAGTGGAGCTCCATGGTGGACTCATTCTATATCTCAAAGAATTTAGAAGTGAGCACCTTGGAGGAGTTCTTCTCAACAATGGAACTCCACGAAACTAGGCTTGAGGGAATACAAGAGGAGCCTAAAATTCAACCCTCAAGAGGAGTAGCATTATTGGCAAGTAAGGGGAAGAAGAAGATGGAAATCCCCTCCTCCTCCGATGACGAAGCGTCTTCCTCCTCCTCCATGGATAGCACCGAAGAAGCCTATTTGGTAAGGAGGGTAAGACGTGCATTTAAGAATTTTAGATTTGATAAATCTAATGATAGGAATAGAAGACCAAGGGGGAAGGTCATATGCTATAATTGCCAAGGAGAGGGACACATAAGGGACAATTGTCCTCTCCTAAACAAGAGCAAAGAAGAGAAGAAAAAGAAAGAAGAGAAGAGGAAGAAGAAGAAGGGGAGCAAGAGAAAGGAAGAGGAGAAGAAAACCAAGGAGAAGGGAAAGGCTAAGGATCTCAAGGCAAGGACTTGGGATGATCCATCCTCATCCTTCTCCTCATCATCGGATGAGGAGAATGCCTTTGTCACCAATTTGGCCTTGATGGCCTTTGATGACTTGGATTGCTCTTCATCCAAAAATGAAGGATCAAGCTCAAGAGGAGAGAGCTCAAGTGAAGGGGGAGCCTCCTCCACATCATCATCCTCCTCATCATCCGAAGAAGAAGAGGACATGGAGACTATGGTAACAAATCTAACCCCCAAGAAAATAGTTTCCATGGTTTCTAG
This sequence comes from Wurfbainia villosa, assembly GCA_025175895.1. Classification (NCBI taxonomy): domain Eukaryota; kingdom Viridiplantae; phylum Streptophyta; class Magnoliopsida; order Zingiberales; family Zingiberaceae; genus Wurfbainia; species Wurfbainia villosa. Next base: position 103,421,785 of record CM045996.1, read on the forward strand.
TTTAACTAAGGACCTATTTAGAGCAAAGAAGAAAAACAAAAGCATGTTAGATCAAATCAAGGACCTAGAAATAGCACATGTAACTGAACGGATTAAATAATAAATGATAATATTTCTTCTAGCTTAAATGATGATGCATGCTCACATGATTATATGCTTTTAAATGTTAATGATGCATGCATAGAGGAAAATAGGGCATTAAGGGAAAAGGTAGATTATTTAACCAAAGCCCTAGAGAAATTCACTATTGGCTCCAACACATTGAACATGATCTTAGGGAGCCAAAGAGCTAGTTTCAACAAGAAAGGCCTAGGATACAAAGAAAAGAAAAATGAAAAGGCCTATAAATGCCTAATAGCTAGGGGATAAGATAAAAAGAAAGTAATTGCTAAGAAATGGATCCCCAAGGAATATTTAGTGAACCCAATAGGAAAGAATCTATTTTGGGTTCCAAAATCCATCCTTAAGGGTTAGAATAACCCCTAGGGTAGTCAACCATATGAATTTGACCTATATCATAATTTGGTTGACTTAGGATGACGGGACAACATTTTTTAGATAGTGTTGGGTGATGATAACGTGCCCATAAATAGGTAATAATGCTTAAATCATGATGATTGATGTAATTGCTATGTATGTTTTAAATCATGATTTATGATTTTGAAATTTGGCACGTTATCACTAGAAATAGGTTTAAATCATGCTTTAGGTGATAATTTGTTTATTATCATCGTATAATACCTAATGCATGACTATTATTTGATGGATACATGAGTTTCATGATCATAATGTAGAATTCATTCATATATGTCATTATGATCATGTAGGATGTTAGGTTGATACTTAACCATGATAGAATTGCATGAATATATGGGTTAAGTATATACAAATACCCCCTAGGATACATCTCACACTCACTATAGGCTAACTTGATTGCAAACTTAGCATGGGTGAGATGTTAGGATGATACAAATGTCCACTAATGCCTATGCATTTAGATGGTCATTTAAAGTATCAACATAGCAATAATAGACCAATCATGGGGAAGGCTTATGTTTAATTCATAGACATATTGCCCAAAGATCATGGTTGGATATTTCATATGTTTTCAAAACAATTTCTTAATCTAAAATCTATGTATTCATGTTTTGGAACAATTCAAAGCAAGACTAGGTGCTAAAATGGATACTAACATGCTCAAAAACTAGTGGTTTTTCAAGTGTTTGGATTTTTGGCAAAAACAAGAAAATATAATGAGTTTTCATGAAAAACTATTTTTCCTTGATAGATATACTTAAAAGAAATATGTTACCCAAATTTCAGGATTTTTAGAAGTTTTTGGAATTTATAATGCATTTGAATTTAAATCAGAAAATCGAAATTTAGATTCCTTTTGTGCGGTCATTGCTATGCGATAGCGATCATTGGTGGCTATAAATCAGAATATTGAAGTCAATTCAGTTTGTAAACCTCCTACAAGTGGTAGAAATATACTTGATGCCACCAACAAGTGGTAGAAATATACTTAATGCCATCAACAAGTGGTACCCAATTTTAAATCAACTTGTCATATTTTTCCTCCATTATACTTGATGCCATGAGCTTATAACTTAGTGTTAATCTTTTTGATGGTGTCAAAGGGGGAGAAATAAGTATGTTTAAGTTAATTACTTGAGGGGGAGAAATATATTGTAGGGGGCGAAATATATGATAGGGGGAGAAAATTTGCATAGAGAGTTTCATGGATTAAGGGGGAATTGCATGTTGCTATATCATGTTTATCTTTACATGCTTTCTTACCTTAGAATTTATATCAAATGTTTTTACCTAACTTAAACGGATTGCCACACATCAAAAAGGGGGAGATTGTTAGGGCAATCTCTTGCCGTAATATGGTTTTGATGGTGTGGCACAGGGTTTAAGTTAGTTTGATATGTTGATTTGATATGTGCGTTGAAGTCGTGCAGGACTTAGTAATTCGCACATAGAGCCGTGGCGAGTTTCACATCTCATGACTCGTGCCTTGAGTCGGTGAAGGATAGCTTTGCGGAAGCCGTGCGCTTGGAGCATCCGAGGGACCGCCGGACGAGAAGCTTGGAGTGAAGCCGGAGGAAGTAGACTTCGAGGCAAGAGACGCGAAGGAGCATTGCAGAGCCGTGCGCCTGATGCTGCCGAGGGACGTGGCCGTGAACGAAGAGAACTTCGAAGGCGAGGGACTCCGAGAAATGAGAGTGAGCGATTGTAACCCGGGGAAGGGTAGCCATTTGGCCAAGTGTCGGATGGGTTTTTCACACCCGATCGCTATGTCATGGCAATGATCGCCCGAGTCGAAAGTGCTCGACCGTATACGATCGATCGATGCGGCCAGCAATGATCGCGATCACATACGCAAGGCCGATCGAAGACATCGATCGGCCAAGGCGAGCAATGATCGGATAGATAAGGGTTCTAGCCATAGAACGTTCGTAGCCGATCGGGCGCCGATGGAGGAAAGAATGACCGATGAGGTCCATCACGATCGCTAAGAGTTCCGCTTGGACTACAACGGCCGGGATCCGACGTGTTCGGAGGCCGCGTAGTGACGGCAATGACCGCCAAGGCGGCAATGACGATCGATGGCGGCAAACGGGAAGAAGTTAGCCCTCTCTATAAAAAGAGAGGGTGTAAGCCTTTGAGAGGCTAATGCTCATACTCCAAACAATCTTCCTAGTGCCCCACAAGCTCTAAACTCTTCTTACTTGTCTTTACTTCAATCCTATTGTAAGAAGAGTGATCTTGGTTGTAAAGGTTACCTCCACCTAGCTTTGTGCAAAGGAGAGACCGATAGTGATTGGTTTTGGCGGAGTGATTCACCGTGGACGAATCGGACCGTGGATTAGCGGCGTAGCCGTGAACCACATTATATCTCGGTGTTTGTATTGCTTGTTTATATTTTGCTTGTCTTTACTTATAGTTGTATATTCCGCTTGCGCTAATCTTTTGTAGACGAGCAATTTACGACGTCCAACGTACGAGGGCTATTCACCCCCCTCTAGCCGGTCATATCGATCCCTTACAAGAACCATGTGAGATGATAGGGAAGGTGTACTTGGCTCATCATGCTTGTTATAATGCATTACTATGAGCCAATGACACACCTAGAGACATAAATACCTTATGGACCAATCATTGGGAAGACTTGTATTCAAGTAATGGATACATAGCTCTAAGAACATGGTTGAAATGCCAAATCATATATATTTTAAACTATATACATCATGTTTTGAAAAACAGTTTTCAAGTGGAACACAAAAGTGATATAAAGTTTACAAAATCTTTAGAACTTTTGGTAGGTTCCAAGTTTGTATCAATCTTGAAATCTGGAAAACATATATTTTTCAAACTATTTTTCCATAATAAAGTATGATTCCAGAAATGTGTACACAAAATTTCGTGATTTTTCGAGGTTTCTAGAATTTCTAACGCATTTATGAAGTTAAAAGGTCAAATTGATTTCGATTCAGCATCGTTCGTTGAAACCATGATGATACTGTATTTTCTGATAAACAGCTCCTTTTTCCTGGTATTTAGTGTATCTTTGATGTCCTACAACTATATTTTGATAATATTGCGTATAAACAAAGGTTTAGGACTGTTTAAGGCAGTGTTTTAGGGGGAGTTTCAAAATATTCAAAACTACCTCTTGCCTGGATAGACATAGGACCATACGAATCAGAATGAACCAATTCCAACAAATCTTTGGATCTATACCCCTTTGCCTTGAAAGACCTCTTGGTCATCTTACCCTCCAAGCAAGATTCGCCGGTTGGGAGATCCTCTACCACTAATGAACGCAAAGGTCCATCAGCTATCAACCTTTGAATTCTGCTTAGGTTAAAATGACCAAGCCTTAGATGCCAAAGATATGTTTGGTTCATCTTCGAAGGTTCTTTTCTCTTATTGGAATTAGAAGATGAGTTGTAAACTTCAATTTGCATCGTGGGAGCTTGTGGTTCAAGTTATAAATTTCCTATCTATGTACCTGAATAGATAATGTCCTTATTCCTTTTATAACAAATCTGTCATTAAAAGGAATAGATTATCCATCCATAATTTAGAAACCGAAAGCAATTCTTTCTAAATAAAGGTACATAAAGAAAATTCTTAAGAACCAAAAACTTTATTTTTCTCAAAAGATAAAAAAAATATCTCCCACTGCAATAGCCGCCATTTTCATGCCATTACCCAAGTAAATGGTAATATCCCCTTTAGCTAGTCGTCGGGTTTCCTGGAACCCCTGCAAAGTGTTGCAGACATGATTTGTGACTCTTGTATCTACACACCAGGTGTCGATAGATAACACCGCTAACCATGTTACAATGACTAGACCAAAGGATATACTTTTGTTCTGCTTTGGATTGGGACAGTCCTCCTTCCAATGTCCATCCTGCTTGTAAGTGAAGTACTTGCCTTTCGGCTTCTTCACTCCTCCCTGAGATCCTCCCACCACCTTTGCTCCTCCTTGTTTCTCCTTCATCAATCCTTTCGGTTTAGAAGTAGAAAACTTTTTGAGCAACCATGGCTTGAGGACACTCTTTGAAGAGTGTATACTTGTACTTCTTAGCAGATAAGACAACATCTAGATTCTTTTCCAATCAACATTATTTGGGTATAGTAAGTTTATTTTCTTTAGTATCAAAGTAAGTGGACTGAAAGTCATGTTTTAAAATCCTAAGAATCATAATGATCAAAATATTAGATTTCAAATATTATTGATTCCTCAAAACAATAAAATTCCAAAATCAACCAACACCTCAAAACACCGAGAATATCGCATGCCATGGTGTGTGGACGTATACGAATTCTACATTTGTAAGAGGAGGTTTTACCCATTAATTTTATTATCTTGTCAACCTTACTTTTTGACAAATAAAATTAATAGTTGGTTCCTCTTTGGCCCTACAAATAAAAGCAGTGACTCCGATGGGGAGGATACCTTTATTTTCATCTAAGTGTGCACCATTACACGATACTAAGGGAATTATTTCGGATTATGTGTCTTACCACTGTGGAAGTACACACGCTCCTAGATAATTTCCTATAACCATTATTTGACCTAGTGATCCGCAAACAAACTCATCCGCTGGGAGGAAGGCACTCAGATCCAACACGCAAGTTTGTTGCATCACACGTCAAATTGTAATGGAGGCCGCGGGAATTAATTAAAATATCCCTCTCCCACATAGTAAATTGAAAATGAGGAATTTTCAAGCACACACAATCATGCATATAAAACAAATCATCAATAAATATGGAAAAAATAGAATTTTTCCAACTATTATGGCATTGTTCTCCAATATGCGTTGCATCATGTCGCCACCTCGTCCGCTCCATCTTTTCCCGTGCGCAAGTCACCAAAGAGATCCGAGCCGAGACAAACTATTTTAATTTACATCCATCGATCCTATACTCCACGAAGGAGTGTACAAATAATTTAGATCGAAAGTAAACTAAAATGAGTGGCTAAACAATGTCGTGTTTAATTACAAACATTAAATACTAATCTAGCCTCGTCAACCCCAAGGATTCAAATAATATACATACAATCACACACAAACAATCACATACACACATATAGCCATAATAGTCGGATCTTATGCCTGCAACCAAAAAGTTAGCCTACGCACATCCTACTATTATCCGGCATACTCAATATATGATATGTGCATGAAAGTAACCGAATCCTAAACACACAAAACCGGAAACCATGGCTCTGATACCACTTGTTGGAAATCATGCTATTCCTCGGAATGCTCATCGACTCCCATGTCCCCGGATTAAAATTTTCACTAATGAAAACTAATCCGGATGGGATGAGTTTCCTAAGCACTACAAATTCGTCGTCGTGCTAATGACTTGAGCGATCACTTGAACAAACTAGTTGTTCAAGCAACCAAACTCTTCTAGTCAATTAGCCGCGGAAAAGACGACGGACGGATCGCCGGTTTTTGTGTTTATCTTCGGGGTCCATGATTATACAAATACATACACATGCAAACTAGTATAATCAACACATACTAACATAAAGAACATAAGCTAGAATATTAATAAGAACATGCAAAGATCAATAATAAAAGTTATAAAACTTTTATACCTCTTGATCTTCTATCGTATGTCCTAACCTCCTTGTAGACTTCGTGTGGGCGAAGATCCTCCACAAGTTGAAGCTTCCTAGGTCTTCTTCAATCCCAAGAAAGAAGAACTCTCTTTCCCTTCTTGCTTGAGCCAACCACCAATCCACAAAGGATTGATGCCGCCGGCCCCAAGAATAGAGAGAATAATATGGAAACAACCAAGGAACCGAACTATGGATAAACCCTAGCTTCTAGTGCCACCGAACAAGATGGAGTGAAGAGGAGAAAGGGAATATGTTGGGCGCCGGCCACGGTGGAGTGAATAGAGGAAGGAGCCAGCCACACCCTAGGAAGAGGAAGAGCTCCTCTCCTATTGTTGCCGCCCAACTTCCTTGCAATCCCTAGTCGTCCAACCATAGGAGCCAAACCCTAATTAGGGTTTCCTCCTTAGGCTTTCTTGCCGCCCAACCATGGTGGAGAGATGAAATCTAGGAGCTAGCCACCTTCAAGGAAGAAGAAGAGATCTTCCACAAGTTGTCGAAAGAGCCAAACAAGCAATGCTAGGCAAACCCTAATCTCCTTAGCATCCATCATCCAACATCAACCCTAAGCCACCCTTTTATAGAGTTAGGAATAGGCCTTGGTTTAATCTCCACCGTCGGTTCTAGGGTTTTAATTTCAACCGTCGGATCTAGAGATTTAATCTCAACCGTCGGTTTTAGGGTTTTAATCCCAACCGTCGGATCTAGAGATTTAATCTCTCCCGTCGGTTCTAGGGATTTAATCCCAACCGTCGGATCTAGAGATTTAATCTCCACCATCGATTCTAGGGATTCAATCCCAACCGTCGGATCTAGAGATTTAATCTCCACCGTCGGTTCTAGGGATTTAATCCCAACCGTCGGATCTAGAGATTTAATCTCCACCGTCGGTTCTAGGGATTTAATCCCAACCGTCGGATCTTGAGATTTGTTTTCCATCATTTGATCTAGACTTCATGAGGTTTATATTAGGCTACGATAGGGACCATGAGGAGGAGTTGGATCTTGGCCACCCGATGGATCGGAACCACATAAACTTGATCCATCAATGATGTTCCATTCCACTAGGGGATCATCATTGAACTACCTCACCAACCCCCATAAATTAATATGGGCTCCATATATTATTTGTACATTCATCTCCCCGTGTTTAAGATATCGAATGTCCGTCAATTAATTGATTTACTGACCATCATTTAATTAACATCTAACTCCTCGAGTAGTACCACTCAACCTTGTCATCATGTTGACTAAGTCAACCTGTAGGGTTTACATGATGAACCTTATGAGCTCCTCAAGGGGACATCATCAACCTAATATATAGGACACGGTTTCCACCTATAATCAACGACACACCATGTAAATAATATCATTTCCCAACTTACCGGGCATATTGATTTAATCCATAGAAATCTCACCCTCTGGTAAATCAAAGAAATAAATACTAAGTACATGTGCCCGTTATTATATCGGGATTAAGAGCATGTACAACATAATATCCGAGGTCCGATTCAATTATGTAGTCAGCAATAAATTGAATCACCTCTATGTCGATCCTGCTCAATACACCTAAGTGTACTAGTGTAACTCTATGTTCAAGACAAAACAATACCAAGCTACACTACAACCATGCCAATGGTTTGTCCAAAACCATCTTGGTTGTGAGCCTCTACTTATATTCTACAAGGAACTGATAACATGATCTTCTGTGCCACACCAAGCACCATGTTATCTATAATGTAAAATATTAGACAATATGCACACATATAATGAATATAAAGTGCAAACAATTATCATGTGATTCTTATTTCAAAATAAAATGTTCATACAAAAAGAGCTAGGCTTTCAGTATACATTCCAACAATCTCCCACTTATACTAAAAGACTATGTTGTCCTCTTACTGCCATACATCTGATTCCCCTTCCCTCCACATGCCTATCAAAGCTCTCGCTAGAAGGGCCTTAGTGAAAGGGTCTACCAGGTCATCCTCTGATGCAATCTTGGCGACAACAACTTCTACCTCCTTAGCGATTTCTCGTATCAAGTGGTACTTGCGCTCTATGCATTACCTTACCTTATGGGCTCTTGGTTCCTTCGAGTTTGCAACTGCACCATTATTATCACAATAAATTGTGATATTTCTGGGCAAACTAGGAATCACATCTAAGTCCATCAGGAAGTTCCTGAGCCACCCAGCTTCTTTGGCCGCCTAAGAGGCTGCCACATACTCAGCTTCCATGGTGGAGTCCGCCACGCATTTCTACTGGACACTCCTCCATACAATGGCTCCATCTCCAAAAGTAAATACAAAACCTGAGGTAGACTTACTGTTATCCCTATCAGATTAGAAATCGGAATCTATGTAACCCACAGGGAGTAATTGGTCTGCCCGGTAAACTAGCATATAATCCCAAGTCCTTCTCAGGCACTACAATATATGCTTTACCGCAGTCCAATGTCCCTGTCTTGGATTACTCTGATATCTACTGACCATGCCCATGGCATAGCAGATATCGGGTCTCGTACATAGCATCGTATACATGAGGCTTCCTACTGCCGAAGCATAAAGAACCGCCTTCATCTCCTCTATCTCCTCAGATGATCTAGGACACATCTCCTTAGATAAAGGAACTCCATGCCTGAAAGGTAGAAAACCCTTCTTGGAGTTCTGCATGCTAAAACGATCCAAAATCATGTCTATGTATGAAGCTTGGGATAAGCACAACATCCCCTTCTTGCGATCCTTATAACCTTGATCTCAAGGATGTGTCCTGCTTCTCCCAAGTCCTTCATATCTAACTGTTTGGACAACCATACCCTTACGTCTGATAACACTCTGATTTTGTTGCCAACTACCAAAATATTATCTACGTATAGTACAAGAAATACCACTACGTTTCCGTCACATCTCTTGTATACATAAGATTCATCCGGACTTTGAATAAATCTATAAATCTGGATTTACCTCATCAAAGAGGATGTTCCAAGACCTCGAAGCTTGTTTCTATCTATAAATGGACCGATTAAGCTTACATACAAGATGCTCTTTGCCCTTAACAATGAATCCCTCTGGTTGCTTCATATAGATGTTATCCTCAAGACTTCCATTAAGGAAAGCTGTCTTGACATCCATCTGCCACACCTCATCATCCATATGAGCTGCTATGCATAAGAGCTCCCAGACCTGATTTGAATCCATAGATTCAATCTCAGTATTCATTGCACTTTGCAAAGATGCTGCATCTTTATCTTGGATTGCCTCGTCATATGTCCAGGGATCAGGTTCATGTTTGCCAGGGACCAAATCGGAAGATTCTCCCAAGAACATGAATCTATCAGGCTGTCTCACAACCTTCCCACTACAACGAGGTATCACCTGTGTATCCTCTATGACATGCGGTGCAGTGACATGTGGTATATCCTCTTGTACCGGTGGTACTGAAGTCGGGACTTCCCCTGTCAACTCCTCAAGAATAATCCTACTCGTGGGCTTGTGGTTCATCACAAAGTCCTCCTCTAGAAATCTGGCATTCGTACTAACGATCACCCTCTGATCTCTAGGACTATAAAACAAACCACCCTTCATTCCCCTAGGATAGCCAACAAACAAGCGCACTTCTGTACGAGGTTCCAACTTACCAGCATCAGCCTTCAGCACATGTGCTGGACTCTCCCATATCTGAATATGTCTTAGACTAGGCTTTCACCCAGTCCACAACTTTGTGGGAGTAGAAGGCACTGATTTAGATGGAACCAAGTTTAGAATGTACACTGCCGTATCTAGGGCAGATCCCCAGAATGAATCTGGCAAATCAAAATAACTCATCATCGATCTAACCATCTCCATAAGAGTCCTATTCCTTCGCTCTGCTACACCGTTCTGCTGGGGTCTGCCAGGTGCAGACAATTGGGATTGAATCCCAACCTCTGATAAGTAATTCCTAAACTCTCCCAAGAGGTATTCACCACTACGATCAGATCGTAGTGTCATCTTGAATAATTGTCTATGAAAAAGACAAAATATTCAAAACTACCTCTTGCCTGGATAGACATAGGACCATACGAATCAGAATGAACCAATTCCAACAAATCATTGGATCTATACCCCTTTGCCTTGAAAGACCTCTTCGTCATCTTACCCTCCAAGCAAGATTCGCAGGTTGGGAGATCCTCCACCACTAATGAACCCAAAGGTCCATCAGCTATCAACCTTTGAATTCTGCTATAGTTAATATGACCAAGCCTTAGATGCCAAAGATATGTTTGGTTCATCTTCGAAGGTTCTTTTCTCTTATCGGAATTAGAAGATGAGTTGTAAACTTAAATTTGCATCGTGTGAGCTTCTGGTTCTAGTTATAAATTTCCTATCTATGTACCTGAATAGATAATGTCCTTATTCCTTTTATAACAAATCTGTCATTAAAAGGAATAGATTATCCATCCATAATTTAGAAACCGAAAGCAATTCTTTCTAAATAAAGGTACATAAAGAAAATTCTTAAGAACCAAAAACTTTATTTTTCTCAAAAGATAAATAAAATATCTCCCACTGCAATAGCTGCCATCTTCATGGCATTGCCCAAGTAAATGATAATATCCCCTTTAGCTAGTCGTCGGGTTTCCTGGAACCCCTGCAAAGTGTTGCAGACATGATTAGTGGCTCTTGTATCTACACACCAGGTGTCAGTAGATAACACCGCTAACCATGTTACAACGACTAGACCAAAGGATATACTTTTGTTCTGCTATGGATTGGGATAGTCCTCCTTCCAATGTCCATCCTGCTTGTAAGTGAAGTACTTGCCTTTCGGCTTCTTCACTCCTCCCTGAGATCCTCCCACCACCTTTGCTCCTCCTTGTTTCTCCTTCATCTAGCCTTTCGGTTTAGAAGTAGAAACCATTTTGAGAAACCATGGCTTGAGGACACTCTTTGAAGAGTGTATACTTGTACTTCTTAGCAAATAAGACAACATCTAGATTCTTTTCCAATCAACATTATTTGGGCACAATAAGTTTATTTCCTTTAGTATCATAGTAAGTAGACTGAAAGTCATTTTTTAAAATCCTAATAATCACAAGGATCAAAATATTAGATTTCAAATATTATTGATTCCTCAAAACAATAAAATTCCAAAATCAACCAACACCTCAAAACACCGAGAATATCGCATGTCACGTTGTGTGGACGTATACGAATTCTACATTTGTAAGAGGAGATTTTACACATTAATTTTATTATCTTGTCAACCTTACTTTTTGACAAATAAAATTAATAGTTGGTTCCTCTTTGGCCTTACAAATAAAAGCAGTGACTCCGATGGGGAGTACATTTTTTGAATCTAAGTGTGCACCATTACACGATACTAAGAGAATTATTTCGGATTATGTGTCTTATCGCTGTGGAAGTACACACGCTCCTAGATAATTTCCTATAACCATTATTTGACCTAGAGATCTGCAAACAAACTCATCCGCAGGGAGGAAGGCACTCAGAGCTGACACGCAAGTTTGTTGCATCACACGTCAAATTGTAATGGAGGCCGCGGGAATTAATTAAAATATCCCTCTCCCACTTAGTAAATTGAAAATGAGGAATTTTCAAGCACACACAATCATGCATATAAAACAAATCAGCAATAAATATGGAAAAAACAGAATTTTTCCAACTATTATGGCATTGTTCTTCAATATGCGTCCTGTCGTGTCGCCACCTCGTCCGCTCCATCTTTTCCCGTGCGCAAGTCACCAAAGAGATCCGAGCCGAGACAAACTATTTTAATTTACATCCATCGATCCTATACTCCACGAAGGAGTGTACAAATAATCTAGATCGAAAGTAAACTAAAATGAGTGGCTAAACAATTCCGTGTATAATTACACAAATTAAATACTAAACTAGCCTCATCAACCCCGAGGATTCAAATAATATACATACAATCACACACAAACAATCACATACACACATATAGCCATAATAGTCGGATCTTATGCCTGCAACCAAAAAGTTAGCCTATGCACATCCTACTATTATCCGACATACTCAATATATGATATGTGCATGAAAGTAACCGAATCCTAAACACACAAAACCGAAAACCATGGCTCTGATACCACTTGTTGGAAATCATGCTATTCCTCGGAATGCTCATCGGCTCCCATGTCCCCGGATTAAAATTTTCACTAATGAAAACTAATCCGGATGGGATGAGTTTCCTAAGCACAACCAATTCGTCGTCGTGCTAACGACTTGAGCGATCGCTTGAACAAACTAGTTGTTTAAGCAACCAAACTCTTCTAGTCAATTAGCAGTGGAAGAGACGACGGACGGATCGCCGGTTTTTGTGTTTATCTTCGGGGTCCATGATTATACAAATACATACACATGCAAACTAGTATAATCAACACATACTAACATAAAGAACATAATCTAGCATATTAATAAGAACATGCAAAGATTAAAAATAAAAGTTATAAAACTTTTATACCTCTTGATCTTCTATCGTATGTCCTAACCTCCTTGTAGACTTCATGTGGGCGAAGATCCTTCACAAGTTGAAGCTTCCTAGGTCTTCTTCAATCCAAAGAAAGAAGAACTCTCTTTCCCTTCTTGCTTGAGCCAACCACCAATCCACAAAGGATTGATGCCGCCGGCCCCAAGAATAGAGAGAATAATATGGAAACAACAAAGGAACCGAACTAGGGACAAACCCTAGCTTCTAGTGCCGCCGGCCAAGATGGAGTGAAGAGGAGAAAGAGAATATGTTGGGCGTCAGCCACGGTGGAGGGAATAGAGGAAGGAGCCAGCCACACCCTAGGAAGAGGAAGAGCTCCTCTCCTATAGTTGCCGCCCAACTTCCTTGCAATCCCTAGTCGTCCAACCATAGGAGCCAAACCCTAATTAGGGTTTCCTCCTTAGGCTTTCTTGCCGCCCAACCATGGTGGAGAGAAGAAATCTAGGAGCTAGCCACCTTCAAGGAAGAAGAAGAGATCTTCCACAAGTTGCCGCCCACTCTCCTACCAAACCCTAGCCGCCCCTACCAAAGAGCCAAACCCTAATCAAATTAGGGTTTCCTCCTTAGGGTTTCTTGCCGCCCAAGCAATTCTAGGCAAAACCCTAATCTCCTTAGCATCCATCATCCAACATCAATCCTTGCCGCCCACCCTAAGCCACCCTTTTATAGAGTTAGGGATAGGCCTTGGTTTAATCTCCACCGTCAGTTCTAGGGTTTTAATCTCAACCGTCGGATCTAGAGATTTAATCTCAACCGTCGGTTCTAGGGTTTTAATCTCAACCGTCGGATCTAGAGATTTAATCGCCACCGTCGGTTCTAGGGATTTAATCCCAACCGTCGGATCTAGAGATTTAATCTCCACCGTCGGTTCTAGGGATTTAATCCCAACCGTCGGATCTAGAGATTTAATCTCCACCGTCGGTTCTAGTGATTTAATTCCAACCGTCGGATCTAGAGATTTAATCTCCACCGTCGGTTCTAGGGATTTAATCCCCAGCTTTCCATCATTTGATCTAGACTTCATGAGGTTTATATTAGGCTACGATAGGGACCATGAGGAGGAGTTGGATGATGGATCGGAACCACACAAACGATCGATCCATCAATGATGTTCCATTCCACTAGAGGATCATCATTGAACTACCTCACCAACCCCATAAATTAATATGGGCTCCATATATTATTTGTACATTCATCTCCCGTGTTTAAGATATCGAATGTCCACATTAATTGATTCTGACCATCAATTAATTAACATCTAACTCCTCGAGTAGTACCACTCAACCTTATCATCATGTTGACTAAGTCAACCTGCAGGGTTTACATGATGAACCTTATGAGCTCCTCAAGGGGACATCATCAACCTAATATATAGGACACGGTTTCCTCCTATAATCAATGGCACACCATGTAAATAATATCATTTCTCAACTTACCGGGCATATTGATTTAATCCATAGAAATCTCACCCTCTGGTAAATCAAAGAAATAAATACTAAGTACATGTGCCCGTTATTATATCGGGATTAAGAGCATGTACAACATAACATCCGAGGTTCGATTCAATTATGTAGTCAGCAATAAATTGAATCACCTCTATGTCAGTCCTGCTCAATACACCTAAGTGTACTAGTGTAACTCTATGTTCAAGACAAAACAATACCAAGCTACACTAGAACCATGCCAATGGTTTGTCCAAAACCATCTTGGTTGTGAGCCTCTACTTATATTCTACAAGGAACTGATAACATGATCTTCTGTGCCACACCAAGCACCATGTTATCTACAATGTAAAATATTAGACAATATGCACACATATAATGAATATAAAGTGCAAACAAAGATCATGTGATTCTTATTTCAAAATAAAATGTTTATACAAAAAGAGCTAGGCTTTCAGTATACATTCCAACAATCTCCCACTTATACTAAAAGACTATGTTGTCCTTTTACTGCCATACATCTGATTCCCCTTCCCTCCACATGCCTATCAAAGCTCTTGCTAGAAGGGCCTTAGTGAAAGGGTCTACCAGGTCATCCTCTGATGCAATCTTGTCGACAACAACTTCTACCTCCTTAGCGATTTCTCGTATCAGGTGGTACTTGCGCTCTATGCATTTACTTACCTTATGGGCTCGTGGTTCCTTCGAGTTTGCAACTTCACCATTATTATCATAATAAATTATGATATTTCTGGGTAAACCAGGAATCACATCTAAGTCCATCAGGAAGTTCCTGAGCCACCCAACTTCTTTGGCCGCCTAAGAGGCTGCCACATACTCAGCTTCCATGGTGGAGTCCGCCACGCATTTCTGTTGGACACTTCTCCATACAATGGCTCCACCTCCAAAAGTAAATACAAAACCTGAGGTAGACTTACTGTTATCCCTATCAGATTTGAAATCAGAATCTATGTAACCCACAGGGAGTAATTGG
Organism: Wurfbainia villosa; assembly: GCA_025175895.1. Classification (NCBI taxonomy): domain Eukaryota; kingdom Viridiplantae; phylum Streptophyta; class Magnoliopsida; order Zingiberales; family Zingiberaceae; genus Wurfbainia; species Wurfbainia villosa. The sequence goes on from CM045996.1 coordinate 103,436,888, forward strand.
TCTGCCCGGTAAACTAGCATATACTCCCTAGTCCTTCTCAGGCACTACAATATATGCTTTACCACAGTCCAATGTCCCTGTCTTGGATTACTCTGATATCTGCTGACCATGCCCATGGCATAGCAGATATCGGGTCTCGTACATAGCATCGTATACATGAGGCTTCCTACTGCCGAAGCATAAAGAACCGCCTTCATCTCCTCTATCTCCTCAGATGATCTAGGACACATCTCCTTAGATAAAGGAACTCCATGCCTGAAAGGTAGAAAACCCTTCTTGGAGTTCTGCATGCTAAAACGATCCAAAATCATGTCTATGTATGAAGCTTGGGATAAGCACAACATCCTCTTCTTGTGATCCTTATAACCTTGATCTCAAGGACGTGTCCTGCTTCTCCCAAGTCCTTCATATCTAACTGTTTGGACAACCATACCCTTACGTCTGATAACACTCTGATATTGTTACCAACTACCAAAATATTATCTACGTATAGTACAAGAAATACCACTACATTTTCGTCACATCTCTTGTATACACAAGACTCATCCGGACTTTGAATAAATCCATAAATCTAGATTTACCTCATCAAAGCGGATGTCCCAAGACCTCGAAGCTTGTTTCAATCCATAAATGGACCGATTAAGCTTACATACAAGATGCTCTTTGCCCTTAGTAATGAATCCCTCTGGTTGCTTCATATAGATGTTATCCTCAAGACTTCCATTAAGGAAAGTTGTCTTGACATCCATCTGCCACACCTCATCATCCATATGAGCTGCTATGCATAAGAGCTCCCAGACCTGATTTGAATCCATAGATTCAATCTCAGTATTCATTGCACTTAGCAAAGATGCTGTATCTTTATCTTGGATTGCCTCTTCATATGTCCAGGGATCAGGTTCATGTTCGCTAGGGACCAAATCGGAAGATTCTCCCAAGAACATGAATCTATCAGGCTGTCTCACAACCTTCCCACTATGACAAGGTATCACATGTGTATCCTCTGTGACATGCGGTGCAGTGACATGTGGTATATCCTCTTGTACCGGTGGTACTAAAGTCGGGACTTCCCCTGTCAACTCCTCAAGAACAATCCTACTCATGGGCTTGTGGTTCATCACATAGTCCTCCTCTAGAAATCTGGCATTCGTACTAACGATCACCCTATGATCTCTAGGACTATAAAACAAACAACCCTTCATTCCCCTAGGATAGCCAACAAAAAAGTGCAGTTCTGTATGAGGTTCGAACTTACTAGCATCAGCCTTCAGCACATGTGCTGGACTCCCCCATATCTGAATATGTCATAGACTAGGCTTTAGCCCAGTCCACAACTCTATGGGAGTAGAAGGCACTGATGTAGATGGAACCAAGTTTAGAATGTACACTGCCGTATCTAGAGCATATCCTCAGAACGAATCTTGCATGTCAAAATAAGTCATCATCGATCTAACCATCTCCATAAGAGTCCTATTCCTTTGCTCTGCTACACCGTTCTGCTGGGGTCTGCCAGGTGCAGACAATTGGGATTGAATCCTAACCTCTGATAAGTAATTCCTAAACTCTCCCAAGAGGTATTCACCACTACGATCAAATCGTAGTGTCATCTTGAATAATTGTCTATGAAAAAGACAAAATATTCAAAACTACCTCTTGCTTGGATAGACAAAGGACCATACGAATCAGAATGAACTAATTCCAACAAATCTTTGGATCTATACCCCTTTGCCTTGAAAGACCTCTTGGTCATCTTACCCTCCAAGCAAGATTCGCAGGTTGGGAGATCCTCCACCACTAATGAACCCAAAGGTCCATCAGCTATCAACCTTTGAATTCTGCTTAGGTTAATATGACCAAGCCTTAGATGCCAAAGATATGTTTGGTTCATCTTCGAAGGTTCTTTTCTCTTATTGGAATTAGATGATGAGTTGTAAACTTCAATTTGCATCGTGGGAGCTTGTGGTTCAAGTTATAAATTTCCTATCTATGTACCTGAATATATAATGTCCTTATTCCTTTTATAACAAATCTGTCATTAAAAGGAATAGATTATCCATCCATAATTTAGAAACCGAAAGCAATTCTTTCTAAATAAAGGTACATAAAGAAAATTCTTAAGAACCAAAAACTTTATTTTTCTCAAAAGATAAATAAAATATCTCCCACTGCAATAGCCACCATCTTCATGGCATTGCCCAAGTAAATGGTAATATCCCCTTTAGCTAGTCGTCGGGTTTCCTGGAACCCCTGCAAAGTGTTGCAGACATGATTAGTGGCTCTTGTATCTACACACCAGGTGTCGGTAGATAACACCGCTAACCATGTTACAACGACTAGACCAAAGGATATACTTTTGTTCTGCTATGGATTGGGACAGTCCTCCTTCCAATGTCCATCCTGCTTGTAAGTGAAGTACTTGCCTTTCGGCTTCTTCACTCCTCCCTGAGATCCTCCCACCACCTTTGCTCCTCCTTGTTTCTCCTTCATCTAGCCTTTCGGTTTAGAAGTAGAAACCTTTTTGAGCAACCATGGCTTGAGGACACTCTTTGAAGAGTGTATACTTGTACTTCTTAGTAGATAAGACAACATCTAGATTCTTTTCCAATCAACATTATTTGGGTACAGTAAGTTTATTTCCTTTAGTATCATAGTAAGTGGACTAAAAGTCATTTTTTAAAATCCTAAGAATCTCAATGATCAAAATATTAGATTTCAAATATTATTGATTCCTCAAAACAATAAAATTCCAAAATCAACCAACACCTCAAAACACCGAGAATATCGCATGCCACGCTGTGTGGACGTATACGAATTCTACATTTGTAAGAGGAGGTTTTACCCATTAATTTTATTATCTTGTCAACCTTACTTTTTGACAAATAAAATTAATAGTTGGTTCCTCTTTGGCCCTACAAATAAAAGCAGTGACTCCGATGGGGAGGATACCTTTATTTGCATCTAAGTGTGCACCATTACACGATACTAAGGGAATTATTTCGGATTATGTGTCATATCGCTGTGGAAGTACACACGCTCCTAGATAATTTCCTATAACCATTATTTGACCTAGTGATCCGCAAACAAACTCATCCGCAGGGAGGAAGGCACTCAGAGCTGACATGCAAGTTTGTTGCATCACACGTCAAATTGTAATGGAGGCCGCAGGAATTAATTAAAATATCCCTCTCCCACTTAGTAAATTGAAAATGAGGAATTTTCAAGCACACACAATCATGCATATAAAACAAATCAGCAATAAATATGGAAAAAACAGAATTTTTCCAACTATTATGGCATTGTTCTCCAATATGCGTCCCGTCGTGTCGCCACCTCGTCCGCTCCATCTTTTCCCGTGCGCAAGTCACCAAAGTGATCCGAGCCGAGACAAACTATTTTAATTTACATCCATTGATCCTATACTCCACGAAGGAGTGTACAAAAAATCTAGATCGAAAGTAAACTAAAATGAGTGGCTAAACAATGCCGTGTTTAATTACAAAAATTAAATACTAATCTAGCCTTGTCAACCCCGAGGATTCAAATAATATACATACAATCACACACAAACAATCACATACACACATATAGCCATAATAGTCGGATCTTATGCCTGCAACCAAAAAATTAGCCTACGCACATCCTACTATTATCCGGCATACTCAATATATGATATGTGCATGAATGTAACCGAATCCTAAACACACAAAACCGGAAACCGTGGCTCTAATACCACTTGTTGGAAATCATGCTATTCCTCAGAATGCTCATCGGCTCCCATGTCCCCGGATTAAAATTTTCACTAATGAAAACTAATCCGGATGGGATGAGTTTCCTAAGCACAACCAATTCGTCGTCGTGCTAACGACTTGAGCAATCGCTTGAACAAACAAGTTGTTCAAGCAACCAAACTCTTCTAGTCAATTAGCCACAGAAGAGATGACAGACGGATCGCCGGTTTTTGTGTTTATCTTTGGGGTTCATGATTATACAAATACATACACATGCAAACTAGTATAATCAACACATACTAACATAAAGAACATAAGCTAGCATATTAATAAGAACATGCAAAGATCAATAATAAAAGTTATAAAACTTTTATACCTCTTGATCTTCTATCGTATGTCCTAACCTCCTTGTAGACTTCGTGTGGGCGAAGATCCTCCGCAAGTTAAAGCTTCCTAGGTCTTCTTCAATGCAAAGAAAGAAGAACTCTCTTTCCCTTCTTGCTTGAGCCAACCACCAATCCACAAAGGATTGATGCCGCCGACCCCAAGAATAGAGAGAATAATATGGAAACAACCATGGAACCGAACTAGGGACAAACCCTAGCTTCTAGTGCCGCAGGCCAAGATGGAGTGAAGAGGAGAAAGGGAATATGTTGGGCGCCGGCCACGGTGGAGGGAATAGATGAAGGAGCCGGTCACACCCTAGGAAGAGGAAGAGCTCCTCTCCTATAGTTGCCGCCCAACTTCCTTGCAATCTCTAGCCGTCCAACCATAGGAGCCAAACCCTAATTAGGGTTTCCTCCTTAGGCTTTCTTGCCGCCCAACCAGGTGGAGAGAAGAAATCTAGGAGCTAGCCACCTTCAAGGAAGAAGAAGAGATCTTCCACAAGTTGCTGCCCACTCTCCTACCAAACCCTAGTCGCCCTACCAAAGAGCCAAACCCTAATCCAATTAGGGTTTCCTCCTTAGGGTTTCTTGCCGCCCAAGCAATACTAGGCAAAACCCTAATCTCCTTAGCATCCATCATCCAACATCAATCCTTGCCGCCCACCCTAAGCCACCCTTTTATAGAGTTAGGGATAGGCCTTGGTTTAATCTCCACCGTCGGTTCTAGGGTTTTAATCTCAACCGTCGGATCTAGAGATTTAATCTCAACCGTCAGTTCTAGGGTTTTAATCCCAACCGTCGGATCTAGAGATTTAATTTCTACCATCGGTTCTAGGGATTTAATCCCAACCGTTAGATCTAGAGATTTAATCTCCACCGTTGATTCTAGGGATTCAATCCCAACCGTCGGATCTAGATATTTAATCTCCACCGTCGGTTCTAGGGATTTAATCCCAACCGTCGGATCTAGAGATTTAATCTCCACCATCGGCTCTAGGGATTTAATCCCAACTGTCGGATCTAGAGATTTAATCTCCACCGTCGGTTCTAGGGATTTAATCCCAACCGTCGGATCTAGAGATTTGTTTTCCATCATGTGATCTAGAATTCATGAGGTTTATATTAGGCTACGATAGGGACCATGAGGAGGAGTTGGATCTTGGCCACCCGATGGATCGGAACCACACAAACTTGATCCATCAATGATGTTCCATTCCACTAGAGGATCATCATTGAACTACCTCACCAACCCCCATAAATTAATATGGGCTCCATATATTATTTGTACATTCATCTCCCCTTGTTTAAGATATCGAATGTCCGTCAATTAATTGATTTACTGACCAACAATTAATTAACATCTAACTCCTTGAGTAGTACCACTCAACCTTATCATCATGTTGACTAAGTCAACCTGCAGGGTTTACATGATGAACCTTATGAGCTCCTCAAGGGGACATCATCAACCTAATATATAGGACACGGTTTCCTCCTATAATCAATGACACACCATGTAAATAATATCAATTCTCAACTTACTGGGCATATTGATTTAATCCATAGAAATCTCACCCTCTGGTAAATCAAAGAAATAAATACTAAGTACATGTGCCTGTTATTATATCGGGATTAAGAGCATGTACAACATAACATCCGATGTCCGATTCAATTATGTAGTCAACAATAAATTGAATCACCTCTATGTCGGTCCTGCTCAATACACCTAAGTGTACTAGTGTAACTCTATGTTCAAGACAAAACAATACCAAGTTACACTACAACCATGCCAATGGTTTGTCAAAAACCATCTTGGTTGTGAGCCTCTACTTATATTCTACAAGAAACTGATAACATGATCTTCTGTGCCACACCAAGCACCATGTTATCTACAATGTAAAATATTAGACAATATTTACACATATAATGAATATAAAGTGCAAACAATGATCATGTGATTCTTATTTCAAAATAAAATGTTCATACAAAAAGAGCTAGGCTTTCAGTATACATTTCAACAGCGAGGCCGAAGGAAACACTTGAAGACAGGCGCAAGGCTGAAGGAAGAGTTAGAAGGTCAAGTCTAGGTCTAGGGTGTAAAATCAAGTGTGAATTACTCACACTTGATGAGTATCGATCGGATCGACACGATGTATCACGATCGGTAAGGTGCTCGACTAAGTCGATGAAACCACGACCATCATCGACCGCTGGCGAGTGATCGACTAATGTTACAATCGTCGACTACAAATAGTGGCAATGATCGATCAACGCAAAACGAGCACAAAATATAGTCGACTCATTGCGCGTCTGATCGATCACTGATCGATCGCTCCATCATCGATCGATGGAGGATCGATCGATCGATCACCTGCCCGTTGGAAATTATGGCTACAAATCTCCGTGGAGATCTCGGGTCAGAAGTCATTGGCTTCGGTGGCAGTCGACTGATGGTAAGCATCAGTCGACTGATCGAGGCCCAACGGGAAAAATAGCCCCTCTTCTATAAAAAGGTGCCTTGGAGAGCTTGGTGAAGCTAGTGCTCTCATTCCTAACTACACCCTCGTGCTCACCAAGATTTCCCAAGTATTTTAGCAATTCAAAACCTCCTCTTCTGTAGTTGTTAATCATCCATCATTGTAAAGAAGAGGAGAGCATTGTAAGAAAGGTTTCTCCACCTTGGTTCATCCAAAGGAGAATATAGTGAAGCTTGGCTAGGACTAATCCACCTTACGGATTGCCGTGGAGTAGGAGCGTCATCTCCGAACCACGTACATCGGGTGTTAGCGTTGCTTTCATCGTTTTCTTATTTGTATTCTTATTCGTATTTGTATTGCTTCCGCTAACTTGCTTGTAGAAACGAAGAAAGGCTAATCACCCCCCCCCCCTCTAGCAGTTACAAAGATCACAACAATTTTTTCCATCCACCTCCTCGGAACACACAATCTCATTAAAAACTCTGACTTTCCACCTTCCCTCTTTAATATAGAATACCCTTTGACTTCTACCCCTTTCTTCCTCTATAAATTGAGACTATATCCCTCCTACTACAACATACATCTTTCTCTTAAGCATTCATTTAGTACTTCCTTTCCCTCCCAACTATTTCTATTTCGATGGCCAACCTTCCTCTCCCCAGAGATTAGCTTTTTTCGATGCACTACCTATTACAGATCAACAACGCATAACAGAGTTGGAAGAGCTGGTAGAAAGTATACGCTCTCGATTATGTTCCACTTCTACCTGTAACTACTCTCTATGCCAAGAACTAGCAATAGCTCAGTGCAACTTATCGAGGGTTTGTGAGATCAACTAGACTCTTGTCAGAAAGCTTCATACTCGGGTGACCCTTCGCAACACCCCTTTTACCCAACCTGCACCCCAGGAAAGAGTTATCCTTAAAAGCCCCTTAATTTCTATTCTACTATGATGTATATCCTTCTTTATCTTAGTAAGTTAGAAGGACTTAGTTTTTTTTACATGAATGTATCACGAGATGAATTATAAAAACTATATTATAAGGAAATATAACTTTTGAAAAATGGGGAGTGTATCATACATATTGTTCAAATCTTTTTAGGGAGGTCTCCTCATCTTGTAGGTCATATAACAACTCTATTTATTGCTCATCCGGATTCATTGCAAGGAATTTAGATTATCTAGTAGTATGACGAATTAAAAACTTATACTAATGTGGTGAAATAAATTTATTTACTACGACAATATCATTCTCTATGAAAGAATATTAAAGAATTACACCAAATAAAATTCATAGTTAATATGAATTCCATTGAACACCCAAATTCAATATGCTCATTACATACATCATTGTATGCAGAAAATTTCTTTTTCTTCTTCGTTACACCCATTGTTTCAACAAGTCTGACAATATAGAAAGAAATACAACAAACATGTCAAATGCTCTATAATGTCAACTTTCTTTTTCTTCTTTGTTTCATAAACAAATAGTTGAGATTACACACACTTTTGAAGTTGGACAGTATCATGTAAACAATTTTAGTTATATATGAGAGGTGTCCTAAGACAATCGCCTTATGATTAAACCATTTATAAGATAAATGAAAATTCACTATTTGAGTATACATGTTTTCATGTATTTGATTAGATCTTAAACTCATTTACTGAATGTCCATAATACGATTCACAACATGAGAGAATTTGTAATTGAATCACAACTAGTGAGTATCTCTACATGTGAAATTGTGATGTATTGGAATTATCCCTAGTCGATGAATTGATGGATTTGGACACCATCAATTCTATCGAGACTAGCATGAGGTATACTCTTTAGTGTATCCAAACAGCTGATTCTCACTAGTTGGAGACATTGTGATGTAGAGAGTTAATTGTGGATGCTAGTTATGGTAACTAGTTTATTGGAGTGACCAGCTGTAAGACTTCATATGGTTCTCTGCATATATGAATATGTCAATGAAGTTCTTACTGAAGCTTAAGTGCGATGTTCCTTTGACTTGCGGTATTCAAGTAATCTTTGTCATGAAGACTTATGCTTTTACATCTTAAGCATAAGAGGAGATGTGGATCTAGGATGATTGGGTATAAGTTGAAGTGGCCGAAGGTGTTTGAATAGCCTATAAAGGATTCACCAATCCTTGCGAGGAGAAGTATACCCATGGCCTCTTGTCGGATTGTTACTAAAGTCTTTGGCCAAAGCATTACATGTTTAGAGTAAGGTACTCTAGGATACATGTGTAGTAACTAGAATCCGTAGGACAAGGAAATGATACTTGGGCTAGGTGTGACAAAGTTAGCCTAGTGGGGACTGACACTATAGACCATGTCCTGAACCAAGTGGGTATAAGATGCTTGAAGGGAACGGGGCATGATTCATTGTAGCTACTGAAGGGTTTCAGAAATAGTTCTGGATCAACCATTGATTTTTCGGTTAATTGGGGATCATGATGTACTACTAGGTGCCACTCATGATCGTTCTATGATTGATGGTCAATTATAGATGGCCAACATAAACCGAGAACCTATTTGGTCACACGCACAACGAGCGTAATCCGAAGGATTTAAAATGAGCTTGAGAATGAGATTTTTAGATCGAGAGAAATAAGGTTTGGTTGGACTAAACAAGGAGTGAGCATGAAATCATTTTAGTCGCAATGGAAGCATCGATTGGCCGAGTCTTATGAAGACATGATGGATGAACCAAATTGGTTTGGTTCTATATAATGGTGGAGAATAAATCAAAGGGGTTTGGTTTGTTTTAAACGAATGAACCAAAGTTGGTTCGGTTCGTTTTAACTTAAAATAGACCAACGTGGTTTGGTTTATTTTAACTTAAGTTATTGGAGTGGGTTAACGGGTTTTGGTTATGAACCAATAACCGTTAGGAGAATGTGTTCTCTATAAAAACATGGCTTAAGGGTTTTTCGTGGATAACTTGTGTGTTGGAAACCCTAGCCACCCAAGCCCTTCTCTACTTGCCGCCCAACCTTGCTGTCACTCTCCTTACTGGACGCTGCCACCTACTGCCGTCAACCTCCAGCTGCTGTCAGCCATCTTCCAATGACCCTCCTTGGCTCCGGTGACCAATAACTAGCCGACCCTCTCCCTTTGGCCGGCGCCAAGTCCTCCACCAAGCTGTCCAATTTTTGGACAGCTTGTTTCCTTCTTGTCGGAGTGTCGTTTGGACAGCGTTTGGAGCTCCGACAATGACTTTATTGTCGGGGATTGGATCTCCGGTAATGTTTATAGGTGGAGGACCAAGGATTGGTCAATCGGTTGATGAATACCTCTCCGGAGAAGCGAGTTTTGGGGACTCATTTTCAAATCCGAATTTGATTCGGATTGTGATCTTCTCTTGACCACATCGTCTTCCACACGAGGCTAGTGACTCCTATGAAGATGAGGCTCGTAGCTTGGCGAAGCTATCCCGACGGTACTCGGTGTGGATATGAATAGAGGCAATTCTAGCGAGAGTTGCTCCGTTTAATGTCATTCCCGCTGCATGTGATACGTCAGGTATAACTAGCATAATTTTCTTTTATTGCAAAATTTGAATTGCAATTATGTCTACACACTACAAAAAAACATTAAATTGGTGACAAAATTTGGCAACAAAAATAGTTCGTTGCAAATATGCAACGAATTTTGCGACGAATTTTATGTTCCGTCGCAAATTTATAACGAAATTTCCAACAAAAATAATTTTGTTGCAAAATTATTTAAATTTCCAATGTTTAATTTTCTTCAGAAAATTAGTCGCAAATTTACGACGAAAATCATTTTTCGTCGCCAATTTGCTACAAAAATATATTTTCGTTGCAGAAATCTATGACGAATTTTTAATTCGTTGCAGAATCTGCAACGAATTTTATTTTTGTTGCAGATTTCTGCAATGAATTCAAAATTCATTGCAGTATCAGAAACGAATAAAAAATTCGTCATAGATTTGGCGACGAATATAGGATTCGTCTCCAAATTGGCGACGAAATTTACAACGAAATAATATTCGTCGCTAATTTTCCCCTAATTATCCTGTCGTTCCGAACCACACAATCCCTCCATCCTTCCTCCGCTCAATCGTTTGCTCCTTCCTCCTCTCGCCGTTGCCACTTGTACGCTCTCCTCTCCTAGTTTTCTTCCCTCATTGTCGCCGAAGCAGCAATGGTGCTGCTACGATCTCGTGGCAGAGGACGCCGTGACCAAGCAGCGGCACCTCCTGCTATGAGCACGCTGTGGCAGTGGCTACCGCGAGCTCGCGGCACTAGCTGCCGTCGCGAGCTCGCGCCACCTCCTTCCGTGAGCACGCGGCGGCGGCGGTGCTGCTGCGCATGCTCGCGGCGGCCGCGTGCCCTCACGCGGTAGCAATGGCTGCCGCACGTGTGCCCTCATGGGTGCCACACACGTGCCCTCGCGCGTGATGCCCTTCGTAAGGTTATGTGGCGTCATAGTTATCGTTAATTAAAATGTTATTCAAATTATATAAATCAGTATAATGTGTCATAATCTAAATACAAAATTATTTTTCATAGGTTTGTCCTTCTTCATTACGGTGTTCGGTGTGTTCGTGAAGTGTTCATCTAGCCGTGAGCTCATCCGCACATTGTTTCTATCTGGACAGGTACGTGTTAAAATATTGTATATTTATAACATTAATTATAGTATTATTAATTCTATTATATTAATATTTCTTAATATTTGATTTTAAGTAATTTAATTACTGTTAATAGATCATATTTGTTTGGAATGATAATATAGTTTGCAATTAAATATCACACAAAATCATATTTAGTATTAGAAAAATTTAATCTATTTTGAGTATAAATTTATGGTTAGATTGATATATAAGGATGAATTTTGGAAGAAATTAAAATTAATCGTTGATATAATTTCAAAAACAGGATTAATGGAGAGATAACGAAGTTGAATGTATAAAAAGAATTTACCAGAACGTCGTGGTTTAATCGAAGAATTTATAATTGTTAGTTAAAGCCCTAGAACCAATCATGTGATGGTTGAATAGGGAACATTTTGTATCATATTCTATAAAGGCAAAGGATTGGTTATTATAATTACATCTTGCTTGTGCCAGCTAATTTAAATATAATAATGCCCTAGAAAAGTAGGTTCTTATCTACAGCACATCAATTGGCAGAATTGATTATGAGAGGCTGTAGAGAACACTTTCCTAAATGTTCCTAGTCGAGTATTAATATGCAAGGGTAATATTAATACATAAAGACTAGCATGTAGGTCAATTGATGACTTGATCTCACAAGTCATGGATATATGATATCAAGTTGACACATGGGTATATATTAGAGAATATATCTTGTGACCCATGCCATGAGAAAGTTTCATGGATCGTTATATGAGTGTCATAAACTTTCTCATGTGACTATTGGTATGAATAGTCCTCGGACGAAGTCACTACGGTTCCCTACATAGGAGTTATGTACTTTGGTATCGTCAAGCGTCACGTAGCGGGTGGACCATAAAGCGATTCTTGGGTATATAACAAATTATGCGGAGGGATGTGAGTGATGTAGATGGGATCTATCCCTCTCATATGACGCGAGTGATATCGGTGGGCCCCTTGATTGAGTAGAACTACTAAAACGCATGGCCATGCTCGAATGAGTCAATCTGAGATATTGAGCTCATTTGTTTGAGTTAGTTTACTCGAGGATCAAGAAACACATAGATTGATCGAGGATGACACGGTCTATGCCTCATTGATCAATCGATATCAAGGATAGAAGGACACGGTCATATATTATAGTAGTCACGGAAGGTTAGTCGGATCTTGACTTATCTCATAGCAGGTAGCAATGATGTATTGCTAGATGCGCTCATTGCTTGTGTATCTAAAAGAGTTTAGGTCCACTGCCAACGTTATGAGAGCCTATAGGGTCACACACAAAGAGCATGATAATTAGAGGAATTAGAGTATTCTAGTTTGACTAGAATAATTTGGGAATAAGCTTAAGTACAAAATGGTTTTTGGACTTTAAGCTTAATGAGAATTTTAGCTAATTGATTTAATGAGATTAATTCAATATGTTACCTTATTGATTTAATAAGATTAATTCAATATGATAACATAAGCTTAATTGAATTAATAAGATTAATTCAATATGATAACATAAGCTTAATTGAATTAATAAGATTAATTCAACATGCATGAATGCCACATAAGCATGCCACATAAGCATGCCACCTAAGCATCCACCTAAGCTAGATAAGGTGGAAGGGGACAAAATGGTTTTTGTCTCCTTAAGTGGCCGGCCAAAACAAAAGGGGTCTCAATGCAATGGATTGCATTAAATTGTAGGAGGTGAAAGGGTTTTGCCAACCCTATAAAAGGCCCCATGGAGTGGCCGGCCAAAGGATCATTTGGATTATGATGGTGTTGTGGTTGTGAGAGAGCTTGGTGGAAGCTTTAGTTGTGTGGGTTTGTGAGTGTAGGCTAGCAAGAAGAGGAGTCTTCTTCTTCCTTTCTCCTTTTCCCTCTCTTCCTCTCCTTTAGGACTTCTAGCAAGAAGTAAAGGAGAGCTCTTCTAGTTTTCCTTTGTGAGACAAGAGCGTGCTCGTGTGGATACGATAGAGGCACGGACACTTGAACGTGCTAAAGATCCAACAAACCAAAGGAAAAGCGGGATTAACAAGGCACGCAACAAAGGTAATCCTCTCCTATAAGATAGGTTTGGTTTAGAGAAATTTATTTTATACGAGTTTGCTTTGCATGGATCACTTGGAAGGGATCCTATTTTCCAAGATATGCCATTTGGCATACGAGAATCCCCTACAAAGGGTATCAGCCACTTGTAAAGATCGATAAAAATAGGTTTTCTCTATTTTATATGTGATATAGAAGTAGGATAAATTTTATTATGAGTTGATAATTGCATTAGCAAATTTTCAAACATAATAAAATATCCAATGTCTTTTAAAAGTTAAAATGACATGGTGCATGGTTATGGCCTAGTCCCAAAAAGTTTGTGATTGTGTGTTGTAATTCTTAATACGGCCTGCGTGTCGTGCCTTTCTCCTAATATTCTTGTTGTAAAATTAGTTTTAGACTCGAATGTAACTCGAGTATTTCTCCTTTTGTAATGTACAAAACAAGCATGGAGGGTCCATTGGAAGATGAGGTTACAAGGAGGAAGTCAACACACAAGACAACCAAAAGGAAGCACTTAGGAGAAGATGCTATCCCTAGGTTGACCAATCAATCTTTCATTGGCTTGAGAAGATTGTAGAATAAGGGCCATAACCATGACACGTTAGTTTAATATGTATGTGATGCATGTTAGTTTAGCTTGTATGTGATGCATGATTAGTTTAGCTTATATGTGATGTATGCTAATATGTATATGATACATGTTTATTTCTTAATAAGTCTAAACGATATGCCTACCAAAGTTGGTACTCACTACTTCCTCGATTATTTGTTATTGGGTTTGCAAAGCAAAGCAATGCATTTTATCTTGAGGGGTGCGAGTGGACAATCGTGATGTCCCGCTATCAAACTTGGTTAAGACTTAATTAAGTGTTTTCTTAATTGGTTAAGAAAGTAGAGGCATATATTAGCTTTGAACATAAGTGTTAACATTAGTTTTGTGTGATTTCCTAACATCGCCTTTGTCTTAGAAGTGGTCGCTGTTCGATATCCAAGAAGGCCCTCAGGCCTCGCCACACCGAAGTCGGTTTAGGAATAAACACTAAACTAATCTAAAACTTAACCAAAGCTATTAAAGAGTTACATCAGATGTAATTGGCAAAAGATTGCCTACCTAATTATACTACGCCTTGGGCGATTAGCCAAAGCTAACTCAAGATGAATTATGATGTGGATCTTTATCCCATATAAATTTATAGCTAAATAGTAGCTATGAGAATTTAGTGAGCCTCATTTAATTAAAGGCCTAATTAAATGATTTAGGTATGATACTTAACTTTGCATTTTAATGTTGTAGATCACCATGTCATCTAACACGATACACCCCCTCAACTTGCGATCTGTCCTTGAGAAGGACAAGCTCAATGGAGCAAACTTTCTTGATCGGTATAGGAACTTGAGGATTATCCTCAAGCAAGAACGCAAACTATATGTCCTAGAGCAGCTACCCTCAAATACCCGCCCTCGCCACTGCTGAAAAGGATGCTTATAAGAAGCATCAAGATGACGATTAGATGTGTCATGCCTTATGCTTGCCACCATGAACTCGAGCTCGTATAACATGAGAACATGGATGCCTATGATATGGTTGAGCATTTGAAACAACTATATCAAGGACAAGCTAGGCACGAGCTTTGAAGTGTCTAAGGCTCTTTTGCATGCAAGATGCAAGAAGGAACACTGTAGGAACTCACGACTCAAAATGATTGGGTACATTGAGAACCTTGAAAGACTAGGTTTTCCATCGAGCCAAGAATTGGCAACCGATGTTATCCTCGCAATCGTTTAGGAAGCATACAATCAATTCGTCATGAATTATAACATGAATGAAATTGATAAACCTTTGCTCGAGATTCTCAAAGATGTTAAGAATCACAACCAAATCTCAAGAAGAAAGTTAGTAATGTACTAATGGTCAAGAAGGACAAAGGTAAGCGCAAAGGCAAGGGTAAGACCAAGCCAAAGGCAAGGCCAATTCATCCACTTCAAAGGGTAAAGGTAAAGTACCTAAGGAAGGGACCGCCTATGCGTGAGATCGACACCGGAAGCGAATCGCAAAGTCTACCTTGAGGAAGTAAAGAACAAGAGAAGTGGGACTTCGCCGTGTATACACGCTATAGAAGTTAATCTATCTATTTCTTCTACATGGGTATTAGATACTGGATGTGCATCTCACATTTGTACTAATGTGCAGGAGAAATAGTAGAATAATGGCAAAGGGTGAAGTGGACCTACGAGTAGGCAATGGCGCAAAAGTTGTCAGTGAGTCAGTAGGGAACATATTCTTTGTCTTTGCCCACCGGGCTTATCTTAGAACTAGAGGAGTGCTTCTATGTACGCATTAACAAAGAACATAATTTCAGATCTTGTTTAGACAAGAAAACTTTTCTTTTATAATAAAGGACAAATGTTGTTCCATTTATTTAAATGAAATGTTCTATTGTAATGCACCACTTATGAATGGTCTCTATGTTCTAGATTTAGATAACCCAATTTATAACGTGAATATAAACGGTTCAAATCGAATGATTTGAACCAAACATATCTTCGCATCGCCGCTAGGTCACATAAATGAAAAACGCATATCCCAACTCCATAAAGATGGATTATTGACTCATTTGATTTTGAATCATATGAGGTATGCGAGTCTTGTCTTTTAGGAAAGATGACTAAAACTCCATTTAGTGGACATGGCGAGAGAGCGACGGATTTGTTAGGACTCATACATACCGATGTATGTGGCCCTTTCAATGTCGGCCGAGGAGGCTATAAGTACTTTATTACTTTCACCGATGATATGAGTAGATTTGCTACTTATATTTGATGAGACATAAGTCAATCCTTTGAAAAGTTCAAAGAATTCAAGAATGAAGTACAAAACCAACTTGGTAAGCGTCGATTAAGCTACTTCGATCGATCGAGGTGGTGAATACCTTAGTCAAGAGTTTCGTGATCACTGGCCGAGTGTGGGATAATATCCCAACTCACTCCACCGAACACCACAATGGAATGGTGTATCCGAGAGGAGAAATCGTGACTTATTAGATATGGTACGATCAATGATGAGCCGATCGATCTACCTACTTCCTTTTGGGGTTTAGCTCTAGAGACACCGCTTTCACACTTAATCGTGTTCCATCAAAAGTCAGAGAAAAGACACCATATACGATATGGATCGAAGAGTCCCAAAATGTCTTTTATAAAGATTTGGGGTTGTGAAGCTTACGTTAGACGCCAAGTCTCGATAAACTAGGACCCAAATCGATAAGTGTTATTTTGTAGGATATCCCAAGGAAACTAAGGGATATTACTTTTACAATCCCACACTTGGCAAGGTGTTTGTTGCCGAAATGTCGCCTTCTAGAAAGAGAATTTATTTCTAGAAATACTAGTGGGAGTAAAATTCATCTTGAAGAAGTTCAAGATGATGATAACACTAAGGCTTCGATGGAAAATGAACAGCACCACAAAGTGTTGTGGATGAGGAATTTGTTGCCCAAAGAGTTGTGGAGCAAACACTGCTCAAGTAGACCAACCTCTTCAGATCTAATAGGATCCGCTCAACCCGAGAGATATTCTTTTCTCTGATCGACAACGGTGAAGTATTGCTTGTCGATCTGACGAGCCTACATCCTATCAAGAAGCTATGATGAGCCTAGATTCGAGAAATGGCTAGAGGCCATGAGATCCAAATGGAATCCATGTACACTAACCAAGTATGGACTTTGGTTGATCCACCAAGGGTAAAACCCATTGGGTGTAAGTGGTCTTTAAAGTAAAGACCGATACATGGATGGTAATAAGCATACCTATAAAGGTAGATTGGTGGCTAAAGGATTCAAACAAATTCATGGTATTGACTATGATGAAACCTTTTCACCGCTATGATGCTTAAATCCATTCGATCATACTTGCTATCACCTACCATGATTATGAGATCCGCAGATGGATGTCAAAACCGCTCAAATGGAAAGCTACTCGAGGATGTGTACATGACACAACCCGAGGGTTTTGAAGATCCAAAGCATCTCGGAAAGGTATGCAAACCGCAAAGGTCCATTTATGGACTAAAGCAAGCTCGGTTGGAATCTTCGATTCGATGATGCAATCAAAGAGTTTGGTTTCATCAAGAATGAAGATGAGCCTTGTGTCTACAAGAGAAATAGTGGGAGCACAGCTTGTATTTCTTGTCTTGTATGTAGATGACATACTTCATCGGAAATGATATTCTCACTCCCACTGTGAAGATGTGGTTAGGAATTGTTTCTCGATGAAGGACTTAGGTGAAGCCGCTATATTCTAGGCATCAAGATCTATAGAGATAGATCTAGAAGATTACTTGGCCTAAGTCGAGTACATACATCGATAAAGTGCTAGATCGCTTTGCTATGCAAAATTCCAAGAAAGGGTTTCGCTTTATCACATGGTGTGAGTCTTTCAAGACTCAATGTCCTCTTCTAAGGAGGAGAGAGATCGCATGGATAAGATCCCTTATGCATCGCTATAGGGTCTATCATGTACGCCATGCTTTGTACTGCTCCGACGCCTCGTATGCTTTGAGCATGACGAGTAGATACATCGATCCAGTGAAAGTCATCGATAGCACCAAAAATATTCTTAAGTACTTACGAAGAACGAAAGAATATTTCCGATATTCGAGGCAATGAGGAGCTAATCAGAAGGGTTACGGTGATGCAAGCTTCCAAATGCATAAGGATGACTATAGATCGCAACGGGTACGTGTTTTGCTCGAATGGTGGAGCCGTGAGTCGAAGAGTTCAAGCAGACACAGCTGTCGATTCTACAATGAGAGTATATTGCGATCCGATGCAAAGAAAGGAGGTCGTTTGGCTCCGCAAGTTCATCGCTGAACTTGGGGTAGTTCCTAGCATTGCATCCAATAGACCTCTATTGTGACAACAATGGGGCTATCAGACAGCTAAGGAACCTCGATCACATCAATGACCAAACACATATCGCGGGCGCTCCATCTCATTCGAGATCATCGATAGAGGAGATGTGAGGATATGCAAGAGTACCGATGGCTAACATCGCAGATCCATTGACCAAGGCTTTGGCACGAGGAAGCATGATGGTCACACTAGGTCACTAGGTATTAGATATCATAGTGATTGGTACTAGTGCTAGTGGGAGATTGTTAGTTAAAGCCCTAGAACCAATCATGTGATGGTTGAATAGGGAACATTTTGTATCATATTCTATAAAGGCAAAGGATTGGTTATTATATTTACATCTTGCTTGTGCTACTAATTTAAATATAATAATGCCCTAGAAAAGTAGGTTCTTATCTACAAAGACATCAATTGCGTAATTGATTATGAGAGGTCAGAGAACACTTTCCTAAATGTTCTAGTCAAGTATTAATATGCAAGGGCAATATTAATACATAAAGACTAGCATGTAGGTCAATTGATGACTTGATCTCACAAGTCATGGATATATGATATCAAGTGACACATGGGTATATATTAGAGAATATATACCGAATCAATTCGCCATGAGAAAGTTTCATGGATCGTTATATGAGTGTCATAAACTTTCTCATGTGACTATTGGTATGAATAGTCCTCAAACCTCAAGTCACTACTGCCTCTTACATAAGGAGTTATGTACTTTGGTATCGTCAGCGTCACCCGTAACAGGTGGACCATAAAGGCAATTCGGGTATATATAACAAATTGTGCGGAGGGATGTGAGTGATGTAGATGGGATCTATCCCTCTCATATGACGAGTGATATCGGTGGGCCCCTTGATTGAGTAGAACTACTAAACGCATGGCCATGCTCGAATGAGTCAATATGAGATATTGAGCTCATTTGTTTGAGTTAGTTTACTCGAGGATCAAGAAACACATAGATTGATCGAGGATGACACGGTCTATGCCTCATTGATCAATCGATATCAAGGATAGAAGGACACGGTCATATATTATAGTAGTCACGGAAGGTTAGTCGGATCTTGACTTATCTCATAACTTGGGTAGCAATGATGTATTGCTAGATGCCGCTCATTGCTTGTGTATCTAAAGAGTTTAGGTCCACTGCCAACGTTATGAGAGCCTATAGGGTCACACACAAAGAGCATGATAATTAGAGGAATTAGAGTATTCTAGTTTGACTAGAATAATTTGGGAATAAGCTTAAGTACAAAATGGTTTTTGGACTTTAAGCTTAATGAGAATTTTAGCTAATTGATTTAATGAGATTAATTCAATATGTTACCTTATTGATTTAATAAGATTAATTCAATATGATAACATAAGCTTAATTGAATTAATAAGATTAATTCAATATGATAACATAAGCTTAATTGAATTAATAAGATTAATTCAACATGCATGAATGCCACATAAGCATGCCACATAAGCATGCCACCTAAGCATCCACCTAAGCTAGATAAGGTGGAAGGGGACAAAATGGTTTTTGTCTCCTTAAGTGGCCGGCCAAAACAAAAGGGGTCTCAATGCAATGGATTGCATTAAATTGTAGGAGGTGAAAGGGTTTTGCCAACCCTATAAAAGGCCCCATGGAGTGGCCGGCCAAAGGATCATTTGGATTATGATGGTGTTGTGGTTGTGAGAGAGCTTGGTGGAAGCTTTAGTTGTGTGGGTTTGTGAGTGTAGGCTAGCAAGAAGAGGAGTCTTCTTCTTCCTTTCTCCTTTTCCCTCTCTTCCTCTCCTTTAGGGACTTCTCTAGCAAGAAGTAAAGGAGAGCTCTTCTAGTTTTCCTTTTGTGAGACAAGAGCGTGCTAGTGTGGATACGTATAGAGGCACGGACACTTGAACGTGCTAAAGATCCAACAAACCGAAAGGAAAAGCGGGATTAACAAGGGCACGCAACAAAGGTAATCCTCTCCTATAAGATAGGTTTGGTTTAGAGAAATTTATTTTATACGAGTTTGCTTTCGCATGGATCACTTGGAAGGGATCCTATTTTCCGTTGCGCATATGCCATTTGGCATACGAGAATCCCCTACAATAATTGGGTTGGAACAATATTTGAGATTTGCTAATAACAATGTTGAGTGTATGGATGGGAATAAATTAAGGTATTCGTGCAAAAAATGTCATAATGGTAAAATTTTCCAATGTGATAAAGTTCAAGAACATCTTTGTAGAATTGGTTTTACGCCAAATTATTATAATTGGACTTATCATGGTGAATCGTTTATATCCGATGAAGAGGTTGGACGAAACATACAAAATAAAGTTAGTGGAGAGCAAGTATATTACAATCAATTCAATCCATGCCAGAGGATGATAGTTGATGCAGTTGGTTATAATTTGAATAGCGAACCAAACGCTGCAAGTTTTAGTTATCCTCAAGCATTTGAACACATGTGTACTAATTATTCAACACCGTTGGAGGAGGTAGAAGTTACTGGTGTTAATGAAAATGTGTACAATGAGCCATATATAAAATTTCAAGAAGTATTGAGAGCTGGAGATGAACCTGTGTGGTCTAGTTGTGACAGTCACACAAAATTATCTCTCACCGCAAGATTATTTAATGTTAAAGCTGAGCATAATGTGTCCGAAGAATATTTTAATGATTTTGTTCAAGTTATTGGAAAAGTCTTGTCGTGTGATCACATAATACCGAAGGATTTTTACAGTATGAAAAAACTTGTGAATGATTTGGGTCACCCGGTGCAAAGAATTGATGTTTGCAGAGATGGTTGTATGCTATATTAGGGAGATAATGCAGATTTAGAGGCTTGTAAATTCTATAGTCAATGTAGGTACAAGAGTACCACGAGATCAAATCGTAATAATCGATTAAAATCATTCAGACAAATGTTCTATTTGCCTTTAACTCCAAGATTGCAAAGGCTTTATGCTTCAAATGTCACTGATGAACACATGACTTGGCATGCAAATCATGAAACAGAGAATAGACTAACGTGTCATCCATCTGATGCAGAGGCATGGAAAAATTTTGATCGAACATATCCTGATTTTGCGAATGAGACCCGAAACATCAGGTTGGGTCTATGTGCTGATGGATTTGTTCCATTTGGCAAATCAGGAAGAACTTATTCTCGCTGGTCAATTATCGTAACTCCGTACAATCTTCTGTTAGTAATATATGAGAGGTGTCCTAAGGCAATCGCCTTTTGGTTGTACCATTTATTTGATAAATGAAGATTCACTATTTGAGTATATATGTTTTCATGTATTTGATTGGATCTTAAACTCATTTACTGAATGTCCACAATACGATTCACAACATGAGAGAAATTGTGATTGGATCACAACTAGTGAGTATCTCTACATGTGTAATTTTGATATATTAGAATTCTCCCTAGTCGATGAATTGATGGATTTGGACACCATCAATTCTGTCGAGACTAGCACGAGGTATACTCCTTGGTGTATCCAAGCAGCGTTTGGATACACCACTGTTGGGTTTTCGGCACCTCGACGAGTGTGTGTTCGAACATGTTTCGTAAACATGTGCGTAGCGGAATAAATAAAAAGCAATAAATCTAATTGATTATATCACACACACCACACGCATGCATAGTACAACATGTGTAGACATAACCGTAGTTTCAAATTTTGCAATAAAAGGAAATTTATTCTACGTATACCTGACGTATCACGTGTAGCAGGAAAGACATCAACCAGAGCGACCTTCGCTAGAATCGCCTCTATCCGTATCCACGCCGAGTATCTTCAGGATGACTTCACAAAGTCATGAGCCTCATCTTCGTACGAATCACTAGCCTCGTGTCGTAGATGATGTGATCGAGAGAAGATCACAATCCCAATCAAAATTCGGATTCAAAACAAGTCCTCAAAAAATCGCTTCTCCGGAGAGGTATTCGCCCACCGTTTGACAAATCCTTCGTCCTCCACCTATGAGGATTATTGGAGATCGAATCCCCGGCAAGGAAGCCACTGTCGGAGCTCCAAACGTCATCCAAACGATACTCCGACATGAAGTAGACAAGTTGTATAGAAAACTGGACAGCTTTGGTGGAGGATTAGCGCCGGCCAAATAAGGAAGCTAGATGCTCACCTTGTCGCTGGAGCCAAGGAAGATCACCGGAGGGTCGCCGCAAGATCGCCGGTTGAAGCTTGTACACCAGCAACAACTTGGACGGCAAGACAAGAGGTGGGTGGCGGCTAGGGTTTGGGCGCCGACCATAAGAGGAGAAGAGGGAGAGGGGCGGCAACTTTGGATTAGGGCTCTCATTAAACTCTTGAGCCCTATTTTATAGAGAACAAATTCTCCTAATGGTTATTGGTTCATAACCAAAACCCATTAACCCGCTCCATTAATTTAAGTTAAAATAAACCAAACCGATTTGGTCTATTTTAAGTTAAAACGAACCGAACCAACTTTGGTTCATTCGTTTAAAACAAACCAAACCCCTTTGGTTTATTCTCCACCATTGGATTAGAACCAAACCAATTTGGTTCATCCATCATGTCTTCATAAGACACGATGGATCCACGCTTCCATTGCGACTGAAATGATTTCATGTTCGCTCCTTGTTTGGTCCAACCCAACCTAGTTTCTCTCGGTCTGAGAATCTCATTCTCAAGATCATTTTAAATCCTTCGGATTACTCTCGTTGTGCATGTGACCAAATAGGTTCTCGGTTTATGTAGGCCATATATAATTAACCATTAATTATAGAACGATCATGAGTGGTACCTAGTAGTACATCATGATCCCCAATTAACCGAAAAGATCAACGGTTGATCCAGAACTATTTCTGAAACCTTCAATAGCTACAATGAATCGTGCCCCATTACTTTCACTCATCTTATACCCACTTGGTTGAGGACATTGTTTATAGTGTCAGTCCCCACTAGGTTGACTACGTCACACCTAGCCGAAGTATCATTTCCTCATCCTACAGATTCTAGTTACTGCACATATATCTAAGAGTACCTTACTCTAAACACGTAATGCTTTGGCCAAAGACTTTAGTAACAATCCAATTAGAGGCCATGAGTATTCATCTCCTAGCAAGGAGTGGTGAATCCTTTATAGGCTATTTAAACACCTTCAATAACTTCGATTTTTACCCAATCATCCCGGGTCCACATCTCCTTAGAGATGCTTGCTTAAGATGTCAAGACATAAGTCTTCATGACCATGGTGACTTGAATACCACAAGTCAAAGGAACATCGCACTTAAACTGCAGTAAGAACTTCATTGACATATCCATATATGCAGAGAACCATATGAAGTCTTACAGCTGGTCACTCCAATGAACTAGTTACCATAACTAGCATCCACGATTAACTCCGGACATCACAATGTCTCCAGCTAGTGAGAATCAACTGCTTGGATACACCTAGGAGTATACCTCGTGCTAGTCTCGACATAATTGATGGGGTCCAAATCCATCAATTCATCTACTAGGGATAATTCCGATACATCACAATTACACATGTAGAGATACTCACTAGTTGTGATCCAATCACAAATTCTCTCATGCTGTGAATCGTATCGTGGACATTCAGTAAATGAATTTAAGATCTAATCAAATACATGAAAATATGTATACTCAAATAGTGAATCTTCATTTATCATATAAATGGTTCAAACATAAGGCGATTGCCTTAGGACATCTCTCATATATTACTAACAAACTCCCACTCGGCCTAATGTCAATCGCTACGGTATCCAATACCATAAGCTCTAACATGACCCTCAAACATACTTTGAGGTAATGCCTTAGTCAAAGGATCCGCTAAGTTCCTTTTAGTGGGGATTTTTTCGATTTGTATTTCCTTTCTACTAATGATCTCTCTGATCAAATGATAGCGGAGAAGCATATGTTTGGATCGTTGATGAGACGTTAGCTCTTTCGCCTATGCAATTGCTCCATTATTGTTGCTGTAGACCGATATTGCTTCAACAATGGTTGGAACTGAACCAAGTTCATAAATGAACTTCTTGATCCAAATCGCTTCCTTTGCTGCTTCTGAAGCGGCAATGTATTCTGCCTCAGTAGTAGAATCTGCTACAGTATCTTATTTGGAACTTTTCCAACTCACTGCGCCCCCATTCAAGGTGAACACATATCTAGACTGAGACCTGGAATCATCCTTGTCTGTCTGGAAGCTGGCATCCGTATACTCGTGTATCACCATGTCCCCTTCTCCATATATTAGGAACACATCCTTAGTTCTTCTCAAATACATAAAAATTGTCTTAACAACCGCCCAATGATCCATTCTTGGATCAAACTGGTATCTACTCGTGACACTTAGAGCATACGATACATCGTGCCTCGTACATAACATAACATACATGATAGATCATATTGCAGATGCATAGGGAATCTTACTCATGTAAATCCTCTCATCTTCTGTGAGCGGACACATAGACTTCAAAAGGTGTATCCCATGCTTGATGGGTAGGAAACCTTTCTTGGATTCTGACATGCTAAACCTCTTTAGCACTCGATCTATATATGTAGACTGCGAAAGACCAAGCAATCATTTCGATCTCTCTCTATAGATCTTAATCCCGAGGATGTAGGTTGCTTCTCCTAGATCTTTCATGGAGAATGTCTTGGACAACCAAATCTTAACCGACTGTAAGACATAAACATCGTTTCCTATAAGTAATATGTCATCGACATACAATACTAGGAACACGACTGCACTCCCACTAACCTTCTTGTACACATAAGGTTCATCTAGATTTTGTGAGAAATCAAACTTTTTGATTGTCTCATCAAAACGGATATTCCAGCTCTTGGATGCTTACTTTAGTCCATATATGGACCGTCACAATTTGCATACCTTGGTTTTGTCAACCAATGTGAAACCCTCAGGCTGTATCATATACATGTCCTCGAGCATGTTGGTGCAGGGGCACTAGATAATCGAACCTGTGTTTTGATTATGGCAAAGACACAAAGTTAAGTTTACATCGTTATCTCACGAGCTAAATCAAGTGTGTAGAAAAGTGCTAAAGCTGGAGCTGAAGGCTAGCGACACCCGGAGGAAGCCGCGGTGGTCGGGCGACACTCGAGTGACTTCGGAGGGAGCCGAAGGAATCGAGTGGAAGGTCGGAAGTGAGAGCTACTATCGAGGCAAGCTCGTGTGAGTGAGAGATTGTAACGTCGTGTCCTCTTTACGAGGACGACCGTAGGCGGCGATCCGACTAAGACTTCCTGTGGAAGGTCTAGGTCGAGATCAGATTGTTAGAAACCGTCGTATTTATCATTTTCCGAGCTAATCTCTTACTGCTGGGAAGTGGTCAGGCTGGCAGTCGACTACTGGACATTGAGCAGTCGACTGATGCTCATCAGTCGACTAATGGGAGTCATCAGTCGACTGATGGTGATGAATCAGCCTTTGCACTAGGTCAAAACGGATAACGTTTGACGTGGCCACTTCGCGATAAATTTTGGACAATTTCGTAATCCGTTCCTAAAGACGAGGAGACAAATTCAGAGGCCAAAATCTATAAAAGGAGGGGAGGATTCCAACTCCAAATCACATCAAGTTTATTCATCAAGTGCTCCTACAACGCCAACGCTCCAACATCGTCATAACGCCGACACGACGCCAAGTTCCGATCTTCTTCGTCGGCAGCAGAATCAAGTAATATTTTTGATATTGTATTCTTTGTTTTTTTTCATAACGAGGTGAGGTAGGCTTGTTGCCTCATCCTTGTATATTCGGTTTTGTGATCGTTGTCTCCTACCTCCAACGAGGAGGAGACGTTATAGTGCTTTGCCCTCCGTACGCGGTCTAGGACCGATAAGGCCTTGGAGTAGCACCCGCTGGGTTGTGAACCAAGTAAAATAAACGTGTTCATTTATTTTCCGCTGTGCTTACTCATTTACTTGTGTATCAATGAACGAATTCGAACGAAAGATTTACAATCGCTATTCACCCCCCCTCTAGCGACGCTTCTCGATCCACCAATCTAGCACGTTTTGGTTTTCTTTTCATATTTTTCGATTCGTATCTTTCTTAGGTTTTTATTCCTCCCGCACTACTAATCCAAGACGAAGTCTTGGTACGTTTCTTTTGGTTGTGTGCTTGCAAGTATTCTCCCTTGGAGTAGCCGACGGTAAAACGGTCATAACTTTTCGCACAAGTGGACTCACGTAACGATCTACCTACCAAATCGAATCCCTCAGATAGATCTACATTTCTTATGAGGGTTTACCCTCGTAACAAACTTTTTCCAGCCCCAAAATCCAACGTTCAATAGCCTTTCGGGGACACCGAAGGTCATAAGTTTCTAGTTTTTGTTAGTTTCTTATTCTTCTTATTTATTTCTATTTATTTCCTATTATTTCCCGCACTACTAATCCAAGACCAAGTCTTGGAATTCTCTGGTTTTTATTCGTGTTTTTGCAAGAGACTTAATGGCTCACATTGAGGGATATAGCACCACCCGACCTCCGTTCTTTAACGGAAATGATTTTCGTTATTGGAAAGGTCGGATGAAGTGTTTCTTGAAAACACAAGTCGAGACTTGGATAATAATCCAAACCGGCTTTGCTCTACCCACCAATGATCATGGAGAGCCCTTGGATTTCAATAAGTGGATAAATACAACCAAGAGGCAAATCGAAGCCGATGCAAGAGCAACTCAAATATTACAATGTGGCTTGTCCAAGGAGGAGCTCAACCGCATCGGTCCATTCATTAGCGCCAAAGACCTTTGGAACAAATTGATTGATCTACACGAAGGGACGCCCGATGCTAAGGTATGTAAAAGTGATTTACTTTTAAATAAACTATACAATCTAAAGATGCAGGATCGCGAGACCGCCACCCAATTACATGCGCAGATCCAAGACATTGTCAATGGTCTTCACTCGATCGGGCAAGCCGTAGAGAACCGGGACCTTATAAGATACGCTTTAAATGTATTCCCTAGGACTACCTTGTCGGCATCCATTGTCGATGTCTACAAGGTCTCTAAGGACCTTTCAAATCTTAGGTTAGATGAATTATTTTCCGAGTTTAAACTTCACGATCAAACTAACGTGGTCCGGGCCGAGAGAGGTATTGCTCTACTTGCTGGACAAATAAGCAAGCCACCTACTAGGCAAGTAGATGAACTCGAACCCGAAGACGAATCAGAGTCCGAATCAGAAGAGGTGGAAGCAATAGTAAACATTGTGCAGAGAATAGTTTGAAAAGAAAGAAGGAAATTGAAGTACGAGAATCAAAAGAAAAAGGGAGCAAGGAAAGCCTTCCATGCAACTTGGGACAACAAAGAAGACATTGCTTACATGGCAAGACCAGAGGAGTCCGATTCAGAATCCGAAGACGAGTCCAACTATAACACTGACTCCGAACTCGAGGACTACTTTGAGAAGCAACTCAAAGCCGGACCAAAAGAGAAAATTAAGGTTAGCCGCTCACTAATTCATACGCTTTACAATACAATTAAAATGCTTAATAGGAAATTAACTAAGTCTGAGTCTAGGGTTGAGTCGTTACTTGAGGAGGTTGAAACCCTCAAGCAAGAGGCTACTCTAACCTCTTCAACTAGTCAAGTTCAAGAGGGAAACTCAACCCAAATTGAAAAACTTGAGGAGGAGAATTCTCTCTTGAAAGACCGAGTTCAAGAGGTTGAGGCTAGGTTGGAAAGGTTCACATTGGGATCTAAGAACCTTAATCGACTACTTGAAACCCAAAGAGACGTGTACAATAAAGCCGGACTCAGATTTAAGTCAAAGACTACAAATAGGTCTTATATGTCTATCGTAAATCGTAGTCATCAAAGAGTCCAAGCATGGGTCCCAAAGGTTTTATTGAACTCACATATAAGGACAAATAAGGTTTGGATTCCCCAGGATCAAGTTCATTATTTGAATAGACCATATTGATTCAATGGTCCAGGGGGAGCTAACACTAAAATAGTATACCCGCTTACTTAACACAACCATTGCATATTTTACTTTAATTTTTAGAATGGCTAGATAGGGTAAATGGTTAGTCAACTCTTGACAACATAGTATCAGGATGCGGCGAGATGATAGTACGTTAGGGAAACAAAGTCTTGTGTATTCGAGCTAGATAAGGCGTATCTAGCTTGGTGCACTTGACCGAGTGGAACTAGCTGAAGCTACCTTGTCGTATCCTAAACTAGTTAGACCAGGAAGTAACCCTAAGTGACTTAAGTGATATTTTCTTGAATTTGGCTTTGTCTAAGGAAGTGGTCGTTGTTCCGATCAAAGAAGGCCCCTGTGCCTCGCCACGACTGAAGCCGGTCTCGAAAAGTTACTTAACGATCTAAAGGTTAAATCCGAATCTAACCCAAGGTTGACTATCTTTAATCAATTTAAAATCATCTCACAAAACATATAAGGTAAACAAATTCTAAGACACATAGAATGGGTGAGATGTTAAGGATAATTGAAATATACTTAAAACAATCTCTTCAAAATACTACTTATTTTCTCAACTATTGTACTTAACAACTCTTAGGCCAAAGTTTAGCGCCCCCTACATCTCTTATACTTCATATATTTGACTAAGGGGGAGAGCAAACTAACCCTAAGAGTTATATTATAAATCTTTAGATTATTGGTGCAGAGGGACACACCTCGAACCAATCTATCTAACTACTGCTAGACGCATGCTTGGACTCATATTTGATTTTTCTAGATGCATGCATATACGATATTGTTTTCAAAACCCTATTTTATACAAAAACCCCAAAAAAAAATTTGATTTATGGCAAAAGGGGGAGAAGAGAAAAAGTTAAGGGGGAGTAACATAAAATTTAATTTTGAAAATTAAATTATCTCCTTCAAAACTCACCTAGGGTTAAGGGGGAGTTTTGGTTGGGGGGAGTTTTTGGAAATGATATTCATCTTCACATTCATCTTCTACTATACCTGTTTTCCTTAACTTTGTGTTGGTTTGCCATAGATCAAAAAGGGGGAGATTGTTCGTGTAGGGGCACTAGATAATCGAACCTGTGTTTTGATTATGGAAAAGACACAAAGTTAAGTTTACATCGTTATCTCACGAGCTAAATCAAGTGTGCAGAAAAGTGCTAAAGCTGGAGTTGAAGGCTAGCGACACCTTGAGGAAGCCGCGGTGGTCGGGCGACACTCGAGTGACTTCGGAGGGAGCCAACGGAATCGAGTGGAAGGCCGGAAGCGAGAGCTACTATCGAGGCAAGCTCGTGTGAGTGAGAGATTGTAACGTCGTGTCCTCTTTACGAGGACGACCGTAGGCGGCGATCCGACTAAGACTTCCTGTGGAAGGTCTAGGTCGAGATCAGACGGTTAGAAACCGTCGTATTTATCATTTTCCGAGCTAACCTCTTATTGTAGGGAAGTGGCCAGGCTGGCAGTCGACTGCTGGATGTTGAGCAGTCGACTAATGCTCATCAGTCGACTGATGGGAGTCATCAGTCGACTGATGGTGACGAATCAGCCTTTGCACTAGGTCAAAATGGATAACGTTTGACGCGGTCACTTCGCGATAAATTTTGGACAATTTCGTAATCCGTTCCTAAAGATGAGGAGACAAATTCAGAGGCCAAAATCTATAAAAGAAGGGGAGGATTCCAACTCCAAATCACATCAAGTTTATTCATCAAGTGCTCCTACAACGCCAACGCTCCAACATCATCAGGGTTTGGGAGCCCTGGGGCGGCCCCCTCGTGATCCCCCGCCTCTTAGATGAGTTTCCTAGATATAGAGGTGGCTCCGACTTTCGATAAATGCTTGAAAAACCCTATTTCCTTGAATTCGTGACACCGCCACATGACCGTGTGAATTTCACATGGCCTGGCCGTGTGCAAGGCTAGAAAATAGGTGAAATCTCGGTTGGAAATTGAGCAGGAAAAAAAAGCACGACCGTGTGTTTTCACACGTCCTGGACATGTCTTTTTCTGGAGCCTTTGTTTTGATCCGTTTCGCTTCGGAAACATGCCCAAGTCTTGGGACATGGCCAGTGCGTGTTTCCTAAGGTCCGTGCTCCACAAATTACTCCATTTTGCTCCAAAAACATGTCGTTTTCCCATGAAATGCTATCCTGTACACACAAGTATAAAGAGCAGACCTCCAAACCAGAAAATAGGAAATGCATGCAAAATAGAGTGACATATGCATGAAACTAACATAAAATGTAATGAGATGTGAGCGAAAACTACTCCTAAAACCATATATATTTTGCTCACATCAGAAACTATCTTTTTGAAAACTTAAAGTTTTAATTAAGGAGAAGTTTCAAAATGTTAATTAAGGGGGAGAAAACTTAGGCTTGAATGCTCTTTGAAAAGCATAAATATTTTCAAATTTAAAATACATAAAAATTCTACTTAGATTTTGATATATGGGGATAAAACAATTAAATATTATAAATCTTTATTCAAGGGGTAGTTTTGAAAAACTTTAAAGATTTATAAAATTTTGAAATTTTTTTAAATTTAAAAATATGTTTATTCAAGGGGAAATTTGATAAGTTTGAAAAATCTTTAAAAATTTTGAAAATAAAGTTTTTATTCAGGGGGAGTTTTTGAAAAATTTGATAATAAAGTTTAAATTTTTTTATAGTTTGACAATTTTTGAAGTTAGAAATATTGTTGAAAAGTTTAAAGTAAATCAAATTTCAAAGTTTTTTTTGAGTTTGATAATTCGTCATGTTTGTGAAACCTTAACTCTCCACTACATTATGTTGGCGTATTTTAACTTAATCCTTATTTTGATGTATGCCAAAGGGGGAGAGAAGAGATATAAAATTATAGACTTATAAAGAGATATAAAGTTAAGTGGATGCAAAAAATTGATAAGGACCTATGCATCTCATACATGGTTAAATTTATGCATGAAAAAAATTGTTAGTTCATATTTTATACATGTCAAAATATGGAGATTGGTATTTAATTCTCCTAACTTTAACTGATGTGTTGTCATACATCAAAAAGAGGGAGATTGTTAATGCAGTGAGCATCACTTTTTAGTTTTGATGTATGAATCACAGTTAAGAGTTAGGATCCACTTGTGATCTAATATAAGTGTTAAGTGTCCATGCTTAACAGAAAGTCCGAATAGATCGTGTTGACCAGATACAAGGCATGTATCTTGACAAATCAGGAGGACTGGACACCAGGCATGAAGTCTAGATGGGTCGCATGGATCGGACATTTGGCATGAAGACCGGTTGGGTCAGGAGACCGGACAATCAACAAAAAGTCCAGCTAGGTTAGGCAGATCGGACAGCTGGTGGAAGCCCAGGTGGGTGAGATCGGATGTCAAGAATGGTAAGTCCGACAGATAGCCGGCAGGTAAACCTCAAGTGAAGAGGTGAGGCTGAGTCTTCTTTAGGGGGACAAAGCCAAGCGTCAATCCGATGAAAAGTCCGCGTGGGACGTAGTAGTCGAGATCGAGTAGTATTACTACTGCTATCGAATTTCATATCTTGTACTAATCCTATTTTGCAGAGAACATTCAATTGAATGGATCCGAGTTGATTGGACGCCAGTCAACTGAAGTTGTATCAGTCGAATGGATTCCTATTTGGCAGGATCAGCTAGTGATCAATCGGAGATCGTGCAATGCATATGGAAAGGGCTTGAGTCGACTGAAGAGTTTGAGTCGACTTAAGAGGGAAAAATTCCGATGTGGAGCCGAGTGATGTGGAGTCGACTGGAGAGGATTCAGTCGACTAGAAGACCATGAATTCCATATCGATGAGCTAATGTGGAGTCGACTGAAAGGCATTTCAGTTGACTGGAAAGAGTTTATGAAAGTTATGCTCGACTAGATCCATTTATCAAAATCAATCAACATCGAAGTGCTGCTAAAATTTCCAAACGATCACAAGAGCTTCAACCTTCAGAAAGGACTCTTTTTTGACACCTTGAGCTGCATCCGAATCTTCAGTAGTGTCGGTATAAAGTGTTAGTAATATATGAGAGATGTCCTAAGGCAATCACCTTATGTATGAACCATTTATATGATAAATGAAGATTCACTATTTGAGTATACATGTTTTATGTATTTGATTGGATCTTAAACTCATTTACTGAATGTCCACGATACAATTCACAGCATGAGAGAATTTGTGATTGGATCACAACTAGTGAGTATCTCTACATGTGTAATTGTAATGTATCGAAATTATCCCTAGTCGATGAATTGATGGATTTGAACACCATCAATTCTGTCGAGACTAGCACGAGGTATACTCCTTGGTGTATCCAAGCAGCTGATTCTCACTGGCTGGAGACATTGTGATGTCCGGAGTTAATCATGGATGCTAGTTATGGTTACTAGTTCATTGGAGTGACCAGCCGTAAGACTTCATATGGTTCTCTTCATATATAGATATGTCAATGAATTTCTTACTGTGGCTTAAGTGCGATGTTCCTTAGACTTGCGGTATTCAAGTCATCTTGATCATGGAGACTTATGCTTTGACATCTTAAGCAAACATCTCTAAGGAGATGTGGACCCGGGATGATTGGGTATAAGTCGAAGTGATCGAAGGTGTTTGAATAGCCTATAAAGGATTCACCACTCCTTGCGAGGAGATGTATACCCATGGCCTCTCGTCGGATTGTTACTAAAGTCTTTGGCCAAAGCATTACATGTTTAGAGTAAGGTACTCTTCGATACATGTGGAGTAACTAGAATCCGTAGGACGAGGAAATGACACTTGGGCTAGGTGTGACGTAGTCAGCCTAGTGGGGACTGACACAATAGACCATGTCCTGAACCACGTGGGTATAAGATGAGTGAAGGGAATGGGGCACGAATCATTCGAGCTGCTGAAGGGTTTCAGAAATAGTTCTGGATCAACCGTTGATCTTTTCGGTTAATTGGGGATCATGATGTACTACTAGGTGCCACTCATGATCGTTCTATAATTAATGGTTAATTATAGACGGCCAACATAAACAGAGAACCTATTTGGTCACACGCACAACGAGTGTAATCCAAAGGATTTAAAACGAGCTTGAGAATGGGATTCTCAGACCGAGAGAAACTAGGTTTGGTTGGACCAAACATGAAGCGAGCATGAAATCGTTTCAGTCGCAATGGAAGCGTGGATGAGCCGTGTCTTATGAAGACATAATGGATGAACCAAAATGGTTTGGTTCTAATCCATTGGAGGAGAATAAACCAAAGGGTTTGGTTTATTTTAAACGAATGAACCAAAAGTTGGTTCGGTTCGTTTTAACTTAAAATAAACCATCATGGTTTGGTTTATTTTAACTTATCTTAATGGAGCGGGTTAACGGGCCTAATGGTTATGATCCAATAACCATTAAGAGAATTAGTTCTCTATAAAAGAGGGCTTAAGGGATAATTAAGCCCTAATCCAAAACCCCTAGGTTAAAGTTGCCGCCCACCTCCTTATTGGAATTTTCGGCGCCAACCTCTTGCCGCCGCCCATAGCTCCTCCAACCGGCGTCCAGAAGGTAACTTCCTTCCCCCTCGCCGGCGTCGAGCTGCTGCCGGTTAGTGCTCCGGAGATCTCCTTCAGGTTTGGCATCAAGGTGAGCTCTATCTTCCTTGGTTGGCCGGCGCCTATCACCTCCACCAAAGCTGTCC
This sequence comes from Wurfbainia villosa, assembly GCA_025175895.1. Lineage (NCBI taxonomy): Eukaryota > Viridiplantae > Streptophyta > Magnoliopsida > Zingiberales > Zingiberaceae > Wurfbainia > Wurfbainia villosa. The sequence goes on from CM045996.1 coordinate 103,470,717, forward strand.
AGTTTTCTGGACAGCTTGTTCTCCTCTCGTCGGAGCGTCGTTTGGACGACTGTTAGAGCTCCGACAGTGGCTAACTTACCAGGGATTCGATCTCCGGTAATCCTCTGAGGTGGAGGATGAAGGATTCGTCAATCGGTTGACGAATACCTCTCCGGAAAAGCAAGTTTTGAGGACTCGTCTTAGGATCCGAATTTGGATTCGGATCGTGATCATCTCTCGATCACGTCGTCTTCAACACGAGGCTAGTAACCCATACGAAGACGAAGCTCGTGGCTTAGCGAAGTCATCCCGAGGAACTTGGCGTGGATACGGATAGAGATGATTCTAGCGAGGATCGTTCCGGTTGATGCCGTTCCCGCTACATGTAATACGAAAGGTATAACGTAGTTAAATTTACTTTTATTGCAAATTTAAATTTACGGTTATGTCTACACTTATTGTACTATGCATGCGTGTGATGTGTGTGTTGTAATAAATGTAGATTTATTATTTTTATTGCTTCCGCTGTGCTCATGTTTACAAAACGTGATCGAACACACACACGCCGCGGTGCCGGAAACCCAATAGTGGTATCAGAGCCAGGTTGTGTTTCGACATAATTGTAAAATGGTTTTGTGATAGTCATAATATTATTTCTGGAAATTTTCTAATTTTGGAAATTTAGAAGTATTTATGGAAAATTTTCAATTTTGGAAAGTCTAAAATAATTTATGGAAATCTTCCACTTTTGGAAAGTTGGAAGTATTTATGGAAATTGATATTTTCCATAAATAAAATATTTGATTATATTTTGGAAATTTGTTTTCTGATTTAATCTTGATTTGATTTGGGAAATCAAATCTTAAAATATTTTATTTCCATAAGTAGTTTTAATGATTTAGGAAATTGGTTTCCTAAATAGATTTTCCTTAATCAAATAATTCCATAAATAAAATATGTGATTAGATTTGGAAATTTGTTTCCTAATTTAATTATGATTTGATTTGGAGAATCAAATCTTAAACATATTTTATTTCCATAAATAGTTAAGACATATAAGGAAATATATACATGACATAATTGTATGCCATGTAATTGCATTAGATCCATAACATTATGCCATGCGTGTCATGACATGTAGATGTATGTCATGTATGTCATGCCATGTAGATAATAGTTAATTGCATGCAAAGAGGATGAGACATAAAACCCTTAAACAATATTAAAGCCTACACCTTCCATTAATATGGTTAGAACCAGAGTTTCGTTTCTTGTTTGGGTTGTTGGACTCTCTCCAAGCCCGGCTCGAACCCGAACATGTTCAAACCATGGAATAGTTTAATACTAATATGGTAAGAGTCAGAGGTCAATCGTTAGCTTTGGTTGTTGGACTCTCTCCAAGCTGGGCTAATTGGTTGAATGCGCTCTAACCATATTAAAACTATTTCTCGATTAATGGGTTGGCTTTAACCTGGAGCATCGGCTTGTTGGACTCTCTCCAAGGTCGATGTAAAGGGAGGTGAAGATGGGTGCTATGCATATGATGCATACTTGTTAATGTGTTAACAACCCGACGTATGTGTGAACATTCAATTAGTTGATAGCACATTGTGATAGTTGCATATACGTGATATGCAATCGGTATAGATGATACCTACCATCGTAGTTATGAATGACTTGTTGGACTCTCTCCAAGGTTGTTCATAACTATGATGGATATCAGCCCATTCGGAGATGGACCTACGATCTCCCGAAGTGATTTTGGGGTTTTTGAAATTCGAAAAATGAATGGGATTTATAAATGTATATTGATGCATTTTAAAAATCATTTTCTCATATATGCTCGTTTTGTATTTCTAAGATTGATCATGATGTCTTTGAATTTGCGTTCCATTTTGGATTCGAATAAATTGACTGGGCCGAGCTTCTTGGACTGGCTTAGAAGCTTGAGAATTGCTCTCAAGGTTGAAAAGCTTGCAAATGTCCTCGAAGCGCCTCTTCCCGCGCGTCCTAGTGACGATGCAACTCTGGACCAATTGTTGGCCTATCAGAAACATGTGAGTGATTCTGAACAAATGAGTTGCATCATGCTAGCCGCGATGGAACCCAAGCTATGAAAGCAGCATGAGCATATGAATGCTCATATCGTAGTCCTTCATCTTCGTGAGTTGGTTGATGAGCAAGTGAGATTCGAAAGGTTCGAAGTCTCAAATCTCCTCTTCACCTCTGAGATGCTAGAAGGTTCATCTGTGGTACTGCTCAATATGCTGAAGACTGTGGAGTCTTCTGAGAAGCATGAGCAGGGGACGGTGCTGTTAGTTGATTCCTCGAAGAAATGTTCTAAGAGGAAGTCAAAGGAACAATAGAAGGGAAAGAAGAGAAGGGCTAAGAAGGTAGAACTAGTAGAAAAGGAAACTTGCTATCATTATGGCAAGGAGAGCCATTTGCGAAGAAAGTGCAAGATTTATCTTGAGTCTGTGAAGAAGAATAAGGCATCGGATGCCCCATCTTCTTCATATATCTTCGTTATTGATTGTCATTTTATTTCCTCAAACACTTGGCTATTGGATACTGGGTGTGGCTCACATATATGTAATGACATACATGGGCTAAGGAATAGAAGAAGACTTGTCAAGGGAGAGTCAAATTTGCGTGTTGAGAATGGAGAAAAGGTTGCTGCAGTCGCCATTGGAACGCATTTGTTGAAACTCCCTACAGGACTTGTCTTAGAACTGGACAATTGCTTTTATGTTCCTTCGTTGATAAAGAACATCATTTCTATTTCTTGTTTAAATAGAAATGGGTACCATTTGACGTTTAGTAACAATTGTTGTTACATAACTTTGAATGGGGTTCTTTATGGGACTGGAACTTTAAGCAATGGTGTTTATACGTTGGACGTATCCAGTGACATTTGCAATATCGAAGCGAGCAACAAGAGTGCTCGAAAGGATAATCAAATAGACTCCTACATGTGGCATTGTCGTCTTGGCCATGTAAGCAAGAAACGCATGTCCGAATTACACCGATGTGGAATTCTGGAATCGTTTGAATTGGATTCATACGATACATGCGAATCATGCTTAAAAGACAAGATGACTAAGTTACCTTTTACTGGAAAAGGTGAACGAGTGGGAGAGTTACTAGGTCTAATACATACTGATGTATGTGGACCTATGTCAACTCAAGCATTAGGAGGCTATAGCTACTTCATTACCTTCACCGATTATCACTCACGGTTTGGGTATGTGTTCTTGATGAAACACAAGTCTGAAGCCTTTGAAAGGTTCATAGAATTCAGAAATGAAGTAGAGAAACAACATGACAAGAGTATTAAAATACTTCGATCGGATCGAGGTGGTGAATACTTAAGTCAAGAGTTTCTTGATTATCTAAGAGACAATGACATATTGTCTCAATGGACTCCGCCCTATACACCACAGCATAATGGTGTATCTGAGGGGCGTAATCGGACCTTGTTGGACATGGTCAAGTCAATGATGAATCATGCGACTCTTCCCAAGTCCTTTTGGGGTTATGCACTTGGACAATTGTTTACTTGTTAAGCAGAATGCCTACAAGGTAGTCTCAACTACTCCATATGAGATATGGAATGGTAAGAAACCTCATGTATCTTACTTGAAGATATAGGGTTGTCTGCTTATGTGAAGCGAATTTGTGTCGGACAAATTGGATGCTAAGTCGATAAATGTCTATTTGTTGGATACCCTAAGGAAACAAGGGGTTACAATTCTATCATCTGTGGAACAAAGGTGTTTGTTTCAAGGCATCTTTGTGTTTCTAGAGAAAGAGTTTCTCTTGCAAGAAAAGCAGTGGGAGTGTCGTCAGCTTGAGGAGGCTCGAGAGACTCAAATAGACATTAATGAGATACACGGTGAAGCACAATGTATGACAACTCATAGTGATGAGCAATCGGCTGGACCTATTGTAACACCACATCTTCGTAGATCTGGTAGAACACGCAATATTCCTAAGAGATATGGATTTCTCGTAAGTGAATCGAACGACGTGTTACTCATTGATGATGAGGAGCCTACCAGTTATGAAGAAGTGCTGACAAGTTCAGAAAGGGATAAATGGCTTGGTGCCATGAAGTCGGAAATGGATTCCATGTATGAAAAACCAAGTTTGGAACTTGGTTGACCCACCTGAAGGCATAAAGCCTATAGGGTGCAAGTGGGTTTTCAAGAAGAAAACCGACATGGATGGTAATGTGATTATCTATAAGGCTAGATTGGTGGCGAAAGGATATCGTCAAAAGCAAGGTGTTGATTATGACGAAACCTATTCGCCTGTAGCTATGCTTAAATCCATTCGGATGCTCCTAGCAATAGCGGCTCGTTATGATTATGAGATATGGCAGATGGATGTGAAAATAGCTTTCCTTAATGGAAACCTGCTCGAGGACGTGTATATGATACAGCCTGAGGGTTTCACATCGGTTGATAAAACTAAGGTATGCAAATTGCGATGGTCCATTTATGGATTGAAGCAAGCATCTAGGAGCTGGAATATCCGTTTTGATGAGACAATCAAAAAGTTTGATTTCTCACAAAATCCAGACGAACCTTGTGTGTACAAGAAGGTTAGTGGGAGTGCAGTCGTGTTCCTAGTATTGTATGTCGATGACATACTACTTATAGGAAGCGATGTTTCAATCTTCTGATCGGTGAAGGTTTGGTTATCCAAGACATTCTCCATGAAAGACCTGGGAGAAGCAACCTACATCCTCGGGATTAAGATCTATAGAGATAGATCGAAATGGTTGCTTGGTCTTTCGCAGTCTACATATATAGACCGAGTGCTAAAGAGGTTTAGCATGTCGGAATCCAAGAAAGGTTTCATACCTATCAGGTATGGGGTACACCTTTCGAAGTCTATGTGTCCATGCACAGAAGACGAGAGGATTTGCATGAGTAAGATTCCCTATGCATCTGCAATAGGATCTATCATGTATGCTATGTTATGTATAAGGCCCGATGTATATGCGCTCACGAGTGTCACGGCGGATACGATCGATCGAGGAATGGATCAATGGGTGGTATTAAGGCGATCCTTAAGTACTTAAGAAGAACTAAGGATACGTTCTAATATATGGAGAAGGGTACATGGTGATACGTGGGTATACGGATGCGGCTCGCATGACAAGGATGATTCCATGTCTTTGTCGGGTATGTATTCACACTGGAATGGAGGCGCAATAAGTTGGAAAGGTTCCAAGCTTGACACTATAGCGGATTCTGCCACTAAGGCAGAATACATTGCAGCTTTGGAAGCAGCAAAGGAAGCGGTTTGGATCAAGAAGGTCATCTCTGAACTTGATGTGGTCTCATCAATGATCCAAACATGTGCTTCGCCGCTATCATCTTATCAGAGAGATCATCAGTAGGAACGAAATACAAATCGAGAAAATTCCCACTGAAAGGAACTTAGCGGATCCCTTGACTAAGGCATTACCTCAAAATAAGTTTGAGGGTCATGTTAGAGCTTATGGTATTGGATCTGTAGCGATTGGCATTAGGCCAAGTGGGAGTCTGTTAGTAATATATGAGAGATGTCCTAAGGCAATGCCTTATGTATGAACCATTTATATGATAAATGAAGATTCACTATTTGAGTATACATGTTTTATGTATTTGATTGGATCTTAAACTCATTTCTTGAATGTCCACGATCGATTCACGGCATGAGAGAATTTGTGATTGGATCACAACTAGTGAGTATCTCTACATGTGTAATTGTGATGTATCGAATTATCCTAGTCGATGAATTGATGGATTTGGACACCATCGATTACGCCGAGACTAGCAGTATACTCCTTGGTGTATCAAGCGGTGATTCTCTTTGGAGACATTGTGATGTCGGAGTTAATCGTGGATGCTAGTTATGGTAACTAGTTCATTGGAGTGACCGGTAGTAAGACTTCATATGGTTCTCTGCATATATAGATATGTCAATGAAGTTCTTCTTGTAGCTTAAGTGCGATGTTCCTTTGACTTGCGGTATTCAAGTCATCTTGATCATGGAGACTTATGCTTTGACATCTTAAGCAAACATCTCTAAGGAGATGTGGACCCGGATGATTGGGTATAAGTGAGTGATCGAAGGTGTTTGAATAGCCTATAAAGGATTCACCACTCCTTGCGAGGAGATGTATACCCATGGCCTCTCGTCATTGTTACTAAAGTCTTTGGCCAAAGCATTACATGTTAGAGTAAGGTACTCTTGATACATGTGCAAGTAACTAGAATCAGTAGGGACGAGGAAATGACACTTGAGCTAGGTGTGGCGTAGTCGGCCTAGTGAGGCCCGACACTATAGACCATGTCCTGAACCAAGTGGGTATAAGATGAGTGAAGGGAATGGGGCACGAATCATTCGAGTCTTGAAGGGTTTTAGAAATAGTTACGGATCAACCGTTGATCTTTTGGTTAATTGGGGATCATGATGTACTACTAGGTGCCACTCATGATCGTTCTATAATTAATGGTTAATTATAGATGGCGGCCAACATAAGCGAGAACCTATTTGGTCACACGCTGTGGCGTAATCAAAGGATTTAAAGCAAGCTTGAGAATGGGATTCTCAGACCGAGAGAAACTAGGTTTGGTTGGACCAAACATGAAGCGAGCATGAAATCGTTTCAGTCGCAATGGAAGCGTGGATGGGCCGTGTCTTATGAAGACATAATGGATGAACCAAAATGGTTTGGTTCTAATCCATTGGAGGAGAATAAACCAAAGGGTTTGGTTTATTTTAAACGAATGAACCAAAAGTTGGTTCGGTTCGTTTTAACTTAAAATAAACCATCATGGTTTGGTTTATTTTAACTTATCTTAATGGAGCGGGTTAACGGGCCTAATGGTTATGATCCAATAACCATTAAGAGAATTAGTTCTCTATAAAAGAGGGCTTAAGGGATAATTAAGCCCTAATCCAAAACCCCTAGGTTTGCCGCCAACCCATTGAGGCTGCCAACTGCCCAGCTCCGCTGTCTTCGCCAAGCCTGAACCCTCCCATGACCTCCGTGATCTCCTAGAGGTTTGGCATCAAGGTGAGCACTTTTATCTCCTTGTTTTGGCCGGCGCTACTTCTCACCAAAGCTGTCCAGTTTTCTGACAGCTTGTTCTCCTTCGCCGAGCGCTTGCTTGACGACGGTTAGAGTCCGACAGCTAACTTATCGGGATTCGATCTCGTAATCCTCTGAGGTGGAGGACGGCGATTCTGGCCAATTGCTGACGAATACCTCTCCGGAGAAGCGAGTTTTGAGGACTCATCTTAGGATCCGAATTTGGATTCGGATCGTGATCATCTCTCGATCACGTCGTCTTCAACACGAGGCTAGTAACCCGTACGAAGACGAAGCCCGTGGCTTAGCGAAGTCATCCCGAGGAACTCGGCGTGGATACGGATAGAGACGATTCTAGCGAGGATCGTTCCGGTTGATGTCGTTCCCGTTACACGTCATACGAAAGGTATAACATAGTTAAATTTCCTTTTATTGCAAATTTAAATTTACGGTTATGTCTACACTTGTTGTACTATGCATGCGTGTGATGTGTGTGTTGTAATAAATGTAGATTTATTATTTTTATTGCTTACGTTGTGCTCATGTTTATGAAACGTGATCGAACACACACACGCCGCGGTGCCGGAAACCCAACATAAAGTAGTCTTAGCTTTATTTTGTATTTCACTTTTGTATCATAATTCAAGAGAGGGTAGATTCTTACCCTTCTCTCATACTTGTAAAAAGCGAACTCCCTCTGAAGTCGAGAGTTCTCGAATCAGAGGGCATTATAGAGATTGCCCATCGAGGTAGCTCGTGGTAGAGCTACGGGCCTTGGAGTTACAACCCAGTCTGGGTTGTGAACCAAGTAAATTGTTTGTGTCTTTATTTTCATTTCAATTCTGCTGCGTACTCAAATTCAAATTAATAAAAAATTATTAAACACCGAGATTCACCCCCCTCTCTCGACTTACTCGATCCTACATTATCATCTCATTACATGCATGTTGTTGACTATGTCTTCCTTATGGTTGAGAGAGTCATCAGTGATACCTATCCACCTATCCACTTTGGGATAGTGGTTGCGGGAGTTATGGGCAGTGATATCTGCAGCACTCGGCCACTGATAGCTGGAGTGATGTGCATCTTGTCCTGTCATGCAACACTCGACCATTCGTGGGTAGTGGTTGCTAGAGTTGCTTGCAGTAGGGACTCTTATATGTGGCTAGATAGCTACTTACTCATACTACCCATTCGTCCACTCGAAAGTAGTGGTAGTTGGAGTTGGGACAGTTGTCTTGTTTTGTTCACCCGGGTCACACGGGGTTGTGGTAGCAAGGTGTTCAGGTAGTGACCATACATATGCATCGTCGTGGACCCGCATATTTATGTTCGATGAATATTGCATATTCTTGTGATTGTTGCATATGATTGTACATTATCATATATATCATGTGCATGTGTCATACTGTTGTATGTGTTGTATTTGGGTATGAGTTGGATCAGATTATTATGGGCATTTGTTTATCATTATGATTCTACATTAGATGGATCAGGATAGTTTCCACATTCGATTATACATTGTTCATATGAGTATGAGTTGATCACAGGTGTGATATTATTCATGCTTATTATTGGTATATGTTATGTTGTTGTACATTTGTTCAGGATATTATAAGTCATGTCGTTGCAGACTTTCAGGTATGTCAGTATTTCACATTATGATCAGTTGATTAGTTGGTATATGCATTGATTATGATCATACTGGTGGACATCTGTTGTATCTTTAGACTGAATATCGTTGATCTCCATATGTGTTATGTTGTTCATGCACTATCTCTCATATTATCGCTGAGTTTTATACTCACCACCACAAACCCTGGGTTTCTTGTCTCCCAGGTAGCAGGTAGATGATTCATTGGAATGCTCAGGGCTCTACTAGTTGATTCTATCTCATCCGACTCTCGAGGGTTCAGTTTTTTGTTATTATATGTTTCGTATTTTGAATTTGAATTAATGTGGTGAAATTGTATTGTTGGTCATTTGTTTGGAGTTTGCATTTACCTTTATGGGTTCATTACGGTATTTCTTGTATATGTGGTTAGACATACCGGTATGCATTTTTTTGAGTTTATAACTCATATTGTGATAGTCTTCTGATGTTGTTTTCCATATATTTCATGTATGATGTGTGGCTGTGGCTATTTGGCTATGTATCGGTTGTATCTTATATTGTCACAACGGGGTGTCGTCTGACGGCCGAACAGAGTATACCTTCAAGGCGTGACAGTATTTGCTTCTTATATTTGATTATAGTTTATTGTTTATTGTTGTAATCATATTGTAAGAGGTTTCTCCACCTCCAGTGTGTAGCCGAGAAGGAGAAGGCATAGTGAGGATAGATCACTAGCTCTCCCATTGAGTAGGAACCCTAGTTCCAAATCACATAAAATACTTTTGTTGTGTGTGTGCTTGTTTTTATTCTTGTTATGAATTTCTATTGTTGTATATTCCGCTTCCCATTAAAAAGTTCTGTAGACAAGAATATCAACGAACGAAGCAAAAAATGTTATTCAAACCCCTCTAGCGCAACATCAATCCCCAACATGCTAGTCAAAGGCCCGCAATCCTTGATCGCTTTCATCGGGCAATTCACTAAGTGATCGCTTCCTCATTAGTGGTAAGAGATTCGATGCTTACAAAAAGTAAAGGATACTGTAACAACATTACTGCTCCCTATATGAAAATTAAGTACAAGAAAAATAACAAAATTATACCAACAAAAATAATAATGTGAAGAGGCACGATCAGAATTGTGACGTTTAGGCATGAGAGGTTGTTGTCTGCGAAGTTATGAGGGCAAGAGCCCTTGAGAAAAATTGATGAGTAGGGTTTGTGTTGAACCCTTCTTTTATAGACCACTAGCTTTGATAAATTCCAGATCTAATTCCTACTTAATTTGATCTTATCTTGAGGTGGCACCTTGCTCTTGACTGATCTAAATATCCTTACGTTTTGACTGATCCACATGTATCAATCGATTTTCATCCAACTAGTCGACTGCTAGTTTGTAGATCCTTCATAGTCGGCTGGATCACTAGGTGGTCAAAATTTGGCTAAGGTTCTAGACATAACCACTGGGTGCTCGATATTTGTACCAGGTGCTTGGTAGCAATGAGACTAGGTGCTCAGTTGCTTAACATGGTGCTCGATATTTATACTGGGTGTTTGACAATGATACTGGGTGCTTGACAGGAGCACATGGTGATCGGCTAGAGCACATGATGCTCGCCCATAACCCATGGTGCTCAGCCAGAGAACATGGTGCTCGACCAGAGCACATATTGCTCGTTCTCATCTAGTCTTCACCCTCATTACAAGATTAGCACAGTGTATACAACAAAAGTAATCATGATAATCCTTGACCGTTCGATCTCGACTTTTACCTTCCTTTGGAACCCTTAGTCGGATTGATGCCTAAGGTTGTCCCCGTATCAAGGACACGACCTTACCATCACTCCTCACAAGTAACTTACCTTTGCTTAACCTTGGTCCTCTTATCTGTTGCTTAGCATCTGATCCTTTGACCTCAGCTAAGACTATTTAAATTCTGCACACTTAACATAACATATAAGAAAACATTATGACTTAACTTTGAACATTTTCCATATTCAAAACTTAGTTTCGATTATTTGGTGCCCCTGTATCAACAATCTCTCCCTTTTTAATCTATGACAATATGATTAAAAGTTAAGGAGATAAATGCATTAACCACTTACTTTTCAAAAACTCCCCCATACTAATACCTCCTCCTTAATGTTTAGTGAGTTTTGAAAACAATAATCATAATTTCAAAGAAAACTTCTCTCTCTCCTTATCTTTTCTCTCTCCCCCTTTGATATATATCAAAAACAATGTATAAAAGAGAACATTTCCAAGTTGAATTTTGAAAAACAACTTAAGATTTAAAAAAAAATTAAGTTAAAAAACACTTAAGTATGAAGTAACAAATTTATGAATCCAAGCATGAGTCATTTAATTTAGAAAAATAATATTTTAACATAAACATTTAATAATTTTTCCTTATCATAATGTCCATCTTCGTTTTGACTCAAATGATATCAAATTATCACCTAGTATCGGTGAGAGTTAGTCACATAAATGATTAGTTTAAAGATTATACTCCATGATTCATATTGATGCACTTGTTCTACATCTGGAATCAGAAGTAAAGTCCTAACATCTCATGCCCATCTACGTGGCTCAGTATACAACTAAGTTAAACCTAAGTGTTGTGAGATGCATTGGCTTCTTAAATCTATAGGCTCAAAATTTCTAAGTAAGTCCTACACAAGTTCCAGAGAAAACAAAAGATAGATAATTAATATAAGTAAAACCAATTCCTACTCTACTAAACGCATCCCTAGTTTTCTTCTAAGTAAACTGAATTCAGCTTTAGGTAAGACTTTGGTGAATATGTCTGCTAGGTTCAATTTAGACTCCACATAATCAAGTTTTATATTACCATTAGTTACATGTTCCAAAACAAAATGATGTTTTACTTCTATGTTTTTAGTTCCTGAATGATGTATTGAATTTTTAGTTATATTGATTGAACTAATGTTATCTATCATGACTTTAGTGTACTTAAAGTTTAGTTAAAGTCATTTAGAGTGTGTTTCATTCAAAGAAGTTGAACTACACACTCACCGATTGCTATGTACTCTGCTTTGGTAGTAGATAATGCAATACAATATTGTTTCCTACTACACTGACTAACTAGACTTATACCGAGAAGTTGGAAGCTACCATTTGTACTTTGCCTATCAGCTTACAATCTACATAATATGAGTCAGAATACCGCTTAACTCAAAATTACTGGTCTTAGGCTACCATATTCCTACATTTAGTGTTCTTTTATATATCTAATTTTTTTTACTAAGGTTAAGTGCAATTCTTTGGCACAAGATTGAAATCTTGCCCATATACCTACTGCAAAAAGTATAGCAATTCTTTGGCACAAAATTGAAATCTTGCCCATATACCTACTGCAAAAAGTATATCACATCAACTTGCAGTCAAGTACAACAAACTACCTATTGCACTCCTATAGTGTTTTAAATCTACGTGGTCTTATACCAGTCGATCGAACTATCGACTTAGAACAGTCGACTGCCATGACATGGCAGTCGACTGGTGTCGAGAAATCCATCCGACACTTGGCCAAATGGCCAAGTTTCACCTAAGAGCTACCCTTCCCGGGTTACAATCGCTCACTCTCATCCCTCGGAGTCCCTCGCCTTCGAAGTTCTCTTCGTTCGCGGCCACGTCCCTCGGCAGCATCAAGCGCACGACTCTGCAATGCTCCTTCGCGTCTCTTGCCTCGAAGTCCACTTCCTCCGGCTTCACTCCAAGCTTCTCGTCCGACGGTCCCTCGGATGCTCCAAGCGCACGGCTTCCGCAAAGCAATCCTTCACCGACTCAAGGACCGAGTCATGAGATGTGAAACTCGCCACGGCTCCATGTGTGAATTACTAAGTCCTGCACGACTTCAACGCACATATCAAATCACAATAACACCCTAACTTAAACCCTTTGCCACACCATCAAAACCATATTAGGGCAAGAGATTGCCCTAACAATCTCCCCCTTTTTGATGTGTGGCAATCCGTTTAAGTTAGGTAAAAACATTTGATATAAATTTTTAAGGTAAGAAAGCATGTAAACATAAACATGATATAGCAACATGCAACTCCCCCTTAATCCATGAAATTCTCTCTACAAATTCTCAATTTTCTCCCCCTATCATAATTTACTTAAACATAATCAATTCTCCCCCTTTGACACATAAGTTCCCTCCTTAGTTTGTTTTATTTGTAAACCTAAGAAAAAAGTGAGTTCACCTACTAGACTCATTTCAAACTCACTCTCCATCAGTGAGACAAATTCATTTAAAAATGAGGCATTTGTTGAGACAAATACTATATCATCTACATAAATTTGAGCTATAAATATTTCTTGACCTAAGGTTTTTACAAATAGAGTTGGGTCAACTAGTCCTTGCTTAAATCCTTTAGATATTAATTGAATAGTTAGTCTCTCATACCATGCGCTAGGTGCTTGTTTTAATCCATATAAGGCTTTCCTAAGTTGAATACATTGTTAGGTTGATCTAGGTCTTCAAATCATGGTGGTTTGTTTACATATATCTCCTATTTGATGAAACCATTTAAGATTGTTGACTTAACATCCATTTGATATAACCTAAAATCCTTATGCATAACATAGGCTAACAACATCCTAATCGACTCAATGTTGGAATGCATACTGAAAGCCTAGCTCTTTTTGTATGAACATTTTTATTTTGAAATAAGAATCACATGATCATTGTTTGCACTTTATATTTATTATATGTTTGTATATTTTCTAATATTTAACATTGTAGATAACATGGTGCTTGGTGTGGCACAGAAGATCATGTTATCAGTCCCTTGTAGAATATAAGTAGAGGCTCACAACCAAGATGGTTTTGGACAAACCATTGACATGGTTGTAGTGTAGCTTGGTATTGTTTTGTCTTGAACATAGAGTTACACTAGTACACTTAGGTGTATTGAGCAGGACCGACATAGAGGTGATTCAATTTATTGCTGACTACATAATTGAATCGAACCTCGGATATTATGTTGTACATGCTCTTAATCCCGATATAATAACGGGCACATGTACTTAGTATTTATTTCTTTGATTTACCAAAGGGTGAGATTTCTATGGATTAAATCAATATGCCCGGTAAGTTGGGAAATGATATTATTTACATAGTGTGCCATTGATTATAGGAGGAAACCGTGTCCTATATATTAGGTTGATGATGTCCCCTTGAGGAGCTCATAAGGTTCATCATGTAAACCCTGCAGGTTGACTTAGTCAACATGATGATAAGGTTGAGTGGTACTACTCGAGGAGTTAGATGTTAATTAATTGATGGTTAGTAAATCAATTAATTGACGGACATTCAATATCTTAAACACGGGGAGATGGATGTACAAATAATATATGGAGCCCATATTAATTTATGGGGGTTGGTGAGGTAGTTCAATGATGATCCTCTAGTGGAATGGAACATCATTGATGGATCAAGTTTGTGTGGTTCCGATCCATCGGGTGGCCAAAACCCAACTCCTCCTCATGGTCCCTATCGTAGCCTAATATAAACCTCATGAAGTCTAGATCAAATGATGGAAAACAAATCTCTAGATCCGACGGTTGGGATTAAATCCCTAGAACCGACTGTGGAGATTAAATCTCTAGATCCGACGGTTGGGATTAAAACCCTAGAACCGACGATTGAGATTAAATCTCTAGATCTGATGGTTCGGATTAAAACCCTAGAATCGACGGTTGAGATTAAATCTCTAGATCCGACGGTTGGGATTAAATCCCTAGAACCGACGGTGGAGATTAAATCTCAAGATCCGACGGTTGAGATTAAAACCTTAGAACCGACGGTTGAGATTAAATCTCTAGATCCGACGGTTGGGATTAAAACCCTAGAACCGACGGTTTAGATTAAATCTCTAGATCCGACGGTTGAGATTAAAACCCTAGAACCGACGGTGGAGATTAAACCAAGGCCTAAACCTAACTCTATATATGGGAGATTGGGTTGGGCGGCAACTAAGTTTTTTGGTTGGATGATGGATGCTAAGGAGATTAGGGTTTTGCCTAGCCTTGCTTGGGCGGCAAGAAACCCTAAGGAGGAAACCCTAATTAGGGTTTGGCTCCTTTTGTTGGGCGGCCAAGGTTAGGAAAGAAGGGTGGGCGGCAACATGTGGAAGATCTCTTCTTCTTCCTTGAAGGTAGCTAGCTCCTAGATCTCTTCTCTCCACCATGGTTGGGCGGCAAGAAAGCCTAAGGAGGAAACCCTAATTAGGGTTTGGCTCCTATGGTTGGACGGCGAGGGATTGCAAGGAAGTTGGGCAGCAACTATAGGAGAGGAGCTCTTCCTCTTCCTTGGGTGTGGCCGGCTCCTTCCTCTATTCCCTCCACCGTGGCCGGCGCCCAACATATTCCCTTTCTTCTCTTCACTCCATCTTGGCTGGCGACACTAGAAGCTAGGGTTTGTCCCTAGTTCGGTTCCTTGGTTGTTTCCATATTATTCTCTCTATTCTTGGGGTCGGCGGGATCAATCCTTTGTGGATTGGTGGTTGGCTCAAGCAAGAAGGGAAAGAGAGTTCTTCTTTCTTTGAATTGAAGAAGACCTAGGAAGCTTCAACTTGTGGAGGATCTTCGCCCACACGAAGTCTACAAGGAGGTTAGGACATATGATAGAAGATCAAGAGGTATAAAAGTTTTACAACTTTTATTATTGTTCTTTGCATGTTCTTATTGATATGTTAGCTTATGTTCTTTATGTTAGTATATGTTGATTATACTAGTTTACATTTGTATGTATTTGTATAATCATGGACCCTGAAGACAAACACAAAAACCGGCGATCCGTCCGTCGTCTCTTCCGCGGCTAACCGACTAGAAGAGTTGTGTTGCTCGAACAACTAGTTTGTTCAAACGATCGCTCAAGTCATTAGCACGACGACGAATTGGTTGTTCTTAGGAAACTCATCCCATCCGGATTAGTTTTCATTTGTTGAAAATTTTAATCCGGGGACATGGGATCCGATGAGCATTCCGAGGGCTAGCATGATTTCCAACAATTGGTATCAGAGCCACGGTTTCCGGTTTTGTGTGTTTTGGATTCGGTTACTTTCACGCACTTATCATATATTGTGTATGCCGGATAATAGTAGGATGTGCGTAGGATAACTTTTTGGTTGCAGGCATAAGATCCAACTATTATGGCTATATATAAGTGTATGTGATTGCATGTGTGTGTGATTGTATATTATTTGAATCCTCGGGGTTGACGAGGCTAAATTAGTATTTAATTTTTGTAATTGAATATGACATTGTTTAGCCACTCTTTATTTTATTTTACTTTCGATCTAGATTTCATGTACACTCCCTCATGGAGTATAGGATCGATGGATGTAAAATAAAATAGGTTTTATTCTCAGCTCGGATCTCCGGATGGCTCGTACATGGCGTAGGAGGAGTGGACGAGGTGGCGACACGGCGGGATGCATATTGGAGAACAAAGCCATAATAGTTGGAAAAATTATATTTTTTTCCCATATTTATTGCTGATTTGTTTTATATGCATGTTGTGTGTGCTAGAAAATTCCTCATTTTCAATTTACTAAGTGGGAGAGGGATATTTTAATTAATTCCCGCGACCTCCATTACAATTTGACGTGTGATGCAACAAACTTGCGTGTCGGCTCTGAGTGCCTTCTTCCCTGCGGATGAGTTTGTTTGTGGATCACTAGGTCAAATAATGGTTATAGGAAATTATCTAGGAGCGTGTGTACTTCCACAGCGGTAACGCACATAATCCAAAATAATTCCCTTAGTATCGTGTAATGGTGCACACTTAGATGCAAATAAAGGTATCCTCCCCATTGGAGTCACTGCTTTTATTTGTAGGGTCAAAGAGGAACCAACTATTAATTTTATTTGTTAAAAAGTAAGGTTGACAAGATAATAAAATTATGGGTAAAACCTCCTCTTACAAATGTAGAATTCGTATACGTCCACACAGCGTGGCATGCGATATTCTCAGTGTTTTGAGGTGTTGGTTGATTTCGGAATTTTATTGTTTTGAGGAATCAATAATATTTGAAATCTAAAGTAATGATCTATGTGATTCTTAGGATTTTCAAAAATGACTTTCAGTCCACTTACTATGATACTAAAGGAAATAAACTTACTGTACTCAAATAATGTTGATTGGAAAGAATCTAGATATTATCTTATCTGCTAAGAAGTACAAGTATGCACTCTTCAAAGAGTGTCCTCAAGCCATGGTTGCTCAAAAAGGTTTCTACTTCTAAGCCGAAAGGCAAGAAGAAGGAGAAACAAGGTGGAGCAAAGATGGTGGGAGGATCTCAGGGAAGAGTGAAGAAGCCGAAAGGCAAGTACTTCATTTGCAAGCAGGATGGACATTGGAAGAAGGACTGTCCCAATCCAAAACAGAACAAAGGGGTTCCAGGAAACCCGATGACTAACTAAAGGGGATATTACCATTTACTTGGGCAATGCCATGATGGTAGCGGCTATTGCAGTGGGAGAAGTTTTATTTATCTCTTGAGAATAATAAAACTTTGGTTCTGGAAAATTCCCTTTATGTACCTTTATTTAGAAAGAATTTAGTTTAAGTTTCTAAATTATTATGGATGGATATTTATTTCTTTTAATGACAGAGTTGTTATAAAAGGAATAGGGAGAATATCTATTCAGGTACATTGAAAGGAAATTTGAACCAAAACCTCCCACGATGCAAATTGAAGTTAATAACTCATCTTCTAATTCCAATAAGAGAAAAGAACCTTCGAAGATGAACCAAACATATCTTTGGCTTCTTAGGCTTAGTCACATTAACCTAAGCAGAATTCAAAGGTTGAAAGCTGATGGACCTTTGGGTTCATTAGTGGTGGAGGATCTCCCAACCTACGAATCTTGCTTGGAGGGTAAGATGACCAAGAGGCCTTTCAAAGCCAAGGGGTATAGACCCAAAGATGTATTGGAATTGGTTCATTCTGATTCATATGGTCCTATGTCTATCCAGGCAAGAGGTAGTTTTAAATATTTCGTCTTTTTCATAGACAATTATTCAAGATGACACTACGATCTGATCGTAGTGGTGAATACCTCTTGGGAGAGTTTAGGAATTACTTATCAGAGGCTGGGATTCAATTCCAATTGTCTGCACCTGGCAGACCCCAACAGAATGGTGTAGCAGAGCGAAGGAATAGGACTCTTATGGAGATGGTTAGATCGATGATGAATTATTCCGACTTGCCAGATTCATTCTAGGGGATATGCTCTAGATACGACGGCGTACATTCTGAACTTGGTTCCATCTAAATCAGTGCCTTATACTCCCACAGAGTTGTGGAGTGGGCGGAAGCCTAGTCTAAGACATATTCGGATATGGGGGAGTCCAGCACATG
Organism: Wurfbainia villosa; assembly: GCA_025175895.1. Classification (NCBI taxonomy): domain Eukaryota; kingdom Viridiplantae; phylum Streptophyta; class Magnoliopsida; order Zingiberales; family Zingiberaceae; genus Wurfbainia; species Wurfbainia villosa. The sequence continues at coordinate 103,488,795 of CM045996.1, forward strand.
TGCTGAAGGCTGATGTTGGTAAGTTGGAACCTCGTACAGAAATGTGCTTGTTTGTTGGCTATCCTAGGGGAACGAAGGGTGGTTTATTTTATAGTCCTAGAGATCAGAGGGTGATCGTTAGTACGAATGCCAGATTTCTAAAGGAGGACTATGTGATCAACCACAAGCCCACGAGTAGGATTGTTCTTGAGGAGTTGACAGGGGAAGTCCCGACTTCAGTACCACCGGTACAAGAGGATATACCACATGTTACTGCACCGCGTGTCACAGAGGATAAACAGGTGATACTTTGTCGTAGTGGGAGGGTTGTGAGACAGCCTGATAGATTCATGTTCTTGGGAGAATCTTTCGATTTGGTCCCTGGCGATCATGAACCTGATCCCTGGACATATGACGAGGCAATCCAAGATAAAGATGCAGCATCTTTGCAAAGTGCAATGAATACTAAGATTGAATTTATGGATTCAAATCAGGTCTGGGAGCTCTTATGCATAGCAGCTCATATGGATTATGAGGTGTGACAGATGGATGTCAAGACAGCTTTCCTTAATGGAAGTCTTGAGGAGAACATCTATATGAAGCAACCAGAGATTCATTGCTAAGGGTAAAGGGCATCTTGTATGTAAGCTTAATCGGTTCATTTATGGATTGAAACAAGCTTCGAGGTCTTGAAACATCCGCTTTGATGAGGTAAATCCAGATATATGGATTTATTCAATGTCTGGATGAGTCTTGTGTATACAAGAGATGTGACAGAAACGTAGTGGTATTTCTTGTACTATACGTAGATAATATTTTGATAGTTGAAAACAATATCGGAATGTTATCGGACGTAAGGGTATGGTTGTCCAAACAGTTTTGAAGGACTTGGGAGAAGTGGGACACATCCTTGGGATCAAGGTTAGTGTGCTAATCCCATGCTTCATACATAGACACGATTATGGATCGTTTTAGCATGCAAAACTCCAAGAAAGGTTTTCTACCTTTCAGGCATGGAGTTCCTTTATCTAAGGAGATGTGTCCTAGATCATCTGAGGAGATAAAGGAGATGAAGGCGGTTCTTTATGCTTCGGCAGTAGGAAGCCTCATGTATACGATGCTATGTACGAGACTCGATATCTGCTATGCCGTGGGCATGGTCAGCAGATATCAGAGTAATCCAGGACAGGGACATTGGACTGCGGTAAAGCATATATTGTAGTGCCTGAGAAGGACTAGGGATTATATGCTAGTTTACCGGGCAGACCAATTACTCCCTGTGGGTTACATAGATTCCGATTTCCAATCTGATAGGGATAACAGTAAGTCTACCTCAGGTTTTGTGTTTACTTTAGGAGGTGGAGCCATTGTATGGAGGAGTGCCCAACAGAAATGCGTGGTGGACTCCACCATGGAAGCTGAGTATGTGGCAGCCTATGAGGCCGCCAAAGAAGCTGTGTGGTTCAGGAACTTCCTGATGGACTTGGATGTGATTCCTGGTTTTCCCAGAACTATCACAATTTATTGTGATAATAATGGTGACGTTTCAAACTCGAAGGAACCACGAGCCCATAAGACTAATAAACACATAGAGTGCGAGTACCACCTGATATGAGAAATCGTAAAGAAAGTAGAAGTTGTTGTCGCCTAGATTGCATCAGAGGATGACCTGGTAGACCCCTTTCACTAAGGCCCTTCTAGCGAGAGCTTTGATAGGCATGTGGAGGGAAGGGGAATCAGATGTATGGCAGTGTGATGACAGCATAGTCTTTTAGTATAAGTGGGAGATTGTTGGAATGTATACTGAAAGCCTAGCACTTTTTGTATGAACATTTTTATTTTGAAATAAGAATCACATGATCATTGATTGCACTTTATATTTATTATATGCTTGCATATTGTCTAATATTTTACATTGTAGATAACATGGTGCTTGGTGTAGCACAGAAGATCATGTTATCAGTCCCTTGTAGAATATAAGTAGAGGCTCACAACCAAGATGGTTTTGGACAAACCATTGGCATGGTTGTAGTGTAGCTTGGTATTGTTTTGTCTTGAACATAGAGTTACACTAGTACACTTAGGTGTATTGAGCAGGACCGACATAGAGGTGATTCAATTTATTGCTGACTACATAATTAAATCGGACCTCGGATATTATGTTGTACATGCTCATAATCCCGATATAATAACAGGCACATGTACTTAGTATTTATTTCTTTGATTTACCAAAGGGTGAGATTTCTATGGATTAAATCAATATGCCCGGTAAGTTGGGAAATGATATTATTTACATGGTGTGTCGTTGATTATAGGAGGAAACCGTGTCCTATATATTAGGTTGATGATGTCCCCTTGAGGAGCTCATAAGGTTCATCATGTAAACCCTGCAGGTTGACTTAGTCAACATGATGATAAGGTTGAGTGGTACTACTCGAGGAGTTAGATGTTAATTAATTGATGGTTAGTAAATCAATTAATTGACGGACATTCGATATCTTAAACACGGGGAGATGAATGTACAAATAATATATGAAGCCCATATTAATTTATGGGGGTTGGTGAGGTAGTTCAATGATGATCCTCTAGTGGAATGGAACATCATTGATGGATCAAGTTTGTGTGGTTCCGATCCATCGGGTGGCCAAAACCCAACTCCTCCTCATGGTCCCTATCGTAGCCTAATATAAACCTCATGAAGTCTAGATCAAATGATGGAAAACAAATCTCTAGATCCGACGGTTGGGATTAAATCCCTAGAACCGACGGTGGAGATTAAATCTCTAGATCCGACGGTTGGGATTAAAACCCTAGAACCGACTGTTTAGATTAAATCTCTAGATCCGATGGTTGGGATTAAAACCCTAGAACCGACGGTTGAGATTAAATCTCTAGATCCGACGGTTGGGATTAAATCCCTAGAACCGATGGTGGAGATTAAATCTCTAGATCCGACGGTTGGGATTAAAACCCTAGAACCGACGGTTGAGATTAAATCTCTAGATCCGACGGTTGGGATTAAAACCCTAGAACCGACGGTTGGGATTAAAACCCTAGATCCGAAGGTTGAGATTAAAACCCTAGAACCGACGGTGGAGATTAAACTAAGGCCTAAACCTAACCCTATATATATGGGAGATTGGGTTGGGCGGCAACTAAGTTTTTTATTTGAATGATGGATGCTAAGGAGATTAGGGTTTTGCCTAGCCTTGCTTGGGCGGCAAGATACCCTAAGGAGGAAACCCTAATTAGGGTTTGGCTCCTTTGGTTGGGCGGCCTAGGTTAGGAAAGAAGGGTGGGCGGCAACTTGTGGAAGATCTCTTCTTCTTCCTTTAAGGTGGCTAGCTCCTAGATCTCTTCTCTCAACTATGGTTGGGCGGTAAGAAAGCCTAAGGAGGAAACCCTAATTAGGGTTTGGCTCCTATGGTTGGACGGCTAGGGATTGCAAGGAAGTTGGGCAGCAACTATAGGAGAGGAGCTCTTCCTCTTCCTAGGGTGTGGCCGGCTCCTTCCTCTATTCCCTCCACCGTGGCCGACACCCAACATAATCCCTTTCTCCTCTTCACTCCATCTTGGCCGGCAACACTAGAAGCTAGGGTTTGTCCCTAGTTCGGTTCCTTGGTTGTTTCCATATTATTCTCTCTATTCTTGGGGCTGGTGGCATCAATCCTTTGTGGATTGGTTGTTGGCTCAAGCAAGAAGGGAAAGAGAGTTCTTCTTTCTTTGGATTGAATAAGACCTAGGAAGCTTCAACTTGTGGAGGATCTTCGCCCACACGAAGTCTACAAGGAGGTTAGGACATACGATAGAAGATCAAGAGGTATAAAAGTTTTACAACTTTTATTATTGTTCTTTGCATGTTCTTATTGATATGCTAGCTTATGTTCTTTATGTTAGTATATGTTGATTATACTAGTTTACATTTGTATGTATTTGTATAATCATGGACCCCGAAGACAAACACAAAAACCGGCGATCCGTCCGTCGTCTCTTCCGTGGCTAACCGACTAGAAGAGTTGTGTTGCTTGAACAACTAGTTTGTTCAAGTGATCGCTCAAGTCGTTAGCACGACGACGAATTGGTTGTGCTTAGGAAACTCATCCCATCCGAATTAGTTTTCATTTGTTGAAAATTTTAATCCGGGGACATGTGAGCCGATGAGCATTCCGAGGGCTAGCATGATTTCCAACACTCAAGTCTATCTACTGGTGCATAAGTTTCATCATATCTAATCCCTCTACTTCATTAAAACCTTTTGCTACCATCCTAACCTTATTCCTAACTATCTCACCTTTGTCATCAAGTTTGTTTTGAAATACCCATTTTGTACCTATGATGGTTATGTCTTTAGGTGTTAGTACTAACTCCCAAACTTGATTTTTTGTGAATTGGGCTAACTCTTCTTGCATAGCAATGATCCAATCAGGGTCAAGAAGAGCTTGATCTATGGTTTTGGGTTAAATTTTAGATATAAGTAAGATCTAGTTTATATTTCTATAGAATGCCCGAGTTCGAACACCTAGTTTTGGGTAACCTAATACTCACTACAAGAAAAATGGTATTTAGCAATGAATTTTTAATCACTAACATATAATATTCGCCGCTAAATCACATTAACGACGATAAAATTTGGTCGCTAATTTCATCGCAATAAGCTTATCTCTAATATAATTTAACGCTAAAAAATTATAATTTCTGTAGGATCGGATTTATTTGAGAGAGGGGTGAATCTCGGAATAAAAATTTTCTTTTCGTATTTTAAAACTTATCAAGGGTATGCAGCAGAATTAAATAAGAAAAAATATAAAGATAAAGAGACAATTATTTTACTTGGTTGACAACCCTAGCCGAGTTGCTACTCCAAGGACCATAGCTCTCCGAAAGCTACCTCAATGGGCAATCCACTAAATTGCCCTTCGATTCGAAAACTCTCGACTTCAGAGGGATTCGCTTTTTATAAATATTGATAGAAAGGTAACAAGATAACTTCTATTTAAATTATAGTACATAAAGAAAAATTACCACAAATTAAAATATACCGACACTTAGAAGATTTAGAAGTGGAGCACGGAGTGTCAGAGTTGTGTCATTGCAATGAAATGAAGCCTCTGCGGATGAAAAACACTTGAAACAACATTTTGACTTGGTAGAGAGATATTCTTCGAAGCTTGTCGTGCATTTCTTTTATCATCCTTTTCAAGTCGACTCCAAATCAGCCCGTCGATTTGGTACATCGGCCTTTCCAATCGACTTGACCTATTCCAGTCGACTCGCGGTCACTAGGCTCCGCATCGAGAAATTTGTCTTTCCAGTTGACTGGACCTCCCTAGTCGACTGGAGCTCTTGCCATCTTGGTCACCAGATCTTCGGTCGATCACTAGCTCAAAACTATCAACTGGGTATTCTAGTCGACTGGATTCTTTCCAATCAATTGGATCTAGTCGATTGTATTCTTTCCAATCGATTGGATTCTAGTAGACTGTATTCTTTCCAGTCGATTGGATTCTTTCTAATCGACTTGAAACATACAAAACCAGATTATCTCAATATACAATATAATATGAATTAGCAGTAGTAATACTTTCCGATCTCGACTTATTACTCCCATGTGGACTATCCATCGGATCGACGCCTACCTTACCACCTACAGAGGACTCGACCTCACCTCTTCACTCGAGGCTTACCTGTCGGCTGTCCAGCCGGACTTACCATACTTGACATTCGATCTGACCTACCAGGGCTTCTCGCCAGCTGTTTAGTCTCCCTGACCTAATTGGACTTCCTGCCGATTGTCCGGTCTTTTGACCCAATCAATTTTCATGCCAGATGTCCAGTCTTCTGACTCATCTAGAATTCCTACCTGGTGTCTGGTCCTCCTGATCTGTCAAGGCTTCTGCCTTGTATCCTTTCAATATGACCTACTAGTCCCTTCCTGTTAAGCCTGCACACTTAACACTAATAATAAAACACAAGTAAATCCTAACTTTAACTATAGTCCATACATCAAAACTAAGGAGTGATGCTCCCTACATCAACAATCTCCCTCTTTTTGATGTATGACAATACATTGATTAAAGTTAGAAGAATTTATATTGCAATGCATTAAGTTCATATATTCACATGAAATGCATCAACCTCAAGTATAAAGTTTAAGTTCAAATGCAATGAATGAAGTCATGAAATGTATTCTTAATAATTGTATTCACTTTAAGCTAACTTTAAACCTCTCTCTCCCCCTTTGGCATACATCAAAATACCATTATCTTTCAAATGTCAAAATTTAAGCTTTTTCAAAATACTTAATCTTTTCATAAGCTTTTAAAGTTTATAAGAATTTCAAAATAATACTTAAGCTTTTCCACCACACTGTACATGAGCTTTTCAAAGATATTGCATAAATTTCTAAAAAATTTTGATTAAATTTCATAAGCTCTTTATTAGTACTTAGATTTTTTAAAAAAATCACTAGTTTTTCAAGCTAAGCATTTCAAAATAAGCTAAGTCATATAAGATTTTAAAGTTGAGCTTTAGAAACTAAGTTTTTCAAGCTAACTCATCAAGATTATCAAGGTATGTAAGCTTTAAGCATTTTCAAAATACTTTTCAAAATTTTTAAACTTAAAATACTTAATCTTTTCAATCAGTATTTCAAAAGTACATAAGCTTTACAAATGACTTAATCTTCTCAAAGTAAGCTTTTTTAAACCAAGTATTCAAAATAAGTTTTATAATAGACAAGTTTTTTTTAAAGGATATTAGTGTTTCAAAATTTGAAAGATTTTTAAAATTTTTGAAAGCACCAAAAATTTAAAGTGTTTCAAAATTTTTCTCCCTCTCAATAAAAGCTAGAGTCCCCTTTAATTGTTTCCTCCCCCTTAATTAGAGCTTTTAATAATTTTAAAATTGGTTTCTCCCCCCTTTAAAGTAATAATGTTTTTAAGGTAATGAAAATGAAATAAGGGATGTCCAAGCATGAATTCCTATTCATGAAATTTGCATATATATTTTATCTTGAGTTTTTTTTTAACATTTTGAGGTATTTTCAAAAGTATCAAAACTCCCCCTTAGCATATTCGTTCCATAAACTTTTGAATGTCATAAATTCCCCCATACATCAAATCCTAAGTAGTACTTCTTGTGCATTTTAAACTTGAAATTAGTCTTCTAAGAGGATGTTCTCTTTTTATCATTAGTTTGAAAAAATTCATATTAAAATATATTTTTTAGATTTTTAAAAACAATGTTCAAGATAGTTTCTCATAAAGGATTCTAAACATAGATTCTATCATGATTTGTTTAGATTAAAAAAATATTTTTAGTTTAGACTTAGCTTAGCTAATTCTCATTTTCCAAATTTAGGTAAAGCTAAGTTACTTAGAAAGGAATTGTTTGAGTATCAAGTAACTAAGCAATACTTAGATTGATAAGCCCAATTTCAAGTTCAAGTGAATCACTTGAGTTATTCTTTTAATTTTTCTATCTCACCCTTAAGAGTATTTCTCATCCAATTTCATTTTAAAACTTAATTTAATATTTTTTTATTTTGGAAAAGGTATCGAATAATTTATAATTTTACACAACAAATCTTTTAGGCTCCCTCTAAATTTTTGATCTCCCCCCTAAAGTAACATTTTATGCTTATATTTAAGTTCTTTTGAAAATAGTTAGAATACAATTTTGAATGTGAAACTCCCCCTAGAATTATGTTTTTATTTTATGTTTTCAAAATAAGATTTTCAAAAATATCTTAACTCCCCCTTAATCTCATTCTTGTGCATGTAAAAATGCAATCTTACTCAAGGACTTTCCAAACATGGATCCTATTGAATACATGAATGTTTTGAAAATTTGAATAATGCTAAACTAACTTCCCCTTTGAATTATGTTGATTTACTTAGGATTAGGGTCGAGTTGATTAGAATTGAGTTGATTAGGGTTGAATTAATTATGGTTGAGTTGATTGAGTTGATTAGGGTTGAGTTGATTGAGATGAGTCGATTAGAGTTGAGTTGTTTGAGTTGATTAGAGTTTAGTTGATTGGAGTTGATTAGGGTTGAGTTGATTAGAGTTGAGTTGATTAGAGTTGAGTTGATTAGGGTCGAGTTGATTAGAGTTTAGTTGGTTAGAATTGAGTTGATTATGGTTGTGTTGATTAAGTTGATTAAGTTAATTGGGTTAAGTTGATTAAATTTAGTTGATTTGAGTGAATTGTTTAAGTTTAGTTGAGTTGAGTTGAGTAAATTGGTTAAGTTTAGTTTAGTTCTAATTCATCTCACCTAATCTAAGTTTTCAATACACGTTAATCCTAAGGGTTTTGTTAGATGAAGATTTATTTTTATCTTAATTAATTTTATTGATAAATTTCAAAGTTTTTAAACTTTTGATAGATTCAAGTTTTTCTTGAGCTAATCAAGTAGATTTTTCTAAAATTGACTTCCAGGTCGTGGCGAGACATATGACCTTCTTAAATATCAGATGGACCACTTCCTATACAAAGTTAATGAAGGAATCAAATACTTGACTCATTTTGGACTAAGCTTTGGTCTAACTAGTTAAAGACTTAGTGTGTTAACTTCGGTCAGCTTCACTCGACTTAGTGCACCAGGTCGTGGCGAGGCATATGACTTTTTTGGATATTTGATGGACCACTTCCTAGACATGCACCTTGAAGAGTTTCTCTAACTTACTATCAGTTCACTTCGTTTTAGTACTAGGTTATTCAAGTTTAACTAATTTGATTATTATCTAGTCCATTCTAAATTAAGTAATTAATAACTAACTAAGCATGCAAGAGTCTTATCTAATTAAGGAAACAAGCACAGAGTTAGCTCCCCCTGCGTAGTAGCTCAGATGGGTCTTGTTCACTAAGTGAACTTGTCCTTTGGGAATCAAAAATTGGTTCGGTCCAACTTGGTTGACTAAGCTAGTCTTAAGAACTAAAATCCTAATATCTCTTTTGATCTTGAGTTAATCCTTTTCTTACTCCGCATGACACCAACCCTCGATCTTTGTTTGTTTCAACATTAGGAATGAGTAAATTCGAATATTGAGATCCAATACGAACAATTAGAATCACTTAGTAGGCCGTAATCAAATATCAGTCCCTGTGTGATCATTTTTTTTAATACTTGACGACAACTATGCTCTTGCGGGTGTGCACACGTCGAGCATTTGGCTCCATAGTTGAGGGCTCGATTTGCGCATTCATCAAGTCTTTCATCGGTCATGTCGCGACATCGCAAAACACTAGAAAAAAAGTTTTTGAGTATTTATGGAATGCCAGAGCCATCTCTATATATAGAAAGGATCACATCGAGAAAAGAGGACAGAGGGTGCCCTAAAAACCACCTAAAGCTTGAGATTTGGAGGAGGAGAACAAGGAGAATCAAGGACAACGACGAGAGTCCATCCATAGAAGTGAAACCAAGATGCAACTTCAACCAAAGTGGAGGACTTTCCTTTCAGATTTAGATTTCTTTGTTGTATTTATTTTTATCTCAATGTCTTGTAATTGTTTCCCTATTAGTATGTAGTAGATCTCTAGATTCTAGGATTATGAAGTAACTATATGTTTGTTAAACATTGTTATGCAATGAATTCTAATTTTTAATTGCAATTTGTGTGTCCGAGTTTGATGATGATGATTGGTTTTGTTCTTGATCTACCATGCATAGTTGATGTGGGCACCAAAAGCATTCATATCAAAATCTCGGGGAATTTAAGAAGAATCGAAACGTGAACTTTACCCCATAAACCGTAGGAATCTAAGATGTGAAAGAGGAGGTTTTGAAAGTATGTTTACCTCTTGGGGGGAGAGCTTAGGACATCCTAGAGCCCATTGAACCTCTTCCAACTAGAGGCCGAAAAGTAGGAGAAAATAATTAGCAAGGATTGTGAGACCACATGATAAGGGTAACCCATTGATAGCAACTTCATGAGTTCTGTAGATCCAAAAGGGAAACTTTAGTTTGGAATTGACAATTCTCGTATAGTTCCAAAAGTCCACCAAGATTAAACAAGATCATCTACCCACACAATAAATCATAGAGAACTTGGGGGCATATTTAAACGGCATGTTCAACATCATATAGGTGAAACCGAAATCCTAGGATTCCTTTTGAACTTGAGTTAATCATTTTCTTACTCCGCGTGACACCAACCATTGAGCTTTGTTCATTTCAACACTAGGATAGAGTAAATTCCAATACTGAGATCTAGTCTGGACAAATGGAATCACATAGTAGGTCGATGATTGAATATCTGTCCCTATGGGATTGATATTATTTTCATTACATGATGACAACCATGCACTTGTGGATGTGCTCACATCAAGTCTTTGGCTCCATAGCTGAGGGCTTGGTTAGTTCATTCACTAAGTTTTTTTGTGTTGTTGTCAAGGATGGATTAATTCGTTATTAGTCAAAAAGTTTATTGATTGGATTAGACTTAGTTTTTCTTAGTCTTAGCATCATAAATCTAGCAATTTTCTTTTCAACTATTTCACTAGTACGAGTTTGCACTCATCATTTTTCTATTTATTTTTGATCTATTCTAGGGGTATTTTCCAATTTCGTTGTATGTGTAGGCATAAGAGGACTTATAATTTGCATCTGATTGATCCAGAGATTGACCAAACTTTCCATCACAGACGATCCGAACATAAAGAGATGGAAGGGAATAGAGGACCTCCAAATAACTACTTGGCAAATGTAGGGAATAGTTCTCTGCGAGATTATGCAGCACCAAACATGAGAGGGTTGTGATCCAGCATAATTTGCCTGACCATAGAGGCTAATAAGTTCAAATTCAAGATGACACTCATACATATAGTCGAACAAAAACAATTTGGTGGAACAGCGGTGGAGTACCCGAATTTGCACTTGGAAATATTTATGGAGATTTGCTTGACAATGAAGTTTAATGGAGTTCCTGCCGATGCCAACAGATTGAGTCTATTTTCTTTTTCTCTAAAGGACAAAGAGAAGACATGACTGCATTCTCTACCTGCATGAAGCATAACTTCATGGGTGCAATGCGAGCAACAATTTTTGAATAAGTTCTTTCAACCTTGAAAGACCCCTTACATAGACCATTTAATTACTAGCTTTCGGGAGAATGAGGGGGAGTCTCTATTTGAAGCTTGGGACATGTTTAAGAGTATTCTCAATCAGTGCCCTCATCACGGACTTGAGCAGTGGCTAGTGATTCACACTTTCTACAATGGGATCACATATGTGATGTACAGTTAACCCACAAGCACACGGTCATCATCAAGTAATAAAAATATTGATCCCACATAGACTTTGTAAAGTACTAGTTTTTTTGCTAAGGAAGATTATCTAGAAGAATTAATTGGTTAAGTAATGGTCAAGTAAGGAAGATCAGAGTAAAGAATTTCTTTTGAGATCTATCCTAAGATGTCGGTTGTGTTGTTATATCAGTTATCAAGGAGAGATTCCCAAGTATTGGTATGTATTCATGATGAAGACACATTCTAAGGTAATCATTATCCTCTCTCGAGGTTGTAATGATATATTAGGTAGACACAATTCCTACTTTCCTCTGTATTCAAACTCAAGCGACCTTGTTACCTAGAATCCTTTCACTATATTTAGGCAGTCAAAACCTTAGTTATACTACCGGTGAATAATAAGAATGTGTCCATATAAATCTTTGATGCTCTTAAAATCCACAAGAGGTTTAATTAGTTCACGATGTCCATTCATAGATAACCTTTATCGTTGCAGGAACTTGTCACTAGAACCCCACGAAATTATCTAGACTTGAATAGTTACTTGAAACTAAATTCTCACGTTTACTTCTATGGACCAAGGGTTGTGGTTTACAGCTATGTACGTCCCTTAACCCCTAAGAACACATGGAAGAGTGGCAAGCAATTATGTAATTTTTAATCCAAAAACACACGATAGAACTAATACACGAAATACATATTAATAAATAAAAAGAATCATCCAAGAGAACATGACATAGAGCTACTCCCTAATCCTAGGACCAAGGATAATTACTCCATAGTTGGGAAAGAAGAAGACATCAAAGTATAGAAAGACATCCGATACTACAAGAGAATAAGAGTAAAAACTAGACTAGTCGGCGTCGTAGAGGCTTTTTCCTGTCCTAGAGTTTGTCCTCCTCGATCCTTCTGAATCCTTTCCCCTTCTACTCCTCCTCCTGATCGGATTCCCTTCCTCCTTAACTCTAGGGGTTTTTATAGACTTTTCTGGAGAGAAAATTGGGAAATAAGTTGAAAGAAATTTAGAACAACCTTGAGAAAATTTGGGATTTGGGTTATCCCATGGAACGACCATGCCATTTGTCACGACACTGTTGGTGCAGAGAGCACCACTCCTTAGTTTTAATGTATGGACCATAGTTAAAGTTAGGAATTACTTGTGGTTTAATTATATGTGTTAAGTGTTCAGGCTTAACAAGAAGTCCTAGTAGGTCTGGAAGACCAAATACTAGGCAAAGTATAGAAAGTCCTAGTTGGTCGTGTCGATAAGATACTAGGCAAAAGACTTGATAGATCAGGAGGACTTGACACCAGGAAGGAAGTTCAGGTGGGTCAAGAGACCGAACATCTAGCATGAAGACTTGTTGGGTTAGGAGACCAGACAACCGACATAAAGTCCAACAGGGTCAGGGAGACTGGATAGCTAGCAGGAAGCCTTGGTGGGTCAGATCGGATGTCAAGTATGGTAAGTCTTTTAGGGCAGCCAGTAGGTAATCCTCGAATGAAGGGGTGAGGTTGACTTCTCTATAGGGGGAAAAAGCTAAGCTAGGTGTCAATCCGACAGATAATCCACGTGGGACTAAGAATTCGAGGTCGAGCAGTATTACTACTGCTTTTGTATTTTATACTTATTGCTTTTTCTATTCTCGTTTTGCAGAGAACAGTCGACTGAATGGATTCTAGTCGACTGAAATCTAGTCGACTAAGTATGGTCCATTCGACTGGATACACAGTTGGCAAGATTACTTAGTAATCGGTCGAAGATCTGGTAGCCCAGATGAAAAGAGTTCCAGTCGACTAGGGAGGTCCAATTGACCAAAAAGGAAACTTCCCAATGCGGAGTCAGATGACCTAGAGTCGACTGGAACATGTCCAGTCGATTGGGAAGGTCGAAGTACCATATCAATGGGATAATGTGAAGTCGACTGGAAGGCTTTTCAGTCGACTGGAATTGCCTTATAAAAGAAATACATGACCATCTTCGAAGATAACTTATCTACTATGTCTAAGTGTTACAAGTGTTCGTCGTCCACAGAAGCTACATCCCATTGCAACGACGCAACTCCGACACTCCGTACCCTAATTCAATAGTTACTAAAGTGTTGGTATATTCTATTTGTTTTTATTTCACTTTATGTACTTCATTTCAAAGAGAATGTAGTGTGTTACCTATCCCTTAATTATTATAAAAAGTGAATCCCTCCGAAGTCGAGAGTTCTTGAGTTGGAGGGCCTTATAGTGCATTGTCCATCGAGGTAGCTCTCGGAGAGCTAAGGGCCTTTGAGTAGCAACCCGGCTAGGGTTGTGAACCAAGTAAATAACTTGTCTTCTTATTTTATTTAATTCCACTGCATACTCTTTGTTTAAAAAAAATAATAAGTTTTAAATTCTGAAATGAAAATTTCCTAACCTCCAAGATTCTCCCCCCTCTCTCGGAACATTACGATCTTACAATTAGTGTCAGAGCGGGGGCACTCCGAATTTGGTGCAACTAACAACGAGAGCAATAGGAATTTTCTTTAGTTTTAACATTTTTTTCTTAGAATAATTTTTTGCATTAATTTTTTTTTTGCATTAGAATAAATTTTTAATATTTGTCTTGCTTTAGTATAATTTTTTTTTTTGCACAATATAACATTTCTTAATTTGAATAACTCTAGGAATTATTCTGAATATAAATTTAATTAAAAATTTAATAACAAAAATTTACTAGTAATGTCGTACTTAGAAGGGTACAATACTGTTCACCCTCCTCTCTTTAACGGAAAGGACTTTTCTTATTGGAAGAGGCGAATGGACTGCTACCTGAAAATTGACCTCGAAGTATGGTTTTCAATTAGGAATGATTTTATCTCTCTGGAAGACGAATCGGGTGAGTTGTTAGAACTGGAGAAATGGACCGCGAATGTAAGGAAATGAGCTCAAGTCGATTATAAGGCCCTTAACACCTTGCAATGCGGACTTACCAAAGAAGAGCTCAATAGAGTCGGTCTCTTCGAAAAATCTAAGAAACTTTGGGATAAGTTAATTGAATTACACGAAGGAACTAATGATACTAGAATAGCTAAATGAGATAAGTTACTTAACAAACTCTTTAATTGTAAAATACATGAAAATGAAAATGCTAGTCAACTCCACACTAGAATAAAATATATATTAAATTGACTTCATTTAATAGGACATCAAATAGAAAATATGGATGTAATTAGATATACACTTAAGGCATTCCCGAGGAACGCTTTATGGGCAACCATCATCGGTGCCTATAAGGTCTCCAGAGATCTTTCCTTAACTAGATTAGACGAACTATTTTGTGAACTCAAACTACATTAACAAGCTAACTGAGGTCAAATCGAGAACGATATTGCTTTAGTGGCAGGTTCGACTAAAAAGGAAAGAAAAACAAGAAGTGAGTTCGAAGATGAGTCGGAGTCGGACGCAAACGGAGAAGAGGAAATCGTAAACATGGTCCAAAAAATATTCAACTGGAGAAAAAGATTTACAAAGAAGGATGCCAAAAAAGTCGTCGACAACAAACCGAGACCCAGATCGGAAGTAACGTGTTACGAGTGCGACGAAAAAGGACACTACAAGTCGAAATGCACAACTATAAAAAAGAAAGAAAAACCTAAAAAGGAAAAGAAGAATAAAGCACTTAAGACAACTTGGGATGAATCACCTTTGGAAGAGTCGGACGCAGAAGAGACAAAGAGAAGCTTCGTGGCATTCATGGTCAAATCAAGCTCCGGAGCCGAATCAAGTTCTGAGTCTGAGTCGGAGTCCGAATCAACTTCTCCTTTACAAGATAAACTTTACAACATAATTGCATGTCTAGGAAGGAAGTCAACTAAATCGAAGAACCGAGTAGACTCACTCTATAAAAAAGTTCAAGTACTTAAGGAGCAAGTAAACTCAAAGACTTCAACTTGCCAAGTTGAGGAGAGAGATTCAACTTAAGTTGCAAAACTTGAGGAAGAGAACTCAGTCCTAAAAAGGCAAGTAGGAGATCTTACTGGAATGTCATAAAGATTCACTTCGGGCTCCATGTATCTAAACATGATGCTTGGATCTTAGCGAGCCATGTACAACAAGTCGGGACTCGGACACAAAGCTAAATCCTCATATAAATCATACATGTCATTACTTAGCCGAAATGCTAAGAATCGAGTCCAAGCATGGGTTCCTAATTCTAGCTTAGTCAACCAAGGTGGACCAAGTCAATTTTAGGTTCCCAAGAGTCAAGTTCACTTAGTGAACAAAACTCAGCCGAGTTATCACTTAGGGGGAGCAAACACCTTGCTTGTTTCTTTATTTAGTTAAACTCTTGCATGTCTTAGTTTGCTTTACTTGCTTAATTTAGAATGGACTAGATAGGAAACAAAGTAGTCTAAACTTGAACAACCTAGTACTAAGATGAAGTGAACTGATAGTAAGTTAGGCAAACTCTTCGAAGTCCATGTCTAGGAAGTGGTCCATCCGATATCCAAGAAGGTCATATGCCTCGCCATGACCTGGTGTACTAAGTCGAGTGAAACTGACCGAAGCTAACTCACTAAGTCATTAAATAGTTAGACCAAAACTTATTCCAAAGTGAGTCAAGTATTTGATTCCTTAATTAACTTTGTCTATGAAGTGGTCCATCCAATACCCAAGCAGGTCATATGCTTCTCCACGACCTGGAAGTCAATGCTGGAAAAACTACTTGATTAGCTCAAGCTAAACTTGAATCTAACACATGTTTAAAAACTTTGAAATTTCATTTTAAATTTAAGATAAAATAAATTCTCATCTCACAAAACCCACAAGGATTAACGTGTATTGAAAACTTAGCTAGGGTGAGAAGAATTAGAACTTAATCAAGCTTATATAGTTTAACTCAAAACAATTAAACTTAACAACTTTATTTTACTTAATTAAACTTAACGACTTTACTAAATTTAACTAAACTTTAACAAATTTACACAACTTAACTAAACTTAACAAATTTACACAACTCAAATAAAATTAAATAATTTAATTACACATATCAACTAAAATTAATAAATTCAAATTAATCATCTTAATCAATTCAACTTAATCATGTTAATCAATACAAATTTAACATGATCAACTTAGTGAATTTAATCAACTCGATCAACATTTTGGTGCAATCGGCCTAGGTCATGATTGACCAGACTCGAGTTTGATTCGAGTAGTGATTTGATGTAAGTGTTTTTATGTTTGACAATGAGTTGACCATTGTTTGACAATGGGTTGACTATATAATAAACATGGGGTTTACCATATGATGGAGAAGTCCAAGTAGGACACTTGGCAATGGAAAGTCCAAGTCTTGTGTACTTGGCATGGAAAGTCCAAGTCTTTGGTACTTGGCATGGAAAGTCCAAGTGTCACGCCCCGAAAGTATGCCTAGCCCGAAAATCAAACAACATCTCCCCTGTACGTGATACAATTCCCTGTTGATACAAAGCCTTTCGGCCACAATCACACAACATAATAAAAAGACACTACCAATTAATACAAACATAACAACACAACGATGTGCACCAGTGCGACTCTAACACACTAAACAAAATAAGATCACATCCAACATCCAACCCAAAAGCATAATAAAAGCTAAATACAACAAATTACATACATAAATGATAATCCAGAAACAGCAATGGAACCAATAGGAAATAAAATCCAAAATACTCGAGGTGAGATAGGATCAGCTGGCGTAGCTCTGAGCACACCAAGGAATCTTCTACTTGTTACCTAGGCGACAAGAACACCTCGGGGTTGTAGTGGTGAGTATAAAACTCAGCGGTAATATACAAGATAGTGCATGATCAACAACTAAGATAAAAAAGGCAACAAATATACAAATGGAGATGAACATATATATATAGATGGAGATCAATGGTATACAATCGTGAAGGCAATGCCAACTAACTATCAGTGTGAATGTAAACAGTGGATAAACAACCAACTGATCAACTGTACATAACGTAATGTACTGACAAACCTGAAGATCTGCAATGATACAACTCGTATAACCTTAACAGACATACTACCATATAACAAATACAACATGAAAGAACAACACTAAGCATGTAATCAACACACTGCCCAACTAACCTATAAACAACAACATCATCAAACCTGGTCAGTCCTATACAACATCATGATATAGGCCATAGGCGTACAATAGTCCGGTCCAAGTCATACACTGGTAACCCACACACAATAGTATATATCATGCAAATAACATACAAGATTATGTACAATCAAATTCAGAAATAATAGCATAATGAAATGAAATAATACAACAAGTATATATATAGACTGTATCTATATATACTGCTCACACACACACACACACACACACACACACACACATATATACACACAAACACATAAATATATGTATATATATATATATACAAATGTCCTCACACATAGAAATTCAAATGCTTGGTCATGCCTGCGCACCCCACTCGATACCACGACCCCAGTGTGGCCTCGGTGGCACAATATGAGAACTATCCCAAATCAACAACAATCACTGCTCTCGAGTGTCCATGTGGGCAGTATGAATAAGTAGCGATAAGCTAAATAGCTATAAGCTACACAATGGGGGTCCTTATTGCTGGCCACTCCGACTGTTACTATCCATGAGTGGTCGAGTGTCACACACCCAGGACAATTTCACACAACTCCAACTACCCCTATCAAGAGTGGTTGAGTGTGACACAAAAAATGAACTACCCTCACACTAGTTACTACTACCATGAGTAACCGTGGAGGCAGAATGACTGACGACCCTCTAAACCACAAGGGAGACCAAGTCGCCAGCATGCATGTAAATGATATGAATACACAACCACACATACATCCAGAAATACACTCTCTACCCAGTAGAGAGTTATATACAACTAACCATCGACCGTGTTATGACTTCCAGTCCGTAGCGACACACCGTCGACAACCCAAACTACCATGTACAGACATAAGATCCATAAAAGTTATACAACGAAAGGTAAGGTGATACAACCACAAAACTCTACATTAAGGATATCATCCACCCCCAGATGATTGTTCCTGATGACACGAGTCAAATCAACATCTATACTCAGCTACAAGCGCCATGGTTATGCATCTAAAGACCTACATACCAAAGGATTGGTAATTTATAGTAATGATGAACAAAATATGACAACAACAATACTATATATCTCAAAGTGCAAAGACTAAGTATCAAGCACATGACTAAATAAGAGTGGAGTCAAGGAAAAGATCATCATCAACATAAAACTCATGCACCAATTTTAAGCGTCTAACTGACCAAGGTAGAATATTATCTACCTGAACTGTAGAATAACCAAACAAATCTCCACATCCAAAAGACTATCCCGAATCAAAGTCCTGCAATTACAGAACACAAAGAATAACTAAATGCTAGCATAACCCTAATGATAGAATAATTCCCTAAATCACATCCTAACAAAGTATCCACATAAATCCATCCATCGGATCTATAGCAACTACACTTCTTCCATCAACTATTAATCAAAATACCAAACTGTCAATTTAAGCATAGCTAATTAAGCTAACTAAATAAACATCTCTATCTATAGTCAATGTCACGCCCCGAGAGTATACCGTGCCGAAAATCAAACGGATGGCATCTCCCCTGTACGTGGCAACATTTCGGGTTAATACAAGGCCCGTAGGCCCACAACAACAACATAATATAACATAATAACAGCAGCGGAAATAAAGACCACATACCCACAACATACATACAAAAAACATACAGGTGTACACCACCTGACAAGTCCACAATCATAAAACCGTAAATAAAACAACGACTACACAAATAGAGTCCACGACATCATGACAAAATCCATAATAACAAGTCCATACATATCAAAGTCCAAGACATAACCAAAAACGAACTCCTCGGGAGACTCGGAAAATGGAGATGGGATGGATCGGTCGACACAGCTCCAAGTCGTCACAAAGGCATCTACCTGTTACCTGGGCGACAGAAAAACCCAGGGTCGGAGGTGGTGAGTAAAACTCAGCAGGTAATCAGAGAAAAACATGTAAATATATGTATCAATATTACATGTCATTCAACAGTTTAAATCTACTCGAACAACGGCTATACATCAGCATAACAGGTATATATGCATGCATACACTAAATAAACTAAACAACAATGATGCTGACATACCTGACAGTCAGCTACTCTATCCTGATCCAACCTGGGCATATAACCACATCATAGGGTATAAAAGAATAGTACTAAATCACACAATATCCTGAATATTATCCAAGGGTATCACCGTGAATAACCAACATGTATACAAGTACCGGCCTACTACCATACAGGAAATGCAATAGCATGTATGAATATGTACAAACAAATGCAACAAGCATAGCACATACAAATGCATCATCAAAGTGAGTATACATATAGACTGTATCTGTATGTATACTAATCACCATCATCCATGTATATATATATATATATAAGCAAGTATGTATATATATATAACCATATGCAAAGCACCGTATGATATGGCAATGCAGCATGCATGGTCATGCCTGCTCACCCCTACTCGCTACCACGACCCCAGTGTGGCCTAGGTGGCACGACATGACAACTGTCCCAACTCACACAAACCACTACTATAGAGTGGCCGAGTGGGTAGTATGATCAAGTAACATATGAGCGTAAAGAGCTCGCTATGCAACGGGGGTCCCTGCTGCTGGCTACTCCGACTGACACTACAAATGAGTGGTCGAGTGCCACACACCCAGGACATCTGCATGCAACTCCAACTACCATTGTCTATAATGGTAGAGTGCGGCACAACAAATGTTATGCCCTCACACCAGTTACTCCTTTGGGAGTAACCTGGGAGGTAGGATGACTGACGACTCTCTCTCAACCCCAAGGGGAGACGATGTCGTCAGTATGCATGCAATGACATGAGGGTACTGTCTCACATACAGACATCTACCATAGACTCTCTGTTCAACAGAGAGTCACACCCAATTGATCAGTACACTCTCTATCATGTAGAGAGTCATACTCATCTGATCATGACAAGCTAGGATCATCGGTCCGTAGCAACACACTGTCCATGACTCACCTGACCATTTACACAACCCGTGGTTGGTAAATGAATGTGCAACATACAGGTATGGAATGAGTCCCACATTTAGGACCTTACTTATCCACGGAGGACCTTTTTGCCAAATTTACAATTTAGGTCATCCTCCGTACTCTAACATCTATACCCTACTAAACAGTTAGACCTACTTACATCACATCTGTAACTCCTAGATCATGATAGGGAATATGTGATATCAATAATCGAGCACACATATATATCAACGATAAGTTCCAGCATACGATAAATAGAGCAGGATCAAGATAATATGAACACCTAGCATGCTCATATCTGTGTCTAAATCTGAAAGTCATTACATCTTCCCGACCGGTAGGAAATTACCTACCTGTTATGTAGACTACATTGTCCGTCTTTACATCCAAGATTCCGTCTCGTATCAACATCCTGTACACAACATAGAACATACTTAAGTTCTATCATACATCGAATCATCAAATCCTACATCGATCATTATATCCAACTAATTCAACATTCTCCAACCTTAATCAGATTAAATTCACCGTATCATTCACGAGTCAATTCTAGAATCAACTATAAAGGTAACATATCCTACTTCATAACAATACCAAATCAAAGCTTACCTTACAATTGTTGCAATCAATCACCACTTCTTGTTCACCAATTTTCCAATATCAACTAATATGGTAAACATGAATGAAGTTATATTTTACAACCAATCGTAATTCAAATGTCATTTCCATAACATTTAGATTCAAGCTTACCTTGTCTCGTTTCCACTGGTCCACAACAAAGTTAGATCAGACCTCCTGCTGAATAGGACTCCATTCAGCTCACTTTATCACCTGAAATCAATCACCAATCCCCTCTAAAATAGCTATTTATATACCCAATTCATAGAACAGAAATCTAAACAAGCTTACCAAGAATCAATGGTGGGTTGATTCACAAACCACGCTCGAACCACAAATTTTGATTACCAAGAACCTAAACAAGCTTACCAAGAACCAGTTTAATTTCGATTATCATAATAGCTCCATAGCCACTCTTATTGCCTTCAACAATAAATGACTAGAAACCCCATCCTCTTCTTCTCGCGTCTGCAGACCCTTCCTTACCAACACTTGAAGCTTCATTGGCAGTTAATCTTCACCGACAGCAACTCCACAGAACCGGCAGCCAATCCCCAACAACCGGCAACCCCCCCCTTTTTCCCCTATTCCCTATTTGCCGACACCAAACCTGCCCAATTCAACGGATCAAGCTTAAATAAGAAACAAACTCACAACTTGACCTTAATCTGGTCCAAAATTGAAAAACAACACTGACTCACCTACTCCGGCATTGATCCTTCCCAGCTTCCCGATCACCGACGAACTCAGTGCCCACAGACCTCCTGCCCCATCTCTAGCGACGATCGACCAAGTCATCTCACAGTCAAACCGAACGTTGTTGATGTCGGTCCCTGGCATCCCGATCACTCCTCTGAACCACATCCAGCGACACTTATCGCCGTCGTCTCCTCCAATCTGATCTCCCACCAGCGAGGCATCGGCAGCGGCTGGTGCACGATAAACGGGTTGAGGAGGCGGCCATCAGCGGCGGCGGCGTGCACGGGAAGGAGATCGGCAGAGATCGAATGGATCGGTACTGACGGTAGTAAAGATGGTGTCGTTGTGCTCGCGCATAGGGCCGGCAGGATGTGTGGTGCTCTGCTCGGGGTCACGCGATCCGCCAGCTGCTCCGGCGTTGCAAGCGGCCGACGACGTGGCGAGTTCGAGAGTGGCCGGCACGCGAGAGGAGAAGGGAATCGACGAAGAGGCGAGAAGCACCGGCGATGCGGATGAGAAGGAGACGACGATGAAACGAGGAGGGGAAAGGGAGATCGGGATCGAGTGCGGGAATGGGAAGAAGAAGAAATGCTCGGGCAAAAATATAAGTCAGCGGCGCAGAAACGGAAAAGAAACCGGGCATTAAGGTTTAACGGGTCGGGTCGGGTTTGTTTACCGGGTTGGATTTCAGACCCGTTAAGTCTTCTAACTCTCTCTAAACAAAGTGGGTCTTAGAAATCTCCTTTTTAGTCCAGAAAAATTCCTAAAAAATTCTTGGAAAATTCCATAGATTATCCTCTTAATCAACCGACAAATTTTTTTTTTCCAGTATTTTACAGTCAAAGTAACAATCTATAGAATTTACTTGTTTCGAATACTTGGTAAGAGCTTCTTGATCCAAATTCCTAAAATTTCACCACAATTTATCTAATATATATAATCTAGTATTCATAACCACTTGATCAATTATAACCACAGTATGCATCCATGAACATCTAAAAATGGACTTACCACACTTAACTTTCCTTGCACCGCTTCCTGCTCCAACTCAGGGTATTAGATTTGAGTTCACCATAATTTAGATAATAATTGAAGGGATCCCTCGTTGATCACCAATCTGAGCCAATCAAACCCGAATTATCTTCTTCACCTAATCATTGCAACATATTCCAAACATCACAGATCCTTTGTAGCTCACGAATCACCGATTATGAGGGAAGTTGTGATATAGTTTAGCAATATCGAGAGCTCAGCAACAACAGAATAGGAGCTCAATGGCAATCTAGACACGAACAGGGGTGATGACAGTTCTTCCTCTCGGCAGGGATGGCAACTCACCTCGCGACGGCAAAAGAATAGGTTGTGACATAAATGTGAAATGGGATACAGAGATCAGGAAGGGATCGACAACAACATCTCTCATCCACGGCGATGATATAGCCAATATTCTCACACAAAGAGCGGACAAAGGCCAAGGATTCGACAGCGGTGAGAAGATTGGGCTGAGGAAGGGAGGAGACGGTGAACTGGCTCATGAATTGGAGACTGACAATTGCGCACGATGCAGGCTTGTGACAGTAGCTGATTGAGCTCCCTATGGTTAACCATCGATGGTTCTCCACTCGAGGTGACCTCCGGTGACATAGTGGCAGCAGCAACGTCGTCGCTTGCGATGGAGATGGTGGTGCTCGGCAAGGAGCAGTTGGCGAGAGGGAGAGCAGAGGAGAAGTAGGGTTTGCGGTGAAGAAGGAGTCGGGATCTCGAGAGGGAAGATCGCGATTGGTTTAGGCTTATAAAAGCCATTCAACCTTAAGCTAGAACTGGTCTTGGGACAAGTCCTAACCTAAGTTGAGCCCAACACCCAATTAAACTTCAATCTTCCTCCAAAATGGTTATTTGAACTCCATTTAAATCCAAAAAAAATTCTAAAAATTCCTGAGAAATTATATAAGATAATTTCTTAATTAACAAGGGATATTATATTTTTTGATATCTTACATTCTCCCGCATTAATAAAAATTTGGTCCCCAAATTTCCAACTCAAGTACGATGAGTAAGTAATATGACACTGCTTAACTCAAGTACTTGGAGAAAAATTACACACCTCAAGTAACTAATGAAAATACTGATAGCCTCTAAAATCTATCACACACATCCTCAATAGGTCTTCTAAAATATGAATAATACCTTCATATTGACCTTCTATCAAATCCAAATAACTGTACCAAAGTAGAGCTCTATATCCACGACCTATTGGAGAGTTTGCCAGAGTCGTAGATGATTCATGAATCACTATCAAAAATTATACTCAAGGTTACTCTAAGAACCTAAAAATCTCCTTGCATTATAAATCTATCAAGCGATTCAACAAATTCATCTTACAACTCGATAGAAAATGAGCGAACTTAGTTAATCGATGACTGATTACTCCAAATTTTATCATATGCTTTCTGAATTCTAGATAATCTATTAACACAATCCATCATACTAGGCTTCCACTTCCATCTTGGTACATAACTCTACTGGTCACTAATATTCCACTTTTACCTTTTAGCACACCCAACATCAAACAATGAAATTAACTATGCCCTACATGTCGTTCCACCAACACGAACATTTCAAAACTCACTATTTCCCATATACAATCCGAATAAATCACCAATCTCGAATAACAATTCTCTTGAAGCAACTCTTCTTAATTCGAATACAACTCTGGAACCCACTATCCTCCTCAGAGATGGGGAATTACTTTCTCGCAAGAGAAATCAACCTATTGTCCAAAATCCACTCTACCACATATACTATATGTAACTGGGAGAACGATAATGACGAATCTCCCTTGTTGCATCAGTCCATGTTCTAGCAACTCTATAGTAGCTACCCAGTAGCTAGCCAAAACTCCATGAGCATTCCTGCTCCATACTTCTACAAAAGAAGATAATAATTGCTTATCTCACAGTTCCTCAACTGCCATAAGCTTAAGGTATGTCTCATTCAACTACATCAGAATCGGTTCCAATCCTTGAAATGATGCATCCATGTACAGTACCCTTCCATTCACACTGGAAGGTTTAACTAACACTGATGCAAAAGTCAACTACTATCTGAGCCCTAAAAACTAGTTTCACAAGCTCCTGACCAAGTAAACTCCATCACCTTCCTGATTAAACAAGTTAGTGATATACTAACGCTTAAAAAAACATCCTATCCACCTCTACGGTAATAACCAAATCAATCACAAGGAACCCACAACTTCCTTTAAGATTGTCAATATATTCAAAAGTATTGTCCAAGAGTACAACCACCAATTGGTCCAATCGCTTCATGAGTAACTAGATTATTAATAAGTCTAATGCCAATAATCAAAACCATAAAAAATTCATACCAAGTATTAAATTCTCATCTCTACACACCTGCATCCTCTTTATTCTAAGCTGATGATATATCAATAATCACCACGACAATGATAATTGTTTGACACCATGTCACTACAATATCAGCACACCAATCATAAATCAACCCTAGAGTATAAACAAGTATTATTTAGCTGATCTAAATAGATCATCTATCCACAATGAAGGATATTTATTCTCAACAACTACTACATTCCATCATCGATAATCGATGCATAACCTCCAAGGTCCATCTCTCTTTTAACAAAGAGTCTCGAATATTCTCAAAAAAAAACAATGGGATAGATAAATCTCTCATCCAATACCTCTTATAAATCGCAACTTATATTCTTCTAATTTCTATAGTGTTTAGCCACACTAACACCAATAAGATTATCTCCTGGTATAAGGTCTTCAATATCGACACTATTCTCGAAATCACTCTGATCATATACTCCACTTGCCGATGCATTGGAAAGTCTGGGAGTTCATTCCGAAACTACATCCGAATACTCTCAGATTATACGCACATCTGAGGGACATATCATATCATCATTTCAACAATTTAACCATCCGTAAGGATATGTCTACAGTAATGGTATGTCTATCAAAGTCTAAGGGCATCCCTTGACTTCTTGGTTATTGGTCAACGTCTCACCTGACCGTAGAGATACCACTGACCCACAAGTCGATGTATAGAAACCCTTCTATTCCGAACTAAGAATGTTCTAAACATAGATACCTGTAAACTACCATTATCTCTCAATATATCAACCGAGAGGGTAAACTAAAGTAATATCCTAAATGATCAATCATTCGACCCTTTGCGTCTTCACTCTAGTAATGATTTAAACTCATCCAAATTCTGCTCTTGGCGACTGAGCTCATGTAGGTGCAAAAGACTACCCTTGAGGAACTGAAATTTACTGCTGAACTAAGGTACAAACCCAGAATGACTGCAATGGGGATGGTAAACATTGTTGTATTGGTAAAGAGTACTGAATAATTGTCAACATCGTAGCACGCTCCATACTCTACAAATGGTATAACTGCAACTGGAGAATACAAAATAGATACGACTATCGTCGTATACTCCCTCCTCTATACAAAGTATAACCATGCCTAGAGAGGTAATAGTTGTTGTTTTTTGCATGAGTCTTCTAAGATGTCTTCTGCTGATAGTGCTGAATAAATCGTGTCTCCTAGATGGAAGTATCACAAAACTCTAACCGTGCCTGAAGTACTAGATCGCTGCTGGTGTGATAACCCAATCTTTTGTGATGATCTCTGCTATCGAGATAGTGAATCATCCTCCTGAAAGCAATGTCGATGGTCTTCAACTGAGTCTTCAAAGTACACCTCCTCATATGTACTAGTTGCTTACAATAGCAACAGATAAGCTGATCCAACAGATAATCTGACTTTGCGTGTCTTTGTATTCCACACTATACTCACATAATCTCTTCAGAGTCATTCTTCTGATTTCGCTGATAACATGAGAAATTTCTAAAGATCTACGATTGGTCTTCCATGATCGAAAAATAGCTCATGACCCATGACTCCGATCTTTCTCCTTTTGTCCAACATTCGGAGGCTTCCCATTCTAACATTTGACTTTCAACGTCTTCTTATCTATCTCCAACTCTTAAAACACGTACTACGGAATCATTTCCATAAATGACTCGGTTTAATACCCTCTGGTAAGATCTGATAAAAGATCTATACATCCTAATCAGAATGTAAGCCAACAAATCATGGGTGGCTTAAAACGTCCTTTCACATTCTTGAGCTATTAGGTGAGCGTAAACACTGTAAATCTAATGACTCTGCATGGTACTCCTATTACCGAACAATCATCCTATATGAAGCTCAAGAATTACTTGACAACGAGTCAAAGGAAATAACACGGGGGAAATACTCTCTCACAACATCACTAAATCTTGATCAAGTGATATGTTATTCCCCGAAGATTCATTCCTACGTCTTCCACCAAGTACCGACTTAATCTCGATAATGGTATGCAACTAACTCTACTTTCTCTATATAACACGAGTTAAGTACTCAAAAGTACCTTCAAAGTTATACAACCAAGCACAATCAACTCAAGGATCCGAATCCCTATGCAACATCATAAACTAATCCTCTACCGTCTACATCAACAATAGCCTACATGGTGTATCCTTTACCCAACAGGTAATGATCTAACTAGCATAATTAGTGAAAATCCCTAAGACTATAATCTGGGATCTCCATAAGTAATGTGACTACCTGACCCTGCTTTTTGACTCAGTATCAGTCGACTCTCAAAGGTAATTCACTTTTTCGAAAGCAGGTACATGCCTAATGAACTCAACATGTCGTTCCTATAGTGAACCCAAACCACGGTTACGAATAGCAACTAACACACTATATGTCATTCCATGTTATAAACAATTAAATGCATAACCAACAAAAATATGTGATAACAATTAGCATACCTTAAACCTTGTAGCTCGGAGATGTCACGCAACAGCCATATCCCTAAACTCACAAAACTAAAATCTAGTAAAACAAAACTCGATATCCAAACTGAAATAAAATTCGAAAGTGGACTTTGTAACCTAGGGCTTTGATACCAATAGAATTGTCTCACCCCGAGAGTATGCCGAGCCCAAAAATTGGACAGAATCTCCCCTGTACATGATACAATTCCCTATTGATACAAAGCCTTTTGGCTACAACCACACAATATAATAAAAAGACACTACCAATTAATACAACCATAACAACTCAACGATGTGCACCGGTGTTACTCTGACACACTAAACAAAATAAGATCACATCCAACATCCAACCCAAAAGCATAATAAAAGCCAAATACAACAAATTACTTACACAAACGATAATCCAGAAACAGGAGTGGAACCAATAGGAAATAAAATCCCAAATACTCGAGGTGTGATGGGATCAGCTGGCGGAGCTCCGAGCACACCAAGGAATCTTCTACTTGTTACCTGTGCGATAAGAAAACCCAAGGTCTGTGGTGGTGAGTATAAAACACAACGGTAATATGCAAGATAGTGCATGATCAAAAACTAAGATATAAAGGGCAACAGATATACAAATGGAGATGAACATATATATATATATATATATGGAGATCAATGGTATCCAGTCATGAAGGTAATGCCAACTAACTATCAGTGTGAATCTGAATAGTGGATAAACAACCAACTGATCAACTGTACATAACGTAATGTATTGATAGGCCTGAAGATCTACAATGATACAATTCGTATAACTTGAACACATACTACCATATAACAAATACAACATGAAAGAACAACACTAAGCATGTAATCAACACATTGCCTTACTAACCTATGAAAAACAACATCATCAAACCTGGTCAGTCCTATACAACATCATGATATTGGCCATAGGCGTACAACAATCCGGACCAAGTCATACACTAGTATCCCACACACAATAGTATAGATCATGCAAATAACATGCAAGATTATGTACAATCATAGCACAATCAAATGCAACAATACAACAAGTATATATATATATATAGACTGTATCTATATATACTTCTCACATTCACACACACACACACACACACACACACATATATATATATATACAAATGTCCTCACACGTGGCAATGCAAATGCATGGTCATGGCTGTGCACCCCACTCGCTACCACGACCCCAGTGTGGCCTAAGTGACATAACATGACAACTGTCCCAACTCAACAGCAACCACTGCTATCGAGTGGCCGAGTGGACAGTATGAATAAGTAGCGATAAGATAAAGAGCTATAAGCTACACAACGGGGGTCCCTGCTATTGGTCACTCCAATTGACACTACCCATGAGTAGTCGAGTGTCACACACCCAGGACAACTCACGCAACTCCAACTACCACTATCAAGAGTGGTCGAGTTCGGCACAACAAATGAACTGCCCTCACACTAGTTACTACTACCACAAGTAACCATGGAGGTAGAATGACTGATGACCCTGTCAACCACAAGGGAGACCAAGTCGCCAACATGCATGTAAATGACATGAATGCACAACCACACATACATCCACAATACACTCTCTACCCAGTAGAGCATCGTATACAACTAACCATCGACCATGCTAGGACTTCTAGTCCGTAGTGACACACCGTCGACAACCCATACTACCGTGTATAAAGATATTATCAGTAATAGTTATACAATGAATGGTAAGGTGATACAACCATAAAACTCTACATTAAGGACATCATCCACCCCCGGATGATTGTTGTTGATGACATAAGTCAAATCAACATCTATACTCAACACCACCTTCTATGGTTAATCATCTAAATACATACATACCATAGCATCGGTAATTTATAGCAACGATGAACGAAATATGACAACAACAACAATATATATCTCAAAGTGCAAAGAATAAGTATCAAACACATGATTAAATAAGAGTGGAGTCAAGGTAAAGGTCATCATCAACATAAAACTCATGCACCAAATTTAAGCATCTACCTGACTAGGGTAGAATATTACCCACCTGAACTATAGAATATCCAAACAAATCTCCACCCCCAAAAGGCTATCCCGAATTAAAGTCCTGCAATTACATAACACAAAGAATAACTAAATGCTAGCATAACCCTAATGCTAGAATAATTCCCTAAATCACATTGTAACAAAGTATCCACATAAATCCATCCATCGGATCTATAACAACTACACTTCTTCCATCAACTATTAATCAAAATACCAAACTATCAATTTAATCATAGCTAATCAAGCTAACTAAATAAATATCTCTATCTACAGTTAAAGTAACAATCCATAGAATTTACCTAGTTTCGAATATTTGGTAAGAACTTCTTGATCCAAATTCTTGAAATTTCTCCACAATTTGTCTAATAGATATAATCTAGTATTCATAACCACCAGATCAATTGTAACCACAGTATGCATCCAAAAACATCTAAATATGGACTTACCACACTTAACTTTCCTTGCACCGCTTCCTACTCCAACTTAGGGTATTAGATTTGAGTTTACAGCAATTTAGCTAATAATTGAAGGGATCCCTCGTTGATCACCAATCTGAGCCAATCAAACCCGAATTGTCTTCTTCACCTAATCATTGCAACATATTCCAAACATCACATATCCTATACAACTCACGAATTACCGATTAGGAGGAAAGTTGTGATATAGTTTAGAAATATCTAGAGCATAGCAGCAACATAATAGGAGCTCGATGGCAATCTGGACACGAATAGGGGTGATGGAAGTTCTTCCTCTCGGCAGTGATGCCAAATCAACTCATGACAATGGAAGAATAGGTTACAACAGAAATAAAAAATGGGCTGCAGAGATCAGGAAGGGATCGACAACAATGTCTCTCATCCACGACGACGATGTAGCCGATCTTCTCACACAAAGAGCCGACAAAGGCCAAGGATTCGACAGTGGCGAGAAGATCGAGCTAAGGAAGGGAGGAGATGGCGAACTAGCTCACGAATTGGAGACCAATGGTCGCACACGATGGAGGATTATGACGTTGGATGATTAAGCTCCCGATGGTCATCCATCAATGGTCCTCCGCTCAAGGTGACCTCCGGCGACCTAGTGGCGGTAGCGACATCGTCAATTGCGATGGAGATGGTGGCACTCAACAAGGAGCAATCGAAGAGAGGGAGAGAAGAAGAAAAGAAGGGTTTGCGGTGAGGAAGGTGAAGGGTTTTGCGGAACCGATGCTCTAATACCAATTGAAAGTAGGGGAAACTTCGCTTCCCACTTCAATTCGGTCGCTTGTTCATGGCGATGCCTTCTACGTCTTCGGATTAAAAAATTAATCCTTGACAAAGAGGGATTACCAAAGCAACCATTCCATCGTCGTGCTATTCGATTAGAGTGGTCACTTGAACAAGCTTGTTATTCAAGCAGCCTACCTTTATTCTCCGAATAGCCGTGGAATAGGCGATGTACGGATCGCCGACTTTTGTGTTTATGTTCGAGGTCCAAGTATATTTAACCTTATAACATGTATATGATTGAAAAACAATTATAGATATGTTAAAAAAAAAATAGACAATCGTTATACCTCTCGATCTTCTATTGTATGTCCTTCCTCCTTTTTGACATTGTGTGGGTGATGATCTTCCAAAAGTCAAAGCTCCTAGATCACCAATCTTCCTATCCTTGTTCTCTCCGAACAAAGGAATATCAATAACAAAACTCTTCCTCTCCTTGCTTGCGCCAACCACCAAGCACCAACTTGGTGTGCGTCGGCCAAAGGAATGGATGAAGGAGATGGATGCCGGCGAAGAGCTCCAAGGGAAGACCTTAAGCTTTGTTTCCACCGGCCAAGGAGAAGAGAGGGAGGGCTTGAATGTCGGCTAAGTAGAGGAGAAGCAAAACTTGGGCGCCACCCAACAACAAGAAGAAGAAGAGAAAGGAAATTCTTTCTTTAATTGTGGCCGCCCAAAGCCCTAAGCCTCCTTGCCGCCCAAAACCCTAGCCCCTCCTTTGATTCTTATTCTCCACGCCAACCCTTAAGCCCCTTTTTATAGAGTTAGGGATAAGCCTTGTTTTAATCTCCACCATTGATTCTAGGGATTTAATCTCAACCGTCGGATCTAGAGATTTAATCTCAACCGTCGGATCTAGAGATTTAATCTCTACCATTGGATCTAGAGTTTTATTTTCAACCATTGGATCTAGGTTTCATGAGGTTTTAATAGGATACAATAAGGACCATGAGGAGGAGTTGGATCTTGGCCACCCTATGGATCAAACCCACATAAAGTCCGATACATTAATGATAATCAAATCCACTAAAGGGTTATCATTGATCAACCTCACCAACCCCCATAAGTTAATATGGGCTCCATATATTATTTGTACATTTATCTCCCCGTGTTTAAGATCTCGAATGTCCTTCGATTAATTAATTTACTGACCATTAATTAATCAACATCTAACTCGATGAGTAGTACCACTCATCCTTATCATCATGCCGAACCAAGTCCACCTGCAGGGTTTACATGATAAACCTTATGAGCTCCTCAAGGGGACATCATCATCCTAAGATATAGGACACGGTTTCCTCCCATAATCAACGACACACCATATAAATAATATCATTTCCCAACTTACCGAGCCTATCGATTTAATCTATAAATCTCGTCCATTGGTAAATCAAAGAAATGAATACTAAGTATATGTATCCGTTATTATATCGAGATTAAGAGCATGTACAATATAATATCTGAGGTCCGATTTGATTATGTAGTCAACAATAAATCGAATCACCTCTAAGTCGGTCCTGCTCAATACACACAAAGTGTACTAGTGTGATTCTATGGTCATGATAAACCAATACCAAATCACACTACAACCATACCAATGGTTTGTCCAAAGGCATCTTGGTTGTTAGCCTTTACTTATACTTTAAAAGGAGCCGATAACATGATCTCCCGTGTGACACCACACACCATGTTATCTACAATGTAATGTATTAGACAATATGCATAGCCATAAATATGCAAACAATGATCATGTGATTCTTATTTCAAAATAAAGATGTTCATACAAAAGATAGACTTTTCAGTATACATCCCAACAATCTCCCACTTATACTAAAAGACTATGCTGTCCTCAAACTGCCATACATCTGTTTCCCATTCCCTCGACATGCCTATCAAAATCTTTCGCTGGAAGGGCCTTAGTGAAAGGATCTGCCAGGTTATCCTCCGATGTAATCTTGGCCACATCAACTTCTCCTCTCTTTACGATTTCTCGTATCAGGTGGTACTTGCGCTCTATGTGTTTACTTGCCTTATGGGATCGTGGTTCCTTCGAGTTTGCAACTGCACCACTATTATCATAATAAATTGTTATAGTTCTGGGCAAACCATAAATCACATCCAAGTCCATCAAGATGTTCCTGAGCTACACAACTTCTTTGGTCGCCTCAGAGGCTGCCACATACTTAGCTTCCATGGTAGAGTCCACCACGAATTTCTGCTTGACACTCCTCCATACAATGGCTCCGCCTCCCAAAGTAAACACAAAACCTGAGGTAGACTTACTGTTATCCCTGTCTGATTGGAAGTTGAAATCTGTGTAACCCACAGGGAATAATTGGTCTGCCTAGTAAACTAGCATATAATCCCTAGTCCTTCTCAGGTACTTCAATATATGCTTTACCATAGTCCAATGTCCCTGTCCTGGATTACTCTGATATCTGCTAACCATGCCCACGGCAAAGAAGATATTTGGTCTCGTACATAGCATCGCATACATGAGGCTTCCTACTGCCGTAGCATAAGGAACCACCTTCATCTCCTCTATCTCCTCAGATGTTCTAGGATACATCTCCTTAGATAAAGGAACTCCATGCCTGAAAGGTAGAAAACCCTTCTTGGAATTCTGCATGCTAAAAGGATCCATAATGGTGTCTATGTATGAAGCTTGAGATAAGCACAACATCCTTTTCCTGCGATCTCTTATAACCTTGATCCCAAGGATGTGTCCCACTTCTCCCAAGTCCTTCATATCAAACTGTTTGGACAACCATACCCTTACGTCTGATAACACCTTAACATTGTTGCCAATTAACAAAATGTCATCTATCTATAGTATAAGAAATACTACTACGTTTCCGTCACATCTCTTGTATACACAAGACTCATCCGAGCTTTGAATAAATCCATAATACTAGATTACCTCATCAAAGTGGATGTTCCAAGATCTCAAAGCTTGTTTCAATCCATAAATGGATCGATTAAGCTTGCACACAAGATGCTTTTTGCCCTTTGCAATGAATCTCTCTAGTTGCTTCATATAGATGTTTTCCTCAAGACTTCCATTAAGGAAAGCTGTCTTGACATCCATCTGTCATACCTCATAATTCATATGAGCAGCAATACATAAGAGAATCTGTATAGACTTAAGCATGGCTACCGACGAAAAGGTCTCCTCATAATCGATGCCCTCTTTCTGAGTATACCCCTTCACAACAAGCCTCACTTTAAAGGTCTCAACCTTCCCATCTATTCCTCTCTTTCTTTTATAGATCCAATTGCATCCAATGGTTTTTACACCATTGGGTGGTTCTACTAGCTCCCAAACAAGATTTGAATCCATAGATTCAATCTCAACATTCATTTCACTTTGCAAAGATACCACATCTTTATCTTGGATTGCCTCGTCATATGTCCAGGGATAAAATCAGAAGATTCTCCCAAGAACATGAATCTATTAGGCTGTCTCACAACCCTCCCACTACGATGAGGTATCATCTGTGTATCCTCTGTGACACGCAGTGTAGTGACTTGTGGTATATCCTCTTGTACTAGTGGTACTGAAGTAGTGACTTCCCCTTTCAATTCCTCCAGAACAATCTTACTCATAGGTTTGTGATTCATCATATAGTCTTCCT
The DNA here is from genome assembly GCA_025175895.1 of Wurfbainia villosa. NCBI lineage: Eukaryota > Viridiplantae > Streptophyta > Magnoliopsida > Zingiberales > Zingiberaceae > Wurfbainia > Wurfbainia villosa. The sequence continues at coordinate 103,523,338 of CM045996.1, forward strand.
CTAGAAATCTGACGTTCATGCAAACGATCACCCTCTAATCTCTGGGACTATAAAACAAACCACCTTTCGTTCCTCTAGGATAGCCAACGAACATGCGCACTTCTGTACGAGGTTCCAACTTACCAGCATCTGCCTTCAGCACATGTGCTAGACTCCTCCAAATCCAAATATGTCTCAGACTAGGCTTTTGCCCAGTCCACAATTTTGTGGGAGTAGAAGGCACTGATTTAGATGGAACCAAGTTCAGAATATACACTGCCATATCTAGAGCATATCTTTAGAACGAATCTGGCAACTAAGAATAACTCATCATCGATCTAACCATCTCCATAAGAGTCCTATTACTTCGCTCTTCTACACCATTCTGCTGGGGTGTGCCAGGTGCAGACAATTGGGATTGAATCCCACCCTCTTATAAGTAATTCCTAAACTCTCCCAAGAGGTACTCACCACCATGATCAGATCGTAGTGTTTTGATACTTTTACCTTGACGTTTCTCCACATCAGCTTTGAATTCTTTGAACTTTTCAAAGCATTCAGACGTGCGGCGCATCAAGTAAATGTATTCATACCTTGAATAATCGCCTATAAAAGAGACGAAATATTCAAAGCCACCTTTTTCCTGGATAAACATAGGACCATACAAATCAAAATGAACCAATTCCAACACATCTTTGGCTCTATACCCCTTGGCCTTGAAAGGCCTCTTGGTCATTTTACCTTCCAAGAAGGACTCATAGGTTGGGAAGTCTTCCACCACTAATGAACTTAGAGGTCCATCAGCTATCAACCTTTGAATTCTACTTAGGTTAATATGACCAAGCCTTAGATGCTAAAGATATGTTTGGTTCATCTTTGAAGGTTCTTTTCTCTTATTGGAATTAGAAGATGAGTTATTCACTTTTATTTGCACATGGGAGCTTTAGGTTTGAGTGTATACAAATTTTCTATCGTGCACCAGAACAAATAATCTCCCTATTCCTTTTTATAACAACTCTGTCAATAAAAGAAATAGAATATCCATCCATAAACAATTTAGAAATTGAAATCAAATTCTTTCTAAATAAAGGTACATAAAGGCAATTTTTAAGAACCAAAACTTTATTCCTCTCAAAAGACAAATAAATATCTCCCACTGCAATAGTCGCCACCTTCGTGGCATTGCCCAAGTATACGGAAATCTCCCTCTCAGCCAGTCGTCTGGTTCCTGGAACCCCTGTAAAGTATTGCAGATATGATCAGTGGCTCCCGTATCTACACACCAGGTGCCGGTAGATGACACCGCTAAACATGTTTCAACGACTAGACCAAAAGATATACCTTTGTTCTTCTTATGGTTGGTGTAGTCTTTCTTCCAGTCTCCAGTCTACTTGCAAGTGAAGCACTCACCTTTCGGCTTCTTCACTCCTCCCTGAGTTCCTCCTGTCACCTTTGCCCCAACTTGTTTCTTCTTTTTCTTGCCTTTCGGCTTAGAAGTAGAAACCTTTTGGGCAACCATGGCTTGCGCCTGAGCACTGTGATGAAAAATCCCCTCTGTCGCCAGGAGTTCTGTCATAAGCTCCGCCAATGAATACAACCACTTGTTCATGTTGTAGTTCAGACGAAACTTCTCAAAAGTCCTAGGTAGAGACTGGAGAATGATATCGACCTGTGTTTCCCCATCGATCTCAGCTCCGAGGACTTCAAGCTCATTCAAATGAACCATCATCTTGAGAACATGATCCCTCACGGGTGTTCCCTCGATCATGGTGGTCGTCATCAAATTCCTCATGGCTTCCTGCCTGAAATCCCGATTCTGGTGTCCGAAAAGCTCTTTGAGATTGAGCATCAAGTCATAAGAAGTGGGCATGGCTTGATGCTGATGTTGTAGTACATTTGACATAGATGCCAAAATGTAACACTATGCCATCTCATCGGCCTTGATCCACTTCTTATAACTCTCCTTCTCCTTTTTCCCAGAATCATTTGCAGGCTTACAAGGGCACTCTTCGAGGAGTACATATTTGTATTCTTCAACAGTCAAGACAATGTCAAGATTTCTCTTCCAATCAACATAGTTGGGTCCAGTAAGTTTATTTTCTTTCAGTATCACAGTAAGAGGGTTAAAAGTCATTTTGAAATAAAATCTAAGAATAACATAGATCAAAACATTATATTTCAAAAAATTATTGATTCCTCAAACAATAAAATTTTAAAATCAACCAACACCTTAAAACACAGAGAATATCATATGCCACGATAGTGTGGACATATAAGAATTCTACATTTGTAAGAGGAGGTTTTACCCATTAATTTTACTATCTTGTCAACCTAACTTTTTGACAAGTAAAATTAATAGTTGGTTCCTCTTCGGCCCTACAAATAAAAGCAGTGACTCCGATGGGGAGGATACTTATATTTGTATCTAAGTGTTCACCATTACTCGGTACCAAGGTAATTATCTCGGGTTATGTGCCTTATGATTGGGAAGTACACACGCTACTTAATAATTTCCTATAACCATATTCGACCTTGTGATCCACAAACAAACTCATCCGATGGGGAGGAAGGCACTCAGAGTCGACGCGCAAGTTTGTTTGAATCACATGTCAAATCGTAATGGAGGCCATTGGAATTTATAAAATTATCCCTCTCCCACTTAGTAATTTAAAATTGAGGAATTTTCTAGCCTACGACATGCATATCAAACAATAAGCAATAAATATGAAAAAAAAATATTTTCCAACTATTATGGCTTTTGTCTTCAATATGTATCCCGTCGAATCGCCATCTCGTCCACTCCTCCCTACGCCATGTACGAGCCATCCGGAGATCCGAGCCGAGACTAAAAACTATTTTAATTTACATCCATCGATTCTATACTCTACAAGGGAGTGTACATGAAATCTAGATCGAAAGTAAACTAAAATAAAAAGAGTGGCTAAACAATGCCATATCCAATTACAAAAATTAAATACTAGCCTCGTCAACTCCGAGGATTCAATAAAATATACAATTACACACATACAATTGTAGGGGATCGATGTGGTTGCCCGGCTAGAAGGGGGTGAATAGCCCTCTATCATCGTACGGTGGAATACGATCGTTCTCATTGCGTGCTCGTCTATAATTGTCGTTAGCGTAGTGGAATACTAATACAAATATGAATACTAACAACAAATACAAGCATACGCAAACACACACGATATACGTGGTTCGGAACCGAATGGTTCCAACTCAATGGGAGAGCTCTCCAAGCTCTAGTTATGTGTACGACACTAACTAAACTCCTTCGCGACTATACGTCGGAGGTGGAGAAACCTCGTACAAGCTATTACAACAGTAATACAACAAGAAATACAAAGACACAAGAAATACAAATAAAGAATGCTTTACAACTCTTTACTTTGAACCCTTTCTTGTTGCTTGCTTTGGATGCCTCTTGAAGGACTGGAATGCAGCAGCAATTCCCCTCCAATAGCTTCCTTAAAGTCTTGGCGAAATCCTCCCACTTGAGCTCCACTTATAACCTGCATCAAGTTGTTTTCGCGCCCAGCAGTCGATTGCCAAAAAGCCCCAGTCGACTACCCCTATAGTCGTTGTCTCACAACGGCCAGATCCACGTTGGACAAGTTCCAAAGGATCTCCTACCAGTCGACTGCCAGTCCATGGCAGTCGACTGGTGACCTAGTAGTCGATTGCCCAGTCGGCTACGGAGCGTTCTGTGCTCACGACATTCCCATCAGTCGACTACAGTCGACTACTATCGACATAAGTCGACTGCCAATTCATGGCAGTCGACTGCCAGCCACAAAACTACAGTCTAACACCAGTCGAACCCTAGTCTACTTGGATTAGTCGAACCGACACCTATGTCAGTCGACTGCTATCGGGCAAAACCTCAAACACTAAGTTGTTTGAGCATCTGACCATCGGGTAAACCCTCAAACATCAAGTTTGAGCCTCCGACACTAAGTCTTAGCCACTTTTCCAAGTCCACCTTATCCCTCATGGAGTTTCCCACCGAAGCTCTCTTCCCTCGGCCTACGTCCCTCGGACGTGCCAAGCACACGGCTTTGCAACGCCATCATTCGCGTCTCTTGCCCTCGAAGTATGCTTCCCTTTGTTCTCACTCCATTCGCTCTCCGTCCGGCGGTCCCTCGGATGCACCAAGCGCACGACTTCACAATGCCATCCTTCACCGACTCAAGGACCCCGAGCCTAGTGAACTTGCCAAGTCCTCAAGACTTCCCACATCCACCAAGCACATGGATTCACAATGCATTTCTCACCAAGCGCACAGTTTCGCAATGCTTTGGACTTTTCCCACACTAAGCTCCATGCTTGGATTTTTCATGCCAACTCCATGTTGGACTTTCCCATGATATTCCCAAGTCATGAGTTTTGTCTATCATCAAAATACTATCAAAGTACTGCTCGAGTCAAACTCAAGTCAACCTGGGCCGATTGCACCAACAATCTCCCATTTTTGATGATTGACAAAACTATCATCTCAAGTCTACCAATTCTCCCATATTGGCAATTCTCATATCCCAATGAGAATTCCAATGAACTCTAATTGGTAACTTGGTAACTTCTCTCCTTTTTTGATATTACATCAAAAAGGTCCTCCCCAAGGGTATGAATTTCTCATATCCCAATGAGATCTTACAATCTCTCCCTTGAAGGAATACATGCCTACAATCTTTCTAGTGATCCCATATCACTTAAAGAGAGGCAACCCAATTTTCCTCCCATGAGGAAATACATATCCATCTTACCATGATGGATACCTCCCTCTAGATGCTTGCTCCCCCTTGACCATTGCACCAACAATGTCCTTAGAGAGTCCCTAAGCCAATAGGAACATTTAACCAATCAAAATTAAGGCAAAGTTCAACAATGAACTCTCATCCACCTTAAAATTGATACTCTCCCTAAACCCTTTTCCTAATCCATGTCCAATGGATTTCCACCCTTTCTAATGCTCTCCCAAGCATATACTAGGGTTAGGAGTGGTTATGGGACCTTAACCTAGCTGAATATTGGCCTAACCAACAATTCAGAAATCATCGGTTAATTTCATCACCGACCGCCACCATGGCGATCGATAATCGATTTGCAGTTTTTTGAATTTCAGAAATGACTTTTCGAAATTCATAAGTAAATATACATAAGTTGATAAATCTTGAAATTTGGTATGTATATTACTTATCACAATCATTATGGGTGAAAAATATTTGAAAATTATTTTACCCACTAAATTAAGAGATTGATACAAAGTCCAAAAGCTAAGAAAAGCTTCAATATTGAGCCCTCTTTGTATCATCCCATTCAATGGTGATGGCTATCAAAAGATAGACTTCACCAAGGTTTTTCAAAATGTTTTCAAAATGTTATTGAAACCTTTAATTTCTTTTTCCTAAACATCTCACTTATATCTAGATGTGTAAAACACATACAAGTCAAGTTTTTAGTGTGATGTGAGTTTTTGTTCTTTTAATGGGTTCATGAATATTTCTAGGCAATATTATTTGATTCCCATCAAATCATGCCATAGTCCTTAATTTCATTTTAGTTATATGCATGATGATGATTATGGCATAAATATGATATAGATAAAAGCATATGCCAAAATCATGATGTCATGGCATGTGAAAGAAATCTAAGCATACATGACATCTGAAAATAATTCTAAACATGATCATGACATTTTTATAGATAAAAATGAAAATGATGTCATGGCATGGCAAGGTAAATAAATCATGGCAAGTAAAATATTCTAAGGTATAAAATACCTAAGTGTTGAATCCAAATTGCCATTTCTAGGGTTAAGTCCATTTTTGCATTAAAGTCATTTTTCCCTTTAGTGTGCCATAAACCCAAAATGGCACACCCAAACCTATAAGACCTACTTGTGCCAATTTAATCATTTTTCAATTTCTCAAGCACATTGGCACATCCTAATGTGTCAACTCTACTATGGTTAGGTTAACTACCCATCCACTTAGGGTTGACACACCCTAACCCTTCTAGCGTGAATCAATCACGCTCCTAGGAACCCAATACTTATTGGAGATCCTTGGGTTAATAAGGTATTCACTAGGGATAACTTCCCTAGATACCTTCCTAGTGACCCTTTTAGGCTTTGAAACCATAGTCTTTTGGGTCTTTTCTAGTTCAACTATAGAGGTAACTCCCCCAAAGACCTTCCTAGTGGCTTTCTTAGATTTTCTTAAGTCCTTAGCCACTAAACACATACCATGGCTAGACATAGGGATGGCTTCCCTATTAGCCTTGGTTTTTCTAGACCTAGATGTTGTTCCATAATTAAATGGAACATTGTGATAGGACATAGGTTTGTCACCCAAACCTTTCTTTCCCTTAGACCGTTCTTGTTTTCTAGGTTTTGACTTTTGGTCATTTGACCCTAGAATTGAATTTTCTATGATTCTAAGGGTTTTCTCCATTCTCTCGAGACTTGGTTCTCTAGCTCTAATTTTCCCAATTTTGAATTTTCATTAGATTTTTGGGAAATGTTCTTCCTCTTGGGCATGTGCCTAGATTTCTTGGGATTAACACCCAAATTTTCTTCAATTCTCCTAATGGACTCTTTTAGTAAAATATTTCTAGAATTATGAGTCCTAGGTTTGTTCTTAGTTACATGAACATGCTTGTCACCTAAATAATAAACCTTATTATTTCTACTAGCTTGCTTTTCATTTATAATTGCAAGTGAGCTAAAATAGTTTTTAGCATGCTTTTTAACTTTAGGAATTAAAGGTGCATTATTTAAATATACCTTAGGGTTAGCTTTGGGAGCTCCCCCTACATGAGATACACCTTCTTGTCCTTTTTTTCTCCCCCTAGGGCATTGACTTCAGTAGTGCCCCTTTTGATTGCATTTAAAGCACACAATGTGCTCTTTGCTTCTAGTTGTGGGGACTCTGGCATCCTTTGACTTTGGGTTGACTTTTGGTGCCGATGCCTTTTCCTTAGCCAATTTAGGGCATTTGCTCTTGTAATGCCCTTTCTCCCTACACTCAAAGCATATTATGTGATTTTTATTTAAAATAATAACACTTGAGTTACCTAGGGAGGTTGAGGATTCTTCTTGATCACATCTTCCGGAGGTAGATGCTTCATTTTGATCTTGCTCCGAAATGGAAATCCTTTCCTCCCCCTCAATGCTAGAGGTGGAGGTATCCACCAAATCATCAACATCTTCAAATGTTGTGGGTGCTTCTTCCTCAGCATTCTCCTCTACTTCTGCCGGTTGGGAATTTTCTTAGAATTTTATTATCTTATTCCACAATTCCTTCGCATCCCTATATTCACCCAATCTAGACCAAATAGTGTTAGGTAAAAAATCACTAAGTAATTTTATTACCTTGAGATTTTTCTTGAAGTCTTTTATTTGATCTTGGGTCCACCTCGACTTTTCAATTGGCTTGTTGTCTTTGTCCCTAGGCATCTCAAAACCATTTTCTACAATAATCATAACATCAAAGTCGGTTTCGAGATATACCTCCATCAGTTTCTTCCACCAAGAAAAGTTTCCATCATATTTCAGTGGCTATAGGGATAATGTACTAGATCAACCATTGATCTTTTCAGTTAATTGGGGATCATAATGTACTACTAGGTGCCACTCATGATCATTCTATAATTAATGGTTAATTATAGATGACTAACATAAACCGAGAACCTATTTGGTCACACGCACAATGAGCGTAATCCGAATAATTTAAAATGAGCTTGAGAATGAGATTCTAAGACCGAGAGAAACTAGGATTGGTTGGACCATGTTAGTAATATATGAGAGATGTCCTAAGACAATCGCCTTATGTATGAACCATTTATATGATAAATGAAGATTCACTATTTGAGTATACATGGTTTTATGTATTTGATTGGATCTTAAACTCATTTACTGAATGTCCGTGATACACTCACAGCATGAGAGAATTTGTGATTGGATCACAACTAGTGAGTATCTCTACATGTGTAATTGTGATGTATCGGAATTATTCCTAGTCGATGAATTGATGGATTTGGACATCATCAATTCTGTCGAGACTAGCACGAGGTATACTCCTTGGTGTATCCAAGAAGCTGATTCTCACTGGCTAGAGACATTGTGATGTCCGGAGTTAATCGAGGATGCTAGTTATGGTAACTAGTTCATTGGAGTGACCAGCCGTAAGACTTCATATGGTTCTCTGCATATATAGATATGTCAATGAAGTTCTTACTGTAGCTTAAGTGCGATGTTCCTTTGACTTGCGGTATTCAAGTCATCTTGATCATAAAGACTTATGCTTTGACATCTTAAGCAAGCATCTCTGTGGAGATGTGGACCCGGGATGATTGGGTATAAGTCGAAGTGATCGAAGGTGTTTGAATAGCCTATAAAGGATTCACCACTCCTTGTGAGGAGATGTATGCCCATGGCCTCTCGTCAGATTGTTACTAAAGTCTTTGGCCAAAGCATTACATGTTTAGAATAAGGTACTCTTCGATACATGTGCAGTAACTAGAATTCGTAGGACGAGGAAATGATACTTGGGCTAGGTGTGACGTAGTTAGCCTAGTGGGGACTGACACTATAGACCATGTCCTGAACCAAGTGGGTATAAGATGAGTGAAGGGAATGGGGCACGATTCATTCGAGCTGCTGAAGGGTTTCAGAAATAGTTCTGGATCAACCGTTGATCTTTTCGGTTAATTGGGGATCATGATGTACTACTAGGTGCCACTCATGATCGTTCTATAATTAATGGTTAATTATAGACGGTCAACATAAACCGAGAACCTATTTGGTCACACCCACAACGAGCGTAATCCAAAGGATTTAAAACGAGCTTGAGAATGAGATTCTCAGATCAAGAGAAACTAGGTTTGGTTAGACCAAACAAGAAGCGAGCATGAAATTGTTTCAGTCGCAATGGAAGCATGGATGGACCGTGTCTTATGAAGACATAATGGATGAACCAAAATGGTTTGGTTCTAATCCAATGGAGGAGAATAAACCAAAGGGTTTGGTTTATTTTAAACGAATGAACCAAAGTTGGTTCGGTTCGTTTTAACTTAAAATAAACCATCATGGTTTGGTTTATTTTAACTTATATTAATGGAGCGGGTTAACGGGCCTTATGGTTATGATCCAATAACTATTAAGAGAATTAGTTCTCTATAAAAGAGAGCATAAGGGTTTGTTAAGCCCTAATCCAAAAACCTTAACTTAGAGTTGCCGCCCACCTCTCCCCTTTGAAGAAGTCGGCGCCAACCCTAGTGTCGCTGCCCCTTCTCCTCCAACCGGTGACCAGCTGCTGCCGTCTTCTCCACTTGCCGGCGTCGAGCTGCTGCCGGAGGAGCTCCGGTGATCTCCCTTGGGTTCGGTAATAAGGTGAGCTTCCACCTTTCCTTTGGCCGGCCCCTACTCCTCCACCAAAAGTTGTCCAGTTTTTTGGACAGCCTGTTTCCTTCTCGTCGGAGCATTGTTTGGACGACGTTTGGAGCTCCGACAGCTCCTTACTTACCGGGGATTCGATCTCCGGTAATCCTCATAGGTGGAGGACGAAGGATTCGTCAAACGGTTGACGAATACCTCTCCGGAGAAGCGAGTTTTGAGGACTCGTCTTTGGATCCGAATTTGGATTCGGATCATGATCTTCTCTCGATCACATCGTCTTCAACACGAGGCTAGTAACCCGTACGAAGACGAGGCTCGTGACTTAGTGAAGTCATCCTGAAGATACTCGGCGTGGACACGGATAGAGACGATTCTAGCGAGGATCATTCCAGTTGATGCCGTTCCCGCTACATGTGATACGTAAGGTATACGTAGTTAAATTTCCTTTTATTGCAAAATTTAAATTTACGGTTATGTCTACACATGTTGTATTATGCATGCATGTGATGTGTGTGTTGTAATAAATGTAGATTTATTATTTTTATTCCTTCCGTTGTGCACATGTTTACAAAACATGTTCGAACACACACTCGCCGCGGTGCCGGAAACCCAACAGACCAAACAAGGATCGTGCATGAAATCATTTCAGTCGTAGTGGAAGTGTGGATGGGCCGTGTCTTATGAAGACATGATGGATGAACCAAATTGGTTTGGTTCTAATCCAATGGTGAAGAATAAACCAAAGGAGTTTGGTTTTAAACGAATGAACCAAAGTCGGTTCGGTTCATTTTAACTTAAAATAGACCAACTCGGTTTGGTTTATTTTAACTTAAGTTAATGGAGAGGGTCAACGGGTTTTTTGGTTGTGAACCACTAACCATTAGGAGAATATGTTCTCTATAAAAATAGGGTTTAAGGGTTTTGTGAAAACCTAATCCTATTTTTGGTGCCGCCCCCTCCCTCTCTTCTCCTTGCTGCCGCCCAACAAAGTTGTCGTCCAGCCCTTGCGCCACAATCCAAGCTATTGCCGGTGTCCAAGCTCCTATCAGCGATCCTCCGGTGACCCTCCAACTACTTCCCTTGGCTCAGGTGACCAAGGAGCAGGCGTCCATCCTCTTTGGGTTGGTGCAACCCCTCCACCAATTTGTCCAGAATTCTGGATAGCTTCCTCCCTTTGTGTTGTATTGTCGTTTGGATGACGTTTGGAGCTTCGACAGCGGCTACCTTGCCAGGGATTCGATCTCCGATAATCTTCATAGGTGGAGGACGAAGGATTCCTCAAACGGTTGATGAATACCTCTCCGGTGAAGCGAGTTTTGGGGACTCATTTTTGAATCTAAATTTTGATTCGGATTGTGGTCTTCTCTCGGTTACATCGTCTTTGACACGAGGCTAGTGACTCGTATGAAGATGAGGCTCGTGGCTTTTTGAAGTCATCCCGACGATACTCGGCGTGGATACGGATAGAGGCGATTCTAGCGAGTGTCGCTCCGATTGATGTCTTTCCCACTACACGTGATACGTCAGGTATACGTAGAGTAATTTCCTTTTATTGCAAAATTTGAAACTACGGTTATGTCTACTCATGTTGTACTATGCATGCGTGTGGTGTGTGTGATGTAATAAATTAGATTTATTGCTTTTTATTTCTTCCGCTGCGCACATGTTTACGAAACATATTTGAACACACACTCGTCGCGGTGTCGAAAACTCAACACAGTCGCCTTTGGAAACAATGAAAAACTTAAGGTAATTGGATTAGGTAACATTGAATTATTATAAAATTTTATTATACAAAAATTTTTTCTTGTAGAGAATTTCAAATTTAATTTGCTTAGTATAAGTCAATTATGTGATGCTAGTTATGAAGTAAAATTTCTATCAAATGAATGTTTGATTAACAATATTGAAAACTCAAAAATATCACTTAAAGGAGTTAGGAATAAAAATATATACTCAATAAATTTAGAAAGATCCTCAATCAAGACACAATAAGATGAAAGTTAGTTGTGGCATAGACGACTTGCTCACATCAACTTTAGGAATATAACTAAGCTATGTGAAACTAATTTAGTTAGAGGTTTGCCTAAACTTAAAAATATTGAAAACAAAGTTTATAATGCTTGCCAACAAGGAAAACAAACCAAGTCCCAACATAAATTAACTAATCAAGGTCGAACAAGCTCAATACTTGAATTAATTCACTTAGACTTGTTCAATTCACAAGGGGTAAAATCACTAAGTGGGAATTTATACTGTTTAGTGATAATAGATGATTACTCCAGGTTTACATGGGTAAAATTTCTAAAAGAAAAAGATGAAACATTTGAAGTATTTAAAACCTTTAGTAAACAAATAGAAAATGAAAATGATCTTATGATAAAAAGAATAAGAAGTGATAATGGAGGGTAGTTTAAAAATAAAAAATTTACAAAATGTGTCTATAAAATAGATATCACCATGAATATTCATGCCCAAGAACACCTCAACAAAATGGAATAGTAGAATGAAAAAATAGAACTCTACAAGAAGCTACTAGGTCAATGTTAAATGAATACAATTTACCTAGTTACTTATGAGTTGAAGCTATAATTAATAAATTACATAATAAAACATCTTATGAAATTTTTAATGATAAAAAATCTTCAATAAAATATCTAAAACTATTTGGATGCAAAGTATTTATTTTGAATAGAAAAGATGATCTTGGAAAATTCTCTTCGAAAATTGATGAAGGAATATTTCTTGGATATTCGACCACTAGTAGGGCCTATAGGATTTATAATAAGAAAACCCTAAAAATTGAAGAAACAACTAATGTAAAGTTTGATGAAGAGGAAATTACAAATGGTAAAAAAAACATTATAAGATAATCAAGATGGGGTAAATGAAATTATACATTATGAAGAAGAACAAACACAATATCAAGACAACTTAAAAACAAATAGAATTAATTAAAACCATCCTCTTGAAATAATATTAGGAAATCCAACTCTAAGAGTTCAAACTAGATCGACTCTAAGAAACTTTAGTCAAATCACATTAATATCAAAGATAGTGTTGGTGCAGGGGCACCAGATAATCGAACCTAGGTTTTGATTATAGCAAAGGTTCAAAGTTAAGTTATTATGGTTATCTCACATGGTGTGTTGAGTGTGCAAGAAATGTATTAAGCTATGCCAAGGTCAACAACACCTAGAGAATCTCAGGACAAAAAATCGTGGTGGTTGGGTGACACCAGAAAAACCTTATTGGAATCGAGGAACCTCGATGATGACCGAAAGCTAAGCGACAAGTCAGGAGGACCAGAGGTAAGCACCGAGTGCAAAGTGATGGTAAGGTCGTGTCCTCCGTACGAGGATGATCGTAAGTGGCAATTTGACTAAGACTTTCGGAGGAAAGTCTAGGTCGAGATTTGACTGTAAGGACCACCGATTTTACCATTTCTGTGTTAACTCTGTGTTGTAGGGGAGTGATCAAACTAACAGTCGACTGACGACTATTGGCAGTCGACTGATCCTACCATTAGTTGATTTCTATTCAAATAGATCACTTCGAAGATAGTCGAGATAAGATCCCCTTAAAGTGGGGTGATGTGGAGCTTTGACCCAGATCTTGATCTCAATGAGCTAGGGTTTGAGTGGTTATAAAAGAAGAGGCTTTTCACCTCTTTGGACCATCTAAGTTTGTTTGAAAAGTGCTCCAACAACGCCAAGGTTCCGACAACAATGCTACGCCATCGTAACGCCGACATCACGCCAAACTTCACATCATCTAAGTCGGTAGTTTGTTTTTAATTGTTTTTCATTCTTGTACTCGAGCTTTTAATTGAAAAGAGGAGAGGTAGGCTTGTTGCCTCTTCCTCTATCTTGTGTTTTGTAATCTTCGTCTCTTAACTCCAATGAGGAATAGACTCGTTTAGTGGATTGCCCACCGAAAGTGGTGTAGGACCGCGGGGCTTTGGACTAGCAACCTTTTGGGTGTGAACCAAGTAAAAAGAAAGATGTTCTTTTCTTTTACTTCGGCGGTGCAACTTGTGTTTTAGACGAAGACAAAATGAATTTCTCATACAATATTCACCCCCCCCCCTCTAGCATGCTTTACTCAATCCAACATTTGGTATCAGAGCGGGGGCGCTTAGATTCGGTGCAACCACCAGTCGAATAATTTTCTTTTCATATTTTTGGATTGTCATTTAAATTTTTAATTCCCGAACTACTAATCCAAGACCAAGTCTTGGTACATTATTTTTTGGTTGTGTATTTACAAGAATCTAAAGTTCAACAACCGAACTAATCGCTTCTTGAGTAGCTGACGGTAAAACAAGCATAATTTTTTATACAAGTGGAGCCACAAAACGTGCTACCCACCAAATCGAAGCTCTCTCAAAGATCTATATTTTTCATTTGAGTATGCCCCCCATAACAATCTGTTTTAGACCCAAAAAATGATGTTTAGTACTTTTTTAAGGACATTGAAGGTTGTAAGTGCTTAGTTCTTTGTTTAGTTTTTTATTTCTCATTTATTTCTTGTTATTTCCTACATTAATAATCCAAGACCAAGTCTTGGAATTTCCTTTTGGTTTGTATTTTTATTTTTAGTTTTTTAATATAATTAATGGCCCATCTTGAGGGGTTTAGCACCACCCGACCTCCGTTCTATAAAAGAGATGATTTTCATTATTGGAAGGGTCGGATGGAATTCTACCTAAAAACCCAAGTCGAGATGTGGATCATCATCCAGACGGGGTTTAATTTACCTACAAATGAAGATGGTGAGTTCTTGGATTGCAACAAGTGGACAAACTCCATGAAGTAGCAAGTAGAGGAAGAACTAAACCACGTCGGCCCCTTCACCAGCACAAAGGACTTATGGAACAAACTCATCAAACTACACAAAGGGACGGCCGACACCAAGGTATGTAAAAGAGATCTCTTTTTAAATTAATTATTTAATCTTAAGATGTAGGATAATGAGATGGCGACGCAACTCCATGCAAGGATCTAGGACATAATGAATGGTCTCTATTCAATTGGGAAAAAGGTAGAGAACCGAGACGTAATAAGGTACGCGTTAAATGCATTTCCTAGGACCACTTTGTGGGCATCTATAGTTGATGCCTACAAAGTATCTAGAGACCTTTCAAAAATTAGATTAGAAGAGTTATTTTTGGAATTTGAGTTGCATGAGCAGTCTAACTCTACCCCGATCAAGAAAAGTATTGCTTTGGTTGTAGGTCAAACAAGGAAGGAAAAAAGCAAGCCACCTCCCGAAGAAGAAGAGTACGAATCGGAGGTAGAAGATGAAATGGAGACCGAGATAGTCAACTTAGTTCGGAAGATGATCAAGAGTAGAAGATGACCTATCAAGCAAACTAAGGAGAAGAGAACTGATCAAAACTCAAATTACAAATGCTACGAATGCATCAAAAGGGGTCACATCAAATCTGAGTGTCCGAGGATAAAGAACAAGCAATCGCAAACCAAGAAAGCTCTCAACGCAACTTGGGAAGAGTCCTTGAAGGAAGAATATGAACTCAAAAACTTAGCGATCATGGCCAAACCAATCGAAATTGAATCCGAACCCGAGACAAACTATGAGTCTGAGACCGAGTCCGACTCCAAAACCGATAACGAGCTTCAATTCAAGACAAGCCATAGATTTGCATTCGGTTCAAAAGATTCGATCAAGATAAGTCGATCCCTAATCAATACTTTATATAATGCAATTAAATACTTAACTAAAAAGCTAGCTATGTCCGAGTATAAGATTTATTCCTTGGTTAAGGAGGTTAAACTCATTAAGCAAGAGGCTACCCTAACCTCTTCGCCTAGTCAAGTTTGAGAGGGAAACTCAACTAAAGTTGAAAAACTTGAGGAAGAGAATTCTCTCTTGAAAGGACAAGTTAAAGAGCTTAGGAAGTAATTGGAAAGGTTTACTTTGGGGTCCAAGGGTCTTGACCTACTACTTGGATCACAAATAGCCATGTACAACAAGGCCAGACTCGGATTTATAACCACAACAACAAACAAATTGTATATGTCAATTGTCAATCGAAATAATCGAAAAGTCCAAGCATGGGCCCTAAGACATTTTTGAATTCACAAATAGGATCAACCAAGTATTGGGTTTCCAAGGATCAAATCCACTACGTGGAGAGACCGCATCGGTTCAATGATCCAAGGGGAGTTAATACTAAACATGTTTGTTCTACTTCTTGATATAGCTTTGCATGCTTAGTTTCTCTCTGTTTTAATTTTTAGAATTGCTAGATAGAATCAATAGTTAGTCAACCATGATAACATAGTATCAGGATGTGGTGAGAGGATAGTAGGTTAGGGAAATGAGGTCTTGTGTGTCCGAGCTAGATAAGGTGTATCTAGCTTGGTGCATTTGGCTAAGTGGAACTAGCTGAAGCTATCTCACCACAACATAAACTAGTTAGACCAGGAAGTGACCCTAAGTGAATTAAGTGAGCATTTTCTTGAAATTGGCTTTGTCTAAGGAAGTGGTCGTTGTTCCAATAAAAGATGGCCTCTGTGCCTCGCCACGATCTTGAAGTCATTTTTTTAAAAGTTCACTTAACGATCTAAAGGTTAAATTTGAATCTAACCCAAGGTTGATTATCTTCAAAATCACTAAGCGTTGGTGGCTGACTAGAGGGGGGTGAATAGCCCTCAATCGTCGTACGGTGGAATTCGTTCATTCTTGCATGCTTATCTACAATTGTCATTAATATACGCAGCAGAAACAATAGAAATAATGACAACAATACAATCACACGCAATACACAAGATATACGTGGTTCAGAACCGAATCGTTCCTACTCCACGGGGTGAGCTCAACGAGCTCGTGTTATGCGCACGACACTAACAACACTCCTTCTCGATAACACGTCGAAGGTGGAGAAACCTCTCAGAAGAAATTACACTAAGTAATATGAAATACAAGCAATACAAAGACAAATACAAAATACACATAAAGAACACTTTGCAATGCTTACTTTGAAACCTTTGTTTATTGCTTGCTTTAGATGGCTCTTGAAGGTCTGGAATGAAACAACAATTCCCCTACTAAAGCTTCACAAAAGTCTTAGTGAAATCCTCCATCTTGAACCCCATTTATAACCTGCATCAAGCTGATTTCGCGTGCATCAGTCGACTGATCATGACCATCAGTTGACTGGTCCTGTAGTCATTGTCTCACAATGACTTGATCCATGTTCGCAAAACTCCAACGAATCCATCATCAGTCGACTGATGATACCCATCAGTCGACTGATTATCCCATCAGTCGAGTGCTGGGACGAGCACTCGACTGGAAACCATTCTATGGCTGAAAACACCCCGATCAGTCGACTGATCTCTATCATCTGTCGACTGGTGGTGTTATCAGTTAACTTCCATCGCTTGGTAGTTGACTGATCAGTCAGACCCTGTTCAGTCGAACCCTAGTCGACTTGGAGAAGTTGACTGGCACCTATGCCAGTCGACTGATGTCGGGTAAAACCTCAAACACCAAGTTGTTTGAGCATCCGACACTCAGTCTTAGCCACTTGGCCAAGTACACCTCATCCCTCATGGAGTTCCCCACCGAAGATCTCTTCCCTTGGCCTACGTCCCTCAGATACGCCAAGTGCACGACTTCGTAATGCCATCCTTCTCGTCTCTTGCCTTCGAAGTATGGTTCCCTTAGGCCTCACTCCATTTGCTCCCCATCCGGTGGTCCCTCGGATGCATCAAGTTCACGACTTTACAATGCCATCCTTCACCGACTCAAGGACCCCGAGCCTAGTGAACTTGTCAAGTCCTCAAGACTTCCCAAATGCACCAAGCGCACGGCTTCGCAATGCATTTCTCACCAAGCACCAAGCGCATAGCTTCGCAATGCTTTGGACTTTTCCACACCAAGCCCAATGCTTGGATTTTCCATGCCAACTCCATGTTGGACTTTCCTATTACAATTCCATGTCATAAGTTTTGTCTATCATCAAAATACTGCTCAAGTCAAACTCGAGTTAACCCAGGCCGATTACACCAACAAGACCAAGAAGTGACCCTAAGTGAATTAAGTGAACATTTTCTTGAAATTGGCTTTATCTAAGGAAGTGGTCGTTGTTCCGATTAAAGAAGGCCTCTGTGCCTCACCACGATCTGGAAGCCAATTTTTTTTTAAAAGTTCACTTAACAATCTAAAGGTTAAATCCGAATCTAACCCAAGGTTGATTAACTTCAAAATCACTAAATTTAACCAAGTAAAATTGAAGGAATCTCACAAAACATATATGGTTAACATGTTGATCATGTAGAAAGGGTGAGATGATTCCTAGGTTAAAATTTTCAAACAAACTTAAAATTCCAATATCCGATCCAACTACTAGATGTGTAGGATCAATGGATGTTGAACAGTGGGTGCTCTCAACATATGATCGGAAACCGACTAAAGTTTACGAAGCTCAGATTCAAAAACAAGGATCGGTAGCCTTCAGAAACAACGAGAATCTCAAAATCATCGGATCAGGTGATATTGAGCTAAACTTGAATTTCATAATTCGTCAAATACTTTTAGTTGAAAACTTTAAATTTAATCTCCTAAGTGTTAGTCAATTGTGTGACAATAATTATAAGATTATTTTCCTACCAAATGAATGCTTAATTAAAAAAAGTGATTGTTCAAAAACTATACTTAAGGGAACTAAGAATTATAATATTTATACAATTAATTTACCTAACTCCTCAACCAAGTGTCTAATGACAAAGCAAGAGGAATCATGGTTGTGGCACCGATGACTTGACCACTCCCATCCAAGACTCATACACAAAATGAGTCAAAATGGCTTAGTTAGAGGTCTACCCAACCTAAATAACCTAGAAAATAATGTATGTAATGCTTGTCAACAAGGTAAATAAACTAGGATCTCACATAAACTAACTAATCAAGAAAGAACTAAAAGTTTACTTGAGCTCCTACACTTAGACCTTTTTGACTCTCATGGAGCCAAGTCACTAAATGTAAGCCAATATTGCCTAGTCATAATCGATGACTACTTGAGGTTCACATGGGTCAGATTTTTAAAACATAAGAGTGAAACCTTAGACCAACTCACTATTTTGTGTAAACTAATAGAAAATGAAAAGAATCTAAGGATTAAGAGAATTAGAAGTGATCATGGTGGTGAATTCGAAAACCATAGGTTCACCGACTTTTGTAACCAAAATGGATACCACCATGAGTTCTCCTTCCCTAGGATCCCTCAACAAAATGGACTAGTAGAACGTCAAAATAGAACCCTACAAGAAGCCGCTAGAACCATGTTAAACGAGTACGGTCTACCTAATAGGTTTTGGGCAGAAGTGGTTAATACTGCTTGCTATGTCCAAAATAGAATTCTCTTAATTAAAAGACACCATAAAACATCATATGAAATTTATTACAAAAAACTACCAAACATTAAGTACTTTAGGGTTTTTGGATGTAGGGTTCACATATTAAACACTAAAGAGTACTTAGGAAAATTCACCTCTAAAATAACCACCGGAACATTTCTAGGATACTCAAACTCTAGCAAAGCCTATAGGGTGTATAACAATGAAACCCTAAAAATAGAAGAAACAATTGATGTAGTATTTGATGAAGAAAACTAAACAACAAAATCTGAATTGAATTTCAACAATGAACAAATTGAAAATGATGCTATACCTGAACCTAACTCACAAAACGAATCTAGTGTAGATCCTAATGCAAATCAATCTAGACTACAAGCGAACCATCCTATTGCCCAAGTGATAGGTGATCTGAATTTAGGAGTTCAAACTAGAGCATCCTATAGGAACCTAAGTAAAATCTCACTCATCTCTAAAATCAAACTCAAAACAATAGAACAAGCTCTTCTTGACCCCGATTGGATTATAGCTATGCAAGAAGAGTTAGCTCAATTTACTAGAAGTCAAGTTTGGGAATTAATACCCCCACCTAAAGAAAAAATGATTATTGGAACAAGGGGGGTATTTCGAAATAAACTTGATGAGAAATGAGAAGTTATTAGAAATAAAGCTAGGTTAGTTGCTAAAGGGTTTAGTCAAGTTGAGGGGTTAGACTACGATGAGACATATGCACACGTAGCTAGACTCGAATCAAATAGATTGTTATTAGCCTACGTTTTGCATCGAGGTTTTAAATTATTTCAAATGGATGTCAATTCTATGTTTTTAAATGGATTTTTTAAGGAAGAAGTTTATGTTAGCCAACCACCAAGATTTGAGAGCCTAGACAAACCTAACCATGTACTCAAACTTAGAAAAGCCTTATACAAAATAAAGAAATCTCATAAAGCTTGGTATGAAAGGATTTCAATCTACCTTAAGTTGAAGGGTTTCAATCTGTTGGTGCAATTGACCTAGGTCACGATTGACCAGACTCGAGTTTGACTCGAGTAGTGGTTTGATGTTAGTGTTTTGATATTTGACATTGATGTTTGACAATGAGTTGACCATTGTTTGGCAATGGGTTGACTATATGGTTGACATGGGGTTGACCATATGATGGAGAAGTCCAAGTGGGATACTTGGCATGGAAAGTCTAAGTCTTGGGTTTTTGGCATGGAAAGTCCAAGCATAGGTCTTGGCAAGGGAAAGTCCAAGCTTGAGTCTTGGTAATTGGAAAGTCCAACATGGGTTGGCATGGAAAGTCCAAGCATGGATCTTGGCAAGAGAAAGTCCAAGCCTGAGTCTTGGCAAATGGAAAGTCCAACATGGGTTGGCAAGGGAAGTCCAAGGGTTGATATTGGCGGCGTAAAGTCCAAGGATGGAGTCTTTGTAGCATAAGTCTAATGGTTTGGCGGCGTAAAGTCCAAGTGATAGTCTTGGCAGCATAAGCTCAAATGTTCCTTGGTGGTGTAGACCATCTCAGTAGGGGTGACCACGGTTCCAAAACCACCGGTTTTGGTTTTGGAACCATCGGTTCTAATTTATCATCCAATGGAACCAGAACCGAACCGCTCATCAATGGTTTCGGTTTTGGTTTTGGAACCGCCAGTTCCGATTCCTTACGATTCGATTTTGATTTCAAAATTATCGGTTCTGGTTCATCATACACCAGAACTGGAGCCGAACAATTAACCGACATTTTTGGTTCCTTATGATTCGATTTCAATTTGAACCGTTTAGAACCAAAATTTAAATTATTTAATTTTAAGTCTCTCATTTCATTAATAGGTGATTTAAGTATATTATTTTTAAATTTATTAATTCGATCGATTTATTTTAATTTAGATTATATTTAAATTCAAATTTTATATGTGGAGATTTAACTTATGTCGATTTATTTATTTTACATAACTCTTTAAATCAAATATTTATCATCAAAATTTATCATCAAAATATATTTAATTAATAAATTCACATCAATAAATTAAAAAGAAAGAATATATATATATATATATAATTAATTACAATATGTTACCTCTTTCATTCATTGATTTAACACTTAAAAAAAAGAAAGGAAAAAAGCTTGAACTTAATTTATATAAATTAAGTTGCCTACGTATCCTTTTAGGATGTAATAGAATCAAAGCCCTCGTAGTTCACATATCATTTAAATGAATTTGATTTTTATGAATATTTTTTATTATAATTGTGATGCAACAATAAAAAATTTAAATTTTGAATGTTTTATTTTTTTTTCATGTTGATTGTTATGATGATACCAAATATGAATTTTAAATAATTTTCAATTTTATTTTTATACATATTTAATATTATAATTGTGACACACTAATAAAAATTTAAATTTTGAATGAGTTTAGTTTTTGTTCAAAAGTAAAAATCAAATTATTTTTAAAAATTTAATTCCGATTTTAACAAAAAAATACTTAGTTTCGATTCTGGTACAGTTTCGATTCAGTTCCGATAATGTTCCAGTTCCAAAAATTTAAGAACTGGAATCAAACCATGTCTCTGGTTCTGATTCTGATTTTTTAACTAGAATCGAAAAAGCAATTTCGGTTCGGTTTTTAAGACATCAGTTTCGGTTTTGTTCACGGTTCGAACCGAACTGTGGTCACCCCTACAGCTTAGTATGACAATAGCCGATGGAAGCACGTGAAGACTAGCGTATGGATGAACAAGTCATGGATGACTTGGAGGGATCTGATAGGCGTGAGACTTTCGGAGGTGGCTAGAAGGCTTAGGTCAAGGCTAAGGGTGATCTAGCAAGTATGAGGGCATCATACATGGGGTTAAACCTCATCGTTGAGGTTATCAGTCGACTGAGGATTTGGACTAGTCGATTGGTCAAGTGTTTTGACACTTGGCAGCCGAGTCGACTTGTAGCAGTCAACTAGGATTATGACTAGTCGACTGCCATGAGTCAACTAGAGTACGACTGTGATAAAAGCCTTGGCAGTCGACTGCCAACATTGGGCAGTCGACTGATGGCTTGAGCAGTCAACTACCATGGAGGGCAGTCAACTGTTGGTCGAGGATGCAGGAGTAAAACACTCGGTATTCGACTAGTCAGTCGGCTACGACCTTGGCAGTCAACTGATGGGTAATGGCAGTCGAATGCCAGTGTATCCATTGGACCTTATCGAATGTGGATCGAGTTGTTGTCTCACAATGGCTAAAGGAGCAGTTGACTGCTAGGCGGAATCCAACCCAAGTTACAGCTTTAAAAGGAGCTCATGGAGAAGGATTTTGGTATGGTTCCTTGAGGCGATTTGTGGTGATTTATTGGTGCAATTCAGGGTCTACAAGTGCAGCTCTTGCAACCAAACAAGCAAGCATCCAAAAGTGCATTAGTAAAATTTTCTTTATGTATTTTTGTGTATTTCATTTATAATTGCTTATATTTATTTGTGTTACTATTATAATCCTTCTATGAGGTTTCTCCGCCTCTGACTTGTTGTCGAGAAGGAGTTATTAGTGGTGTTTGATTGCTAGGGCTCGTTTGAGCTCAACCCATGGAGTAGGAACCCTAAGGTTTTGAACCATGTTATATCTTGGTGTTATTGTGTGTGACTATGTTGTTTGTCTTTGTTTTAGTTTGTCCATTTATTTTATGTTGCACACTAATCATTTTATAGAGACAAGCATGATCGAATTACATCAACCGAATCAAGACGCACCATTCACCCCCTCTCTAGTGCTCACCGACGTTGCAACAATTTGTATCAGAGCCTGGGGCTCTTCTACAAATTAACAAATGGGAGCAAAGCGTTAGAGGAAAGAATATTGAATTTGAAGAAAAGTTGGGATAGGACATCAAAACGCCGGTTCCATATGCACTCTATGGACGAGAAGGCTTCAATCAATAGAGGACAAGGATTGAAGAATTCATTTTGATGAGTGACTTCGAGGATTGGTCCGCATTGATGGAAGGATTTGAATATCCAAGAGGGCCAAATGGAGGATTCCTAAAATGAAGAAGTTGACCGAGGAACATGTTGGGGGATCGAAATGGCCGACTAGAGAGGGGTGAATAGCCCTCAATCGATGTATGTCGAATTTTGCTCGTCTACAAAACGTTAGCGCAAGCAGAATATGCAAATATAAATAAAGACAAAGCAAAAGATAAATAAAAAATACAAACACCGAGATGTAACGTGGTTCACGGCTACGCCGCTAATCCACGGTCCGATTCGTCCAAGGTGAATCACTCCTCCAAAGCCAATCACTATTGGTCTCTCCTTTGCACCAAGCTAGGTGGAGGTAACCTTTACAATCAAGATCACTCTTCTTACAATAAGATTGAAGTAAAAGCAAGTAAAAAGAGTAGGGAATCGTGTATGGCACTTTGGGAGATGTTTAGAGCTCAAGCATTATCCTCCCAAAGCCCCATCCTCTTCCTTTTTATAGAGGAAGAGGGTTTCTTCCCGTTGACACAGGATCAGTCGACTGATGCCCTTGATCAGTCGACTGGTCCTGTAGCCGTTGCCTAATAACGACCGCTTTCCACATTGGATTCCATCCAACGGCACTGGCATCAGTCGACTAATATTACCATTAGTCGATTGGTGCTCGATCAGTCGAGTCCTCAATGAGGTCGACTCCATTCTGTGCCCGTGCACAGTGTCATCAGTCGAGTGCTCCCCATTAGCAGTCGACTGATCAAGCCATCATTCGACTGACCATTGCCATCAGTCGACTGATCAACTTGATCCAGCCACATTAGACCAGTCGATCGAACCATCGACTGAGAGCAGTCGACTGCCATAACATGGCAGTCGACTGGTGTCGGGAAAACTCATCCGACACTTGGCCAAATGGCCAAGTTTCACCTAAGAGCTACCCCTTCCCGGGTTACATTCGCTCACTCTCATCCCTCGGAGTCCCTCGCCTTCGAAGTTCTCTTCGTTCGCGGCCATGCCCCTCGGCAGCATCAGGCGCACGGCTCTGCAATGCTCCTTCGGGTCTCTTGCCTCGAAGTCTACATCCTCTGGCTTCACTCCAAGCTCCTCGTCCGGCGATCCCTCGGATGCTCCAAGCGCACGGCTTCTACAAAGCTATCCTTCACCGACTCAAGGCCCGAGTCATGAGATGTGAAACTCACCACGGCTCCATGTGCGAATTACTATGTCCTTCATGACTTCAACGCATATATCAAATCAACATAACAAACTAACTTAAACCCTTTGCCACACACATCAAAACCTAATCATGGCAAGAGATTGCCCTAACAATCTCCCCCTTTTTTATGTGTGGCAATCCGTTTAAGTTAGGTAAAAACATTTGATAAAAATTTCTAAGGTAAGAAAGCATGTAAACATAAACATGATATAGCAACTGTTGGATCGATGCGGTTCGCTAGAGGGGGGGGTGAATAGCGAAAAGCCTTTTTCTTTCGAATTCGTTTCAAGACAAATATACGCAGCGGAAATGTAAATGAAACAAAAAGAGACAAGTTTAAGTTTTTACTTGGTTCGTAGCCTTCGGCTACTACTCCAAGGCCCTAACGGTCCTAGACCGTGTACGGAGGGCAATTCACTAAAACACTCCTCCTCGTTGGAGGTAGGAGTTTGACGATTACAAAAAAAACTTTCGAAGCAAAATGATAGAGAGACAAACCCTCTCCTCTATTAAAGTAAAATGCAACGATAGAAAAACCTCGAGTAAAAGAGTTGCAATATTGAAAACAATAACAAGGATATACCAACAACTAAAAAGAAAGACCTTACGTTGAGTCGTCGGAGTCGCTGGCGTTGCGGGAAGCTTTGAGCACTTAGAATTGTTGTCAAAACCCTAGGTTAGGACCTCCTTTATAGCCTTTGAGCCCCTTTCGAGAGGAACCCTAGCCAATCATATTTGAGCACCATTCCCTTGAAATTTGGTGATAAACCTTGACTCGAGGTCGATCCTTTGACCAAGTCGATGGCCATCACCACCGATCAGGCAGATCACCGAGTGCTAGCCGTAGTCACCCGACTGATGGACGGCAGTCGAGTCCTTCAGGTTGGCAGTCGACTGATGCTGGCTGCAAGGCAATGTTAGCTTAAAGAAAACACTATTTCGACGGTCGTCGACCGTCCGATCTCGACCTAGACCACCTATGAGATGTCTTGGGTCGGATCTACGCTTAAGTCTTTCCCCGTAACGAGGATACGACCTTACTTACACTCGCACACACGAGCTTACCTCGATACTTACGTGTTGCTTTTGCTTCCGGCCTTCCACTCAATTCCTTCGGCTCCCTCCGAAGTCATTTGAGTGTCGCTCGACCACCGCAGCTTCCTCCGGGTGTCGCTAGCCTTCAGCTCTAGCTATAGTAATTTTCTGCACACTCGATTCAGTTCATGAGATAACAACATGAGCTTAACTTTGTATCGTTTGCTATAATCAAAACTCAGGTTCGACTTAGGTGCCTACTGCACCAACAATCTCCCCCTTTTTGATTTATGGCAAACCCACATACAAAGTTAAGTGCATTAAGAAAAGATATGCATGAATGAGCAGGAGTGTTAAGAGCATGAATGAACAGGAGTATAAAAACTCTTTTTCAAGTGCTCCCCCTTGACCGAGGGTGAGTACTTGAGAAAGAGTTTTAACTCTCCCCCTTGACGTTTGCTACTAAAAAAGAATTAAGTAACCGAAATTACTTAATATTGGCCATAGTATTTAAAATAAATAAGTTTAAGTTAAGAATTCTTTGGCCTTTGAATAAGTTTTAACTTTTGGTTTAAATATGAAGTAAGAGTTTAAGTTGTCAAAAAAAATTTGACCCCTTAACTTTGGCCTTTTTCTCCCCCTTTTGCCGTATATCGAAAAGAGTAAGGGGTGTGTGGAAAACAAAATAAGTGTTAAATTTAAAGTCCAAGCATGTTCTCCATTTTTTATTTATTTATTTTTTTTAAAAAAATATATACTGAAAATAAGCTCATCTATAAAATGTTCGACTCATATTTGGCTTGATTGATATGAAAGATCAACCAGTCCTGGTCAGAGTCGGTTAGTGTGTATGATTATACTCCATGGTTCATGGCGATGCACTAGATCTACATCTGGAACCAGGAGTAAGGTCCTAACATCTCACGCCCATCTACGTGGCTAAGTACACAAACACATTAGTCCTATGTGTTGTGAGATGTAAGGGTTCCTTAAATCTACAGGTGCATGATATCTAAGGTATGTCCTATGCTAGTTCCATAAAAATGAAAATTTAAGAAATAGTAGTAAGAAAATATAATTTGCAAGTTCCTATTCTACTATGCACATGCCCAATTTTCATCTTAATAGACTAAATTCGGCTTCAGGTAGGGGTTTAGTAAATAGGTCTGCTAAGTTAGACTTCGATTCGACGTATTCGAGTTGTATTGCTCCGTTGGCCACATGTTCTCGAATGAAATGGTGTTTGACCTCTATATGTTTGGTCCTAGAGTGACATATCGGATTCTTAGTAAGATTAATTGAACTAATGTTGTCTACGTGAAGTTTAGTACTCGTAAAATCTAACTTAAAGTCGCGGAGAGTGTGCTTCATCCAAAGAAGTTGAGTGATACACTCACCCATCGCGATGTATTCGGCTTCGGTGGTAGATAAAGCGACACAGTGTTGCTTCCTACTGCACCAACTTACTAGACTCGAGCCGAGAAGTTGACAACAACCATTCGTGCTATTTCTATCGAGCTTACTACCAGCATAGTCCGAATCGGAGTAGCCGATTAGTTTGAACTCCATAGATCTAGGGTACCAAATACCAACGTTAAGTGTACCCTTAAGATATCTAAGGATACGCTTAACTAGGGTTAGGTGAGACTCCTTAGCATAGGTTTGAAACCTGGCGGACATACTTACTGTGAATAGGATGTCGGGTCGGCTCGCAGTTAAGTATAGGAGACTTCCTATCGCGCTCCTATAGTATTTTAAGTCAATGGACTTACTTTCTAGGTCTTCTCCTATGTTAACATTAATCGCCATTGGGGTGTTTATTATCTTAGCGTCTTGCATTCCAAATCTTTTAATTAACTCCTTAGTGTATTTTTGTTGATATAGGTATATACCATCCTTAGTTTGTTTAATTTGTAGACCTAAAAAGAAACTTAACTCGCCTACCAAGTTCATTTCGAACTCACTTTCCATGAGTGAAACGAACTCGTTTAGTAAGGCTGAGTTAGAGGTTCCAAAAATTATATCGTCTACGTAAATTTGAGCTATGAATATTTCTTTAACTAAGGTTTTTACGAAGAGAGTTGGGTCACCTAAGCCTTGGTTAAACCCTTTTGACTTAAGATGGATTGAAAGTCTCTCGTACCAAGCTCGTGGAGCTTGTTTAAGTCCATAGAGAGCTTTCTTAAGTTTTAGAACATGGTCGGGTTTATCTAGATTTTCGAATCCGGGGGGTTGGCTAACATAAAATTCTTCTTTAATGTATCAATTTAGGAATGTCGACTTAACATCCATTTGAAACAGCTTAAATCCTCGATGTGCGGCATAAGCTAGCAACATTCAAATGGATTCGAGTCTAGCTACTGGGGCATAGGTTTCGTCGTAATCTAAGCCTTCGACTTGACTAAACCCTTTGGCGACCAACCTAGCCTTGTTTCTAACTACTTCACCTTTATCATCAAGCTTATTTCGAAACACCCACTTTGTTCCAATTATCGTTTTGTCTTTAGGTGGTGGTACTAATTCCAACACTTCATTCCTAGTAAATTGAGCTAGCTCTTCTTGCATTGCAATAATCCAATCGGGATCAAGAAGAGCTTTTTCAATTGATTTGGGTTCTATCTTTGAAATTAAGGAAATTTGACTAAGGTTCCTATAGGATGCTCTAGTTCGAACTCCTAGATTAAGATCTCCTATCACTTGATCGATAGGGTGGTTAGTTTGAATCCTAGATTGGGTTGGGTTTGTCTCACCTAATGCTTGATCAATGGGGTGACTTGGTTGAACACTAGTTTGACTCGGATCACTTGTCACTTGGTCGACAAGAGAAGTTGGTTGATGTGGATTAGACTCGATCTCAGGGTCGGAGACGAGTTTGGTATCAGTGGGCTCAACACTTGGGGTCATTAAGGGTTTTGTAGGTTCGGGTACTTCATCGAACACTACATTAATAGTTCCTTCAACTTTAAGGGTATCGTGGTTATATACCCTATAGGCCCTACTCGTGGTTGAGTATCCTAAGATGATTCCAGTGGAGGTTTTGGATTCGAATTTCCCTAGGTGGTTCTTAGTGTTTAAGATATGTACTTT
Organism: Wurfbainia villosa; assembly: GCA_025175895.1. Taxonomy (NCBI): domain Eukaryota; kingdom Viridiplantae; phylum Streptophyta; class Magnoliopsida; order Zingiberales; family Zingiberaceae; genus Wurfbainia; species Wurfbainia villosa. The sequence goes on from CM045996.1 coordinate 103,551,418, forward strand.
ACATCCAAATACCCTAAAGTACTTGATGTTGGGTACTTTATTGTGATAAATCTCGTACGAGGTCTTAAGGTGCCTCTTTACCATAAGGATCCTATTCTGGACATAGCAAGTCGTGCTAACGGCTTCTGCCCAAAACCTATCAGGTAGGTCATATTCGTTCAACATGGTCCTAGCGGCTTCTTGTAGAGTTCGATTTTTCCGCTCCACTAGGCCATTTTGTTGAGGGGTCCTAGGGCAAGAGAATTCATGGTGGTATCCGTTTAGGTTACAGAAGTCGGTGAACCTTTGATTTTCGAATTCACCACCATGATCGCTTCTAAGTCTTTTAACCTTAAGGTTTTTTTGATTCTCGATTAATTTGAATAGATTGATTAATTGATCTAGGATATCATTTTTATGTTTGATGAACCTAACCCAGGTAAACATGGAGTAGTCGTCAATTATGACTAAGCAATATTGACTTCTATTGAGTGACTTGGCTCCATGTGAATCGAATAGATCCATATGCAGGAGCTCAAGTACACTTGAGGTTCGTTCTTGGTTAGTTAACGTGTGTTGTGTCCTAGGTTATTTTCCTTGTTGACAAGTATTACAGATTTTATTAACCAAGTTGTTGAGGTTGGGTAAGCCTCTGACTAAGCCACTTTGACTCATCTTGTGGACGAGTCTTGGGTGTGAGTGACCGAGTCATCGGTGCCACAACCATGATTCCTCTTCCTGTGTCATAAGACATTTGGCTGAGGATTTGATTAAGTTAATTGTATAAATGTTATTTGTCCTAGTTCCTTTGAGTATTGTTTTAGCTGTTTTATTTGTTTTAATTACACATTCATTTTCTAAAAATACGACCTTATAGTTATTGTCACATAATTGACTTACGCTAAACAGGTTATATTCAAAATTCTCTACAAGTAATACATTTTTGATAACAAAATTCGAGTTAAGCTCGATATCACCTGATCCGATGATTTTGAGCTTGTCGTTATTCCCAAAGGCTACCGATCCTTGTCGTTTGAATCGAAGCTTTGTGAATTTGAGTTGATCCCCGGTCATGTGTCGGGAGCAACTGTTGTCCAACATCCATTGATCCTACACACAAGGTGGTTGGATTGGATGTTAGATTTTTAAAAAATTGGTTGTGAGTTGTTAAACCTAGGTCATCTCACCTGTGTCTATATGATCAAGCATGTTATACTTATGTGTTTTTTGTGAGATGACTTCCGATTAAATTGATTAAGTGCATTTAGGTTCAAGTAATTTTATGTTAGATTTGGATTTGACCCTAGGCTTGTCAAGTTTACCTTTTCAAGATCATGGCTTCCAGGTCGTGGCGAGGCACAGGGGCCTTCTTTTATCGGATCATCGACCACTTCCTTAGACAAAGCCATTTTCAAGAAAATGATGACTTGACTCACCTAAGATTATTTCCTAGTCTAACTGGTTATTTTTGAAAAGAGGCTCCCCGAGGCTCAATCTTTTCGAAGAATTTTAGTTGGTTATGTTCATGTTCTAAGTGAGTTCACAAGTTTTAAAGCACAAACTTTCTAAGTTAAAGCATGCAATTTCTAAGTTAAAGCACAAACTTTCTAAGTTAAAACATGCAATTTCTAAGTTAAAGCACAAACATATTTTGTACTGGCTCCCCCTAGACCGTTGAATCGGTTCAGTCTATCCACATAGTGGATTTGGTCCTTGGGAATCCAGTACGGGTTGGATCCTAGAGTTGAAATCAAAAGGTTCTTAGGGACCCATGCTGGACATGTTTCCTATGTCGACTTACAATCGACATATATGACCTATTAGTCGTGTTTGAGTTAAACCCTAGTCCAGCCTTGTTGTACACGGCCCTTTGAGATCCAAGTAGGAGGTCAAGTCCTTTGGATCCCGAAGTGAACCTTTCCAACGTGTTCCTAAGATCTTCGACTTGACTTTTCAAGAGTGAGTTCTCAACTTCGAGTTTTTCAACCTGAGTTGAGTCCTTCTCTTGAACTCGACTAGTCGAAGAGGTTAGGGAGACCTTGTGTTTGAGGAGTTTGACCTCCTCAACCAGGGTCTCGACCTTGGACTCGGATTTAACTAATTTCCTAGATAAAAACCTAACCGTATTTTGTAAAGTATTAAATAAAGTTCGACTTACTTTAAGGGTATCTTTTGAACCGGATGTGTATCCGTGGCTTGACTTGAAGGTAGCTTCGTAGTCCGAGTCATCCTCAGGTTCTGACTGAAGTTCAGGTTCGGTCTCTGTGTCTGACTCAATTGATTTCGCCATGAAGATGTGGTCTTCGTCTTCTTCGGATGACACTTCTTCCCATGTTGCGTTGAGGGCCTTCTTGTGCTTAGGTGTTTGTGGTTGAGCTTGGGGCACTCGGACTTGATATGTCCAAACCTGTTACACTCATAACACCTAATATTAGAACTTTTAGGCTTACCTTGGTTGGGTCGAGCTGTGGTTCGCTTTCGTCCCTTGGCTATCCTTCGAGCTAGGTTCATTAGCTCGACAGTCAATTCCGGGTCAACTTCTTCTTCGGACTCGTCTTCCTCCTCGGTTGGTGGTGGCTTGCTTGCGATTTTCTTCTTCTTTGAACACCGCAAACAAGGCTATACCCTCTCGGGTTCGAGTTGGAATTTGCTCATGTAATTCAAAATCGGAAAGAGTTCATCTAATCTAAGTTTAGAGGTCCTTGGAGACCTTGTAAGCATCGACCATGGATACCCACAAGGTAGTCCTCGGAAAAGAGTATAGAACATACCTTATAAGGTCACGGTTTTCGACCTTTTGCCCGATTGCGTGTAGGTTGTTGACTATGTCTTGGATATGGGCGTGGAGTTGCGTCGCGGACTCGTGTTCCTGCATTTTTAGATTATATAATTTATTAAACAAGAGGTCGCGCTTACATACCTTGGCTTCGCCGGTCCTTCATTGTAAGCTCACTAGTTTTGTCCAAAGATCTTTTGCGCTTATGAAGGGCGTAGCGATTTAGCTCCTCCTTTGGATAGGCGCATTGGAGGATTTGTATTTGCCTTGGCGTCGGCTTGACTTGTCGTTTTATGCATAATGGTCGATTGTAATCCAAGGATTCACCTTCTTCATTAGTAGGAAGGGTGAACCCGGTTTGGATCACAATCCTCATCTCTATTTGGGTTTTTAGGAAGCATTCCATCTGACCCTTCCAATAACGGAAGTCATCTCCGTTGTAAAACGGAGGTCGGACAGTGCTAAAACCCTCGAGATGGGCCATTAGAACAAAAGACACAAGGAGACGACGACGAAGAAACTAGCAACGACAAAAACACAAAAACAAGTGCCAAGACTCGCGTCTTGGATTAGTAGTGCGGGAGAATACTTAACAAAGTGAAATAAATCCAAAAAAAAAGAAAAAAAAAACAGAATTAAAAGAAACAAAAAAAAATAAATCCGTAAAAATGGCTAGATTGGTGGTTTCACCAAATCTTAGCAACCCCCGGCTCTGATACCAATTGTTGGATTGATGCGGTTCGCTAGAGGGGGGGGGGTGAATAGCGAAAAGCCTTTTTCTTTCGAATTCATTTCAAGACAAATATACGCAGTGGAAATCTAAATGAAACAAAAAGAGACAAGTTTAATTTTTTACTTGGTTCGTAGCCTTCGGCTACTACTCCAAGGCCCTAACGGTCCTAGACCGTGTACGGAGGGCAATTCACTAAAACACTCCTCCTCGTTGGAGGTAGGAGTTTGACGATTACAAAAAAAAACTTTCGACGCAAAATGATAGAGAGACAAACCCTCTCTTTTATTAAAGTAAAATGCAACGATAGAAAAACCTCGAGTAAAAGAGTTGCAATATTGAAAACAATAACAAGGATTATACCAACAACTAAAAAGAAAGACCTTAAGCTAGGGTTGTTGGCAGCACTTCGTTGTCGTTGAGTCGTCGGAGAGTCGCAGCGTTGCGGAAGCTTTTGAGCACTTAGAATTGTTGTCAAAACCCTAGGTTAGGACCTCCTTTTATAGCCTTTGAGCCCCTTTTCGAGAGGAACCCTAGCCAATCATATTTGAGCACCATTCCCCTTGAAATTTGGTGATAAACCTTGACTCCTCGAGGCTGATCCTTTGACCAGCAGTCGACTGATGGCCATCACCAGTCGACTGCTGGCAGCATCAGTCGAGTGCTAGCCGTAGTCACCCGACTGATGGACGGCAGTCGAGTCCTTCAGGTTGGCAGTCGACTGATGCTGGCTGTAAGGCAATGTTAGCTTAAAGAAAATACTATTTCGACGATCGTCGACCGTCAGATCTCGACCTAGACCACCTATGAGATGTCTTGGGTCGGATCTACGCTTAAGTCTTTCCCCGTAACGAGGATACGACCTTACTTACACTCGCACACACGAGCTTACCTCGATACTTACGTGTTGCTTTTGCTTCCGGCCTTCCACTCAATTCCTTCGGCTCCCTCCGAAGTCACTTGAGTGTCGCCCGACCACCGCGGCTTCCTCCGGGTGTCGCTAGCCTTCAGCTCCAGCTATAGCAATTTTCTGCACACTCGATTCAGCTCGTGAGATAACAACATGAGCTTAACTTTGTATCGTTTGCTATAATCAAAACTCAGGTTCGACTTAGGTGCCTACTGCACCAACAGCAACATGCAACTCCCCCTTAATCCATGAAACTTTCTCTACAAATTCTCAAAGTAAATTTTCTCCCCCTATCATAATTTACTTAAACATAATCAATTCTCCCCCTTTGACACCATCAAAAAGATTAACACTAAGTTATAAACTCATGGCATCAAGTATAATAGAAGGAAAATACCAAAAATTAGTCTAAAACCTGAATTCGGCCTTAACTAGTCTGATTTTTAGGCCACCAGTCGACTGGTTCAGACTACCAGTCGACTGGCACGCGAATTTCAGAACTTTCTGATTTTCGAACCGAATTTCAGAAATGCATTAAAAATTCCAGAAAATTTGAAAAATCATGAAATTTGGGGAACATATTTCTTGTAAGATTCTTTATCAGTGAAAAATAGGTCTTCATGAAAAATCATTATATTTTCACGTATTTGGCAAAAATCCAAAAGGTTTAAAAACCACTAGGTTTTTGATCATGTGAGTATCAAGTTTAACACCTAGTTTTGGTTCCAATTGTTTCAAAACATGAATACATAGATTTTAGAATAAGAAATTGTTTTGAAAACATATGAAATATCCAACCATGATCTTTGGGCAATATGTCTATGAATTAAACATAAGCCTTCCCCATGATTGGTCTATTATTGCTATTTTGATACTTTAAATGACCATCTAAATGCCATAGGCATTAGTGGACATTTGTATCATCCTAACATCTCACTCATGCTAAGTTTTCAATCATGGTAGCCTATAGTGAGTGTGAGATGTATCCTAGAGGTATTTGTATATACTTAACCATTATATTCATACAATTCTATCAAGGTTAAGTATCATCCTAACACTCAACATGATCATAAAGATATATATGACTTAATTCCACATTATGATCATGAAACACATGTATTCATTGAATTGTTATCATGCATTAGGTATTATATCATGATTATAAATAAAGTATCACCTAAATCATGATCTAACCCTATTTCTCATGATGATGTGCCAAATTTCAAAATCATAAATCATGATTACACATATACATAGCAATGACATTGATTATCATGATTTAAGCATTAGTAACTATTTATAGGCACGGTATCATCACCTAACACTATTTCAAAATGTTGTCCCGCCATCCTAAGTCAACCAAAATATGATATAGGTTAAGTCCATATGATTGACTATCCTAGGGTTATCCTAACCCTTAAGGATGGATTTTGGAACCCAAAATAAGTTCTTGCCTATGGGGTTCACTAGATACTCCTTAGGAATCCATTTCCTAGCTATTACTTTCTTCTTATCTTGTCCCCTCGCAATTAGGCATTTATAGGCCTTTTCATTTTTCTTTTCTTTGTATCCTAGGCCTTTTTTGTTAAAGCTTGCCCTTTGGCTCCCTATGATCATGTTCAAGTTGTTGGAGCCTATTGTGAACTTTTCTAGGGCTTTTGTCAAGTAATCTACCTTTTCCCTTAAAGCCCTATTTTCATCCATACATGCATCACTAACATTAAATGTCACATATTCATGTGAGCATGCATCATCATGGCAAGAAGAAATATTTTCATTTTGATTTAAGCATGCTTTTTCTAGTTTATTTTTTAAGTCCTTAATTTGATCTAGCATGCTTTTGTTCTTCTTCTTAGCTCTAAATAAATCCCTAGTTAAGCTAGAGACCATGGAAACTATTTTCTTTGGAGTTAGATTTGTTACTATAGTCTCCATGTCCTCTTCTTCTTCTTCGGATGAGGATGTAGAGGAGGCTCCCCCTTCACTTGAGCTCTCCCCACTTGTGCTTGATTCTTCATTTGAGGAGGAGGAGGAGCAATCCAAGTCATCGAAATCCATCAATGCAAGGTTGGAGTAGACATGCTCTTCTTCATCGGATGAGGAAGATGAAGAAACATCATCCCATGTCTTTGCTTTGAATGCCTTAGCCTTCTCCTTTTCTTTTGCCTTCTTCTCCTCTTTCTTCTTGCTCCCCTTTTTCTTCTTCTTTTCTTCCTTCTTTTTCCTTTCTTCCTTGCTCTTGTTTAGGAGGGGACAATTGTCCCTTATGTGTCCCTCTCCTTGGCAATTGTAACAAATGATCTTCCCCCTTGGTCTTCTATTCCTATCATTTGATTTGTTAAATCTAAAACCTTTTAATACACGCCTTACCCTTCTTACCATATAAGCTTCTTCCATGCTATCCATGGAGGAGGAGGAGGAAGCTTCGTCATCGGAGGAGGAGGGAATCTCTATCTTCTTCTTCCCCTTGTTTGCTATCAAAGCTACTCCTCTTGAAGGTTGGATTCTTGGCTCTTCTTGTATTCCTTCAAGCCTCGTTTCGTGGAGTTCCATTATTGAGAAGAACTCCTCCAAGGTGCTCACTTCTAAATTCTTCGAGATATAGAAGGAGTCCACCATGGAGCTCCACTTTGAGGACCGGGGAAAGGCATCTATGACCTTCATTACCATATCCCGGTTGGAGAGCTTTTCTCCTACACTTGTTAGCCCAATTAATATTTCTTTAAACCTAGAATGTAATGATGTTACCTTTTCTCCCTTTTCCAATTTGATATTTCATAGTTGGGAGCGGAGGAGGTCTCTCCTTGCAAGTTTGGCTTCCGAAGTGCCTTCATGAAGTTCAACCAATCTCTCCCACATCTCCTTGGCACTTGAGCATTCCCCAATTCGATTGATCTATTGTTGGGGGAGCACATTGAAGAGATGATGCTTGGCTTTTGAGTTTGCAAGGTGCTCTTCCCTTTGCTTTTTGGTCCACCTAAATTTCTCTATTGGCTTCCCTTCTTCATCCCTAGGCAAAACGAAACCGGATTCCATTGTAATCATGATATCAAAATTCGTTTCGAAAAATACCTCCATTCACTTTTTTCACCAAGCAAATTATCCTTCAAACTTCGGTGGATGAATATTGGAGCCGGCCATCTTTTGATGAAGTGCTTGTTGCGGCGGTTAGTCCTCGACAAGCAACATGGCTCTGATACCACTTGTTGGGGGATCGAAACGGTCGGCTAGAGGGGGGTGAATAGCCCTCAATCGATGTATGTCAGATTTTGCTCGTCTACAAAACGTTAGCGCAAGCGGAATATGTAAATATAAATAAAGACAAAGCAAAAGATAAACAAAACATACAAACACCGAGATGTAACGTGGTTCACGGCTACGCCGCTAATCCACGGTCCGATTCGTCCAAGGTGAATCACTCCTCCAAAGCCAATCACTATTGGTCTCTCCTTTGCACCAAGCTAGGTGGAGGTAACCTTTACAATCAAGATCACTCTTCTTACAATAAGATTGAAGTAAAAGCAAGTAAGAAGAGTAGGGAATCGTGTATGACACTTTGGGAGAAGTTTAGAGCTCAAGCATTAGCCTCCCAAAGCCCCATCCTCTTCCTTTTTATAGAGGAAGAGGGTTTCTTCCCCTTGACATAGGATCAGTCGACTGATGCCCTCGATCAGTTGACTGGTCCTGTAGCCATTGGCCAATAACGACCACTTTCCACATTGGATTCCATCCAACGGCACTTGCATCAGTCGACTGATATTACCATCAGTTGACTGGTGCTCGATCAGTCGAGTCCTCAACGAGGTCGACTCCATTCTGTGCCCGTGTACAGTGCCATCAGTCGATTGACCGTTGCCGTCAGTCGACTGATCAACTTGATCCAGCTACATTAGACCAGTCGATCGAACCATCGACTCAGAGCAGTCGACTGCCATGACATGGCAGTCGACTGGTGTCGGGAAAACTCATCCGACACTTGGCAAAATGGCCAAGTTTCACCTAAGAGCTACCCCTTCCCGGGTTACATTTGCTCACTCTCATCCATTGGAGTCCCTCGCCTTCGAAGTTCTCTTCGTTCGCGGCCATGCCCCTCGGCAGCATCAAGCGCACGACTCTGCAATGCTCCTTCGTGTCTCTTGCCTCGAAGTCTACTTCCTCCGACTTCACTCTAAGCTCCTCGTCCGATGGTCGCTCGGATGCTCCAAGTGTACGGCTTCCGAAAAGCTATCCTTCACCGACTCAAGGCCCAAGTCATGAGATGTGAAACTCGCCACGGCTCCATGTGCGAATTACTAAGTCCTGCATGACTTCAACGCACATATCAAATTAACATAACAAACTAACTTAAATCCTTTGCCACACACATCAAAACCTAATCATGGCAAGAGATTGCCCTAACAGAACATCTCCAAGAATTCGAGAAAAATAAGAAGGTAATAAAATTCTTGGTTGATTTAATCCCTAATAACATTTTGTGTAGTTTAGGGGATTACATGGATGCCAAGGAGCTATGGATCAAGTTGGCAAGATTCCATGAGGAGCCTCACTCGGCACAAGAAGAAGAAGAGGAGAAGGAAGAAAGTTCATCCTCACAAGCAAGTGAGGATTCGGAGGTCGAGGAGTGTTCGACATCCGAGGAGGAAGAGGAGGTGGAAGAGGTGGAAGAAGTCTCCACCTCTAGGATTGAGGGGGAAGACATTAGATCATCCTCAATGCAAGAGCAAGAAGAAGATGAACCATCAACCTCCAGTTGAGAAGATGAAGAAGTCCAAAATTCCACCACCATCCACCTACGTAACTCAAGCAATTTAGTTAAAAATAAAGATCATATAATTTGTTTTGAGTGTAAGGAAGCAGGACACTACAAGAGCAAGTGTCCAAAGAAGGTCACGAAGGCCCAACCGGCACCAAAGGTCAAAGATGTTCGTGCCCCAATTAGAAAGAGCAAGGAGCACATGGTCTGCTTCAAATGCTAACAACGGGGACATTATAGGAGCCAATGCCCTAGGGGGAGGAAGCATAGCAAGGGTGAAGGAGGAGCATCAAATGTAGGGGGAGCCTCTAAGGCAAACCCTAATGTATATTTTCATAATTCTCGTTCTTTTATCTAAGAATCAAAAGCATGCTTTTAATTCACTTGTAATTTACAATAAAGAGCATGCTAGAAATAGGCTTTATTGCTTAGAGGCTAAACATGTTGATTTTAGGTCTAAGGACAAGTCTAGAAAAAAATTGAATCTAGACCTATTTCAACTAATGAGAAATTTGGGACTAATGTCCCTAGAAAAATCCTACCTAGGAAAACAATTAGGAAGGTAGAGGACCATTTAGGCATTAACCCTAAGAAGGGTAGGCATATACCTAGAAGAAATGGTCATGCACAAAGACTAAATCAAAATTCAAAAATTAGGCAATTATAGCTAGAAAATTATGTTTTGAGGTCAAAACATGAGAAAATGGAGAAGACCCTTGAAAATATGCAAAATCAAATTAAAGGGTCAAATTGCCAAAATCAAGGACCAAGGAGGCAAGGCTCATCTAAGGGCAAGAGAGCTTTGAGTCAAAAACCTAAGCCCAAGGAGACCTACCTGTTAGTTAAAGCCCTAGAACCAATCATGTGATGGTTGAATAGGGAACATTTTGTATCATATTCTATAAAGGCAAAGGATTGGTTATTATATTTACATCTTGCTTGTGCCAGCTAATTTAAATATAATAATGCCCTAGAAAAGTAGGTTCTTATCTACAGCACATCAATTGGCAGAATTGATTATGAGAGGCTGTAGAGAACACTTTCCTAAATGTTCCTAGTCGAGTATTAATATGCAAGGGCAATATTAATACATAAAGACTAGCATGTAGGTCAATTGATGACTTGATCTCACAAGTCATGGATATATGATATCAAGTTGACACATGGGTATATATTGGAGAATATATACTGAACTGACCCGCCATGAGAAAGTTTCATGGATCGTTATATGAGTGTCATAAACTTTCTCATGTGACTATTGGTATGAATAGTCCTCAGACCTGAAGTCACTACGGTTCCCTACATAAGGAGTTGTGTACTTTGGTATCGTCAAACGTCACCCGTAACAGGGTGGACCATAAAGGCGATTACTGGGTATGTAACAAATTATGCGGAGGGATGTGAGTGATGTAGATGGGATCTATCCCTTCCATATGACGAGAGTGATATCGGTGGGCCCCTTGATTGAGTAGAACTACTAAAACGCATGGCCATGCTCGAATGAGTCAATATGAGATATTGAGCTCATTTGTTTGAGTTAGTTTACTCAGGGATCAAGAAACACATAGATTGATCGAGGATGACACGGTCTATGCCTCATTGATCAATCTGATATCAAGGATAGAAGGACACGGTCATATATTATAGTAGTCACAGAAAGGTTAGTCGGATCTTGACTTATCTCGTAACTTGGGTAGCAATGATGTATTGCTAGATGCCGCTCATTGCTTGTGTATCTAAAAGAGTTTAGGTCCACTGCCAACGTTATGAGAGCCTATAGGGTCACACACAAAGAGCATGATAATTAGAGGAATTAGAGTATTCTAGTTTGACTAGAATAATTTGGGAATAAGCTTAAGTACAAAATGGTTTTTGGACTTTAAGCTTAATGAGAATTTTAGCTAATTGATTTAATGAGATTAATTCAATATGTTACCTTATTGATTTAATAAGATTAATTCAATATGATAACATAAGCTTAATTGAATTAATAAGATTAATTCAATATGATAACATAAGCTTAATTGAATTAATAAGATTAATTCAACATGCATGAATGCCACATAAGCATGCCACATAAGCATGCCACCTAAGCATCCACCTAAGCTAGATAAGGTGGAAGGGGACAAAATGGTTTTTGTCTCCTTAAGTGGCCGGCCAAAACAAAAGGGGTCTCAATGCAATGGATTGCATTAAATTGTAGGAGGTGAAAGGGTTTTGCCAACCCTATAAAAGGCCCCATGGAGTGGCCGGCCAAAGGATGATTTGGATTGTGATTGTGGTGTGGTTGTGAGAGAGAGCTTGAGAAGCTTGGTGGAAGCTTTGGTTGTGTGGCTTTGTGAGTGTAGGCTAGCAAGAAGAGTAGTCTTCTTCCTCCTTTCTCTTCTTCCCGAGATTCCTCTCCTTTAGGGACTTCTCTAGCAAGAAGTAAAGGAGAGCTCTTCTAGTTTTCCTTTTGTGAGACAAGAGCGTGCTCGTGTGGATACGTATAGAGGCACGGACACTTGAACGTGCTAAAGATCCAACAAACCGAAAGGAAAAGCGGGATTGCAAAGGGCACGCAACAAAGGTAGAACTCTCCTATAAGATAGGTTTGGTTTAGAGAAATTTATTTTATACGAGTTTGCTTTCGCATGGATCACTTGGAAGGGATCCTATTTTCCGTTGCGCATATGCCATTAGGCATACGAGATTTCCCTACAGTGGTATCAGAGCCACTTGCGAAAGATCGTATAAAAATAGGTTGTCTCTATTTTATATGTGATATAGAAGTAGGATAAATTTTATTATGAGTTGATAATTGCATTAGCAAATTTTCAAACATAATAAAATATCCAATGTCTTTTAAAAGTTAAAATGACATGGTGCATGGTTATGGCCTAGTCCCAAAAGTTTGTGATTGTGTGTTGTAATTCTTAATACGGCCTGCGTGTCGTGCCTTTCTCCTAATATTCTTGTTGTAAAATTAGTTTTAGACTCGAATGTAACTCGAGTATTTCTCCTTTTGTAATGTACAAAACAAGGATGGAGGGTCCATTGGAAGATGAGGTTACAAGGAGGAAGTCAACACACAAGACAACCAAAAGGAAGCACTTAGGAGAAGATGCTATCCCTAGGTTGACCAATCAATCTTTTCATTGGCTTGAGAAGATTGTAGAATAAGGGCCATAACCATGACACGTTAGTTTAATATGTATGTGATGCATGTTAGTTTAGCTTGTATGTGATGCATGATTAGTTTAGCTTATATGTGATGTATGCTAATATGTATATGATACATGTTTATTTCTTAATAAGTCTAAACGATATGCCTACCAAAGTTGGTACTCACTACTTCCTCGATCATTTGTTATTGCCAAAGCAAAGCAATGCATTTTATCTTGGAGGGGTGCGAGTGGACAATCGTGATGTCCCGCTATCAGTCTTGGTTAAGACTTAATTAAGTGTTTTCTTAATTGGTTAAGAAAGTAGAGGCATATATTAGCTTTGAACATAAGTGTTAACATTAGTTTTGTGTGATTTCCGAACATCAGCTTTGTCTTAGAAGTGGTCGTTGCTGATATCCAAGAAGGCCTGTGCCTCGCCACACCGAAGTCGGTTTAGGAATAAACACTAAACTAATCTAAAACTTAACCAAAGCTATTAAAGAGTTACATCAGATGTAATTGGCAAAAGATTGCCTACCTAATTATACTACGTCTTGGGCGATTAGCCAAAGCTAACTCAAGACGAATTATAATGTGGATCTTTATCCCATATAAATTTATAGCTAAATAGTAGCTATGAGAATTTAGTGGGAGCCTCATTTAATTAAAGGCCTAATTAAATGATTTAGGTATGATACTTAACTTTGCATTTTAATGTTGTAGATCACCATGTCATCTAACACGACACACCCCCTCAACTTGCGATCTGTCCTTGAGAAGGACAAGCTCAATGGAGCAAACTTTCTTGACTGGTATAGGAACTTGAGGATTATCCTCAAGCAAGAACGCAAACTATATGTCCTAGAGCAAAGCTACCCGAAATACCCGCCTTACGGCCACTGCGAAAAGGATGCTTATAAGAAGCATCAAGATGACGATTAGATGTGTCATGTCTTATGCTTGCCACCATGAACTCTGAGCTCCAGAAGCAACATGAGAACATGGATGCCTATGATATGGTTGAGCACTTGAAACAACTATATCAAGGACAAGCTAGGCACGAGCGTTTGAAGTGTCTAAGGCTCTTTTGCATGCAAGATGCAAGAAGGAACACTGTAGGGAACTCACGTACTCAAAATGATTGGGTACGCTTGAGAACCTCAAAGACTAGGTTTTCCATCGAGCCAAGAATTGGCAATCGATGTTATCCTCGCAATCGCTGGAAGCATACAATCAATTCGTCATAAATTATAACATGAATGAAATTGATAAACCTTTGCCTGAGATTCTCAGCATGTTGAGAACTGCTGAACCAAATCTCAAGAAGAAAGTTAGTAATGTACTAATGGTCAAGAAGGACAAAGGTAAGCGCAAAGGCAAGGGTAAGACCCAAGCCAAAGGCAAGGCCAATTCATCCACTTCAAAGGGTAAAGGTAAAGTACCTAAGGAAGGGATCGCTTCCATTGCGGTGAGACTGGACACTGGAAGCGGAACTGCAAAGTCTACCTTGAGGAAGTAAAGAACAAGAGAAGTGGGACTTCTGCCTCAGGTATACACGTTATAGAAGTTAATCTATCTATTTCTTCTACATGGGTATTAGATACCGGATGTGCATCTCACATTTGTACTAATGTGCAGGGACTGAGAAATAGTAGAATAATGGCAAAGGGCGAAGTGGACCTACGAGTAGGCAATGGCGCAAAAGTTGCTGCTGTAGCTGTAGGAACATATTCTTTGTCTTTGCCCACTGGGCTTATCTTAGAACTAGAGGAGTGCTTCTATGTACCCGCATTAACAAAGAACATAATTTCTGTATCTTGTTTAGACAAGAAAAACTTTTCTTTTATAATAAAGGACAAATGTTGTTCCATTTATTTAAATGAAATGTTCTATTGTAATGCACCACTTATGAATGGTCTCTATGTTCTAGATTTAGATAACCCAATTTATAACGTAAATACCAAACGGTTCAAATCGAATGATTTGAACCAGACATATCTCTGGCACTGTCGCCTAGGACACATAAATGAAAAACGCATATCCCAACTCCATAAAGATGGATTATTAGACTCATTTGATTTTGAATCATATGAGGTATGCGAGTCTTGTCTTTTAGGAAAGATGACTAAAACTCCATTTAGTGGACATGGCGAGAGAGCGACGGACTTGTTAGGACTCATACATACTGATGTATGTGGCCCTTTCAATGTCGAAGCCAGAGGAGGCTATAAGTACTTTATTACTTTCACTGATGATGTGAGTAGATTTGGCTACTTATATTTGATGAGACATAAGTCAGAATCCTTTGAAAAGTTCAAAGAGTTCAAGAATGAAGTACAAAACCAACTTGGTAAGCGTATTAAGCTACTTCGATCAGATCGAGGTGGTGAATACCTTAGTCAAGAGTTTCGTGATCACCTGGCTGAGTGTGGGATAATATCCCAACTCACTCCACCTGGAACACCACAATGGAATGGTGTATCTGAGAGGAGAAATCGTACTCTATTAGATATGGTACGATCAATGATGAGCCAGACTGATCTACCTACTTCCTTTTGGGGTTTAGCTCTAGAGACAGCCGCTTTCACACTTAATCGTGTTCCATCAAAAGCCGTAGAAAAGACACCATATACGATATGGACCGGGAAGAGTCCCAAAATGTCTTTTATAAAGATTTGGGGTTGTGAAGCTTACGTTAGACGTCAAGTCTCAGATAAACTAGGACCCAAATCAGATAAGTGTTATTTTGTAGGATATCCCAAGGAAACTAAGGGATATTACTTTTACAATCCCACACTTGGCAAGGTGTTTGTTGCGAAATCCGTCTTTCTAGAAAGAGAATTTATTTCTAGAAATACTAGTGGGAGTAAAATTCATCTTGAAGAAGTTCAAGATGATGATAACACTAAGGCTTCGATGGAAAATGAACAGGCACCACAAAGTGTTGTGGATGAGGAATTTGTTGCCCAAAGAGTTGTGGAGAAAACACTGCTCAAGTAGACCAACCTCTTCGTAGATCTAATAGGATCCGTCCAACCCGAGATATTCTTTTCTCTTGACTGACAACAGTGAAGTATTGTTTGTCGATCTTGACGAGCCTACATCCTATCAAGAAGCTATGATGAGCCCAGATTTCGAGAAATGGCTAGAGGCCATGAGATCCGAAATGGAATCCATGTACACTAACCAAGTATGGACTTTGGTTGATCCACCTGAAGGGGTAAAACCCATTGGGTGTAAGTGGGTCTTTAAAGTAAAGACTGACATGGATGGTAATAAGCATACCTATAAAGGTAGATTGGTGGCTAAAGGATTCAAACAAATTCATGGTATTGACTATGATGAAACCTTTTCACCAGTTGCGATGCTTAAATCCATTCGGATCATACTTGCTATATCTGACCTACCATGATTATGAGATCTGGCAGATGGATGTCAAAACCGCTTTTCTGAATGGAAAGCTACTCGAGGATATGTACATGACACAACCTGAGGGTTTTGAAGATCCAAAGCATCCTGGAAAGGTATGCAAACTGCAAAGGTCCATTTATGGACTAAAGCAAGCCTCTCGAAGCTGGAATCTTCGATTCGATGATGCAATCAAAGAGTTTGGTTTCATCAAGAATGAAGATGAGCCTTGTGTCTACAAGAAAAATAGTGGGAGCACAGTTGTATTTCTTGTCTTGTATGTAGATGACATACTTCTCATCGGAAATGATATTCCCTCACTCCAGTCTGTGAAGATGTGGTTAGGGAATTGTTTCTCGATGAAGGACTTAGGTGAAGCTGCCTATATTCTAGGCATCAAGATCTATAGAGATAGATCTAGAAGATTACTTGGCCTAAGTCAGAGTACATACATTGATAAAGTGCTAGATCGTTTTGCTATGCAAAATTCCAAGAAAGGGTTTCGCCTTTATCACATGGTGTGAGTCTTCAAGACTCAATGTCCCTCTTCTAAGGAGGAGAGAGATCGCATGGATAAGATCCCTTATGCGCCGCCATATAGGGTCTATCATGTACGCCATGCTTTGTACTCGTCCTGACGTCTCGTATGCTTTGAGCATGACAAGTAGATACCAGTCAGATCCAGGTGAAAGTCACTGGATAGCAGTCAAAAATATTCTTAAGTACTTACGAAGAACGAAAGAATATTTCCTGATATTTAGAGACAATGAGGAGCTAACTGTAAAGGGTTACAGTGATGCAAGCTTCCAAACAGACAAGGATGACTATAGATCGCAATCGGGGTACGTGTTTTGCCTGAATGGTGGAGCTGTGAGCTGGAAGAGTTCAAAGCAGGACACAGTTGCTGATTCTACAACAGAAGCCGAGTATATTGCAAAGATCCGATGCAAAGAAAGGAGGCTGTTTGGCTCCGCAAGTTCATCAGTGAACTTGGGGTAGTTCCTAGCATTGCAGATCCAATAGACCTCTATTGTGACAACAATGGGGCTATTGCACAGGCTAAGGAACCTCGATCACATCAGCAGACCAAACACATACTGCGGCGCTTCCATCTCATTCGAGAGATCATCGATAGAGGAGATGTGAGGATATGCAGAGTACCGACAGAAGCTAACATCACAGATCCATTGACCAAGGCTTTGGCACAGAGGAAGCATGATGGTCACACTAGGTCACTAGGTATTAGATATCATAGTGATTGGTACTAGTGCTAGTGGGAGATTGTTAGTTAAAGCCCTAGAACCAATCATATGATGGTTGAATAGGGAACATTTTGTATCATATTCTATAAAGGCAAAGGATTGGTTATTATATTTACATCTTGCTTGTGCCAGCTAATTTAAATATAATAATGCCCTAGAAAAGTAGGTTCTTATCTACAGCACATCAATTGGCAGAATTGATTATGAGAGGCTGTAGAGAACACTTTCCTAAATGTTCCTAGTCGAGTATTAATATGCAAGGGCAATATTAATACATAAAGACTAGCATGTAGGTCAATTGATGACTTGATCTCACAAGTCATGGATATATGATATCAAGTTGACACATGGGTATATATTGGAGAATATATATGAATCGACCCGCCATGAGAAAGTTTCATGGATCGTTATATGAGTGTCATAAACTTTCTCATGTGACTATTGGTATGAATAGTCCTCGGACCAAGTCACTACGGTTCCTACATAAGGAGTTGTGTACTTTGGTATCACAAACGTCACCCGTAAGGTGGACCATAAAGGCGACATCGGGTATGTAACAAATTATGCGGAGGGATGTGAGTGATGTAGATGGGATCTATCCTTCCATATGACGGGAGTGATATCGGTGGGCCCCTTGATTGAGTAGAACTACTAAAACGCATGGCCATGCTCGAATGAGTCAATATGAGATATTGAGCTCATTTGTTTGAGTTAGTTTACTCAGGGATCAAGAAACACAGAGATTGATCGAGGATGACACGGTCTATGCCTCATTGATCAACCTGATATCAAGGATAGAAGGACACGGTCATATATTATAGTAGTCACGGAAAGGTTAGTCGGATCTTGACTTATCTCGTAACTTGGGTAGCAATGATGTATTGCTAGATGCCGCTCATTGCTTGTGTATCTAAAAGAGTTTAGGTCCACTGCCAACGTTATGAGAGCCTATAGGGTCACACACAAAGAGCATGATAATTAGAGGAATTAGAGTATTCTAGTTTGACTAGAATAATTTGGGAATAAGCTTAAGTACAAAATGGTTTTTGGACTTTAAGCTTAATGAGAATTTTAGCTAATTGATTTAATGAGATTAATTCAATATGTTACCTTATTGATTTAATAAGATTAATTCAATATGATAACATAAGCTTAATTGAATTAATAAGATTAATTCAATATGATAACATAAGCTTAATTGAATTAATAAGATTAATTCAACATGCATGAATGCCACATAAGCATGCCACATAAGCATGCCACCTAAGCATCCACCTAAGCTAGATAAGGTGGAAGGGGACAAAATGGTTTTTGTCTCCTTAAGTGGCCGGCCAAAACAAAAGGGGTCTCAATGCAATGGATTGCATTAAATTGTAGGAGGTGAAAGGGTTTTGCCAACCCTATAAAAGGCCCCATGGAGTGGCCGGCCAAAGGATGATTTGGATTGTGATTGTGGTGTGGTTGTGAGAGAGAGCTTGAGAAGCTTGGTGGAAGCTTTGGTTGTGTGGCTTTGTGAGTGTAGGCTAGCAAGAAGAGTAGTCTTCTTCCTCCTTTCTCTTCTTCCCTAGATTCCTCTCCTTTAGGGACTTCTCTAGCAAGAAGTAAAGGAGAGCTCTTCTAGTTTTCCTTTTGTGAGACAAGAGCGTGCTCGTGTGGATACGTATAGAGGCACGGACACTTGAACGTGCTAAAGATCCAACAAACCGAAAGGAAAAGCGGGATTGCAAAGGGCACGCAACAAAGGTAGAACTCTCCTATAAGATAGGTTTGGTTTAGAGAAATTTATTTTATACGAGTTTGCTTTCGCATGGATCACTTGGAAGGGATCCTATTTTCCGTTGCGCATATGCCATTAGGCATACGAGATTTCCCTACACTACCATAGTGTTCCATTCGATTATGGAATACAACCTAGGTCTAGGAGAGTCATGGTTACTAGGGAGGTCATCCCTAAGGCTAACCATGGAGTGTGCCTAGTGGCTAAAGTTTCAAGGAAACCTAGGGAAGCTACTAAAAAGGTTACAAAGGGAGTCACCCCTAGAGTTAACCTAGGCAAGACCACAATGACCAAGGCTACTAAGCCTAGGAGGGTCATTAGGAAGGTATCTAGGGAAGCTATCCCTAGTGAATACCTAATTATCCCAAGGATCTCAAATAGGTTTTGAGTTCCTAGGAGCGTGATTGATTGACGCTAGATGGGTTAGGATGTGCCAACCTTAAATGGATAGGTAGTTAACCTAACGTTGGTAAAGGTGGCACTTTAGGTCATTTTGAAGGTTATGGGTACCTTGGAAATAAGTTTGATCATAATCCTAAAGGATTTTAGGATGTGCCAATATTATTTAAGAAGTTTGATAAATTGATCAAATTGGCACAAATTAGGTCTAGAGGTCATAGTTTGTAATTTTGGGTTTTTGGCACACATGAGAGAAAGTTGGTAATAAAGTAAAATGGAATTAATCCTAACAAATGGAAACTAATATTAAAATTTAGGTATTATTATACCTTTATATTTTGTTTGCCATGCCTTTATTGCCATATAACATGTCATGACATCATTCTTATTCTTTATCATATAAATGTCATGATTATGCTTAGGTTAGTTTTTATGTCATGTATGTTTAGATTTATTTATATGCCATGATATCATGATTATTGGCACATATTTCATTTATGTTATTATTTTTGCCATAATCATCATTCATGCATTTAGGATTTTTGAAAATTTATTTAAGGACAATTGGCATGACTTGAAGTCCCATGTATTAGAGAATCAAGTAGTGTTGCTTTAGAAAAATGTATGAGACCTTAGTCTAGGATGAACAAAACCCACATCTTACATCAAATTGACATGTGTGTGTTTTCAAACACCCTAGACACATGTAAGATGCTAGGAAATGAGTTAAGTTAAAGGTGCATAGTTTTTGCATCTAGATGGACTCAAACTCATCATATACCATTGGTGGATCATGGGGAAAGCTAATGTGCATTGAGCCCATTGATCATGATCCAATATAGGTTTTCAAAGACATTTTAAAATCATTTTAGAAAATCTTGGTGTAGTCTATCTTTTGATAGCAATCACCATTGATGAAGTTGATACAAAGTAGGGTCAAACATTGAAACTTTTCAATGGTTTTAGATTTTGTGTCAATCTTATTATTTTATGGGTATTTTATTTTTCAAATATTTTTAACCCATAATGATTGTTATCAGTAGTATACATATGTCGTTTCAAGATTTTTTAAAATACGTTTACTTACTTTTGTGCTTCTCAATATCTTTGATGATTTTTGAATTCTGCATTTGAAGAAATCAGACGACTGCCGCTTATGTCAGTCGACTAGTGTCAAGGGCAGTCGACTGCTGATAGTCAAAGTCGATTGTCAAGCCTAATTTCAGGTAAACAAGGTTTGTTTATCCTGATTTTAGCTATGTTAGGCTACCCTAACTGCTCCTCACCCTAGGATATGTTTTGGAAAGCATTGGAAAGGGTGAAAATCCATTGGATATGGATTTTGAGAGTTGTTTGGGTGTGTATCAATTTTAAGGTGTGTGAAAGTTCAAGGTTGAACTTTTAACCTTAATTTTGATGGTTGTGTTCCTATAGGCATAGGGACTCTCCAAGGACATTGTTGGTGCAATGGTCAAGGGGGAGCAAGCCTTTAGGGAGAGGTTATCCATCATGGGATGATGGATGTATTCTTCCTCATGAGGGTGAAAATTTTGGAGAATTAGAAAATGGGAGAATGTGAGATTCCCAATTTGGAAATTGGGAGATTTTGAAGGATTGTCTCTCTTTAGTGATATGGGACTTATTACTAGGATGAGTGAAGGCATCCTAGATGTTTTTGGACCAAGAGGGAGATTGTAAGATCTCATTGGGATATGAGACATGGACACCCTTGGGGAGAGCTTTTTTGATGTATGTCAAAAACGGAGAGAATTGATGTGGGAGAAGTTGAGATACCCAATTTAGACAATTGAGAGGATTGGATTGAGTTAGTCTTCTAACACAAAGATGTTGGTTTTTCTCAAACATCAAAAAGGTGGAGATTGTTGGTGCAGTCGACCCAGGTCACGATTGACCGACTCGAGTTTGAATCGAGTAGTGTTTTGATGTTTGACATTGATGTTTGACAATTAGTTGACCATTGTTTGACAATGGGTTGACTATATGGTTGACCATATAATGGGGAAGTCCAAGTGGGATACTTGGCATGGAAAGTCTAAGTCTTGGGTACTTGGCATGTAAAGTCCAAGCATGGGTCTTGGCAAGGGAAAGTCCAAGCTTGAGTCTTGACAATTGGAAAGTCAAACATGGGTTGGCATGGAAAGTCCAAGCATTGGTCTCGGCAAGAAAAAGTCCAAGCTTGAGTCTTGGAAAATGGAAAGTCTAACATGGGTTGGCAAGGGAAGTCCAAGGGTTGATATTGGCGGCGTAAAGTCCAAGGGTGGAGTCTTGGCAGCATAAGTCCAATGGTTTGGCAGCGTAAAGTCAAAGTGGTAGTCTTGGTAGCGTAAGCCCAAATATGCCTTAGCTGTTTAGACCAGCTTAGCATGACTATAACCGATGGAAGCAACTAAAGGCTAGCGTATGGATGAACAAGTCATGAATGACTTAGAGAGATTCGATTGGGGTGAGGCTGACGGAGGTTGCTAGAAGGCTTAGGTCTAAGTTAAGGGTGGTCTAGCAAGTATGAGGGTATCATACTTGGGGTTAAACCTCATGGTTGAGGTTATTAGTCGACTGGGGCTTTGGACCAGTCAATTGATCATGTGTTTTGACACTTGGTAGTGGAATTGACTTGTCGCAATCAACTGGGATTATGACTCGTCGACTGTCATGAGTCAACTAGGGTTCGACTATGGGAAAAGCCTTGGTAGTTGACTGCCAACATTAGGCACTCGACTACCATAGAGGATAGTCGACTGCTAGTCGAGCTTGAGGGAGCAGAATGCTCAGTATCCCACTAGTCAGTCGGCTACGACCTTAGCAGTTGACTGATGGGTAATGACAGCCTACTGCCAGTGTATCCGTTGAAACTTAACCAACGTGAATCGAGTCGTTGTCTCACAATGGCTACAGGAGCAGTCGACTGATGGTTTTGAGCAGTCGAATTCTAGGAAGAATCCAGCCTGAGTTGCAGCTTTAAAAGGATCTCGTGGAGAAGGATTTTGATATGGTTCCTTTAGGCGATTAGGGGTGATTTGCTGGTGCAATTCAGGGTCTCCAAGTGCAACTCAAGCAACCAAACAATCATGTATCCAAAAGCTCATTTGTAAAGTTTTCATTGTGTTTTTGTGTATTTCATTTGTAATCACTTGTATTTATTTGTATTACTGTTGTAATCCTTGTACGAGATTTCTTCACCTTTGACTTGTTGTCGAGAAGGAGTTATTAGTGGTGTTTGCATCGCTAGGGATCGTTTGAGCTCAACCCGTGGAGTAGGAACCCTAAGGCTCCGAACCACATTATATCTTGGTGTTATTGCATGTGATTATATTGTTTGTTTTTGTTTTAGTTTGTGCTTTTATTTTTTGTTGCGCACTAATCATTTTATAGAGACAAGCACGATCGAATTACGTCAAGAAAATGAAGACGTGCCATTCACCCCCCTTCTATCGCTCACCGACGTTCTAACACAATCAAGGTTTAGTTGACCAGACCATTTTTGTAAAAACCATAGGAAAAGAAATTTTTATTGTACAAATTTACATAGATGACATAATCATTGGAACAACTAATACATTGCTTCTAAATGAGTTTATTTCACTAATGCAAAGTGAATTTGAAATGAACTTAGTAGGTGAGCTTACGTTCTTCTTAGGGTTACAAATAAAACATACTAGAGAAGGAATTTATTTACATCAACGAAAATATGCTAAGGAACTAATTAGTAATTTTGGAATGCAAAATGCTAAGAAAATTAATACACCTATGGCTACCAACGTCAACATAGGAGAAAACTTAGAGGGAAAAATGATAGATTTAAAATACTATAGGAGCGCAATAGGTAACCTTTTATACTTAACTGCGAGTCGACTTAAAATACTCTTTATAGTAAGTATGTGTGCAAGATTTCAATCTTGCGCTAAAGAATCACACCTAATGCTAGTCAAACGAATTTTTAGATACTTAAAAGGAACACTAAATGTAGGAATTTGGTATCCTAGGTCAAGCGAGTTCGAACTAATGGGCTACTCCGACTCTGATTTTGCCAGTAGTAAACTAGATAGGAAGAGCATGAGTCGATGTTGCCAACTCCTAGGCTCGAGTCTAGTCAACTGGTGTAGTAGAAAGCAACAATGTATTGTCTTGTCTACTATAGAAGCCGAATATGTTGCAATGGGTGAGTGTGTAGCTCAAACTTCTTTAGATGAAGCACACTCTCCAAGACATTCAGTTAAACTTTAATAATACTAAAATTTTAATTGATAATATTAGTTCTATTAACCTAACTATGAACCCAATATGTCACTCTAGGACTAAACATATAGAAGATAAACATCAATTTATACGACAACATGTAGCAAATGGAACTATAAAACTTGAGTATGTTTGTTGAAACGTTGGTGGCCGGCTAGAGGGGGGTGAATAGCCCTCATTCATCGTATGATGGAATTCGTTCATTCGTTGCGTGTCACTTGTCTACGATTGTCATTAGCGTAGCGGAATAGTAATACAAATGAAAATACTAACAACACATGCAAGCATACACAAGATATACATGGTTCGGAACCGAATGGTTCCTACTCCACGGGGCAAGCTCAACGAGCTCTAGTTATGCGCACGACACTAACTAAACTTCTTCTCGACAATATATCGGTGGTGGAGAAACCTCGTACAAGCTATTATAACAGTAATACTAAAGTACAAGAAAGAATACAAATATAATACGAAATACAAGTAAACAACATTTTACACAAATCACTTTGAATCACTTGCTTGTTGCTTGCTTTGGATTGGCTTTAAAGGTCTGGAATGCAGTAGCAATTCCCCTCCAAAATCTCCCTAAAATCCTTGACAAAATCCTCCATCTCGAGCTCCATTTATAACCTTCATCGAGCTGATTTTGCACCTATCAGTCGACTGCCAAAAGGCCCTAGTCGACTGCTCCTGTAGCCGTTGTCTAACAATGGCTTGATCCACGCAGGACAAGTTCCAACGGATCCTCTATTAGTCGACTGATGATGACCATCAGTCGACTGCTAATCTCGTAGCCGACTGCCTAGTTGGCTATGGAGCATTATGTGCCCGCGACACTTCCATCAGTCGACTGTCATTCCTCGATCGGCCATTGCATCGATCGATCGATCGGGCACGATCCTTAGCGATCATTGCCGAACAAAGCTAGATCTAACACTAGTCAAACCCTAGTCGACTTGGATCATTCGAACTTGCACCTATGCCAGTCGACTGCTGCCGAGTAAACCTCAAACACCAAGTTGTTTGAGCATTCGACCGTCGGGTAAACCCTCAAACACCAAGTATGAGCATCCAACACTCAGTCTTAGCCACTTGGCCAAGTCCACCTCATCTCTCATGGAGTTCCCCACCAAAGCTCTCTTCCCTCGGCCTGCATCCCTCGGATGCACCAAGCGTACGACTTCACAATGTCATCCTTCGCATCTCTTTCCCTAGAAGTCTGCTTCCCTTGTGCCTCACTCCATTCCCTCCCCATCCCGCAGTTCCTTGGATGCACCAAGCGCACGGCTTCGCAATGTCATCCTTTACCGACTCAAGGACCCCGAGCCTAGTGAACTTACCAAGTCCTCAAGACTTCCCACACCAAGCCTCATGCTTAGATTTTCCATGCCAAGCCCCATGCTTGGACTTTCACTTTCATGGCTACACACTTGGACTTATGTGACCAACCCATGTTGGACTTTCCAACACCAAGCCCTATGCTTGGATTTTCCCAACACCAAGCCCCATGCTTGGACTTTACACCATCAAGGCTACACACTTGGATTTATGTGGCCAACACATGTTGGACTTCCCATGACAAACCCATGTCATTCGTTTTGTCTAACATCAAAATATAGTTCGAGTAAAACTCGAGTCCTGGGCCGATTGCACCAATAATCTCCCCCTTTTTGATGTTCGACAAAACCTCAAACCCAAGTCTACCAATTATCGCCAATTGGCAATTCTCATGTCCTAATGAGAATTCCAACTATCCCAATAGGTAACTTCTCCCCCTTTTTGACATACATCAAAAAGGTCCTCCCCAAGGGTATGAATGTCTCATATCCTAATGAGATCTTACAATCTCTCCCATGGAGGAATACATGCCTACAATCTTTCTAGTGATAAGTCCCATATCACTTAAGAGAGGCAACCCAATTTTCCTTCCGTGAGGGAAAAGTACACATCCATCTTCCCATGATGGATACCTCCCCCTAAAGGCTTACTCCCCCTTGACCATTTCACCAACAATGTCCTTGGAGAGTCCCTAAGCCAATAGGAACATTAAACAATCAAAATTTAGGCAAATTTCAACAAAGAACTCTCATCCACCTTAAAATTGATACTCACCCTAAACACTTCTCCTAATCCATATCCAATGGATTTCCACCCTTTCTAATGGTCTCCCAAGCATGTCCTAGGGTTAGGAGTGGTTAGGGGACCAAAACATAGCTGAACATGGGCCTAACCACCATGGTTTACCCGAAATCAGCTTGGGCAGTCGACTATGATAGAAATCAATCGACTGCCATTCATGGCAGTCGACTGATAACTGCAAACGCAGAAATCAGATTTTTCAGAAATGAATTTTTGAAATTCGTAAGTAAATATATATAATTTGAAAAATCATGAAATTTTGTATGTGTATTACTTATTACAATCATTATGGGTGAAAAGTATTAGAAAATTATTTTACCCACAAAATAGTGAGATTGATACAAAGTTCAAAAGTTAAGAAAAACTTCAATATTGAGCCCTCTTTGTATCACCTCATTCAATGGTGATTGCTATCAAAAGATAGACTTCACCAAGGTTTTTCAAAATGTTTTTGAAATGTTTTTAAAACCTTTAAATTTTTTTTCCTAAACATCTCACTTGTATCTACATGTGTAAAACACATACAAGTCAAATATTAGTGAGATGTGGGGACTTTTTTATTTAGGGTTTCATGCATATCTCTAGGCAACATTATTTAATTCTCTTATGCATGGGACTTCAAATCATGCCTTAGTCCTTAAATTCATTTTATTTATGCATGAATGATGATTATGACATAATGGATAACATGAATAAACATGTGCCAAAATCATGATGCCATGGCATGTGAATGAATTATAAGCATACTTGACATATAAACATAACCCTGAAAATGTTCATGACATTTTTAATGATAAAAATGAATATGATGTCATGACATGACAAGGAAAACAAAGAATGACAATTATAAAATACTAAGGTATAGAATACCTAAGTGTTAAGCCCAAATTGTCATTTCTAAAATCAAATCCATTTTTGCCTTAAAGCCATTTATCCCCCTAGTGTGCCAAAAACCCAAAATGACACACCATTACTCCTAAGACCTTATTGTGCCAATTTAATCATTTTTATCTTCTCAAAGAACATTGGCACATCCTAATGTGTCAACTCACCATGACTAAGTTAACTACCCATCCACTTAGGGTTGACACACCCTAACCCATCTAGCATGAATCAATCACGCTTCTAGGAACCCAATACCTATTGGAGCTCCTTGGGTTAACTAGGTATTCACTAGGGATAACTTCCCTAGATACCTTTCTAATGACCCTTTTAGGTTTTGACACCTTAGTCATTTGGGTCATTCCTAAGTCAAACCTAGGGGTAACTCCCCCTTTGACCTTCTTAGTGGCTTTCTTGATTTTTCTTAAGTCCTTAGCCACTGGGCACACACCATGGCTAATCTTAGGGATAACTTTCCTATTAGCCTTGGTTTTTCTAGACCTAGAAGTAGTTCCATAATTGAATGGAACCTTATGGTAGGACATAGATTTGTGACCCAAACCTTTCTTGCCCTTGGAAATTTCTTGTTTCCTAGGCCTTAAATTTTGATCCTTTGACCCCTTAAATGAATTTGTAATTATTACTAGGGTCTTCTCAAGTTTCTCAAGCCTTGACCTCAAGGCTTGGTTTTCCACCTCTAATCTTCCCAATTTTGATTTTTTATTGATCTTTTGGGAATTGTTTTTCTTCTTGGGCATGTGTCTACTCTTCTTAGGATTAAAGCCGAAATTTTCTTCTATTCTCCTTATACTCTCCCTAGGCAAGATAGGTCTAGAATTATGATGTTTAGGTTTGTCCTTAGGTAAACTAACATGCTTGGCACCTAAACAAACATATTTATTTCTACTAGCATGCTTTTTATTAATAATAGCAAGTGAACTAAAATAATTTTTAGCATGCTTATAAGTCCTAGAAATTGAAGGTGCATTAATTGAATTTACCTTAGGGTTAGCTTTGGAAGCTCCCCCTACATGAGACACACCTTCTTGCCCTTTCTTCCTCCCCCTAGGGCATTGGCTTCTATAATGCCCCCTTTGGTTGCATTTGAAGCACACAATGTGCTCCTTGCTTCTAATTATGGGGACACCGGCATCTTTCACCTTTGGTGCCCATTGAACCTTCTTCACCTTCTTGGGACACTTACTTTTATAGTGCCCTTGTTCCCTACACTCAAAGCATGTTATATGATTTTTATTTATAATAACAATACTTGAGTTACCTTGGGAATTTTCGATTCTCCTGGATGTTGAAGCTTCTTCTTGAACTTGTTTCGAGATGGAAGGCCTATCCTCCCCCTCAATGCTAGAGGTGGAGGTCTCCACTAAATCTTCAACATAATCGAAGGTGGATGGCGATTCTTCAACATCCTAGGATCTGGATGTTGATGGGCATTCTTCCTCGGCATGGACCAATGTGGGCTCTTCATGAAATCTTATCACCTTGTCCCATAGGTCCTTAGCATCCCTAAAATTACCTAATCTATACCAAATGTTTTTAGGAATCAAATCACTAAGCAATTTGATTAATTTGAGATTTGTCTTGAAGTCCTTGATTTGGTCTTGGGTCCACCTTGACTTCTCAATTTGCTCATTTTTTTCATCCCTAGGCATTTTGAAACTGTTTTCTAGAATTAACATAATATCAAAATCGGTTTCTAGATATACCCCCATTTTTCTTCTCCACCATTGAAAGTCTCCTTAGAATTTTGGTAGTTAGAGGTAGTAGTCGGCCATCTTGTTATGCTTGTGTTAGCTGTTAGTCCTTGACAAACTTCTTGGCTCTAATACCACTTGTTGGAACGATGGTGGGCGGCTAGAGGGGGGTGAATATCCCTCAATCGTCGTAGGATGGAATTTGTTCGTTCGTCGCATGTCGCTTGTCTACGATTGTCATTAGCGCAGCGGAATAGTAATACAAATGAAAATACTAACAACACATGCAAGCATACACAATATATACGTGGTTCGGAACTAAATGGTTCCTACTCCATGGGGCGAGCTAAACGAGCTCTAGTTATGCGCACAACACTAACTAAACTCCTTCTCGACAACACGTCGGAGGTGGAAAAACCTCGTACAAGCTATTACAATAGTAATACTAAAGTACAAGCAAGAATACAAATACAATATGAAATACAAGTAAAGAACACTTTACACAAATCGCTTTGAATCACTTGCTTGTTGCTTGATTTGGATTGGCTTCGAAGTTCTGGAATGCAGTAGCAATTCCCCTCCAAAATCTCCCAAAAATCCTTGGCAAAATCCTCCATCTCGAGCTCCATTTATAACCTGTATCGAGCTAATTTTGCGCCTATCAGTCGACTGCACCTATAGTCGTTGTCTCACAACGGCTTGATCCACGTTAGATAAGTTCCAACGGATCTTCTATCAGTCTACTGATGATGACAATCAGTCGACTACTGACCTCGTAGCCAACTTCCTAGTCGGCTACGGAGCATTCTGTGCCCGCGACACTTCCATCAGTCGACTGCCATCCCTCAACAATCGACTGCTATCGACATCAGTCGACTGCCAGTCCTTGGCAATCGACTTCCAGGTCATAAAACTGTAGTCTAACACCAGTAGATCCCTAGTCGACTTGGATCTGTCAAACCAGCACCTATGCTAGTTGACTGCTGTGGGGTAAACCTCAAACACCAAGTTCTTTGAGCATCCGACCGTCGGGTAAACCCTCAAACACCAAGTTTGAGCATCTGACACTCAGTCTTAGCCACTTGGCCAAGTCCACCTCATCTCCCATGGAGTTCCTCACCAAAGCTCTCTTCCCTCGGCCTACGTCCCTCAGATGCACTAAGCGCACGACTTCGCAATGCCATCCTTCGTGTCTCTTGCCCTAGAAGTATGCTTCCTATGGGCCTCACTCCATTCGCTCCCCGTTCGGTAGTCCCTTGGATTCACCAAGCACACAACTTCGCAATGCCATCCTCTACCGACTCAAAGACCCTGAGCCTAGTGAACTTGCCAAGTCCTCAAGACTTCCCACACCAAGCCTCATGCTTGGATTTTCCATGCCAAGCCCCATGCTTGGACTTTCACTGCCAAGGCTACACACTTGGACTTACGTTACCAACCCATGTTGGACTTTCCAACACCAATCCCTATGGTTGGATTTTCCCAACACCAAGCCCCATGCTTGGACTTTACACCACCAAGGCTACACACTTGGATTTACATTGGCAACCCATGTTGGACTTCCAAAGACAATCCCATGTCATGGATTTTTTTCTAACATCAAAATATAGTTCGAGTTAAACTTGAGACCTGGGCCGATTGCACCAACAATGTTGAGTCAAAATTGAACCTAGTGGACATTTTCATGAAACCCTTACACGAAGCAGAATGTAGTCTGCTTAGACGAAGATTAGGAATGTGCTTAAAAGAGTAGGACTTACCTCTTACTTATACTCTATCTTTCTTTTTCATGCTACATGGAACTAGCTTATGGCTTAGCTTAGAAAGCATGCACCTATTGATTTAAAGAGCCAACACATCTCACAACACATAGGTTCAGTGTGTTTGTGTACTGAGCCACTAGATGGGCTTGAGATGTTAGGACCTTACTCCTGATTCTAGATGTAGATTGAGTGCATTGATATGAATCATGGAGTATAATTATTCAAAATAACCAACTATAATCAGGACTTATTGATCATCTTATATCAATTAATTCAAAAAGAGTTGAACATACCTATTAGATGAATTTATGTTGAAAATATTATTTTTAAAATTAAGTAGGGACATGCTTGGGCTTACACATATAAAATTTATATATATATATACACACACACACACATTTTACACATTAATATTATAATTGCACCCCTCGGTTTTTCGATATATGGCAAAAGGGGTAGAAGAGGCCAAAAGTTAAGCAAAAAGTTTTATTTTAGAAAAGAGGCCAAAAGTTCTTTATTGTTGTTCAAAAACTTAACTTTCTTTAGGTTTCGTTTTCAAAACTCACCTAGGGTTTAGGGGGAGATAGCCTTGAGGGGGAGGTAGCCTTGAGGGGGAGGGTTTGAAAAAGAACTTATTCATACTACTCATACTTACCACTCATACTTATTTACTCACACTTGCTTAATCATACTTACAATTCAAGTTTCAGTCAAGCTTACTCATGCCTACTATTTTTCATTTCATGTTTATTTTTTCCTTAACATTGAATTGGTTTGCCATAGATCAAAAAGGGGGAGATTGTTGGTGCAGGGGCACTAGATAATCGAATCTAGGTTTTGATTATGGAAAAAGTTCAAAGTCAAGTTAATATGGTTATCTCACATGCTATGTTAAGTGTGAAGGAAATTTATTAAGCTATGTGATGTGAGCAAAACATATAGGGTTTTAGGAGTAATTTTTGCTCACATC
Source organism: Wurfbainia villosa (assembly GCA_025175895.1). Lineage (NCBI taxonomy): Eukaryota > Viridiplantae > Streptophyta > Magnoliopsida > Zingiberales > Zingiberaceae > Wurfbainia > Wurfbainia villosa. The sequence continues at coordinate 103,582,278 of CM045996.1, forward strand.
TTGTTACATTTTGCGTCAGTTTCATGCATATGTTACTTTGTTTTTGCATGCATTTCCTATTTTCTAGTTCGGAGGTCTACTCGTTGTTCTTTTGAATCCAGGTTGGCTTTTCGGGCAGGAAAGATGCATTTTCGGAGCGAAAGAAGAACATTTCATGCTAGACGTAGAATGGGACACGGCCAGGGCATGTGGATTCACACGGCCATGTCCGATGGGCGAAGATCAGCACACCAAGGACGCAAACGACCTAGCCATGTGGAAACACACGGCCGTGTGGCGACCTGATGGAGTTGTGCGACTAGGGTTTTTTCCTGATTTCGTAGCGGTCCAAGGCGACGTCTATATAAGGATGGCTCCGCCCAAACCCTAGGAAGGACGCACGACGGCTAGGATGGCACGCCGAAGCCACAAAAAGCTTCGGTAACTCGTAGCGGGGAGGAGGAACGTCGTCGAAGGTCCACCACTTGCAATCAAACACCAGAGAGAAGGTCACAACGCATTGTAATCTCTATTTCTGCACTCTCTTTCTATTGTAATTGAACTTAAACATGTGTTGTGATTCTTCCCTCGTGTTTATGGAGTAGAACTTTTAATTTTAGGATTAGGGAGTAGCTTATGTTCATTGACAATGTTGGTTCATATTAAATTCTGGCCAAAAGTTTGATTTGACAATTGGATGTTGGTCTTTATTATACCTATGTGTATTTGGCTTTCTTTCTGCTGTGCTTAGGCGATACGAGGTGGTGACACCCTCGCAATCTAGATTTAGGAGGTTTGATCAAGGAACCTAGGGGTAAACCTGACCTCCCGTAACTGCAGGCAGAAGGGAGCGGTGGAATCGGAAATGGTCCATCGCAAGGATTGATTTGGCATACTCGTACCCTCTATCCCGTCCTTTTGGGCGAGGATAACTCCCGGTGAATGCGGTGACTCTGCAGGAGAGTGTATGATGTCCCTTCCCCAAAGTCGTAAGTAGAAGTTTAGACGATGCCAATTGACAACGTTGTTCTGTGGTACACAAGTGAAACTGAAGTCATAGAATTGTCTTTTTAAGACCTCAGCACCCTCTTTTCCTCCTCCGTGTGACACCGCACTGAGTAGGGTCCTCCGATAGTCCTCACCAACCGACTCTCACTGAGATTTCGTCCGAACAACCGCAACCACTTAGTGTATTTGTACTCGAATCTCAGTCCCTGTGGGATCGATAATCTATTTATTACTTGACGACATCTGTTCACTTGCGGGAATTGAGTGCGACCACATACTTTGAGTCTTCGACAGTCTTCGTCGCGAGATTTAAGGTCGTGACCATGCGCATCAAGTTTTTGGCGCCGTTGCCGGGGATTTGTCGATTCGATATTAATCGAATGGTGGTAGATTGGATTGGACTTAGGATAGATTATTTTCTTTCTTTATTTTCTTATTAGTTTACATTATTTGCTTTAGTTTTATTTTCCATATTTAGATTCAATTTTTATTTTCAGTAGTAGTTTCCTGTTTACTTATTGCATCTTAGGCTTTTTATTTACTAGATTTAGTTATTTCCTGCTTTTAGCATTAGGTTAGCACTCTTACTTTTGAGTGTTGGTTCGTCGTATGCTTAGAAGACTAGGATCGGAAGGTCTAATTCCGATCGATTTAGAGATAGAGCTAACCTTTCACCGACGGAGAGCGGCACAGCGAAAGATGGAAGATCAAGCTGCAACCGAGGTGAACATAGGTAGCTGACCTCTGTGGGACTACGCATCTCCTAGCAATAGAGCATTCAGGCCTAGCATAGCTGGACCATCCATATCGGCGAATAATTTTAAGCTTAAGCCGACACTCATACATATGGTCCAGCAGAGCCAATTCGGGGGAGCTGCGACTGAAGACCCAAACGGGCATCTTGAGGCTTTTCTAGAAATCTGCTTAACCATGAAACTTAACGGAGTCACTTCTTATGCAATCTTCCTAAGCATGTTCCTATTTTCACTGCGAGATAAGGCTAAGGCATGGCTTCACTCCTTACCCTCTGGCAGCATTACCACGTGGGAGCAGTGTGAGCAGCAGATTCTGAATAAATACTTCCCACCAAGTAAGACTGCTCACATGTGCCACCTTATCACTAGCTTTCACCAGAAGGAAGGGGAGTCCTTATTCGAAGCATGGGATCGCTACAAGGGGATACTTTATCAATGCCCACACAATGGACTGGAGAGGTGGCTGGTGATCCACATTTTTTATAATGGGATCGCCTATGCCACGAAGATGTCCTTAGATTCTACTACAAAAGGAGCCTTAATGAACAAGACCATCGAGGAGGGCAGAGGATCTTATTGAAGAGGTGGCACAAAACTACCATCAATGGGCCTCCGAATGTGGTCAACCCACGCTTGCGGTAGGACGATACACTGTCAACTCCATGGACCACCTTTTAGCGAGGATGGATGCGCTAAGCAAATAGTTTGAATCTTTGAATCCTTCATCTGCATGTGCGGCCATTGACTTTAGAGAGGGGGCAACATCGTATCGTGAGGACCACTTTGTAGGGCAGGGGACCTCAGATGAGCAGATTGAGCATTGTGACGCGATTGGGGACTATGATCAAAGGCCCCACAACCCATACTCTAATACCTACAATCTCGGATGGAGGAGTCACCCAAATTTCTCCTACAAAAATAACTCGGGAAACCCCCAACCATCCGAAGGATACGGGCAGTAGCAGGGCAATGGGCAGCGATCACAGAAGTCCAGACTGGAACAAATGATGGAGGACTTCATCGCTACCCAAACTAAGGCCAATGAAGAATTCCGTCGCCAGCATCAAAAGTTTGAAGAAGCACTGAGAGACTTGAAGGCCACCGTTGACGGCCTTGCAAGTCATACCAGGATGTTGGAGACACAAGTGGCCCAAATAGCCCAATCCGTGTCACAACCTGTGAAGAACTCTCCACCAAGCCAAGGAAAAGAGGAAGGAGTAGGGCAAAGTAGCCAATTCGCCAAGGGGTGTGCAGCCATGATTTCCACCCTACCTAACCAAGCTAAGTTTAAAGAGAAAATCCTAGTACAGCTTGATGACCCTGGTGAATTCGTTATTCCCTGCTCGATTTATAGGGAGAGTTTCGACAAAGCACTATGAGACTTGGGATCATCAATGAGTGTGATGCCCTACGCATATTTTTTGAAGATGGGACTTAGCTGGCTCCAACCCACGAATCTTGGTATTCGTATGGGGGATGACTCAGTGAAGGAGCCCGTTGGCCTGCTACCACACGTTCCTATGATGATTGAAGATTTCGTGATACCCAGGGACTTCATCATACTGGACATAGGACCGAATCCCCAGAATCTAATTATTCTGGGAAGGCCTTTTCTAGCAATCGCAGGGGCGTACATAGATGTGATGGCACACCGGATCTCCCTAGAGATAGACAGGGAGATCATCCTTTTCAGTATTTCGGAGAAAAGAGCTTCCTACTTTGACAGATTCACAATTAGCAGATTGAAGTCAGAACCTCTAGATGTGGATCCCGAGACAGATGAATGGAGGTTCACTGAACCACCGGAGTCGAGTTGATAGAAGAGTGCGGTCAAGCTAAACGACCTTAAACAAAGCACTTCTTGGGAGGCAACCCAAGTTTAGTAGTAGATTTTTCTTTTTTCTATTGCATTGCATACATGTGTTAGATTTTAGTTTTGATTTCCATCACATTTAGAGTTAGGAGTAGAAAGGAACTTTGCTAGGAAAAAATGAAACCCATATTAGTCTATGTGACGAAGTGTATTAACAAATTCGGGCCATGGTGTATGAAAGGGGAGAAAAATTGGGGCACACGGCTTGGCCGTGTGTTTTCCCACGGTCATGCCCGCTTGACCAGAGGCTCACATGGCCTAGTCGTGTGTTTTCACATGGTCGTGGCGCGCGAGGTTAAAAGGGGTGAGCCGTGTGTTTTCACCTCATTTGCGCCATGTGATTCAAAAGTTCTTGCCCTAGCCATGTGAGTTCATTCTCCCCTTCCTATAGATGCATTTTTAACCTCTTTAAAAGCCAAAAGGAGCAAGGATGAGGAGGACCAAGACTGTAGCATACCGATCTGGTGCCTCGGAGCGACAAACAAGAAGATCCAATGCTCCTCAAGCTCCAGAAGAGGGTAACGCCCTACCCCCTCTACTTTTTCGCAATAATGAGAAAATAAATAGGTTCAATATGCTCTCTACTCGTAAACTTACTGCTACTAGGTACATAGATGAGGATTTGCTAGGATCTTTAGGTTTGTTGGGTGACATGCAAACCCTATTTGCAAAAATGGGGTGGGATGAGATTATGGGAATAAGGCACCTAACCTACCCTAGGATTGATTTGGAATTTTTGAGTTATTTAGAGGTGGAAGTTTTAATGGGTAGAGAGAGTGAGGAGGGTAGGATAACTTTTAGACTTTTTAATATAGAGCATGAGTGGACCTTTCACCAATGGAACTCATACTTTGACTTGCCAAGTGGGGGAGAGAGAAGAACCCCTACTGGGTACAACTCTCATTTGATTTGGACTGAGTTGACAGGGGAGGACGTTTATGACCCTTCTAGGGCCAAAACATCGCGCCTCCAAAACCCCGTCTTTCGATACCTTCATCGTGTCATGGATAATACTATATTTGGTCATGGGGAGAGTGATAGTGTAGTGAGAGCCAGTGAGCTACTTTGCCTATGGGACATGCTACAAGAGAGGAGTAGCATCGATGTAGGGTCCCACTTCATCAGACACTTAGTGAAGATGGACAAAGTAGCATGCGGAGAGATCCATGTGGGAGGCCTACATACCCACATTTGTTATAGGATGGGGTACGACTACACAACATTGGAGAGTATAGAGGGGAGCCCTAGGATCGACCTAGGAGTCTGCATGGCCATGAAGATGATTATAAGAGAAGGAGACTCCTTATGCTTTGTAAGAAAAAATCTTACGACCCTCAGGCTCCCCGACCCGGATTGTACCACCATCGCTATATGAGCTAATTGACACTTAGACCTCATAGTGGAGTCCCCTTCACATGAGGGACCATCCACGTCAGCGCCCATCTCTCCACCTTTGTACCACTCTCCCTCCAGTCCACACATACATAGGAGCTCACCTAGTCCATACCGACATGAGCCTACACTTGTGCCACCATCTTTTTCTACTTTTGAGCAGGATGCAGGTACATCGACATATGATTTCTCAGAGTTCCGATCGCACCTCGACGACATCTACACTGAGCAGAAAATGTAGAGGCAGCGATGGGAGGAGCAAAGTGCCTACTAGCAGGCGAAGTTCCAGGGATTCCGGGAGCATTTCCAGCAGGCAGAGGAGTTCTACAATGAGGCCCACATATACTTCCAGGAGGAGGCTGCCTATCGCCAGGATGAGATAGCTTACTGCAGGGAGATGCGGCAGCATGCATGCCGAGCAGGCACAGTGGGCTAGGGAGGAGGAGCACCGAGCAACCGTTGCATCCACTAGCTCTCAGATTGACCACATGTATATGTGGTATCAGCGGCTCAGCAGTAGGTTCTCCCAGGACCCAGAGATCCCAGGCTCCCAGACTTTCCACCTCCTCCACCATATTAGAGGTATACTTTTGTTTAAGTCTAGGGGGGGGGACCCCGAAATCTATTTTGTTTTGTTTTCTTAGTAGTAGTTTCTTTTCTAGTATTTTTATTTGTTCATGCATGCATGAGTTGTTTAGTTCCTTTCAGTACTTAATTTTTGGTGTCTTAAAAGCTATCTCAGTAGTATTTCTTTTGAAAATTGCTTGCATGAGTTTTTCTCATAGGTAGCTTGACTATATTTATCTTGTGGTATTTTATTCTATATGCTCTATTGAATGTTCTAGACTTGCACTGATTAGCTCTGTTTTTGCACTCACACATGTCGAACATTTTGAAAGGGAGGATCTAGTACATACCTAGTTATTATTCACTTCAATAGACTAGTACTTTGGAATCCATAGGTGACTCTAGGTTTAGCATTTTAGTTACTGGAGATGCTCAGATTGTGTAGGCCCATTCGGAGAAATCAAAATCCCTGTGAAAAAAAAGGGAGAAAAAAAAGGGAGAGAAAAAGAAATGAAAAAAAGAAATAAAAAGTGAAAGGGATAAAAAATAGTTGTCGTGGGTGGAAATGGCTAGGTGCCCCTTTGAGACCGAGTTAGGTTACTGAGGAAACACCTCCCAATTTCTCTCAATACCGAGCACACCTTTGAGACTTTATGCTAGATATAGGGAACGACCCTCGCTTTGGGCAGGTAATTACCTAAGAGTCGAAAACCTTAGGAAAGCTATGGCGTGATGACTTAACTAACCATGGAACAGGCATCCCCTAAGAATGATTCGCCTAGCACAAGCACGAGGAGCTAATTTAGTGAATTTTTAGAACGTATCTGTTTTGCTTTGATTGCAAATATCAACTGATAAATTTAGTTAGCATGCTCATTATGGAACATTATCTTTTTAAAATTTTATGGCACTGAGGTTTGGTTGAGGACAAGAAAAGATTTAAGTCTGGGAGAAGTGATGTGAGGAAAATATATAGGGTTTTAGGAGAAGTTTTTGCTCACATCTTGTTACATTTTGCATCAGTTTCATGCATATGTTACTCTGTTTTTGCATGCATTTCCTATTTTCTAGTTTGGAAGTCTGCTCGTTATTCTTTTGAATGCAGGTTGTCTTTTCGGGCGAAAAAGATGCATTTTCAGAGCGAAAGAAGGACATTTCATGCTAGACACTGAGTGGGACATGGATAAGGCGTGTGGATTCACACGGCCATGTCCGATGGGCGAAGATCAACACACCAGGGCCACACACGGCCTGACCGTGTGGAAACACACGGTCGTGTGGCGGCCCGATGGAGTTGCGCGACTAGGGTTTTTTCCTTATTTTGGAGCGGTCCAAGGCAACGTCTATATAAGGATGGCTCCGCCCAAACCCTAGGAAGGAAGCACAATGGCTAGGATGGCATGCCGAAGCCCTAAAAAGCATCGGTAACTCGCAGCGGGGAGGAGGAACGCCGTCGGAGGTCCACCACTTGAAATCAAACGTCGGAGAGAAGGTCACAACGCATTGTAATCTCTATTTCTGCACTCTCTTTCTATTGTAATTGAACTTAAATATGTGTTGTGATTCTTCACTCACGTTTATGGAGTAGAACTTTTGATTTTAGGATTAGGGAGTAGCTTGTGTTCATAGACAATGTTGGTTCATATTAAATTCTGACCAAATGTTTTATTTGACAATTGGATGTTGGTCTTTATTCTACCTATGTGTATTTGGCTTTCTTTCCGTTGTGCTTAGGCGATACGATGTGGTGACATTCCTCGCAATCTAGATTTAGAAGGTTTGATCAAGGAACCTAGGGGTAAACCTGACCTCCCGTAACTACGGGGAGAAGGTGTTAGAATGTATACTGAAAGCCTAGCTCTTCTTGTATGAACATTTTATTTTGAAATAAGAATCACATGATCATTGTTTGGACTTTATATATTTATTATATGTGTGTGCATATTGTCTAATATTTTACATTGTAGATAACATGGTGCTTGGTGTGGCACAGAAGATCATGTTATCAGTCCCTTATAAAATATAAGTAGAGGCTCACAACCAAGATGGTTTTGGACAAACCATTGGCATGGTTGTAGTGTAGCTTGGTATTGTTTTATCTTGAACATAGAGTTACACTAGTACACTTAGGTGTATTGAGCAGGACCGACATAGAGGTGATTCAATTTATTGCTGACTGCATAATTGAATCGGACCTCGGATATTATGTTGTACATGCTCTTAATCCCGATATAATAACGGGCACATGTACTTAGTATTTATTTCTTTGATTTACCAGAGGGGTGAGATTTAGATGGATTAAATCAATATGCCCGGTAAGTTGGGAAATAATATTATTTACATGGTGTGTCGTTGATTATAGGAGGAAACCGTGTCCTATATATTAGGTTGATGATGTCCCCTTGAGGAGCTCATAAGGTTCATCATGTAAACCCAGCTGGTTGACTTAGTCAACATGATGATAAGGTTGAGTGGTACTACTCGAGGAGTTAGATGTTGATTAATTGATGGTCAGTAAATCAATTAATTGACGGACATTCGATATCTTAAACACGGGGAGATTAATGTACAAATAATATATGGAGCCCATATTGATTTATGGGGGTTGGTGAGGTAGTTCAATGATGATCCTCTAGTTGAATGGAACATCATTGATGGATCAAGTTTGTGTGGTTCCGATCCATCGGGTGGCCAAGACCCAACTCCTCCTTATGGTCCCTATCGTAGCCTAATATAATCCTTGTGAAGTCTAGATCCAAGAATGTAAAATGAAACCCTAGAACCAACGGTTGGATTAAGTCCATAGATCCGATGGTTAGGATGAAACCCTAGAACCAACGGTTGGATTAAATCCATAGATCCGATGGTTAGGATGAAACCCTAGAACCAACGGTTGGATTAAATCCATAGATCCGATGGTTAGGATGAAACCCTAGAACCAACGGTTGGATTAAATCCATAGATCCGATGGTTAGGATGAAACCCTAGAACCAACGGTTGGATTAAGACCATAGATCCGATGGTTAGGATGAAACCCTAGAATCGACGGTTGGGATTAAATCCCTAGATCCGACGGTTGGGATAAAACCCTTGATCCGACGGTTGGGATGAAATCCTAGATCCTATGGTTGGGATGAAATCCTAGATCCAACGGTTGGGATCAAATCCCTAGAACCGACGGTGGAGATTAAATCCCTAGAACCGACGGTGGAGATTAAATCCCTAGATCCGACGGTGGAGATTAGAGGAGGCTTAAGCCTAAATTCTAGAATTAGGGTTTGGCTCATCCTTGGTTGGGCGGCAACAAATCTTAAAAGGGATAAGGTTGGTTGGGCGGCAAGAATATAGGAGTTAGTTCCTATATTTTAGGCTAACCAACTTTCTCCTAAATTCTATAAATAAAGGCTTAGGCATTGGGCGAAAAAGGTTTTTTGGATTGGATAATTAGGGTTTGGCTCATCCAAGAGTTGGGCGGCAACAAACCCTAGAGGAGCTAGGGTTTTTGGGCGGCTAAGAAAGTGGGTGGCAAGGTGATTGTTCTCCCTAAGGTTTTTGGCCGGCGCCCCTCTTTCCCTTCTCATCCTTGGCCGGTTCTCTTCTTCCTCCTCTCTTGCTCCTTGGTGGCCGGCGGATCTCCAACAATTGGTGGCCGGTGCTTCTCCAACATCTAGGTGGCCGGCGACAACAATACAACAAGTTGGTCGGCACTCATCCAATCGTTCCTTGGCCGGCGGTTGCATCAAACTCTCTTGTTTGGTGGCCGGTTCTAGAAAGGAAAGGTTTTGGTGGTTCTTCTCTTTGTTCGCAGCGGACAAGGAAGAGAAGAACGTGATCTAGAAGGCTTCTACTCATGGAGGATCTTCGTCCACACGTCGTCCACGAGAAGGATAGGACATACGGTAGAAGATCGTAAGGTATAAAGTTTTATAACTTTAATTTCAGATCTGAGCATGTTCTTATATATGATGATTATACATGTGTGTATATGAATATATATTGTATAATCATGGACCCCGAAGACAAACACAAAAACCGGCGATCCGTCCGTCGTCTCTTCCGCGGCTAACCAACTAGAAGAGTTGTGTTGCTTGAACGACTAGTTTGTTCAAGCGACCACTCGAGTTGTTAGCACGACGACGAATAGGTGTTGCTAAGGAAGCTCATCCCATCCGGATTAATCCTTTCATTAGTGAAAATTTTAATCCGGGGACATGGGAGCCAATGAGCCTCCGAAGCGACAACCATCAATCGGTATCAGAGCCACGGTTTCCGGTTTTGTGTGTTGAGGATTCGGTTATTTTTTTATGCACTTTTCATATATAATATGTGCCGGATAATAGTAGGATATGCGTAGTTTAACTCTTTGGTTGCAGGCATAAGATCCAACTATTATGGCCATGTGTGTGTATGTGAATGGATGTGTGAAAAAAAAATTTATTATTTGAATCCTCGGGGTTGACGAGGCTAGATTAGTATTTAATTTTTGTAATTAAATACGGCATTGTTTAGCCGCTCATTTTAGTTTACTTTCGATCTAGATTATTTGTACACTCCTTCGTGGAGTATAGGATCGATGGATGTAAATTAATATGATTTATCTCGGCTCGGAACTCTTTGGTGACTTGCGCACGGGAAAAGATGGAGCGGACGAGGTGGCGACACGACGGGATGCGTATTGGAGAACAATGTCATAATAGTTGGAAAAATTCTGATTTTTCCATATTTATTGCTTATTTGTTTTATATGCATGTTGTGTTTGTTTTTAAAATTCCTCGATTTCAATTTACTAAGTGGGAGAGGGACATTTTAATTAATTCCCGCGGCCTCCATTACAATTTGACGTGTGATGCAAACAAACTTGTGTGTTGGCTCTGAGTGCCTTCCTCCCCGAGGACAGGTTTGTTTGCGGATCACTAGGTCAAATAATGGTTATAGGAAATTATCTAGGAGCGTGTGTACTTCCACAGAGGTAAGGCACATAATCCAAAATAATTCCCTTAGTATCGTGTAATGGTGCACACTTAGATGCAAATAAAAATATCCTCCCCATAGGAGTCACTGCTTTTATTTGTAGGGCCAAAGAGGAACCAACTATTAATTTTATTTGTCAAAAAGTAAGGTCGACAAGATAATAAAATTAATGGGTAAAACCTCCTCTTACAAATGTAGAATTCGTATACGTCCACACAGAGTGACATACGAAATTCGGTGTTTTGAGGTGTTGGTTGATTTCGGGATTTTATTGTTTTGAGGAATCAATAATATTTGAAATCTAATATTTTGATCATTGTGATTCTTAGGATTTTCAAATGGCTTTCAACCCACTTGCTATGATACTAAAGGAAACAAACTTACTATACCCAAATTATACTGATTGGAAAAGAAAAATGGATAGTGTCTTAATCGCCGATGATGAGTGTCCTCCTAGGGTTGCGAATGATTCTCGGGAAAAGGAACTTTTGGATACCGTAATCAAGCCGCTAGGAAGGAAGCCATGGTTGCTCGAAGGTTTCTACTTCTATGCCGAAAGGCAAGAAGAAGAAGAAGACAAGGTAGAGCAAAGGTGGTGGGTGGACCTCGAGAGGAGTGAAGAAGCCAAAGGCAAGTACTTATTTGGACATGGGAAGAAAGACTTCCCAACCTAAAGAAGAACAGGTATATCTTACGCCTTAGTCGTTGAAACATGTTTAGTGGTGTTATCTACAGTACCGTGTGTAGATACGGAGCCCGATCATGTCTGCAATTCTTTGCAGGGTTCGAAACCCGACGACTATGAGGAGAAATTACCGTCTACATGGGCAATGCTTCAAAGGTGGTGCTATTGCGGTGGGAGATGTTTATTTATCTTTTGATAGAATAAAGTTTTGGTTTTGAGAAATTGTCTTTATGTACCTACATTTAGAAAGAATTTGATTTGCTTTCTAAATTATTTGTGGATGGATATTCTGCTTTTTAATGACAGAGTTGTTATAAAAAGAAATAGAGAGATTATCTGTTAGTACATTGGTTGGCAATTTGTATACTCTTGAACCAAAAACTCCCACGATGCATAGAGAAGTGAATAACTCATCTTCTAAGTCTAAAAGAGAAAAGAACCTTCGCAGATGAACTCATCATATCTTTGGCATCTAAGGCTTGGTCATATTAACCTTAGCGTAATTCAAAGGTTGATAGCCGATGGACCTTTGGGTTCATTAGTGGTGGAGGATCTCCCAACCTCGCAATCTTGCTTGGAAGGTAATGACCAAGAGGCCTTTCAAGGCCAAGGGTATAGAGCCAAAGATGTGTTAGAATTGGTTCATTCGATTTGTGCGGTCCTATGTCTATCCAGCAAGAGGTGGTTTTGAATATTTCGCCTCTTTTATAGATGATTATTCAAGATATGGATACATTTACTTGATCGCCAGTCTGAATGCTTTGACAGTTCAAAGAATTCAAGGTGATGTGAGAAGCTCAGGTAAAAGTATCAAGACATTACGATCGATCGTGGTGGCGTACCTCTTGGGAGAGTTTAGGAGTTACTTATCGAGGTGGGATTCAATCCCAATTGTCACGCACTGGCACACCCAGTGAGAATGGTGTGGCGGAGGCGAAGGAATAGGACTCTTATGGAGATGGTCGGATCTATGATGAGTTATTCGAGTTACTGTTTAGTTACGGGGTATGCATGGATACAACAATGTATACTCGAACTTGGTTCCATCTAAATCACGTACCTTCTACCCTGTAGAATTGTGGGTGGCGAAAGCCTAGTCTGAGACATATTCGGATATGGGGGAGTCCAGCACATGTGCTGAAAGCTGATGCTGGTAAGTTGGAACCTCGTACAGAAGTGTGCATGTTTGTTGGCTACCCTAAGGGAGCGAAAGCTGGTTTGTTTTATAATCCTAGAGATCAGAGGGTGATCGTTAGCGCTTGAATGCCGATTTCTAGAGGAGGATTATGTAATGAACCACAAGCCCAAGAGTAGGATTGTTCTTGAGGAGTTGGCGAGAAGTCCCGACTTGATTACCACGGTACAGAGGAGACACCACAAGTCAGCATGCCGCGTGTCCGAGCATACAGGAGGCACCTCGTCGTAGTGGGAGGGTTGTTAGACAACCCGACAGATTCATGTTTTTGGGAGAGTCTTCGGACTTAGTCCCTGGTGAACATGAACCTGATCCCTGGACATATGACGAGGCACTCCAAGATAGAGATGCTGTATCTTGGCAAAGTGCGATGAATTCAGAGATAGAATCTATGGATTCTAATCAGGTCTGGGAGCTAGTAGAACTACCCGATGGTGTAAAAGCCATTGGATGCAAGTGGATCTACAAGAGAAAGAGAGGAGTAGACGGGAAGGTTGAGACCTTCAAAGCTAGGCTTGTTGCGAAAGGGTATACTCAGAAAGAGGGCATCGATTATGAGGAGACCTTTTTGTTGGGAGTATGGGGAATACAATCAAAGTCCCACATTGGTAAGACATGGAAAAGATCATGTGCTTATAAGAAAAAAGATATCTCCATTGGTATGAGGCCTTTTGGGTAAAGCCCAAAAACAAAACCATGAGGGCTTGGGCCCAAAGTGGACAATATCATACCATTGTGGAGATATGTGGAGCTTATAAGCACTAACAATTGGTATCAGAGCCATGGTCCATGTCAAGCCATGAACCTCGAACGAAGGAAGTTGAGCTCCCACGTCCGATCAAGAGAACCGGACATCGGAAGGAAGTCTAGTTGGGTCGGGGACCGAACAAGCGCGTGAAGTCCTGTGGGTTGAAGATCGGACATCAAGCGGAAAATCCTTCGAGGAGGGATAGGCTTGAGGGGGGGCCCAATGTGGTCCTTCGTTTGAGGGGGGGATTGTTGGGAGTATGGGGAATACAATCAAAGTCCCACATTGGTAAGACATGGAAAAGATCATGTGCTTATAAGAAAAAAGATATCTCCATTGGTATGAGGCCTTTTGGGTAAAGCCCAAAAACAAAACCATGAGGGCTTGGGCCCAAAGTGGACAATATCATACCATTGTGGAGATATGTGGAGCTTATAAGCACTAACACTTTTCGCCGGTAGCTATGCTTAAGTCTATCCGGATTCTCTTATCTATAGCTGCTCATATGGATTATGAGATTTGGCAGATGGATGTCAAGACAGCTTTCCTTAATGGAAGTCTTGAGGAGAACATCTATATGCGGCAACCAGAGGGATTCGTTGCTAAAGGCAAAGAGCATCTTGTATGTAAGCTTAATCGGTCCATTTATGGATTGAAGCAAACTTCTAGATCTTGGAACATCCGCTTTGATGAGGTAATCCAGTCATATGGATTTATTCAAAGTACGGATGAGCCTTGTGTATACAAGAGATGTGACGGAAACGTAGTGGTGTTTCTTGTACTATACGTAGATGACATTTTGTTAGATGGAAACAATATCAAAGTGTTATCAGACGTAAGGGTATGGTTGTCCAAACAATTTGACATGAAGGACTTGGGAGAAGTGGGACACATCCTTGGGATCAAAGTTATAAGGGATCGCAAGAAAAGGATGTTGTGCTTGTCTCAAGCTTCATACATTGACACTATCCTTGCTCGTTTTAGCATGCAGAACTCCAAGAAAGGTTTTCTACCTTTTAGGCATGGAGTTCCTTTATCTAAAGAGATGTGTCCCAAAACATCAAAGGAGATAGAGGACATGAAGGCGGTTCCTTATGCTTCGGCATGAAGCCTTATGTATGCTATGCTATGTGACGACAGGATATCTCTTTCGTGGGCATGGTTAGCGGAATCTCGAGTAATCTGCGAGGACATTGGGAGTAAAGCATATATTGAAGTACACGAGAAGGACTAGGGATTATATCTTTGGTTTAAGGCGGATCAATTAGTCCCTGTGGGTTACACGGATTCGGATTTCCAATCAGATAGGGACAAGAGTAAGTCTACCTCGGGGTTTGTGTTTACTTTTGGAGGTGGAGCCATAGTATGGAGGAGTGTCAAGCAGAAATGTGTGGCGGACTCTACCATGGAAGCTGAGTACGTGGCGACCTCCGAGGCGACCAAGGAAGGCTGTATGGCTCAGAACTTCTTGATGGACTTGGATGTGATTCTGGTTTGCCTAGAACTATCACAATTTATTGTGATAATAGCAGCAAATGCAAACTCGAAGGAACCACGAGCCCACAAGGCAAGTAAACACATAGAGCGCAAGTACCACCTTATACGAGAGATCGTAAGCGAGGAGAAGTTCTTTGTCGCCAAGATTGCATCGAGAGGATAACTGGCGGATCCATTCACTAAGGCCCTTCGGTAGCGTTTGATAGGCATGTGGAGGACATGGGGATCGGATGTATGGCATGATGGACTTAGTCTTTTAGTATAAGTGGGAGATTGTTAGAATGTATACTGAAAGCCTAGCTCTTCTTGTATGAACATTTTATTTTGAAATAAGAATCACATGATCATTGTTTGCACTTTATATATTTATTATATGTGTGATATTGTCTAATATTTTACATTGTAGATAACATGGTGCTTGGTGTGGCACAGAAGATCATGTTATCAGTCCCTTATAAAATATAAGTAGAGGCTCACAACCAAGATGGTTTTGGACAAACCATTGGCATGGTTGTAGTGTAGCTTGGTATTGTTTTATCTTGAACATAGAGTTACACTAGTACACTTAGGTGTATTGAGCGGGGACGACATAGAGGTGATTGATTTAGTCTTGACTACATAATTGAATCGGACCTCGGATATTATGTTGTACATGCTCTTAATCCGATATAATAGCGGGCACATGTACTTAGTATTTATTTCTTTGATTTACCAGTGGGTGAGATTTAGATGGATTAAATCAATATGCCCGGTAAGTTGGGAAATAATATTATTTACATGGTGTGCAGTTGATTATAGGAGGAAACCGTGTCCTATATATTAGGTTGATGATGTCCCCTTGAGGAGCTCATAAGGTTCATCATGTAAACCCAGCTGGTTGACTTAGTCAACATGATGATAAGGTTGAGTGGTACTACTCGAGGAGTTAGATGTTGATTAATTGATGGTCAGTAAATCAATTAATTGACGGACATTCGATATCTTAAACAAGGGGAGATTAATGTACAAATAATATATGAAGCCCATATTGATTTATGGGGGTTGGTGAGGTAGTTCAATGATGATCCTCTAGTGGAATGAAACATCATTGATGGATCAAGTTAGTGTGGTTCCGATCCATCGGGTGGCCGAGACCCAACTCCTCCTTATGGTCCCTATCGTAGCCTAATATAATCCTTGTGAAGTCTAGATCCAAGAATGTAAAATGAAACCCTAGAACCAACGGTTGGATTAAGTCCATAGATCCGATGGTTAGGATGAAACCCTAGAACCAACGGTTGGATTAAATCCATAGATCCGATGGTTAGGATGAAACCCTAGAACCAACGGTTGGATTAAGACCATAGATCCGACGGTTGGGATAAAACCCTTGATCCGACGGTTTGGATTAAATCCATAGATCCGATGGTTAGGATGAAACCCTAGAACCAACAGTTGGATTAAGACCATAGATCCGATGGTTAGGATGAAACCCTAGAATCGACGGTTGGGATAAAACCCTTGATCCGACGGTTGGGATGAAATCCTAGATCCTATGGTTGGGATGAAATCCTAGATCCTATGGTTGGGATGAAATCCTAGATCCGACGGTTGGGATCAAATCCCTAGAACCGACGGTGGAGATTAAATCCCTAGAACCGACGGTGGAGATTAAATCCCTAGATCCGACGGTGGAGATTAGAGGAGGCTTAAGCCTAAATTCTAGAATTAGGGTTTGGCTCATCCTTGGTTGGGCGGCAACAAATCTTAAAAGGGATAAGGTTGGTTGGGCGGCAAGAATATAGGAGTTAGTTCCTATATTTTAGGCTAACCAACTTTCTCCTAAATTCTATAAATAAAGGCTTAGGCATTGGGTGAAAAAGGTATTTTGGATTGGATAATTAGGGTTTGGCTCATCCAAGAGTTAAGGCAACAAACCCTAGAGGAGCTAGGGTTTTGGGCGGCTAAGAAAGTGGGTGGCAAGGTAATTGTTCTCCCTAAGGTTTTGGTGGCGCCCTCTTTCCCTTCTCATCCTTGGCAGTTCTCTTCTTCCTCCTCTCTTGCTCCTTGGTGGCGGATCTCCAACAATTGGTGGCCGGTGCTTCTCCAACATCTAGGTGGCCGGCGACAACAATACAACAAGTTGGCCGGCACTCATCCAATCGTTCCTTGGCCGGCGGTTGCATCAAACTCTCTTGTTTGGTGGCCAGTTCTAGAAAGGAAAGGTTTTGGTGGTTCTTCTCTTTGTTCGCAGCTGACAAGGAAGAGAAGAACGTGATCTAGAAGGCTTCTACTCGTGGAGGATCTTCGTCCACACGTCGTCCATGAGAAGGATAGGACATACGGTAGAAGATCGTAAGGTATAAAGTTTTATAACTTTAATTTCAGATCTGAGCATGTTCTTATATATGATGATTATACATGTGTGTATATGAATATATATTGTATAATCATGGACCCCGAAGACAAACACAAAAACCGGCGATCCGTCCGTCGTCTCTTCCGCGGCTAACCAACTAGAAGAGTTGTGTTGCTTGAACGACTAGTTTGTTCAAGCGACCACTCGAGTTGTTAGCACGACGACGAATAGGTGTTGCTAAGGAAGCTCATCCCATCCGGATTAATCCTTTCATTAGTGAAAATTTTAATCCGGGGACATGGGAGCCAATGAGCCTCCGAAGCGACTTCCATCAGAAGGGAGAGGTGGAATGGGAAACGGTCCACCGCAAGGATTTATTTAGCATCCTCGTACCCTCTATCCCATCCTTTTGGGCAAGGATAGCTCCTGGTGAATGCAGTGGCTCTGCAGAAGAGTGTATGATTTCCCTTCCCCAAAGCCGTAAGTAGAAGTTTAGACGACGCCAATTGACAACGTTGTTCTGTGGTACACAAGTGAAACCGAATTCCTAGAATCACCTTTTTAAGACCTCAGCACCCACTTTTCCTCCTCCATGTGACACCGCACTGAGTAGGGTCCTCTGATATTCCTCACCAATCGACTCTCACTGAGATTTCATCCGAACAACCGCAACCACTTAGTGTATTAGTACTCGAATCCCAGTCCTTGTGCGATCGATAATCTATTTATTACTTGACAACATCCGTGCACTTGCGGGTGTTGAGCACAAGCGTGTACTTTGAGTCTTTGACGGTTTCCGTCGTGGGATTTATGGTCGCGACCGTTCACATCACTATGCCAAGGTCAATAACACATAGAGAATCTCGGGATGAGAAATTGTAGTGTTTGGGTGACACCAAGAGAACCTCGTTGGAGTCAAGGAAGCTCGGTGGTGATCGGAAGCTAAGACACAGGTTAGGAGGACTAGAGGTAAGCATTAAGTGCGGAGTGATAGTAAGGTCGTATCCTCTGTAAGGGGACTACTATAGGTGGCGATCCGACTAAGACTTTCGGAGGAAGGTCTAGGTCGAGATCAGATGGTAAGGACTATCGATTTTACCATTTCTCTGCTAACTCTGTGTTGCAGGTCAGTGATCCAACTAATAGTCAACTGAAGGCTATTGGCAGTTTACTAATCCTACCATCAGTCAACTCCTAAGGGTCATAAGTTGACTGTTGTTCAAACAGATCACTTCAAAGATAGTCAAGATAAGATCCCCTTAAAGTGGAGTGATGTGGAGCTTTGACCGAGATCTAGATCTCAACGAGCTAGGGTTTGAGTGGCAATAAAAGAAGAGGCTTTTCACCTCTTTGGACCATCTATGTTTGCTTCAAAAGTGCTCCAATAACGCCAATCTTCCGACAACAATGCTATGCCGTTGTAACACTGACATAACACCAAACCTCGTATCATCTAAGTTGGTAGCTTGTTTTTCATTCTTGTACTCGATATTTTAATTGCAAAGAAGAGAGGTAGGCTTGTTACCTCTTCTTCTATCTTGTGTTTTGTAATCGTCGTCTCTTACCTCCAACGAGGAAGAGACTCTTTTAGTGGATTGCCCGCCGAAAGCGGTCTAGTTCTGCGGGGCCTCGGACTAGCAACCTTTTTGTTGTTAACCAAGTAAAAAGAAAGGTGTTCTTTTCTTTAGTATTTCGGCAATTTACCAAACAGCGCTCCTGAAGTTTGGAATTGCCCAAAAAGTGCCCCATATTTTCATATTTACCAAATAACGCACTTAATTCCCTTTTTACCCTTAAAAAATAGCACACTTAATTTTTGAACATGGTGCTTGGATTGTAAATTCCAACACCACAGTGGTGGTGCTAGAATTACACCACCACTGTGGTGCTGGGAATTCAAATCCCAGCACCACAGTGGTGCAGATTTTTTTGGCAGAAATGATAAAATAGAAATTAAGTACGCTATTTGATAAATATAAAAGGTTGAGGCACTTTTTGGGCAATTCCAAACTTTAGGAGCGTTGTTTGGTAAATCATCGTTAGTATTTCTTTTACTTCCATTGTTCAACTTGTGTTTTAGACAAAGACGAAAAGAATTTCTTGTACGCTATTCACCCCCCTCCCCCCCCTCTAGCATGCTTTACTTGATCCAACATCTAGGCACATCCTCGATATTTCCTTTTAGGTTATAAACATATCTTATATGTAGAATCATGCATACACTAATCTATCAAATAGAAAAACATTGCACGGGTATAAAACATCCAACATACTTTAAATATTCTCATACAACAAGCGATCTATGTCAAAAAACAAGGTGGCTCTGATACCACTTATTGGAGATTCCGAGATAATGCGCAGTGAAATATGTTGGTGCAATCGGCCCAGGTCACAATTGACCAGACTCTGTTGGGTTTCTGGCACCGCGGCGTGTGTGTGTTCGATCATGTTTCGTAAACATGAGCACAGCGGAAGCAATTAAAAATAATAAATCTATATTTATTACAACACACACAACACACGCATGCTATTACAACAAGTGTAGACATAACCGTAAATTAAAATTTGCAATAAAAGAAATTATCTACGTTATACCTTTCGTATGACGTGTAGCGGGAACGGCATCAACCGGAACGATCCTCGCAAGAATCGTCTCTATCTGTATCCACGCCGAGCTCCTCGGGATGACTTCGCTAAGTCACGAGCTTCGTCTTCGTACGGGTTACTAGCCTCGTGTTGAAGACGACGTGATCGAGAGATGATCATGATCCGAATCCAAATTCGGATCCTAAAACGAGTTCTCAAAACTCGCTTCTCCGGAGAGGTATTCGTCAACCAATTGACGAATCCTTCGTCCTCCACCTCAGAGGATTACCGGAGATCAAATCCCCGGTAAGTTAGCCGCTGTCGGAGCACTAACCGTCGTCCAAATGATGCTTCGACAACAAAGAAACAAACTGTCCAGAAAAACTGGACAGCTTTTGGTGGAGGAATAGAGGCCGGCCAAGGAGAGATGGAAGCTCACCTTATCACCGAACCTAGAGGAGATCACCGGAGGGTCGCCGGAGGTTCACCGGCTGAAGCTTGGTCGCCGGCATGGAGCTGGACGGCGGCACCACAAGCTGGGCGGCAACAATATGTTGGGCGGCAACAATATGTTGGGCAGCAACTATATGTTGGGCGGCAACTAGGTTTAGGGTTTTTGGATGATTAGGGTTTAACAATCCCTTAAGCCCTCTTTTATAGAGAACTAATTCTCTTAATGGTTAATGGATCATATCCATAAAGCCCGTTAACCCGCTCCATTAGGATAAGTTAAAATAAACCAAACCATGATGGTTTATTTTAAGTTAAAACGAACCGAACCAACCTTTGGTTCATTCGTTTAATATAAACCAAACCCTTTGGTTTATTCTCATCCATTGGATTAGAACCAAACCATTTTGGTCCATCCATTATGTCTTCATAAGACACTGCCCATCCACGCTTTCATTGCGACTGAAACAATTTCATGCTCGCTTTATGTTTGGTCCAACCAAACATAGTTTCTCTCGGTCTGAGAATCCCATTCTCAAGCTCGTTTTAAATCCTTTGGATTACACTCGCAGGCGTGACCAAATAGGTTCTCGGTTTATGTTGGCCGCCTATAATTAACCATTAATTATAGAACGATCATGAGTGGCACCTAGTAGTACATCATGATCCCCAATTAACCAAAAGATCAACGCTGATCCGTAACTATTTCAAACCCTTCAGAGCTCGAATGAATCGTGCCCCATTCCCTTCACTCATCTTATACCCACTTGGTTCGTGACATGGTCTATTGTGTCGGGCCTCACTAGGTCCGACTACGCCACACCTAGCCCAAGTATCATTTCCTCGCCCTATGAATTCTAGTTACTCCACATGTATCAAGAGTACTTTACTCTAAACATGTAATGCTTTGGCCAAAGACTTTAGTAACAATCCGACGAGAGGCCATGGGTATACATCTCCTCGCAAGGAGTGGTGAATCCTTTATAGGCTATTCAAACACCTTCGATCACTTGACTTATACCCAATCATCCCGGTCCACATCTCCTTAGAGATGTTTGCTTAAGATGTCAAAGCATAAGTCTCCATGATCAAGATGACTTGAATACCGCAAGTCAAAGGAACATCGCACTTAAGCCACAGTAAGAACTTCATTGACATATCTATATATGCAGAGAACCATATGAAGTCTTACGACTGGTCACTCCAATGAACTAGTTACCATAACTAGCATCCACGATTAACTCCGGACATCACAATGTCTCCAGCCAGTGAGAATCAGCTGCTTGGATACACCAAGGAGTATACCTCGTGCTAGTCTCGACAGAATTGATGGTGTCCAAATCCATCAATTCATCGACTAGGGATAATTCCGATACATCACAATTACACATGTAGAGATACTCACCAGTTGTGATCCAATCACAAATTCTCTCATGCTGTGAATCGTATCGTGGACATTCAGTAAATGAGTTTAAGATCCAATCAAATACATAAAACATGTATACTCAAATAGTGAATCTTCATTTATCATATAAATGGTTCATACATAAGGCGATTGCATTAGGACATCTCTCATATATTACTAACAGACTCCCACTTGGCCTAATGCCAATCGCTACGGTATCCAATACCATAAGCACCAACATGACCCTCAAACTTACTTTGAGGTAATGCTTTAGTCAAAGGATCCGCTAAGTTCCTTTCAGTGGGAATTTTCTCGATTTGTATTTCGTTCCTACTGATGATCTCTCTGATAAGATGATAGCGGCGGCTACATGTTTGATCGCTGATGAGACCTTGGCTCTTTCGCCTGTGCAATTGCTCCATTGTTGTCGCAGTAGACCGGTATTGCTTCAACAATGGCCGGAATCACACCAAGTTCATGAACGAACTTCTTGATCCAAACCGCCTCCTTTGCTGCTTCCGAAGCTGCAATATATTCTGCCTCAGTGGTAGAATCCGCTACAGTCTCTTGTTTGGAACTTTTCCAACTCACTGCGCCCCCATTCAAGGTGAACACGTATCCAGACTGAGACCTGGAATCATCCTTGTCTGTCTGGAAGCTGACATCCGTATACCCGCATATCACCATGTCCCCTTCTCCTTATATTAGGAACACATCCTTAGTTTTTCTCAAGTACTTAAGGATCGTCTTAACAGCCGCCCAATGATCCATTCCTGGATCAGACTGGTATCTGCTCGTGACACTCAGAGCATACGATACATTGGGCCTCGTACATAACATAGCATACATGATAGATCCTATTGCGGATGCATAGGGAATCTTACTCATGCAAATCCTCTCGTCTTCTGTGCGCGGACACATAGACTTCGAAAGGTGTTCCCCATGCCTGATGGGCAGATAACCTTTCTTGGATTCCGACATGCTAAACCTCTTTAGCACTCGGTCTATATATGTAGACTGCGAAAGACCAAGCAACCGTTTCGATCTATCTCTATAGATCTTAATCCCAAGGATGTAGGTTGCTTCTCCCAGGTCTTTCATGGAGAATGTCTTGGATAACCAAACCTTAACTGACTGTAAGATTGACACATCGTTTCCTATAAGTCATATGTCATCGACATACAATACTAGGAACACGACTGCACTCCCACTAACCTTCTTGTACACACAAGGTTCGTCTGGATTTTGTGAGAAATCAAACTTTTTGATTGTCTCATCAAAACGGATATTCCAGCTCCTGGATGCTTGCTTCAATCCATAAATGGATCGTTGCAATTTGCATACCTTGGTTTTATCAACCGATGTGAAACCCTCAGGCTGTGTCATATACATGTCCTCGAGCAGGTTTCCATTAAGGAAAGCTGTTTTCACATCCATCTGCCATATCTCATAATCATAATGAGCCGCTATGGCCAGGAGCATCCGAATGGATTTAAGCATAGCTACAGGCAAATAGGTTTCGTCATAATCAACACCTTGTTTTTGACGATATCCTTTCGCCACCAATCTAGCCTTATAGGTAATCACATTACCATCCATGTCGGTTTTCTTCTTGAAAACCCACTTGCACCCTATAGGCTTTATGCCTTCAGGTGGGTCAACCAAGTTCCAAACTTGGTTTTCGTACATGGAATCCATTTCCGACTTCATGGCACCAAGCCACTTATCCCTTTCTGAACTTGTCAAAGACTTCTTCATAACTCGTAGGCTCCATCATCAATGAGTAACACGTCGCTCGATTCACTTACGAGAAATCCATATCTCTCGTGAATATTGCGTGTTCTACCGATCTACGAAGATGTGGTGTTACAATAGGTCCAAATGATTGCTCATCACTATGAGTTGTACCACAGGCTTCACCGTATCTCATCAATGTCTATTTGAGTCTCTCGAGCCTCCTCAAGCTCGACGACACTCCCAATTTTCTTGCAAGAGAAACTCTTTCTAGAAACACAAAGATGCCTTGAAACAAACACCTTTTGTTCCACAGATGATAGAATTGGTAACCCTTGTTTCCTTAGGGTATCCAATAAATAGATATTTATCGACTTAGCATCCAATTTGTCCGACATACCCGCTTCACATAAGTAGGACAACACCATATCTTCAAGTAAGATACATGAGGTTTCTTACTAGCCCATATCTCATATGGAGTAGTAGAGACTACCTTGGTAGGCATTCTGTTTAACAAGTAAATAGATGTCTGAAGTGCATAACCCCAAAAGGACTTGGGAAGAGTCGCATGATTCATCATTGACCTGACCATGTCCAACAAGGTCCGGTTACGCCTCTCAGATACACCATTATGCTGTGGTGTATAGGGCGGAGTCCATTGAGACAATATGGCATTGTCTCTTAGATAATCAAGAAACTCTTGACTTAAGTATTCACCACCTCGATCCGATCGAAGTATTTTAATACTTTTGTCATGTTGTTTCTCTACTTTATTTCTGAATTCTTTGAACCTTTCAAAGGCTTCAGACTTGTGTTTCATCAAGAACACATACCCAAACCGTGAGTGATCATCGGTGAAGGTAATGAAGTAGCTATAGCCTCCTAAAGCTTGAGTTGACATAGGTCCACATACATCAGTATGTACTAGACCTAGTAACTCTCCCACTCGTTCACCTTTTCCAGTAAAAGGTAACTTAGTCATCTTGCCTTTTAAGCATGATTCGCATGTATCGTATGAATCCAATTCAAACGATTCCAGAATTCCACATCGGTGTAATTCGGACATGCGTTTCTTGCTTATATGGCCAAGACGACAATGCCACATATAGGAGTCTATGTGATTATCCTTTCGAGCACGCGTGTTGCTCGCTTCGATATTGAAAATGTCACTGGATACGTCCAACGTATAAATGCCATTACTCAAAGTTCCAGCCCATAAAGTACGCCATTCAAAGTTATATAACAACAATTGTTACTAAACGTTAAATGGAAACCATTTCTATTTAAGCAGAAATAGAAACAATGTTCTTTATTAGAGAAGGAACATAATAGCAATTGTCCGCCCAAGACTAGTCCACTAGGAGCTTCAAAGAAATAAGTTCCGATGGCGACCGCAAAGAACTTTGCTCCATTGCCAACTCGCAAATTTGACTCTCCGACAAGTCTTCTTCTATTCCTTAGCCCCTGTATGTCATTACATATATGTGAGCTACACCCAAGATCCAATACCCAAGTGTCTAAGGAAATAGAATGACAATCAATAACGAAGATACAAGAGGATGGGGCATCGGATGCCTTCTTCTTCTTCATGGACTCAAGATAAGTCTTGCGCTTTCTTCGCCAAAGGCCTTCTTGCCACAAAGATGGCAAGTGCCCTTTTATACTGGTTCCGCCTTCTTTGCCTTTTCTTTCCTTTCTTCTCGCTTCTTTTGCCTTCCTCTTAGAACCTTTCTTTGAGGAATCAACTAATGTAACCGCCTTTCTCCTCATGCTTTCACGTAAGGCTCCAGCTTTCAAAGATATTAAGGAGCTCTGAATGGTGGATTCCAATTTGTTCATCCGATAGTTCATCACAAATCATGTAGAAGCTCTTGGGCAAACAATGCAGAATTAAGTCAATACTTAACTCATGATCCATCACAAAACCGAGGGTATCTAGTCAGATGTACCTGCTCATCTTTAGCACAAACCGCACTACGACATTTAACCTTCTTGCATCTTCGTAGTGAAGAGGAGCCTAGAGACCTCGAACCTTTCGGATCTCGCTGCTCATCGAACAACTCATGAAGATGGAAGACCATAGTATTAGCATCCATATGCTCATGCCGCTTTGCAAATGTACCATCGCCGCTAGCATGATGCAACTCGCCACCTGACCGCCACATGTTTCGATAGACCAACATTTGGTCTGAGTTGCATCGCCCTTAGACGGCAGAAGAGGCTCTTCAAGGACATATGCAAGCTTTTCCGCCTTGAGAACAATTCTCGTGTTTCTAAGCCACCCAGAAGTTAGGCCCAGCTTTGTTCAATCCAAAATAGTGCGCAAATTCAAAGACGCCATGATCAATTTATTGACCTAGAAATACAAAACGAGCATATATGAGAAAATGATTTTAAAATGCATCAATATACATTTATAAATCCCATTCATTTTTCGAATTTCAAAAACCCTTAAAATCACTTCGGGAGATCGTAGGTCCATCTCCGAATGGGCTGATATCCATCATAGATAAGAACAACCTTGGAGTGAGTCCAACAAGCCATTCTTAGCTATGATGGTGGGTATCAAGTATACCGATTACATATCATGTATATGTAACTATCACAATGTACTATCAACTAATTGAATGTTTACACATACATTGGGTTGTTAACACATTAACAAGTATGCATCATATGCATAGCACCCAACTTCACCTCTCTTCACATCGACCTTGGAGTGAGTCCAACAAATCGATGCTCCAAGTTAAAGCCGACCCATTAATCGCGAAATAGTTTTAATATGGTTAGAGCGCATTCAACCAATTAGCCAGGCTTGGAGTGAGTCCAACAACCCAAACTAACGATTGACCTCTGACTCTTACCATATTAGAGTTAAACTATTCTAATGATTTGAACATGTTCAGGTTCGAGCCGGGCTTGGAGTGAGTCCAACAACCCAAACAGGAAATAGAACTCTGGTTCTAACCATATTAATGGAAGGTGTAGGCTTTAATATTGAGTTAGGGTTTTTATGTCTCATCCTCTTTGCATGCAAATAACTATTATCTACATGGCATGGCATACATGGCATACATCTACATGTCACGACACGCATGGCATAATGTTATGCATCTAATGCAATTACATGGCATATAATTATGTCATGTATATAATTTCCTTATATGTCATAACTATTTATGGAAATAAAATATGTTTAAGATTTGATTCTCCAAATCAAATCATAATTAAATTAGGAAACAAATTTCCAAATCTAATCACATATTTTATTCATGGAATTATTTGATTAAGGAAAATCTATTTAGGAAACCAATTTCCTAAATCATTAAAACTACTTATGGAAATAAAATATTTTAAGATTTGATTTCCCAAATCAAATCATGATTAAATTAGGAAACAAATTTCCAGAATCTAATCAAATATTTTATTTATGGAGAATATCAATTTCCATAAATACTTCCAACTTTCCAAAAGTGGAAGATTTCCATAAATACTTCTAGACTTTCCAAAATTGAAAAATTTCCATAAATGCTTCTAAATTTCCAAAATTCAAAAAATTTCCAGAAATACATTATGACTATCGCAAAACCATTTTACGATTATGTCGAAACACAACCTGGGCTCTGATACCACTGTTGGGTTTCCGGCACCGCGGCGTGTGTGTGTTCGATCATGTTTCGTAAACATGAGCACAGCGGAAGCAATTAAAAATAATAAATCTATATTTATTACAACACACACAACACACGCATGCTATTACAACAAGTGTAGACATAACCGTAAATTAAAATTTGCAATAAAAGAAATTATCTACGTTATACCTTTCGTATGACGTGTAGCGGGAACGACATCAACCGGAACGATCCTCGTAAGAATCGTCTCTATCCGTATCCACGCCAAGCTCCTCGGGATGACTTCTCTAAGTCACGAGCTTCGTCTTCGTATGGGTTACTAGCCTCGTGTTGAAGACGACGTGATCGAGAGATGATCACGATCCGAATCCAAATTCGGATCCTAAAACGAGTTCTCAAAACTCGCTTCTCCGGAGAGGTATTCGTCAACCAATTGACGAATCCTTCGTCCTCCACCTCAGAGGATTACCGGAGATCAAATCCCCGGTAAGTTAACTGCTGTCGGAGCACTAACCGTCGTCCAAACGACGCTCCAACAACAAAGAAACAAACTGTCCAGAAAAACTGGACAGCTTTTGGTGGAGGAATAGAGGCCGGCCAAGGAGAGATGGAAGCTCACCTTATCACCGAACCTAGAGGAGATCACCGGAGGGTCGCCGGAGGTTCACCGGCTGAAGCTTGGTCACCGGCAAGGAGTTGGACGGCGGCACCACAAGCTGGGCGGCAACAATATGTTGGGCGGCAACAATATGTTGGGCGGCAACTATATGTTGGGCGGCAACTAGGTTTAGGGTTTTTGGATGATTAGGGTTTAACAATCCCTTAAGCCCTCTTTTATAGAGAACTAATTCTCTTAATGGTTAATGGATCATATCCATCAAGCCCGTTAACCCGCTCCATTAGGATAAGTTAAAATAAACCAAACCATGATGGTTTATTTTAAGTTAAAACGAACCGAACCAACCTTTGGTTCATTCGTTTAATATAAACCAAACCATTTGGTTTATTCTCATCCATTGGATTAGAACCAAACCATTTTGGTCCATCCATTATGTCTTCATAAGACACTGCCCATCCATGCTTCCATTGCGACTGAAACAATTTCATGCTCGCTTTATGTTTGGTCCAACCAAACATAGTTTCTCTCGGTCTGAGAATCCCATTCTCAAGCTCGTTTTAAATCCTTTGGATTACACTCGTTGTGCGTGTGACCAAATAGGTTCTCGGTTTATGTTGGCCGTCTATAATTAACCATTAATTATAGAATTATCATGAGTGGCACCTAGTAGTACATCATGATCCCCAATTAACCGAAAAGATCAACGGTTGATCCAGAACTATTTCTGAAACCCTTGATGCTCGAATGAATCGTGTGCCCCATTCCCTTCACTCATCTTATACCCACTTGGTTCAGGACATGGTCTATTGTGTCCCCACTAGTGACTACGACACCTAGCCCAAGTATCATTTCCTCGTCCCTACAATTATAGTTACTCCACATGTATCAAGAGTACTTTACTCTAAACATGTAATGCTTTGGCCAAAGACTTTAGTAACAATCCGACGAGAGGCCATGGGTATACATCTCCTCGCAAGGAGTGGTGAATCCTTTATAGGCTATTCAAACACCTTGATCACTGACTTATACCCAATCATCCGGGTCCACATCTCCTTAGAGATGTTTGCTTAAGATGTCAAAGCATAAGTCTCCATGATCAAGATGACTTGAATACCGCAAGTCAAAGGAACATCGCACTTAAGCCACAGTAAGAACTTCATTGACATATCTATATATGTAGAGAACCATATGAAGTCTTACGGCTGGTCACTCCAATGAACTAGTTACCATAACTAGCATCCACGATTAACTCCGGACATCACAATGTCTCCAGCCAGTGAGAATCAGCTGCTTGGATACACCAAGGAGTATACCTCGTGCTAGTCTCGATAGAATTGATGGTGTCCAAATCCATCAATTCATCGACTAGGGATAATTCCGATACATCACAATTACACATGTAGAGATACTCACTAGTTGTGATCCAATCACAAATTCTCTCATGCTGTGAATCGTATCGTGGACATCCAGTAAATGAGTTTAAGATCCCATCAAATACATGAAACATGTATACTCAAATAGTGAATCTTCATTTATTATATAAATGGTTCATACATAAAGCGATTGCCTTAGGACATCTCTCATATATTACTAACAGACTCGAGTTGGACTCGAGTAGTGTTTTGATGTTTGACAATGTTTTAGGGAGATTGTTGGTACAATCGACCCGAGTCATGATTGATCGGGCTCGAGTTTGACTCAAGTGGTATTTAGATTTTTGATGATGGTTTGACCATTGTTTGACTATAAGGTTGACATGGGGTTGACAATATGATGAAGAAGTCCAAGTCTTAGGTACTTGGCATGGAAAGTCCAAGTCTGGGGTACTTGGCATGGAAAGTCCAAGTCATGGGTACTTGGCATGAAAAGTCCAAGTCTCGGGTACTTGGCATGGAAAGTCCAAGCATGGGCAAAGCTTGAGTCTTGGCAAATGGAAAGTCCAACATGGGTTAGCAAGGAAAGCCCAAGGGGTGATATTGGAGGTGTAAAGTACAACGATGGAGTCTTGGCAGGATAAGTCCAATGGTTGGCAGCATAAAATCTAAGCGGTAGTCTTGGAAGCGTAAGCCTAATGGGCCTTGGCAGTGTAAACTAGCTTAGCATGACAATAATTGATGGAAGCACCAGAAGGCTAGCGTATGGATGACTTGGGGGAATCCGAAAGGGGTGAGGCTGATGAAGGTGGCTAGAAGGCTTAAGTCTAGGCTAAGGGTGGTCTAGCAAGTATGAGGGCATCATACTTGAGATTAAACCTCATGTTTAAGGATAACAGTCGACTGGGGCTTTGGACCATTCGACTGGTCAAGTCTTTTGATACTTGGCAACAGAGTCGACTTACAGTAGTCGACTGAGATTATAGCCAATCGAACTACTTGGACTCGACTGGTGTTCAACTGTAGGAAATAGCCTGGCAATCAACTGGTAGGATTGGGCAGTCGACCGAAGGCTTGAGCAGTCGACTTTCATGGATGGCAGTCGATTTCTTGTCGGGGTTGTGAGAGCAGAATGCTCGATAGCCGACTTGTCAGTCGGCTACGGCCCTGGCAGTCGACTGATGGGTTATGGCAGTCGACTGCCAGTGTCACCGTTGGCTTGTATGCCGACGTGGATTAAGCCGTTGTCTCACAACGGTACTGTTGGTAGTCGACTGGGGCCTTTTGGCAGTCGATTACCAGGCACGAATCCAACCCGATGTAGTTTATAAAAGCAGCTCGGATGGGAGGATTTGGAAGTGATTTTCTTGGGCGATTTGGAAGGGAATTGCTCCTGCATTCCAGACCTTCAAGGCTAGTCCAAGGTGATCAACAAGCAAGCATTCAAAAGAGCATTTGTAAAGTTTTCTTTACATAGATTGTTGTATTCATTTTGTATTTTCTTGTTTTTTCCTTGTATTACTTTTGTAATCCTTGTATGAGGTTTCTCCACCTCCGACTTGTTGTCGAGAAGGAGTTTATTGGTTTTGTGGTGGTATTTGCATCGCTAGGGCTCGTTCAAGCCCAACCCGTGGAGTAGGAACCTTGAGGTTCCGAACGACGTTATATCTTTTTATATTTTGTGTTTTTTCTTGTGTATTTATGTGTATTGTTTCTATATTCCATTGCGTACTAACAATCATAGGCAAGCACGATCAAAATAAATGAAGCGACGAACTACACGATATTCACCCCCTCCCCCCACCTTTAGCGACGATCAATTCCCCAACAAGTCATATTAGAGCGAGGCCGTTCTTCAAGGTTTAACAACTAAGGGAGCACGCTAGAGGGAAGGAGATGGAGCTACCTAAGGACGGATTGGGGTACACCATCAATATTCCTCCACCATACGATCAAGAAGACTTTACGACGTGGAGGGCAAGAATGGAGACATTTTTTGTGATGGACATAGAAGATTGGTTTATCACCATGGAAGGATTCAAATCCCCTAATGATAAGAAGGGAGGTGTCCTTAAATTAAAGGAGTGGACCCAAGAGCAATGCCTAAAGTTGAAGACCAAAGTTAAGGTAACAAACTTTTAGAAGGTTTGATACCTAATGATATTTTATCTAGACTAGGTGAATATCAAGATGGCAAGGAGCTTTGGAGCAAATTGGTAAAGCTCCATGAAGGTCCATCACTGGTTCAATTGGAGGAAGAGGCCGAAGAAGCAAGCTCATCCTCACAAGAAAGTGAGGATTCGAAGGTCGAGGAGTATTCGCCATCCGAGGAGGAAGAGGCGGTGGAAGAAGAAGAATTGGAGGAATCCTCCACTTTAATGTTTGAGGGGGAGGAGAGGTCATCTACTCCAGAACAAGAGAAACCTCAAGAGGAACCATCAATCTCTGGTCGAGAAGATGAACAAGCTCAAGAGGCTTCCACCACCGACCTAGGTAACTCAAATACATATGTTAATAATAAAATTCATATAATGTGTTTTAAGTGTAGGGAATATGGGCACTACAAGAGCAAGTGTCCTAAGAAGGTTAAGAAGGCTCCACCGGTGCCAAAGGTCAAGGATATCGTGCCCCAATTAGGAAGAGGAAGGAGCACGTGGTATGCTTCAAGTGCCAACAACCGGGGCATTATAGGAGTCAATGCCCTAGAGGGAGGAAGAAAGGGCAATAGGGAGCATCACATGTAGGGGGAACCTCTAAGGCAAACCCTAAGGTAACATTCCATAATGCACCTTCTTTAAGTAATAGGAAAAACCATGCCTTTAATTCTCTTGCTATTTATCATAAAGAGCATGCTAGAAATAATAGACTTTATTGCCTAGGTGCTAAGAGTTGCAATTTTAGAAATAAAGAGAAATTTAGTACTAACAATCCTAAAAAAATCCTACCTAAGGCAAGTATTAGGAAAATAGAAGACCATCTAGGTTTTGATCCAAAAAAATCTAGACATATGCCTAGGAAGGGCAAAAATAATCAAAGAAACAATGGGCACACCAAAATAGAAAAATTAGAATTAGAGAGCCAAGCCTTGAGGTCAAGACTTGAAAAACTTCAAAAAGACCCTTGCAAATATGTAAAATCAAACTCAAGGGTCTAGGAGTCAAAACCTAGGGTGTAAGAGGCAAGAACCATCTAGGAGGCAAGGATTGGGTCACAAGCCTATGTCCAAGAAGGTAATGCTTACTTACCACAATGTTCCATTCGATTATGGAACACAACCTAGGTCTAGGAAAACCAAGGTCACAAGGAAAGTCATCCCTAGAGTTGACCTTGGTAGGTTCCTAGTGGCTAGGGTTTCGAAGAAACCTAAGGAAGCTACTAAGAAGGTTACAAGGGGAGTCACCCCTAGAGCTAATCTAGGCAATACCCAAATGACCAAGGCTACCAAGCCTAAAAGGGTCATTAGGAGGGTATCTAGGGAAGTTATCCCTAAGGAACACTTAGTAAACCCAAGGAGCTAAAATAGGTTTTGGGTTCCTAGGATCATGATCGATTCACGCTAAATGGGTTAGGTTGTGCCAACTTTAAATGGATGGGTAGTTAACCTAACCATGGTAAAGGTAGCACTTTAGGTCATTTTCAAGGTTATGGATACCTTGGAAATATGTTTGATCTTATAATCCTAAAGGATTTTAGAATGTGCCAATATATCTTGAGAATTGTGAAAAATCAATCAAATTTGTACAAACTAGGTTTAGAGGTCAAGGTGTGACATTTTGGGTTTTTGGCACACTTGGGGGATTAGTAGTAATAAAAACAAATGACAATTAATATTAAAATTTAGGTATTGTTATACCTATACAATTTATTTTCCATGCTTTATTTACCATATGCCATGTCATGACATCATATATATTTTTATCTTATAATATGTCATGATCATGATCATGCTTAGGTTTTAGTTTTTAATGTCATATATGTTTAGGATTTTATTTTATGCCATGACATCTTGATTATTGGCATTGCTTTATTTATGCTATCATTTATTCCATGATCATATTTCATGCATTAAGTAAAATTGATTTAAGGACTATGGCATGACTTGAAGTCTCATGTATAAGGGAATCAAGTAGTGTGGTCTTAGAAAATGCATGAGGCCTTAGTATAGGTATAACCAAAATCCACATCTCACATCAAATTGACATGTGTGTGTATTGATACAGCTTAGACACATGTGAGATGCTAGGAAATGAGTTAAGTTCAAGGTTCATAGTTAATGTGCATTGATGATGGGGAAAGCTAATATTCAAGTCATGTGCACATTTAGATGAACTCAAACTCATCTTATACCATGGTGGATGATGGGGAAAGCTAATGCGCAAGTAATGTTCATTGAGCCCATTGATCATGATCCAATATAGGTTTTTAAAAACATTTCAAAAACATTTTAGAAAACCTTGCTGAAGTCTATTTTTTGATAGCAATCACCATTGAGAGAGTCGATACAAAGTAGGGCCAAAACATTGAGCTTTTCAATGGTTTTGAACTTTGTGTCAATCTCATTATTTTGTTGGTAAATTAATTTTTAAATATTTTTCACTCATTGTATTTGTTATAAGTATTATACAAATGAATTTTCATGATTTTTTGTTTTATGTATAATTACTTATATATTTCGAAAATTCATTTCTGAAAAATGAAATTCTACATTTGCAGAAATCAATCGACTGCCACTTATGGCAGTCGACTGGCATCAATGGCAGTCGACTGGTAACTATAAGAGTCTACTGCCAGAGCTGATTTCGGGTAAATAAGGATGTTTAGCCCATATTTCTGCTATGTTAGGTTGCCCTAATTGCTTCTAACTCTAGGATATACTTTGAAAAGCATTGGAAAGGGGGAAAATCCATTTGATATGGATTAGGAGAGTTATTTAGGGTGTGTATCAATTTTAAGGTGTGTGAAAGTTCAAGTTTGAACTTTTGACTTTAATTTTGTTTGTTTAGTGTTCCTATAGGCTTAGGGACTCTCCAAGGACATTGTTGGTGTAATGGTAAAGGGAGAGCAAGCCTGTAAGGGGAGGTATCCATCATGGGATGATGGATGTATTCTTCCTCATGTGGGGGAGAAATGGCAATGCGAGATGCCCTATTCGGAAATTGGGAGAGTATATAGGAAGTCTCTCTCTTAAGTGACATGGGACTTATCACTAGGAAGAGTGAAGGTATCCTAGGTGTTTTTGGACCAAGGGAAGATTGTAAGGTCTCATTTGGGATATGAGACATTGACCTCCTTGAGGAGAACATTTTTGATGTACGTTAAAAAGGGGGAGAATTAACGGGATTACCAATTTGAGAGAATTGGAATGGAGATTTGAGTTAGGTAGCCTAACTCAATGTTTTGTGGTTTTTGTCAAACATCAAAAAGGGGAAGATTGTTAGTGCAATCAGCCAAGGTCACGATTGACCAGACTCGAGTTAGACTCGAGTAGTGTTTTGAAATTTGACAATGTTTTGAGGAGATTGTTGGTACAATTGACCCGGGTCATTATTGACCAGATTCGAGTTTGACTAGAGTTGCATTTTGATGTTTGACGATGGTTTGACCAATGTTTGACTATATGGTTGACATGGGTTTGACCATATGATGGAGAAGTCCAAGTCTTGTGTACTTGGCATGAAAAGTCCAAGTCTTGGGTACTTGGCATAGAAAGTTCAAGCATGGGTCTTGGCAAGGGAAAGTCCAAGCTTGAGTCTTGGCAAATGGAAAGTCTAACATGGGTTGACAAATAAAGTCCAAGGGGTGATATTGGAGGCGTAAAGTCCAAGGGTGGAGTCTTGCCAGCATAAGTCCAATGGTTGGCGAGATAAAGTCCAAGCGGTAGTCTTGGCAGCGTAAGCCCAATGGGCCTTGGCAGTATAGACCAGCTTAGCATGACAATAGCCCATGGAAACACCAGAAAGCTAGGATATGGATGAACAAGTCATGGATGACTTGGAGGGATCCAATAGGCGTGAGGATGATGGAGGTGGCTAGAAGGCTTAGGTCTAGGCTAATGGTGGTCTAGCAAGTATGAGGGCATCATACTTGGGGTTAAACCTTATGTTTGAGGTTAACAGTCGACTGGGACTTTGGACGAATCCGACTGGTCAAGTGTTTTGATACTTGGAAGCTGAGTCAACTTGCAGTAGTCGACTAGGATTATGGTCAGCCGAACTACTCTGACTCGACTGGTGTTTGATAGTAGGAAATAGCCTAACAGTCGACTGCTAGCATTAAGCAGTCGACTGATGGTTTGAGCAGTCGACATCCATGGATGATAGTCGACTGTTGGTCAGGGTTGTGGGAGTAGAATGCTCGGTAGCCGACTGGTGAGTCGGCTACGGCCTTGGCAGTCGACTGATGGGTTATGGCATCGACTGCCAGTGTAACAGTTGGCTTCGATGCCGACGTGGATTAAGCCATTGTCTCACAATGGTACTGTTGGTAGTCGACTGGGGCCTTTTGGCAGTCGACTGCCAGGTACGAATCCAACCTAATGCAGGTTATAAAAGCACCTTTGATGGGAGGATTTGGAAGTGATTTTCTTGGGCGATTTGGAGGAGAATTGCTGCTGCATTCCAGACCTTCAAGGCTATTCTAAGGCAATCAACAAGCAAGCATTCAAAAGAGCATTTGTAAAGTTTTTACTTTGTATTACTTTTGTAGTTGTATTCATTTTGTATTTTCTTATTTTTACTTTGTATTACTTTTGTAATCCTTGTACGAGGTTTCTCCGCCTCCGACTTGTTATCGAGAAGGAGTTTATTGGTTTAG
The DNA here is from genome assembly GCA_025175895.1 of Wurfbainia villosa. NCBI lineage: Eukaryota > Viridiplantae > Streptophyta > Magnoliopsida > Zingiberales > Zingiberaceae > Wurfbainia > Wurfbainia villosa. Next base: position 103,617,898 of record CM045996.1, read on the forward strand.
TGGTGGTATTTGCATCGCTAGGGCTCGTTCGAGCCCAACCCATCGAGTAGGAACCTTGAGGTTCCAAACCACATTATATCTTTATGTATTTTGTGTTTTTTCTTGTGCATTGTTTCTATATTCCGCTGCGTACTAACAATCATAGGCAAGCACCATCGAAATCAATCAAGCGACGAACTACACGCTATTCACCCTCCTCTAGCGACGATCAATTCCCCAACAAAATAATGTGAATAAAATAATTTTTATTTCATCTCAGATATCCCTTGGGGGCTAGGAATACTTGATTTGACATAATCACATGTAAAATTGAGAAGGAGAAAGGCTATACCTTCGAGATTCTAATCGAATCTGTCGAAACCGTGAGCAAGACCAACGAGCCTTGCCTCTTTCAATATCCACTCCAGGATCACTTGAGACAACTCCTCGAGCAACAAGTCTTTGTCTCTGATTGGTGCTATCCAACTGGTGGAGACAAGATAGGGAAAAAAAGAGAGAGAGGAAAGACAGCTACAAAAGAAGAAAACCTAAGATTAGAACCACACCTCCAAAGATTATCAAGGGATCTATTTATAGATCTCTTGATTAGGGCATCTTAGGAGGCTTAAATGGAACCTATCTTACCATAACTATCCCTAATTAAGGTAAGAATAACCAAGAAAATTTTCTTAAGAGAAATCTCTAAAAACGGCGAAGCCGCGATACGATCGTGTCTTACACGACCAAACATGCCAAAAGGCACAGATGTACTAGGACACATGGTCGTGTTTCCTTCTAGGCATAACCAAGACTTTGGTCATTTTCGACCAGAGCTAGGCACGACCCATGCCTGGTTAGGCACGGCCGTGTAAGGTTATGTACTGTCTGTTTAATTTTGTTTAGGTGTGTTATGGCCATGCTAAATCCGACAAGGCAATAGAAGGTTCCATAACCTCTATTTTGCACCTTCTCGGCCTGGTTCAACCAGATACATCTTCTCTCTCACTGAGAATCTCATTCTCAGACTTATTTCATGTCTCTAGATTACACGTAATACGTGTGACTCAATAGGCTCCCCGATATGTTGGTCATTCATAATTAAGCCCTTAATTATAAATAGATCATGAGTGACACCTCTAGAACGTTTCTAAACCCTTTAGCAACTTCAGTTTTTCGTGCCTTGTTCCTTTCACTCATCCTATACATACTTGGTTCAGGACATGGTCTATGTGTTCATCCCCACTAGGCTGACTATGTCATAACTAGCCCAAGTTAGTTTTCTCATCCTATGGATTCAAGTTACTCTTACATGTTCCCAAGAAGATCATCTTCTTAACATGTTTGCTCTCGCCAGAGACTTTTGAGTAACAATACTAACAAGAAGCCTAAGGTATACATCTCCTTTATCAGGAGTGGTGAATCCTATATGAGTTATTCAAACACCTTCGATCACTTTGCCTTATACCCAATCATCCTGGAGTTACACCTCATATGGAGATGGCTGCAAAGAAGTCAAAGTATAAGGTGCCATAACTAAGATGACTTGAATACCTCAAGTCTAAGGAAGCTCGCACTCGAGTTACAATGAGTTCTTCAATGACATATAGAACCATATGAAGTCTCATAGCAGGTCACTCCAATGAACTAGTTACCATAACTAGCAACCTCATGTTCACTCGCAGCATCCCTATGCTTCCATTCAGTGAGTACCGAATGCTTGGATAAACTAACGAGCATAACATGTGCTAGTCTCACAGAATCGATGACCTCCAATCTCATCAATTCATCGACTAGGGATTATTTCAATACTTACTTGATTACGCATGATAAGATACCCACTAATTGTGATCCAATCACAATTTCTTTCTTGCCATGCATCGTATTGTGAACTTCAATACATGAGTTTAAGATCTAATCAAATACATAGATAATGTATACTCAAATAGTGAATTTTATTACTAACTTCTAAGGTCATTGCCTTAGGACACCTCTCAATTACATCAAAGACTTGGCAAGGAAAGTCCAAGTATGGATACTGTTGGTGTAGAGAGCACCACTCCTTAGTTTTAATGTATGAACCATAGTCAAAATTTTGAATTACTTATGATTTGATATATGTGCGCTAAGTATGTAGGCAAACAGGAAAGTCCTAGTCAGTGGTATTGATCGAATATTAGTTAGAAGCCTTGATAGTCATGAGGATCTGACACTAGGCAAGAAGTTTTGATGGGATGAGTGGACTGGACATCTAGCATGAAGATCGATTGAATCAGAAGATCGAACAATCAACATGAAGATCAAATGGGTTAGGGAGACTAGACAGCTAGCAGAAATCCTGGTGAGTCAAATCTCTGAGGGCAATCAACCCGTGATATGGTTTTGATGTGTGTGGAAAAGGGTTTAAGTTAGGTTGTTATTGTGATTTGATATGTGCGTTGGAGTCTTGCAGGACTTAGTAATTCGCACATGGAGCCTTGGCGAGTTTCACCTCTCATGACTCGGACCTTGAGTCGGTGAAGGATGGCTTTGCGGAAGCCGTGTGCTTGGAACATCTGAGGGACCGCCGGACGAGGAGCTTGGAGTGAAGCCGAAGGAAGTAGACTTTAGGGCGAGATGCGAAGGATGGCACTGCAGAGCCGTGTGCTTGGTGCATCCGAGGGACGTGGTTGGACGAAGATAACTTCAAAGGTGAGGGACTCTGAGGGATGAGAGTGAGCGAATGTAACCCGGGAAGGGGTAGCGCTGTTAGGTGAAACTTGGCCATTTGGCTAAGTGTCGGATGAAATTTCCCAACATCAGTCGACTGCCATGGAATGATAGTCTCGCGAGTCGAGCATAACGGGTTCGGTATCCGATCGATGGGGTTTGGCGATCGACTACCATGGAATGACAACGATCGATTGGATGACCATCGATCCGCCATGGAATGGCGATCGATGGAGACATGTAGCGCAGAATGGAGTCGAGCTCGCGAGCACTCGACTGATGGTCCATCAGTCGACTGATGGTAAGATCAGTCGATGATGATGTTGCCGTTGGATGAAATCCAATGTGGAAACTACGTAACTGGGCCGATCGATAGGGACATCACGATCGCTCGTGTCAACGAGAAGAAACCCTCTTCCTCTATAAAGAGGAAGGGTGTGGGGTTTTAGGGGCCTAATGCTTGAACTCCTAACAGCTCCCAAAGTGCCCTAAACATTTTTCCACTCTTCTACTTGTGCTAATTTTCATTCTATTGTAGAAGAGTGATCCTTGTGTGAAAGAGGTTACCTCCACCTAGCTTTGTGCAAAGGAGAGATCTAGTGGATTTGGAAAAGGAGTGATTCACCTTGGACGAATCGACACCGTGGATTAGCAGCGTAGCCGTGAACCACGTTACATATTGTGTTAGCATTGTTTATCATTGCATTTGTTGTTTTGTTTGCTTGTTTATTAGTATTCCGCTTGCGCTAACGATTTTGTAGATGAGCAAATTCCATCATCGTACGAAGAGGGCTATTCACCCCCCTCTAGCCGGCCAATACACACCGATCGATCCCCTATAAGTTTGGATGTCAAGGATGATACAAATGTCCACTAATGCCTATGGCATCTAGATGGTCATTTAAGGTATCAAAATAGCAATAATAGACCAATCATGGGGAAGGCTTATATTTAATTCATAGACATATTGCCCAAATATCATGGTTGGATATTTCATATGTTTTCAAAACAATTTCTTTCTTTAAAATCTTCATGTTCATGTTTTGAAACAATTCAAACCAAAACTAGGTGTTAAACTTGATACTAACTTGATCAAAAACCTAGTTACTTTTGAAACCATTGGATTTTTGGCAAATAACTGAAAATACAATGATTTTTTATGGAAAACTATTTTTCTCTGATAAAGAACCTTAAAAGAAATATGTTCCCCAAAATTTCATGATTTTTCGAATTTTATAAATTTTCTAAAAACTAAAATTTCATGAATTTTATAAAGTTTCATCTGAAAAACTGCCCAGCAACTTCTAATACATAGTTTTAAGGCATGTTTTTGGTTTATGTTTCTCTCTAGACTTGATATCATGTTGTATAAATTTTGTTAATTATTTTTTATGGTGTCAAAGGGGGAGAAATATATATGTTTAAGTAAGGAGGAATTATATTTAGGGGGAGTTTCATGTATTAAGGGGGAGAGTTGCTAATCATGTTATTCACATGCTTTCTTTCCTTAATATTTTATCAAATATTTTTACCTAACTTAAACGGATTGCCACACATCAAAAAGGGGGAGATTGTTAAGGAAATCAACCCATGATATGGTTTTGATGTGTGTGGCAAAGGGTTTAAGTTAGGTTGTTATTGTGATTTGATATGTGGGTTGGAGTCTTGCAGGACTTAGTAATTCGCACATGGAGCCTTGGCAAGTTTCACCTCTCATGACTCGGTCCTTGAGTCGGTGAAGGATGGCTTTGTGGAAGTCGTGCGCTTGGAGCATCTGAGGGACCGCCGGACGAGGAGCTTGGAGTGAAGCCGGAGAAAGTAGACTTCAGGGCAAGACGCGAAGGATGGCACTGCAGAGCCGTGCGCTTGGCACATCCGAGGGACGTGGCCGAACGAAGATAACTTCAAAGGCGAGGGACTCTGAGGGATGAGAGTTAGCGAATGTAACCCGGGAACGGGTAGCGCTCTTAGGTGAAACTTGGCCATTTGGCTAAGTGTTGGATGAGATTTCCCAACATCAGTCGACTGCCATGGAATGGTAGTCGACTGGCAGACCATCAGTCGACTGCCATGGAATGGCAGTCGACTGATGGAGGCAATGTCGGGCACAGAATGGAGTCGAGCTCGCAAGCACTCGACTAATGGTCCAACAGTCGAATAATGGTCCATCAGTCGACTGATGGTAAGATCAGTCTACTGATGATGTTGCAATTGGATGAAATTCAATGTGGAAAGCAGTCGTTATTGGGCAATGACTATAGGACCAATCGACTGATAGGGACATCAGTCGACTGCTCATGTGTCAACAGGAAGAAACCCTCTTCCTCTATAAAGAGGAAGGGTGTGGGGTTTTAGGGGCCTAATGCTTGAACTCCTAACAGCTTCCAAAGTGCCCTAAATGTTTTTCCACTCTTCTACTTGTGCTAATTTTCATTATATTGTAGAAGAGTGATCCTTGTGTAAAAGAGATTACCTCCACCTAGCTTTGTGCATAGGAGAGATTTAGTGGATTTGGCAAAGGAGTGATTCACCTTGGATGAATCGGGACCGTGGATTAGCAGCGTAGCCATGAACCACGTTACATATTGTGTTAGCATTGTTTATCTTTGCATTTGTTGTTTTGTTTGCTTATTTATTAGTATTCCGCTTGCGCTAACAATTTTGTAGACGAGCAAATTCAATCATCGTACAAAGAGGGCTATTCACCCCCCTCTAGCCGACCAATACACACCGATCGATCCCCTACAAGATCGGATGTCAAGAATTGTAAGTCCGACTGGGCAACTAGCAGGTAAGCCTCGAGTGAAGAGGTGAGGCCGAGTCCTTTGGTGGGGACAAAGCTAGGAGTCAATCCGAAGGACAGTCAGCATGGGACTAAGAATTTGAGATCAAACAGTATTACTACTGTCATTACATTTCATACTGTATGCTTTGCTAATCTATTTTTGCAGGGGACCAGTTGACCGAAAGATTTCATATCGACTGAGGTCAACAGATCCAGTTGACTGGGAACCTGGTTGGCAAGATAAACTAGTTATCAATCAAAGATCTGGCGACCAAGATGGCAAGAGCTCTAGTCGACTGGGGAGGCCCATTCGACTGGAAAAGCAAATTTCTAAATTGACGGGATGATTTGGAGTCGATTGGAGGGCATTCCAATCAATTGGAAAAGACCTATAAAAGAAATGGATGACTAGCTCCAAAAAAGATAACTCTACCACGTCCAAGGGCTGTCATAAGTGTTCTTCCTTCGTAAAAGCTTTGCCACATTGTAACACTACAATTTCGACACTCTGAGCTCCATTTCAAAAGCTACAAGTGTCGGTATATTTAATATTTTGTTGTACTTTCTCTTTGTGTGCTTTAATTCAAGAGAAGGTAGCTTGTTACCTTTCTCTTTATCTCTTGTAAAAATGTGAACCCCTTTGAAGTCAAGAGTTCTCGAGTCGGAGGGTCATTTAGTGTATTGCCCATCGAGGTAGCTCTCGAAGAGCTACTGGCCTTGGAGTAGCAACCAGGCTAGTGTTGTGAACCAAGTAAAAATAATTCTCTTTATTTTTATTTTTATTTAATTCTTCTACATACTCTTGAAAATAAAAGTTTTAAAATCTAAAAGAAAATTTTTATATTCCGAGATTCGCCCCCTCTCTCGGAACTCTCCAATCCTACAATTGGTATCAGAACGGGGGTTCTCCAAGTTTGGTGCAACCAGCAACGAGAGCTTTAGAAAATTTTCTTTGATGTTTAGTATTCTTCTCTTAGATTAATCTTTGCATTTGCTTTTGCACTAGAATAAACTTTCTAATACTTGTCTATCTCGTTGTTAAATAAATTCATTCTTTTTCTTGCACAAGTATAATATTGCTTCGTTTGTGTAACTCTAGGAATATTTCTTAAAATTGAAAAATCTTTTTTATAAATAAAAAATTAATTATGTCACTCTTAGAAGGGTATAGCACCATTTTCCCTTCTCTCTTTAACGAAGAGGAGTTTTCCTATTGGAAGAGACTAATGGAGTGCTTTCTGAAAATCGACCTTGAGGTGTGGTTTTCAATTTGGAAAGGTTTCGTTCCTTCGATAAACGGCTCAAGAGAGTTGTTAGATCTGGAGAAATGAGCTCAAGTTGATTACAAGGTCATGAACATCTTGCAATATAGACTTACCAAAAAAGAGCTCAATAGAGTCAGACCCTTTGAAAATTCTAAGGAACTATGAAATAAATTAATTGAATTACATGAGGGCACTAATGACACTAGAATAGCTAAAAGAGACATGCTACTTAATAAGCTATTTAATTGTAAAATGCTTGAAAATGAAAGTGCTAGTCAACTTCACACTAGAATAAAGAACATACTAAATGGACTCCACCTAATAGGTCATCAACTTGAAAATAAGGATATAATTAGGTACACCCTTAGGGAATTTCTTTAGAACGCCTTATGGACATCCATCGTCGATTCCTATAAGGTCTCCAGGAATCTTTCCTTAATTACACTAGATGAACTTTTCTGCGAACTTAAACTACACGAACAAGCTAACTCAGGTCAAATCGTGAATGGTATTGCTTTTATAGCAGGTTTGCCCAAAAAATAAAGAAAAACCAAGAGTGAGTCCGAAGACGAGTCGGAGTCGGATCTAAATGGAGAAGAAGAGTTCGTAAACATAGTCTGAAAGATGTTCAATTGGAAAAAGAGATTTACGAAGTAAGATGCCCAAAAAAGTCATCAACAACAAGCCATGACCTAGATCGGAAATGACTTGTCACGAGAGCAATGGGAAAGGTCACTACAAGTCGGAGTGCTCAAATCTAAAAAAAGGAAGAAAAACCTAAAAAGGAAAAGAAGAAGCAAGCTCTCAAGACGACTTGGCATGAATCATCTTTGGAAGAATCAGACGTGGAAGAAACCAAGAGGAGCTTTGTAGCATTCATGGCCGAATCATGTTATGAGACAGAATGAAGTTCCGAATTCGATACCGAGTCTGAGTCCGAGAGAAGCCACAAATTCGCATACGTTTCCAAAGCACTAGACGAGGTAACTTCTCCCTTAGAAGATAAATTATATAACATAATTGCATGCCTAGGTAGGAAATTAACTAAGTCCAAGAATCGAGTAGACTCACTCCTTAAGGAAGTTCAAGTACTTAAGGAGCAAGTTAACTCAAAGACTTCAACTTGCCAAGTAGAGGATAGAGACTCAACTCAAGTTGCAAAGCTTGAGGAAGAGAACTCACTAAAAAGCCAAGTAGGAGATCTCACCGGAATATTAGAAAAGTTCACCTCAGGCTCCAAGTATCTGAACATGATACTTGGGTCTCAGCGAGTCGTGTACAACAAGTTCAGGCTCGGACACAAGGGTAAATCTTCATATAAATCATACATGCCATTACTTAGCCGAAATGCTAAGGTAGTGTTTGGTATGTAGAAAATGGAGTGTTTTCCATTTTTCATATTTTGGAAAATAGAAAAATGCATTTGGTTTGCATTTTCCAGCCGCGTTTTCTAGAAAATGAGAGAGATTTTTTTGGAAAATTGGAAAACATAGAAAAGTCATTTTTCAGAAAATGAGAAAACACAGAAAACAAAAAATAGAAATGGAAATCGCGTGAAACCAAACACAGCCTAAGAGTCAAGTCCAAGCATGGGTTCCTAAGTCTAACTTAGTCAACCAAGTTGGACCAAACCAATTTTTGGTTCCCAAGAGTCAAGTTCACTTAGTGAATAAAACTCAACCAAGTTATCACTTAGGGGGAGCAAACACTTTACTTGTTTCTTTAATTAATTAAACTCTTGCATGTTTAGTTTACTTTACTTGCATAATTTAAAATGGACTAGATAGGAAACAAAGTAGTTTAAACTTGAACAATCTAGTACTAAAAAAATGTGAACTGATAGTAAGTTCGGGAAGCTCTTCGAGGTGCATGTCTTGGAAGTGGTCCACCTGATATTCAAAGAAGGTCATATGCCTCGCCACGACCTGGTGGACTAAGTTAAGTGGAACTAACCGAAGATAAATCACTATATCTTTAACTAGTTAGACCAAAGCTTAGTCCAAAGTGAGTCAATTATTTGATTCCTTCATCGACTTTGTCTTAGAAAGTGGTTCACCTGATATCCAAGAAGGTCATATGCCTCACCACTACCTGGAAGTCAATTTTGAAAAAACCTTCTTGATTAGCTAAAGCTAAACTTTAATATAACACAAGTTTAAAATTTTTGAAATTTTTCATTAAAATTAATTAAGATAAAAATAAATCCTCATCTCACATAACCCATAGGATTAACATGTATTGAAAACTTAGATCGGGTAAGATGATTTAGAAATTAATCAACATAATCAATTTAAATCAACTTAATCAACTCCACACAATTTAAATCAACTTAATCAACTCAACACAATTTAAATCAACTTAATCAACTTTATCAATTTAAATCAAATTAATCAACTCAACTTAACCAAATAAATCTACTCAATCAAATTAATCCCAAATCAATTAAAAATAACTCACCTTATTCAAAATTTGAGTTATTTTACAAAAATCTTAAGAATGTTTAATTCATGTAGGACTCCATAATGAACCAATGCATTCTGGATAGTGGCTGCTCCAGACACATAACTGGAGATAGTAAAAAATTCTCAGAATTAAGACACAAGAACCTAGGTTCAGTCGCCTTTGGGAACAACGACAAACTTAAGATAATTGGAAAAGGTAACAATGAATTGAAATCAAATTTTATTATATAGAAAGTTTTGCTTGTAGAAAATTTCAAACTTAATCTGCTTAGTATAAGTCAGTTATGTGATACTGGTTATGAAGTAAAGTTTCTATCAAATGAATGTTTGATTAATAATATTGAAAATTGTAAAATATTACTTGAAGGAGTTTGTGATAAAAATATATATTCAATAAATTTAGAAAGATCCTCAATCAAGTGTCATTTGACACAGCATGAGGAAAGTTGGTTGTGACATAGGAGACCTGCTCATATCAACTTTAGGCATATAACTAAATTAAGTGAAACTAACTTAGTTAGAGGTTTGCCTAAACTAAAAAATGTTGAAAGTAAAATTTGTAATGCTTGAAAATAAGGAAAACAAACCAAATCCCAACATAAATTAACTAATAATAGTCGAACAAGTTCAATAGTTGAATTAATCCACATAGACTTATTTGATTCACATGGAGTAAAATCACTAAATAAAAATTTATATTGTTTAGTAATAATAGATGATTACTCTAGGTTCACATGGGTAAAATTCTTAAAACAAAAGGATGAAACATTGGAAATATTTAAAAACTTTAGTAAAGAAATAAAAAATGAAAAATACCTTAAGATAAAAATAATAAGAAGTGATAATGGATGAGAATTTATAAATTAAAAATTTACAACAATGTGTCTAGAAAATGGATATCACTATGAATATTCATTCCCTAGAACATCTCAATAAAACGGAATAGCAGAGAGGAAAAATAGAACTCTATAAGAAGTCGCTAGGGCAATGTTAAATGAATATAATTTAACTACTTACTTATGGGCCGAGGCTATAAATACTGATGTTATGTGCAAAATAGAATAATAATTAATAAAATACATAATAAAAGATCTTATGAAATCTTTAACAATAAAATACCTACAATAAAATATTTAAGAGTATTTGGATTTAAAGTACTCATTTTAAACACAAAAAATTATCTTGGAAAATTCTCTTCAAAAACCGATGAAGGAATATTTCTTGGATATTCAACCGCTAGTAGGGTTTATAGGATTTATAATAAGAAAACCCTAAAAATTGAAGAAACAACTAATGTAACATTTGATGAAGAGGAGATTAACAATGGTCAAAGAAACACATTAAAAGATAATCAAGAAGGGCTAAATGAAACCATACATGATGAAGAAGAGCAAACCCAATGCCAAGACAACTTGAAGACACCTAGAATTAATCCAAACCATCCACTTTAACAAGTATTAGATAATCCAACTCTAGGAGTTCAAACTAGGTCAGCCTTAAAAAACATAAGTCAAATCGCATTAATATCAAAAATAGAACCGAAGTCAAAAGAAGAGGCTCTACCTAATATTGATTAGATAATAGCTATGCAAGAAGAACTAGCATAATTTGAAAGAAATGAAGTATGAGACTTAGCACCTCCACCAACAAATAAATCAATCATAGACAATAAATGGGTATTTAGAAATAAATTAGATGATCAAGGAGAAATCATATGGAATAAAGCTCGATTAGTAGATAAAGGTTTTAGTCAAGTAGAAGGGTTAGACTATGATGAAACTTATGCTCCAGTAGCTAGGCTTGAGTAAATTAGGATGTTGCTAGCCTCTGCAGCACACAAAGGATTCAAGCTATACCAAATGGATGTTAAGTATACATTCTTAAATGGAGTAATAAAAGAAGAGGAATACGTAAGTCAACCCCTATGTTTTGAAAGCTTAGAATATCCTAATCATGTATACAAGTTAAAAAAAAAAAAGCCTTGTACTCCTAGAGCTTGGTATGAGAGATTATCTTCGTCCTTAATTTCAAAAGGCTTTAGACAAAGGTCAAATTGACTCAACCCTCTTTTTGAAAAATTTGGACCTAGATATTTTCATTGCTTAAATATATGTCAATGATATAGTATTTGGATCAACAAATTCAAATTTTTTAAAAGAATTCATAACCTTAATGGAACAAGAGTTAAAAATAAGTCTAGTAGATGAGTTAAACTTCTTTTTAGGTTTACAAATAAAACAAACAAGAGACAGTAACTATATATATCAAAGCAAATATGCAAGAGAGTTAATTATAAAATTTGGAATGGAAAATGCAAAAGAAATAAAAACACCCATGGCAACAAATGTTATATTAGATGATGACAAAGAGGGAAAGTCTCTAGATCTAAAGTGCTATAGAAGTTCCATAGAAGTTTACTATACTTAACTACAAGTTGACCTAACATACTATTCGCAATAAGTATGTGTGCTAGATATTATACTTGTGCTATGGAATCACATTTAACACATGTTAAAAGAATCCTAAGTACATTAAAGGAACAATTAATGTAAGAGTGTGGTACTCAAAAACTAACAACTTTGAGTTAGTAGGATACTCTGACATAGACTATGCTGGGTGTAAATTGGACAGAAAAAAAAATACTAGTGGAGGATATCAACTCTTAGGGTCATACTTGGTTAGTTGGTTCAATAGGAAGCAACATTGTGTTGCTCTTTCCACAATTGAAGCTGAATACATAGCATTAGGAGAATGTGTGGCACAATTATTATGGATGATACACACACTTAAAGATTTGAATTATAATACAAAAAGGTCAAAACATTGGTTGATAATATAAGTGTTAGTGCCTATAAGAATCATATATCTCCACAATGACATGATATTGTCCACTTTGGGCCTAACCCCTCATGGTTTTATTTTTGGGCATTATCCAAAAGGCCTCATCCAATAGAGATATCTTTTCATCTTATAAGCACATGATCTTTTCCATGTCACACCAATGTGGGAATTTGATTATATTCTCCATACTCCAACAATTCCCCCCTCAAATGAAGGACCACATTGACCCCCCTCAAGCCTATCCGTCCTCGAAGTACATCCTCTGCTTGACGTCCTATCCTCAATCCACCAGGACTTCCTGCCAACTGTTTAGTCCTCTTGACCCAGCTAGACTTCCTACCAATTGTCCAGCCCTTCTAGACCAACTGGACTTCCTGCCAGTTATTCGGTCCTCCTGATCCAACTAGACTTCCTGCTAGTTATTCGGTCCTCCCGACCCAACTGGACTTCTTGCCTAGTGTCTAGCTCTCTTGATCCGAACATGGGACCTCCACTTCCTTCGTTCAAAGTTCATGGCTTGACAAAGACCATGGCTCTGATACTAATTGTTAGTGCCTATAAGAATCATATATCTCCACAATGGCAAGATATTGTCAACTTTAGGCCTAAGCCCTCATGGTTTTATTTTTTACTTTTATCCAAAAGGCCTCATCCAATAGAGATATCTTTTCATCTTATAAGCACATGATCTTTTCCATGTCTTACCAATGTGAGACTTTGATTGTATTCTCAATACTCCAACAATAAGTTCAATAAACTTAACTAAAAATCCAATTGATGTTAAACATCACTCTGTGAGAGATTATGTGGCAAAGGGAAGTATTGAACTCAATTATGTTGAGTCCAAGTCTAATATTGCCGATATTTTTACTAAACCACTTCCAAAAGCTAAGTTTAGTATCCTTAGAAGACAACTAGGGTTATGCTTAATATACTAGGGTTTTTTAATGTTTCATTATTCAAAATCTATTTTTGTTTTACTATGTAATATTATTTTATAGGAAAATTAAAAATTGATCTAGCCTTGGTCAAGTTTAGATTTCATGATCCTATAGACCTAGGTAAGCCTTCGCATCTCACAAACACCTAGGACTACCTATTTGTGTATTGAGCCATGAAGATGGGCATGAGATGTTAAAACTGTACCACAGGTTTCAGATTTAGATTCAGTACATTGACATTAACCACAATGGGGTTTAAAAAGCAAATCAATCACTTAGGTGACTAACTCTAATCCAAAGCTTGATGATAATTCTATATCATTTGAGATACAAAAGAGTTGGAAATTTGCTTTAAGAATAATTTTTAGATATGTATTTAAATATATTAATTAAATCAATTATGAATAGGAATTCATGCTTGGACATTTCATATTGCATTACTTAAAATTTTTGAATAAAGGGAGAAAACAATTTTAAGACTATTACAAATTTGAAGAGATTTATTTAATGGGGAGTTTTGAAAATATTTAAGCTTTATTAAAGGGGAGTTTTGAAAATATTTAAGCTTTATTTAGAGGAGAGTTTTGAAAATTTAATATATTTTTGTAACATACTAGAAAAAAAATCCCTTGCTAATTAAGAATTTATCTTGTTGAATTTTTAGGAATTTATAGAAATTTATTAAAAATTAAATGGAGTTTATACGGCAATTCTAAGAAAAGATTTAATAGATTTTTACAAGGTCTGTTTAAATTACCAGTTATTGGAAAGCCATGAGGTTTAATAAACCTAAGTTTTAATGAAACCTTATGTTTTCATTTTTCTTATTTCCTCACGATTTGGCTTTTCTTCTCCTGATCTTTCAAGCGTCGATCGCTCATTTATTACTCCCGATCGGGCGTTTTCTTCCCAACCACGATTCTATGATCCCCAAACTCCCCAATCGCGACCTCTTCTCTTCCATCCGATGCGATTCTTCTCCCCATTTCTCCATTGCGATTCCCTTTCTTTTCTCCTGATTTCTCTATAGCATCCTTCTCCTCGCGACTGACAGCGTGAAGAAGCTCCATCACCGATAGTGAGCATCTCCAGCAACCGTCGGCATCTCCCGAGGAGATCTCAAGACCAAGAAGGAGAATCAGGCTGCCTCCTCGCCGTCGCTCGCTGCGCACGCCACCGAGCCGTAACCTGTCGCCTGCCGTCATAGCCGACCTCCATCGCCTGGCCACTCATTGCCGCCAGATCTAGACGCTGCTCTAGCACCGTCGATCATCCTCCCTCTTCCTCTACTGGCACCACCAGCCGATTAGCCTCTGGCCACCACGGGTAACCTCAACAGTCGACCTTCCTGGAGTTCCTCTGATCTTGCGGCGGTCATCGCCGATTCGGATCGTCGCCGACTCTTCTGCTTGTAGAACGCAGCTGATCAAGGTGAGGCAATGTCGCCGAAGCTGTCCGATCCCTTCTCCTTCCGTAAGCCCTCGCTAAGCCACCCTGTTGTTGGCCCAATCGTTTGGCAGCCATCCTTCGCGGCGAGCAACCTTTTTTCAGCGCTGAGTCCGATCAAATGTTTACTGCATTGGGTCATTTTCCCTCTGTCGTGACCATACATCTTTGTCATACCACTGCGGGCTCGATAGCGCTACAGCTAGCTCTTCACACAGACCTCTTCTTTGCTGTGAGCTGCTGTGTATTACTACCTCTAAGCTATGGCCAATTGATCTAAGGAAAGGTAAGGTGTTTATATGTCGATTAAGTTAACATGTTTCTATAAGATGAACAGATAAGGTTATGAGGTTTCTTTCAATTTGGTTGTTTGGACTTTAATCCATACCTTGAATGAGAACAAGAAGAGGTGAAGGAAGCTAGGCTTAGTGAGTCCAGATTTGAATGTTTTTGGATGTATACCAATGTTATTTTGCTAACAGATATGGTGGTTTCTTCTAATCTGCCTTTCAGTGAAGGTGATAAAGACAAATGTCGGTAAGCTTGTCATTTCCTATTTGGAGTGAGCTAATTAGAAGTTGGAAATAAGTTAGGTGAGTTGTGATTTAAGTGCTAGGTTGAGATGTTAGATTTATGGTTAATATTAGGTCGATGGTGGCCGGATAGAGGGAGGTGAATAGCCTTTATCGTAGACGGTAGAAGTCGTTCGTTCGTTGCTCATCTACAAACACTATTAGTGCAAGCGGAATATACTAATACAAACAATTAAAGACAAAGTAAAGTAAAGAGCAATTTGCTAACAAGAGAATATAACGTGGTTCACGACCTCGCTACTAATCCATGACCCGATTCGTCCAAGGTGAATCACTCCTTTGCCAAATCCACTAGATCTCTCCTTTTCACCAAGCTAGGTGGAGGTAACCTCTTTACAATCCCTCTTCTTACAAATAGAATGGAATAAAGAAGAGTGGGAATCCTTTAGGGCACTTTGAGAGTTGTTAGGAGTTAAAGCATTAGGCTCCCAAATGCCCTCACCCCTTCTTTTTATAGAAGAAGAGGGTTTCTTCCCATTGACACAGGACTAGTCGACTGATGCCCCGATCAGTTGACTGATCCCGTAGCCGTTGCCCAATAGTAGCTTCTTCCACGTTGGATTCGAACCAGCGACTCCCACATCAGTCGACTGATCTTACCATTAGTCGACTGATGGAGCTATCAGTCGAGTGTCGGAAGCTAGCACTCCATTGTGTGCCCGAAACCCTTGCGACCAGTCGACTGATGGTCTCGCAGTCGACTGCCAATCTATGACAGCTGACTGTTGGCACATGAACTAGACTCGAACACTAGTCGAGTCACAGTTGACTTAGAGTAGTTGACTACCATTACATGGCAGTCGACTGATGTCGGGAAATCTCATCTGACACATAGCCAATTGGCAATGTTACACCTAAGCACACTACCCCTTCCAGGGTTACATTTGCTCACTCTCATCCCTTGGACTCCCTTGCCTAGGAAGTTGTCTTCATCCGGCCATGTCCCTAGAATGCGCCAAGCGCATGGCTCTGTAGTGCCATCCTTCACGTCTCGCCCTGAAGTCTACATCCTCCGGCTTCACTCCAATCTCCTCGTCCGGCAGTCCCTCGGATACTCCAAGCACATGACTTCTGCAAAGTCATCCTTCACCGACTCAAGGACCAAGTCATGAGAGGTGAAAATCACCAATGCTCCATGTGCAAATTACTAAGTCCTGCAAGACTCCAACGCCCATATCAAATCCAAACATCCTAACTTAAACCCTTTGCCACACACATCAAAACCATATCACGGGTTGATTGCCCTAACAATCTCCCCCTTTTTGATGTGTGGCAATCTATTTAAGTTAGGTAAACATTTGATAAAAATATTAAGGTAAGAAAGCATGTAAATAAACATGATTATTAACTCTCCCCCTTAATACATAAATCTCCCCCTAATTGATATTCTCCCCTTACTTAAACATACATATTAATACATGAAACTCCCCCTAAATGCAATTCTCCCCCTTTGACACCATAAAAAATATTAAACAAAGTTTATACAAGCATGACATCAATTCTAGGGAACAAAAATTACCAAAACATGCCTTAAATCTGATAAAAGAAAGTTACTGGGCATGTTATTAGTCGATCAGTCGACTGGTTCAGACTACCAGTCGATTGGCACTATGATTTCGGATTTTTCTGATTTTCAGGGTGAATTTTAGAAATGCATTAAAAATTCTACAAAATTCTAAAAATCATGAAATTTGGGGAACATATTTATTGTAAGTATTTTTATCAATGAAAAATGGTTTTTCATGAAAAATCATTATATTTTCGAAAATTAGCCAAAAATCCAAAAGCTTCAAAAACAACTAGGTTTTTGATCAAGTTTGTATCAATTTTAATACCTAGTTTTGCTTTGGATTGTTTCAAAACATGAACACAGATTTCAAAATAAGAAATTGTTTTGAAAACTTATGAAATATCCAACCATGATTTTTGGGCAATATGTCTATTAATTAAACATAAGTCTTCCCCATGATTGGTCTATTATTGCTATTTTGATACTTTAAAAGACCATCTAAATGCCATAGGCATTAGTGGACCATTAGTATCATCCTATCATCTCACTCATGCTAAGTTTTCAATCAAGGTAGCCTATGGTGAGTGTGAGATGTTCCTAAAGGTATTTGTATATACTTAACCATTAATTTCATGCAATTCTATACCAGGTTAAGTATCATCCTAACAACCCACATGATCATAAAGACATATATGTATTGATTTCACATTATGATCATGAAACACATGTATTCATCAATTTATAATCATGCATTAGGTATGAATTATGATAATAAGTAAAGTATCACCCAAAGCATGATTTAAACCCTATTTCCCATGATTATCTATCAAATATCAAGATCATAAATCATGATTGCAAACATATATAACACTTACATTGATTATCATGATTTAAGCATTATTATCAATTTATGGGTACATTATCATCACCCAACACTATGCTAAAAATGTATAGGTCATGAGTATCAAATAACACTAAGTGTTGAGCATGATTTAAACTATTTATGGGTACATTATCATCACCCAACATTATTTCAAAAATTATGTCCCACCATCCTAAGTCAACCAAATAATATGATATAGGTAAAGTCCACATGGTTGACTATCCTAGGGTTTTCCTAACCCTTAAGGATGGATTTAGAAACCCAAAACAAATTCTTACCTATGGGATTCACTAAAAATTCCTTAGGGATCCATTTTCTAGCTATTGTTTTATTTTTATCTTGACCCCTAGCAATTAAACATTTATAGGTCTTTTCATTTTTATTTTCCTTATATCCTAGGCCATTCTTATTGAAGCTTGCCCTTTGCCTCCCTATGATCATGTTGAGAGTGTTGGAGCCAATAGTGAATTTTCTAGGACCTTGGTTAAATGATCTACTTTCTCTCTTAAAGCCCTATTTTCCTCTATGCATGCATCATTAACATCAAATGGCATATAAAGATCATGTGAGCATGCATCATCATGACTAGAAGTAATATTATCATTTATATTTAAACATGCTTGGTCTAATTTTTCTTCTAAATCCTTAATTTGAGCTAGCATGCATTTATTTTTCTTTTTAGCCCTAAATAATTCCTTAGTAAGACTAGAAATCATTGACATAATTTTCTTGGGAGGTAGATTCGTTACCTCACTTACCAAATCCTCTTCCGATGATGAGGATGTAGAAGAAGCTCCCCCTTCACTTGAGCTTTTCTCACTTGAGCTTGCTTCTTCTTTTTTGGAGGAGGCGGTGGAGTCTAGGTCATCAAATGCCATTAGGGCAAGATTTGAGTAGACATGTTCATCTTCTTCGGATGATGATGATGAAGAAGAGGGATCATCCCATGACCTTGCTTTTAGTGCCTTGACCTTCCCGTTTTCCTTGGCCTTCTTCTCCTCTTCCTTTTTCTTCTTGCTCCCCTTCTTCTTCTTTTCTTCTTTCTTTCTCCTCTCCTCTTTGCTCTTGTTCAAGAGGGGACAATTATCCCTTATGTGTCCCTCTTGATGGCAATTGTAGCAAATTACCTTCCCCCTTGGTCTTCTCCTCCTATCATTAGATTTATTAAATTTAAAATTTTTCAAAGCATGTCTTACCTTCCTTACCATGTATGCTTCTTCTGTGCTATCCATGGAGGAGGAGGAGGATGCTTCATCGGAGTAGGAGGGAGTCTCCATCTTCTTCTTCCCTTTGTTGGCTAATAGCGCCACTCCCCTTGATGGTTGAAACCTTGACTCTTCTACTACTCCTTCGAGCCTTATTTCGTTGAGCTCCATAGTTGAGAAAAATTCCTCCAAGGTGCTAACTTCTATGTTCTTGGAGATGTAGAAGGAATCCACCATTGAGCTTCATCTTGAAGACCGGGGAAAGGCATCTATAGCCTTCATTACCATATCCCAGTTGGAGAGCTTTTCCCCTACATTTGTTAAACCGGTTAGAATTTCTTTAAACCTAGAGTGTAGAGATTTTACCTTCTCTCCCTTTTCGAGTTTGATATTGGTTAGTTGGGAGCGAAGGACATCTCTCCTTGCTAGCTTGGCCTATGATGTGCCTTCATGAATCTCTATGAGCTTCTCTCACATTTCCTTGGCGCTAGCACATTCTCCTATTCGGTTGACTTTTTTTTGGGGAGTACATTGTAGAGGTGGTGCTTTGCCTTTGAGTTCGCCAAGTACTCCACCCTTTGCTTCTTACTCCATCTTGATTTTTCCAATGGCTCTCCTTCTTCATCCCTAGACATCTCGAAACCGTTTTCCATAATTAATAAAATTTCAAAGTCGGTTTCAAATAATACCTCCATTTGCTTCTTCCACCAAGCGAATTCCCCCACGAACATCGGCGGATGAATATTAGAGCTGGCCATCTCGTGATGTAGTGCTTGTTGCATTGGTTAGTCCGGTGACAAGCGCCTTGGCTCTGATTCCACTTGTAGGGTCGATGGTGACCGGCTAGAGGGGGGTGAATAGCCTTTATCGTAGATGGTGGAAGTCGTTCGTTCGTTACTCATCTAAAAACACTATTAGCGCAAGAGGAATATACTAATACAAACAATTAAAGACAAAGCAAAGTAAAGAGCAATTCGCTAACAAGAGAATATAACGTGGTTCACGGCCTCGCCGCTAATCCATGACCCGATTCGTCCAAGGTGAATCACTCCTTTGCCAAATCCACTAGATCTTTCCTTTGCACCAAGCTAGGTGGAGGTAACCTCTTTATAATCCCTCTTCTTACAATAGAATGGAATAATAGCAAGTAAGAAGAGTGGGAATCCTTTAGGGCACTTTGAGAGTTGTTAGGAGTTAAAGCATTAGGCTCCCAAATGCCCTCACCCCTTCTTTTTATAGAAGAAGAGGGTTTCTTCCCATTGACACAGGACCAGTCGACTGATGCCCCGATCAGTCGACAGATCCCATAGTCGTTGCCCAATAACATTTTCTTCCACGTTAGATTCCAACCAACGACTCCCACATCAGTCAACTGATCTTACCATCAGTCGACTGATGGAGCTATCAGTCGAGTGCCGGAAGCGAGCACTCCATTCTGTGCCCAAAACCCTTGCGACCAATCGACTGATGCCTTCATCAGTCGACTACCAATCCATGGCAGTCGACTGTTGGCACATGAATTGGATTCGAACACTAGTTGAGTCACAGTCAACTTAGAGTAGTCGACTACCATTACATGGCAGTCGACTGATGTCGGGAAATCCCATCTGACACTTAGCCAATTGACCAAGTTCCACCTAAGTGCACTACCCCTCCTCGGGTTACATTCGCTCACTCTCATCCCTTGAAGTCCCTCGCCTTTGAAGTTGTCTTCGTCCGACCACATCCCTCAGATGCGCCAAGCGCACGGCTATGCAACGCCATCCTTCGCGTCTCACCCTGAAGTCTACTTCCTCCGGCTTCACTCCGAACTCCTCGTTCGGCAGTCCCTCTGATGCTCCAAGCACATGACTTTCGCAAAGTCATCCTTCACCAACTCAAGGAGCGAGCCATGAGAGGTAAAACTCGCCAATGCTCCATGTGCGAATTACTAAGTCCTACAAGACTCCAACGCACATATCAAATCCAAACATCCTAACTTAAACCCTTTGCCACACACATCAAAACCATATCACGAGTTGATTGCCCTAATAGTTAATTTATTATTGGTTACTATGTTATCAGATCTGATGTTTGTTGATGATGAAATATAAGGATGGATTGATTAGGTTAATTGGGTAACTAAATAAATCTTATCGATTGAGATACGAAGTCGATGTTGAGTTTGGTTCGATTATGTGATGTACGATAGAACTTAATTATGTTCTATGTTGTGTGCAAGATGTTGAATCGAGATCAATTCTTGGACATGAAGGCAAATTATATTTCTAGATACTCTACATCAACAGGTGGATAATTTCCTACCCTGGTCAGGTAGTTTTAATGCATGCAGATTTAGATATATGATCATGTTACCTTGACTCCGCTCTTTTTTACGCTTGCGCTTGATACCTTATCTTTGGCTGTTATACTCTATTGCTGTTATCGTATCTCACATCATCATAATTAGTAGTTAAAGATGTGATGTAAGTAACCTAGAATTTGTTTAGTTAGGTGCAAATATTAAAGTACGGATGACGACCTGATTGTAAATTAGGCAAAAAGGTCATCCGTGGGTAGGTAATGTCTTGAATGTAGGGTTAATTTCTAATACCCTTAGGTTGCATGTTTACTACTCACCATGTATTGTGTAAATGGTCAGGTGAGTTGTGCTTAGTGTGTCGCTACGGACTGGTGGTCCTAGCTTGTTATGATCAGTTGATTATGACTCTCTACATAATAGAGAGTGCATCGATCAGTAAGTACGACTCTCTACCAGATAGAGAGTATTATGATTAGTTAAGTATGAATCTCTACAGGATAGAGAGTGCATCGATTAGTTGAGTATGACTCTCTACAGGATAGAGAGTGCTATGATCAGTTGAGTATGACTCTCTGCAGGATAGAGAGTGCGTAGAACAAATTGTTATGAATCTCTATAGAATAGAGAGTTTGTGGTGGATGTCTAATTGTGTGACAGAGCATTCATGTCATTTGCATGCATGTTGGCGACGTGTACTCCCTTATGGTTGAGAGGGTCGTCTGTCATCCTGCCTCCACGGTTACTCATAGGAGGAGTAATCGGTGTGAGGGAAGAGCATTGTGGTGCTGCACTCTACCACTATAGACGATGGTAGTTGGATTTATGTGTCGTAGTCCTGCGTGTGTGGCACTCGACCACTCATGGGTAGTGACTGTTGGAGTGGCCAACAACAGGGACCCCCATCGTGTAGCTTGCTCTTCACGCTTAGATGATACTCGATCATACTGCCCACTCGGTCACTCGAGAGTAGTGGTTAGTGTTGAGTTGGGACAGTTGTTATGCTCGAGCCACCGAGTCCACACTGGGGTCGTGGTAGCTTTAGGGTGAGCCGGCATGCTACATTGCTGTGACTTATGGCATTTTTGCATATTTCCATATATATACATATATGCATGTATATATATATATATATATATATATATATATATATATATATATATATATATATATATATATATATATATATATATATATATATATATATATATATATATATATATATATATATATATATATATATATATATATATATAAATATATTTCTATATATATATATATATATATATATATATATATATATATATATATATATATATATAGATGATTGTGATTAGTATATATATATAGATGCAGTCTATATATATATATGCTTGTTGTGATGTTGCATTTGATTGTACTATGATTGCACATCATCTTCGTACACGCTACTCGCATTTGTTATATGATTGTGTCAAATACTTGTATACTTGTTGGTCGGACCATTAGATACCTTTGACCAGTATTTATGATGTTGTATGGTTTAGACCAGATTGTCTATGATATATACATATATTGTGGATATGTGCCCAGGTTTGATAGGTGTAGCGTAGCAGACTTTCACATATGTCTGCATTTTATGTTATTCATTTGGTTAGAAGGTATATGCATATATATATATATATATATTATCATGCTGGTGTTTACCTGATATACCTCTAGATTTTTTTGTTGAATTACATGTGATATTGGATATATACTTGTTTTTCCTATTACCTGCTGAGTTTTACTCACCACCACGGACCTTGGGTTTTTCTGTCGCCCAGGTAAGAGGTAGAAGTCTTCGTGATGCCTTGGAGCACCGCTGGCTGGCACGTCTCATCTCAACTCTGAGAGTATGGGTTTTTGCGTTATCATTGGTGTTCCGATATGGATTTGGTTTATGTGATGTTTAGTAGTGATTGGATGTTGCTAATGTTGTTGCTTTCTTTTTTCTGGTCTTGTTATGGAGTTTATGTGTTTGGTGTTAGTCATACCAGTATGCACTATGTGTAGTTTGTGATGTTGTTGTATTATGTTTTTGTTGTATTTTGTGTACTTGTTGTATTTACATTTATATGTTTATGTTTATTGTGTGCCTAAGGGCCTTGTATTAATAGGATATGTAGCCACGTATAGGGGAGATGCTGTCCGTTTGATTTTCTGCTTGACATACTCTCGGAGCGTGACAACTTTAGTGGTATCAAAGCCCTCGGTTCTGTGATGTCATATAATGTTTTTTTGTGTTGAGTCTTGGATTCTCGGAAGTCGATTTGTTTCAGTTTTGGTTTTATGAGATGAGATGGATAGTTGCCTGAGCTCCAAGCAGCATGAGGTAAGAATCCCTGATAACTTATATTTAGTTAGATGTTTATCTAAACTTGCTCAATAGGTGTATACAGTTAGAGTATGACTCCTGTGCAGACTTGTAGTAGAAGTCACCACTGTGACAACCAACCAGAGTTACATTAGCGTTTATACTCTCAGTTTTGTTGGCTATGCATTTAGTGTATATAACAGGGAATTATTGGGATGTATACTGAAAAGTCTATCTTTTGTATGAACATCTTTATTTTTGAAATAAGAATCACATGATCATTGTTTGCATATTTATGGTTATGCATATTGTCTGATACATTACATTGTAGATAACATGGTGTGTAGTGTCACACAGGAGATCATGTTATCGGTTCATTGTAAAGTATAAGTAAAGGCTCACAACCGAGATGGTTATAGACAAACCATTGGAATGGTTGTAGTGTGATTTGGTATTGGTTTGTCTTGACCATAGAATCACACTAGTACACTTTATGTGTATTGAGCAGGACTGGTATAGAGGTGATTCGATTTATTGCTGACTACATAATTGAATCGAACCTCAGATATTATATTGTACATGCTCTTAATCCCAATATATCAACGAGCACATATACTTAGTATTCATTTCTTTGATTTACCAATGGGCGAGATTTATAGAATAAATTGATAGGCTCTGTAAGTTGGGAAATGGTATTATTTATATGGTGTGTCATGGATTATAGGAGGAAAGCGTGTCCTATATATTAGGATGATGATGTCCCCTTGAGCTCATAAGGTTCATCATGTAAACCCTGCAGGTGGACTTGGTCCGGCATGATGATAAGGTTGAGTGGTACTACTCATGGAGTTAGATGTTGATTAATTAATTGTCAGTACATTAATTAATCGACAGACATTCGAGATCTTAAATACGGGGAGAAAAATGTACAAATAATATATAGAGCTCATATTAACTTATAGGGGTTGGTGAGGTAGATCAATGATAATCCTCTAGTGGATTGGATTATCATTAATGGATCGGACTTTATGTGGGCTTGATCCATTGGGTGGCTAAGATCCAACTCCTCCTCATGGTCTCTATTGTAGCCTATTAAATCCTCATGAAGCCTAGATCCAATGGTTTAAAACAAAACTCTAGATCCGACGGTGGAGATTAAATCTCTAAATCCGATGGTTGAGATTAAATCCCTAGATCCAATGGTGGAAAATGGAACTTTAGATCCCACGGTGGAGATTAAATCTCTTGATCCGACGGTTGAGATTAAATCTCTAGATCCGACGTTGGAGATTAAAACAAGGCTTAAGCCTAACTCTATAAAAGGGGGCTTAATGTGGGCGGCAAGTGCATGGCTTGGAGATTAGGGTTTTGCCTCTCCTTAGTTTGGGCGACAAGAAATCCTTGGAAGATTAGGGTTTGGATGGGCGGCTAAGGTTTGGGAGGTGGAGTGGGGGGCAACAATTAGAGAGGTTCTTTTCTTCTTCCTAAGGTTTGACCGGCGCCTATCTCTCCCCCCTCTACCTTGGCCGACACTCAACCTATTCCTCTTCTTCTTCTTGACCGGTGGAAACAAGGGTTAGGGTTGATCCTTGGAGCTCTTTGCCGGCGCCCACAATCCTTTTGTTCTCTCTTTGGGCCGGTGGCAAGCATCAAGCTTGGAGCTTGATTGTTGGTCCTAGATAAGAGAAGAGTTTCATTTCTATACTTTCTCTTATTCGGAGCGAGCAAGGAAGGAAGATTGGTGATCTAGGAGGCTTCGACTTTTGGAAGATCGTCGCCCACACGATGTCCAAAAGGAGGAAGGACATACAATAGAAGATCAAGGGGTATAACAAGAGGTATAATCTTTTTTATTTTGATTAGTGTTCTTTTGTATTATATATGTGGTTGTTTACTTTATTATGTGGCTAAATTTACTTGGAACCCGAATACAAATGCAAAAACAGGCGATCTGTACATCGTCTATTCCGCGGCTAATCGTAGAATAGAGGTTGGTTGCTTGAATAACAAGTTTGTTCAAGTGACCACTTTAATCGAATAGCACTATGATGGAATGGTTACTTGGGTAATCTCTTTTGTCTAGGATTAATTTATTTTCAATCCGGGGACGAAGACGGGATCGCCATGAACAAGCGACCAAGTCGAAGGGGAAGCGAAGTTTCCTACCTTCAAGTGGTATAAGAGCTTCGGTTTCAGGCAAAACCATCAATTGGTATCAGAGCCACGGTTTTCGGTTTTGTTTGTTTAGGATTCTGTTACTTTTATGTACTTTTTCATATATTATATGTGCCGGATAATAGTAGGATGTGCGTAGGTTAACTTTTTGGTTACAGGCCTAGGATCCAACTATTATGGCCATATATGTGTATGTGATTGTATGTGTGTAATTGTATATTATTTGAATCCTTAGGGTTGACGAGGCTAGTATTTAATTTTGTATTTAAATATGAGATTGTTTAGCCACTCATTTATTTTAGTTTACTTTCGATCTAGATTTCATGTTCACACTTCGAGGAGTTTAGGATCGATGGATGTAAATTAAAATAGTTAGTCTCAGCTCGGATCTCCAGATGGCTCGTACATGGCGTATGGAGGAGCGGACGAGATGGTGATACGACAGGAGGCATATTGGAGACAAAAGCCATAATAGTTGGAAAATATTTCTTTTTCATATTTATTGCTTATTGTTTGATATGCATGTCGTAGGCTATAAAATTCCTCAATTTTAAATTACTAAGTGGGAGAGGGATATTTTATAAATTCCCACGGCCTCCATTATGATTTGACATGTGATGCAAATAAACTTGTGCGTTGGCTTTGACTGCCTTCCTCCACATTGGATTAGTTTGTTTGTGGATCACAAGGTCGAACATGGTTATAGGAAATTATTAAGTAGTGTGTGTACTTCCCCATCCGAAGGCACATAACCCGAGATAATTACCTTGGTACCCGAGATAATTACCTTGGTACCCAGATATATATATTTATCATGCTAGTGCTTACCTGATGTACCTATAGATTTTTCTGTTGAATTACATGTGACATTGGATATATACATATTTTTCCTATTACCTGCTGAGTTTTACTCACCACCACGGACACTGGGTTTTTTTGTCACCCAGGTAATAGGTAGAAGTCTTCGTGACAACTTGGAGCACTGTTGGCTGGCATCGTCTCATCTCAACTATGAGAGTTCGAGTTTTTGGGTTATCGTTGGTGTTCCGATATGGATTTGGTTTATGTGATGTTTAGTAGTGATTGGACACTGCTAATGTTGTATCTTTCTTTTTTCTGGTTTTGTTATGGTGTTTCTATGTTTTGTGTTAGTCATATAGGTATGCATTGTGTGTAGTTTGTGATGTTGTTGAATTATGTTTCTGCTGTGTTTTGTGTATTTGTTGTATTTACATTTATATGTTATGTTTATTGTGGGCCCAAGGGCCTTGTATTAATAAGATATGTTGCCACGTACAGGGGAGATGTCGTCCGTTTGATTTTCGGCTTGGCATACTCTCGGAATGTGACAACTTTAGTGGTATCAGAGCCCTAGGTTTTGTGATGCAATACAATATTTTTTTTGTCGAGTCTTTGATTCTCGGGAGTCGATTTGTTTCGATTTTGGTTTTCTGAGATGAGATGGACAGTGGCCTGAGCTCCAAGCAGCACGAGGTAAGAATCCCTGATAACTTGTATTTAGTTAGATGTTTATCTAAACTTGCTCAACAGGTGTATACAGTTAGAGTATGACCCCTGTGCAGACTTGTAGTAGAAGTCGTCACCGTGGCAACCAACCGGAGTTTCATTAGTGTTTATACTCCCGGTTTTGTTGGCTATGCATTTAGCTTATATAATAGAAAATAACCTATAGTATGTTTGTTATTATTCGTGATCGTGGTTTGTGTTGACCACAGGAATGACCTATTGAGTCTGTGAGTCTTGAATCTGTGTCAAAAAGATGAATTTCCTTTGAGAGCCGACTGATACCGAGTCAGAAAACAGGGGTCAAGTCGTCACATTTCTTGTGAAAAAATCAAAGACTATAGTCTTAGGGATTTTCACTAACGGTACTAGTCAGATCATTACCCATGGGGTAATGGACTAGGTGTGTATATTATTATTGCTACCACAAGCAGAGGGTTAGTATAAGGTGTTTCATAGGGATTTTGATCCTTGAGTTGAGCGTATTGGGTTGTGTAACTTTGAATGTACTTTTGAGTACTTAACTTGTGTTATACAGAGAAGGTAGAGTTATTTGCATACCATTATCGGGATCAATCCGATATTTGGTGGTAAAGGCAGAAAATAATCTTCGGGGGGATAATATATCACTTGATCATGGTTTAGTGATGTTGAAAGAGAGTATTTCCCCGTGTCACTTTCAGTGACACATTGTAGGGAATTCTTGAGCTTCAAGTAGGGTGATCGTCAATAACGGGAATACCATGCAGAGTCATTATACTTGCAGAGTTTATGCTCACCTAATAGCTCAAGAACGTGAATGAATGTTTTAAGTCGCCCATGGTTGTTGGCTTACTGTTGGATTAAGATGATTGGATCTTCTATCAGATCCTGCTGGAAGATGTTGGATTGAGTTAGAAGTTTAGAAATGACTCCGTACAAGTGTTTAAGAGATGGAAACTGATAAGCAGATATTATAGGTCAACTTATTAGAGTTAGAAGCCTCTGACTGTTGGTTAAAAGGAGCAAGATCGGAGTCATAGGCCTTTAGCTACTTTCCGAGTATAGAAGACCAATCGCTGATCATCTGGATGTTCTCGTGCACATCTGCAAAACAAGAATAAAGACTCTGGGTTATATGCTTGTAGTGCAGATCACGAATACATGAGAAGTTAGATTATCTATTGGATCAGTTCATCTGTTGCTTTTGTAAGCAACCAGTATATTTGAGGAGCTATACTTTGAAGACTCAGTTTAAGACTATCAATGGTGTTCCGGGAGGATGATGCACCATCTCGACAGTAGAGATCAACACAGAAGATTGGGTTATCTCATCAGCAGCGACCTACTACCTCAGGCATGGGTGGAGTTTCGTGATACTTCCCTTAAAGGGAAGTGATTTATTCAGCATTATCAGCAGAAAACATCGTTGAAGATTCATGCAGACAACAACAGTTACCCCCATATGTGGATTGGCTTTGTACAGAGGAGAGAGTATACGATAATGGTCGTATCTATTCGGTAATCTATAGTTGCAGCTCGCACAATTAAGTGATGGGATCAAATGATCTAGGAAAATCCTCAAGCCATTCATTGCAGAAATGCGACCACTTTATCACGAACTGTTGGATCTGATCTTGTTCTCTTCGGAGAAAGGCCGAGACCTGCAGGGAGCCTTTGGATCGGATCGCCAAATAATTGATCGTTCGAGGTATTACTTTAGTTTACCCTCTCGGTTAATATATTGAGAGATGCTTGTAGTTTATAGGTATCTTTGTCTAGAACATTCTTAATTCGAATTAGAAGGGTTCTTATACATCGTCTTGTGAGTCGGTGGTGTCTCTATCGTCAAGTGAGATGTGGATCAACAATTAAGAATTCAAGGGATACCCTTAGATTCTGATAGACATACCTTTACTGTAGACATATCCTTACGGATGGTCAAATTGTCGAGATTATGGTATGATTATGTCTCTAAGATGTGCGAATAATCCGAGAGTAGTTGGATGTAGTTTTGGATGAACTCCTAGGCTTGCCGCTGCATAGGCAAGTGGAGTAGGCGATCGAAGTGATTTCTAAGATAGTGTCAATACGAGGGATAATTTTGTTGATATCAGTGTTACTAAACACTATGGAAATTAGAAGAACGTTAGTTGCAATTATAGGAGATGCTGGATGAGATATTTATATGTTCCAGTATTTCTTCTAGAGAGGATCCAGAACTCTTTGTTAAAAGGGAGATATACCTTTGAGATTATGCATCGATTATCGATGATGGAATATGATAATTATTGAGAATGAATATCCTTCATTGTAGATAGATGATCTGTGTAGATCAGCTAAAGACACCTGTGTATGCTCTAGGGTTGGTTTACGACTGGAGTGTTGATATTGTAGTGACATGATGTCATACACTAATCATTGTCATTGTGATGATGGATATATCATCAGCTTCGAGTAAATAGAATGTTGGTGTATGGAGGATGACATTTCATACTTAGTATGCATTTATGAGCTATTGTTAATGATATTAGACGTATTTAAAGATTTAGTCATCCATGGATTTGAGAAATCGTGTATTTGGGACACGATTGGATTAGTTCGTGGTTGTTGGAGTTGC
Source organism: Wurfbainia villosa (assembly GCA_025175895.1). Classification (NCBI taxonomy): domain Eukaryota; kingdom Viridiplantae; phylum Streptophyta; class Magnoliopsida; order Zingiberales; family Zingiberaceae; genus Wurfbainia; species Wurfbainia villosa. The sequence continues at coordinate 103,647,446 of CM045996.1, forward strand.
GTAACTTAGCCACTGTTGATTGTTGTAGTTGGAGTTGTGCACTCGGCCACCGTATATGGTGGTTTCCTTGTAAGATATGGTTATTGCTTTAGATGTGGATAGAGTGTTTTAGCATTACTATACCACGGACTTTTTTGACAAAGGTGATGCTGGAAATCATTTGGTCAAAAGTTGGTGAAACCATATTACAGGACCTAGATATATTGCGGTTAACTTTTACACGGGTATTAACTAATCCTTCTGGGGTGGATGGAAGGATATTGTACACAGATGCATTATTCAGGGATTAGAGCGACCCCGATACAGTTGAATGAGATGTATCTCATGCTTATGCCAATTGAGGAACTGCGAGACAAGCCGTCATATACGTGATGTGGGCTTAGTGTATGTTATCCTGATTTGTGAAAGTATGAAGTAGAAGTGCTCATGGAGTTTTGACTAGCTACTAGGTAGCTACTATAGAGTTGCTAGAACACAGAAAGTTGCAACAAGGGACATTGGTCCCTATAGTCTGTTGGTGCAGGGGCACTAGATAATCGAACCTGTGTTTTGATTATGGCAAAGACACAAAGTTAAGTTTACATCGTTATCTCACGAGCTAAATCGAGTGTGCAGAAAAGTACTAAAGCTAGAGCTGAAGGCTAGCGACACCCGGAGGAAGCTACGGTGGTCGGGCGACACTCGAGTGACTTCGGAGGGAGCCGAAGGAATCGAGTGGAAGGCCGGAAGCGAAAGCGTCACAGTAAGAATCGAGGTAAGCTCGTGTGAGTGAGAGATGGTAAGGTCGTGTCCTCTATACGGGGACGACCATAGGCGGCGATCTGACTAAAACTTCTTGTGGAAGGTCTAGGTCGAGATCGGACGGTTAGAAACCGTCGTATTTATCATTTTCCGAGCTAACCTCTCACTGCAGGGAAGTGGCGGTGCGTCATTCTTTGGACATGGAGCGATCGATCGATGCCCATCAGTCGACTGATGGGAGGCATCAGTCGACTGATGGCGATGACTCAGCCTTTGCGCTAGGTCAAAACGGATAACGTTTGACGCGGCCACTTCGCGATAAAATTTGGAAAACTTCGTGATCCGTTCCAAAAAAAAAGGGAGACATATTCAGAGCCCAAAGTCTATAAAAGGAGGAGGATTCCAACTCCAAAGGATATCAAGTCTATTCATCAAGTGCTCCTACAACGCCAACGCTCCAACACCGTCATAACGCCGACGCGACGACAAGTTCCGATCTTCTTCGTCGGCAGCAGTAGCAAGTAACATATTTTGATATTGTATTCTTTATTTTTATTTGTAACGAGGTGAGGTAGACTTGTTGCCTCATCCTCGTAATTTCGGTTTTGTGATCGTTGTCTCCTACCTCCAACGAGGAGGAGACGTTATAGTGATTTGCCCTCCGTACGCGGTCTAGGACCGATAGGGCCTTGGAGTAGCAACTGCTGGGTTGTGAACCAAGTAAAATAAATGTGTTGCTTTATTTTCCGCTGTGTTTACTCATTTAATTGTCTACTCGAACGAAACGCCAAAAAGTTTTACTATCGCTATTCACCCCCCCCCTCTAGCGACGCTTCTCGATCCAACATAGTCTCCTATGCACTTATAGAGTATGTGGTGGAGTGGATTTTGGATGGTAGATGGACTTCTCTTGTAAGAAGATAATTCTCTGTCTCTGATAATTCTCCGGGTAGTGGGATTCTGAGTTGCATTAGATTAATGAAGAGTTTCTACAGTAATCACATCATCTGAGATTTGTTATACATTCCGGTGGAACGGTATAAAAAAGGATATTGCAAAACTTCGTTGCTCGATGTTTAGTATGCCAGGAGATTAAGGCTGAACATCAGAAACCCGCTGGATTGCTTTAGGAAATTTTGATTTCGGAATGGAAGTGGGAGCATATCATTATGAATTTCGTTACGGGATTGCCGAGAATCCGTAAAGGACATGATGCGATTTGGGTGATCATGGATCGACTAACCAAATCAGCTCATTTTCTACCTATTTGTGGAATGGACTTGTTGGATCACCTGGCAGAGTTGTACTGCAGAGAGATTATAAGACTGCATGGGGTACTTTTGAGTACCATATCTGATAGAGATCCGTGATTTACCTCGCAATTCGGGTAGAGTCTACTACCCACAGATATAAAGCTCCACTCTGGTGCAGGGGTTAACCCACAGTTAGGAGATTAAACAGAGTGTATTATTCAGATTATAGAAGGTCTATGGGGAGTATAGGCGATTGATGTTAGAGACTATATGCGAGCTAAAAAATAATATTCTAGCTCAATACTTTCATAGGGTTACTGGAGGTGCCTTACTTTTCTCGAAGTACTTGAGTTGATTAGTATGATAGTGCTTACTCGTGGTACGTAAGTATGAAATTTGGAGACCAAATTTTTATTAATGGGGGAGAATGTAAGATACTAGAAAAAAATCCCTTGCTAATTAAGAATTTATCTTGTTGAATTTTTAGGAATTTTTAGAAATTTTCTGATAATTCAATGGAGTTTCTATGGTATTTTTAAGAAAAGATTTAATAGGTTTTTACAGGGTCTGTTTAAATTACCAGTTATTGGAAAGCCATGAGGTTTAATAAACCTAAATTTTAATGAAACCTTATGTTTTCATTTTTCATATTTCCTCACAATTTGGCTTTTCTTCTCCCGATCTTTCAAGTGTCGATCGCTACTTTATTACTCTCAATCAGGCATTTTCTTCCAAACCGCGATTCTATGATCCCCAAACTCCCCAATCGCGATATGTTCTCTTCCAGTCGACGCGATTCTTCTCCTCATTTCTCCACTGTGACTCCCTTTCTTCTCTCCAAATTTCTCCACAACATCCTTCTCCTCGCGACCGGCGGCGTGAAGAAGCTCCATCGTCGATAGTGAGCATCTCCAGCAACCATCGGCATCTCCCAAGGAGATCTCGAGACCGAGAGGGAGAATCAGGCCACCTCCTCGTTGCCACTCGCTGTGCACGCCACCAAGCCGTAACCTATCGCCCGCCGTCACAACCAAACTTCATCGCCTGGCCACTCATCGCCACCGGATCTGGATGCTACTCCAACACCATCAGTCGTCCTCCCTCTTCCTCTACTAGCGTCGCCAGCCGATTAGCCTCTGGCCACCACGGGCAACCTCGGCAGTTGACCTTCCTAGAGCTCCTCTGATCTTATGGCGATCATCGCCGATTCAGATCGTTGTCGGCTCTTTTGCTTGCAGAACGGGCTGATCGAGGTGAGCCAATGCCGCTTGAGTTGTTCGATCCCTTCTCCTTTCATAAGCCCTCTCTCGGCCACCATTTTGTTGGCCCAATCGTTTGGCAGCCATCCTTCACCGCGAGCAACCTTTTTTCAATGCTCAGTCAGTACGGATGTTTACTGCATCGGGACATTTTCCCTCTGTCATGAGCATACCTCTTCGTCATACCACTGCGGGCTCTATGGCACTGTAGCCAGCTCTTCACACAGACCTCTTCTTTGTTATGAGCAACTGTGTGTTACTACCTCCAAGCTATGGTTGATTGATCTAGGGAAAGGCAAGGTGTTTATATGTCAATTAAGTTAACATGTTTCTATAGGATGAACAGATAAGGTTATGAGGTTGCTTTCAATTTGGTTGTTTGACTTTAATCCATACCTTGAATGTGAAGGGTTTAGCTTATCGAGTCCGTGAGGGGAAACTTCGCTTCCCACTTCACCTCGGTTGCTTGATCATGGCGATCCCTTTGATGTCCCCGGATTAAAAAAATTTAATCCTAGACAAAAGGGATTGCCTAAACAACCAAGTCATCATCGTGCTATTCATTTAGAGAGGTCACTTGAACAAACTCGTTGTTCAAGTGACCATCCTCTATTCTATGAGTAGCCGCGGAATAGACGATGTCTGGATCGCCGATTTTTGTGTTTATGCTCGGGATCCAAGTATTATTTAGCCATATACAGATTTATATCATGCTCATAATTGAAAAACAAATACAAACATGTAACATATAAAAATTAGAGAATCAATAAACCTCTCGATCTTCTAATGTATGACCTTTCTCCTTTCGAACGTCGTGTGGGCGACGATCTATCAAAAGTTGAAGCTCCTAGATCATAAATCTTCCTTCCTTTCTCTTCCAAATCAAAAGGAAGAATAGAAACAAGGTTTTTCTCCTCCCTAAAACCAACCAACAAGGAACAAAAACAATCCTTGCCCCCGGCCAACAAAGAGAGGGAGATGATGATGGAAACCAACCAAGACACCAAGGGAGACCCCTAAGTCTTGTTTACACCACTCAAGGAGAAGAGAAGATAAGCTTTGGCCGCTGGCCAAGGTTGGAAAGGGGTTGGAAAAGCTGCTGGATACCGGCAAATGAAGGAAGAAGAAGAAAAGAAATCCTTCCTTATTTGGTGCCGCCCAAGCCTCCAAACCCTAACCCTAATCCTATCTCAACTAGGATTCCTCTCTTGCCGCCCAAAACCCTAGCTCTCTTGGATATTCCTCATGCCAACCCCCTTGCCCTCCTTTTATAGAGTTAGGGATAAGTCATGATTTAATCTCCTCCATTGGTTCTAGGGATTTAATCTCAACCGTCGGATCTAGAGATTTAATCTCAACCGTCGGATCTTAGAGATTTAATCTCTATCTATGGATCTTAGAATTTTGTTTCTATTCATTGGATCTAAGCTTCATGAGGTGTTAATAGGCTACATTAGGGACCATGAGGAGGAGTTGGGTCTTGGCCACCCATGGATCAAGCCCACATAAAGTCCGATCCACTAATGATAATCCAATCCACTAAAGGATCATCATCGATCTACCTCACCAACCCCCACATGATAATATGGGCTCCATATATTATTTGTACATTTTCTCCTCGTGTTTAACATCTCGAATGTCTGTCGATTAATTAATTTACTGACCATTAATTAATCAACATCTAACTCCTTGAGTAGTACCACTCAACCTTTTCATCATGCCGGATCAAGTCCCCCTGCAGGGTTTACATGATGAACCTTATGAGCTCCTCAAGGGGACATCATCATCCTAATATATAGGACATGGTTTCCTCCTATAATCAATGGCACACCATATAAATAATATCATCTCCCAACTTACCGAGCCTATCGATTTAATCTATAAATCTCGCCCATTGTTAAATCAAAGAGATGAATACTATGTATATGTGCCCGTTATTAAATCGGGATTAAGAGCATGTACTAAATAATATCTGAGGTCCGATTCGATTATGTAGTCAGCAATAAATCGAATCACCTCTAAGTCGGTCCTGCTCAATACACACAAAGTGCACTAGTGTGATTCTATGGTCAAGACAAACCAATATCAAATCACACTACAACCATTCTGATGGTTTGTCCAAAGTCATCTCGGTTGTGAGCCTTTACTTATACTTTACAAGGAGTTGATAACATGATCTATCGTGTGACACCACACACCATGTTATCTATAATGTAATGTATTAGACAATATTGCATAACCATAAAAATGCAAACAATGATCATGTGATTCTTATTTAAAAATAAAGATGTTCATACAAAAGGTAGACTTTTTAATATACATCCCTACAATCTTCCACTTATACTAAAAGACTATGCTGTCCTTAAATTGTCATAAATATGATCCCCATTCCCTCCACATGCCTATCAAAAGCTCTAGCCGGAAGGGCCATAGTGAAAGGATCTGTCAGGTTATCCTCTGATGCAATCTTGGTCACAGCAACTTCTCCTCTCTTTACGATTTCTCGTATCAAGTGATACTTGCACTCTATGTGTTTACTAGCCTTATGGGCTCGTGGTTCCTACGAGTTTGCAACTGCACCACAATTATCACAATAAATTGTGATAGTTCTAGGCAAATCAGGAATCACATCCAAGTCCATCAGGAAGTGACTGAGCCACACAGCTTCTTTGGCTGCCTCAGAGGCTGCCACATACTCAACTTCCATGGTGGAATCCGCCATGCATTTCTGCTTGACACTCCTCCATACAATGGCTCCACCTCCCAAAGTAAACACAAAACCTGACGTAGACTTCTTTATTATCCTATAAGATTGGAATTACAATCCATGTAACCCACGAGAGTAATTGAGTGCCCAGTAAACTGGCATATAATCCTAGTCCTTCTCGGGATACTTGATATATGCTTTCACAGCGTGATGTCAATGTCACATCTGGATTACTCTGATATCTGGTGACCATGTCCACGACATAGCAGATATCTGGTCTATACATAGCATCGCATACATGAGGCTTCCTACTGCCGAAGCATAAGGAACTGCCTTTATCTTTTCTATCTCCTCAGAAGATCTAGGACACATATCCTTAGATAAAGGAACTCCATACCTGAAAGGTAGAAAACCTTTCTTGGAGTTCTGCATGCTAAAACGATCCAAAATCGTGTCTATGTATGAAGCTTGGGATAAGCACAACATCCTTTTTCTGCGATCCCTTATAACCTTGATCCCAAGGATGTGTCCCACCTCTCCCAAGTCCTTCATATCAAACTGTTTGGACATACCCTTACGTCCGATAACACCTTGATATTGTTGCCAATCAACAAAATGTCATCTACGTAAAGTACAAGAAATACCAATATGATTCCGTCACATCTCTTGTATACACAAGACTCATCCAGACTTTGAATAAATCCATAAGACTGGATTACCTCATCAAAGCGGATGTTCCAAGACCTGGAAGCTTGCTTCAATCCATAAATGGACCGATTAAGCTTACATACAAGATGCTCTTTGCCCTTAGCAATGAATCCCTCTTGTTGCCGCATATAGATGTGCTCCTCAAGACTTCCGTTAAGGAAAGCTGTCTTGACATCCATCTGCCAAATCTCATAATCCATATGAGCAGCTATAGATAAGAGAATCCGGATAGACTTAAGCATGACTACCGGCGAAAAGGTCTCCTCATAATCGATATCCTCTTTCTGAGTATACCCCTTCGCAACAAGCCTCGCTTTGAAGGTCTCAACCTTCCCATCTATTCCTCTCTTTCTCTTGTAGATCCACTTGCATCCAATGGTTTTTACACCATCAGGTGGTTCTACTAGCTCCCAGACCTGATTTGAATCCATAGATTCAATCTCAACATTCATTGCACTTTGCCAAGATACTGCATCTCTATCTTGGATTGCCTCGTCATATGTCCAGGGATCAGGTTCATGTTTGCTAAGGACAAAATCAGATAATTCTCCCAAGAACATGAATCTATCAAGCTGTCTCACAACCCTCCCACTACGACGAGGTATCACCTGTGTATCCTCTATGACACGCGGTGCAGTGACATGTGGTATATCCTTTTGTACCAGTGGTACTAAAGAAGTGACTTCCCCTTTTAACTCCTCCAGAACAAATTTACTCTTGGGCTTGTGGCTCATCACATAGTCTTCCTCTAGAAATCTGGCGTTCATGCTAACAATCAACCAATGATCTCTAGGACTATAAAACAAGCCACCCTTCATTCCTCTAGGATAGCCAACGAACAAGCATACTTCTGTACGAGGTTCCAACTTACCAGCATCTGCCTTCAGCACATGTGCTAGACTCCCCCATATCTGAATATGTCTTAGACTAGGCTTTCGCCCAGTCCACAATTCTGTGGGAGTAGAAGGCACTGATTTAGATGGAACCAAGTTCAGAATGTACACCGCCGTATCTAGAGCATATCCCCAGAATGAATCTGGCAAGTCAGAATAACTCATCATCGATCTAACCATCTCCATAAGAGTCATATTCCTTCACTGCTGTGCAAAAGTGCACTAATTGGGATTGAATCCCAGCCTCCGATAAGTAGTTCCTAAACTCTCCCAAGAGGTACTCACCACCACGATCAGATCAGAGTGTCTTGATACTTTTACTCGACAAGCCCACACCATCGACCTTGAATTCTTTGAACTTGTCAAAGCATTCAGACTTGCGGCGCATCAGGTAAATGTATCCATATCTTGAGTAATCGTCTATAAAAGAGACGAAATACTCAAAACCACCTCTAGCCTGGATAGACATAGGACCACACAAATCAGAATGAACCACTTCTAACACATCTTTAGCTCTATACCCCCTGGCCTTAAAAGGCCTCATGGTCATCTTACCCTCCAAGCAAGATTCACAGGTTGGAAGATCCTCCACCACTAATGAACCCAAAGGTCCATCAGCTATCAACCTTTGAATTCTTCTTAGGTTAATGTGACCAAGCCTAAGATGCCAAAGATATGTTTGGTTCATCTTCGAAGGTTCTTTTCTCTTATTGGAATTAGAAGATGAGTTATTAACTTCAATTTGCATCATGGGAGGTTTTGGTTCAAGTGTGTACAAATTTCCTATCAATGCACCCGAACAGATAATGTCCATATTCCTTCTTATAACAACTCTGTCATTAAAAGAAATAGAATATCCATCCATAAATAATTTATAAATCGAAATTAAATTCTTTCTAAATAAGGGTACATAAAGGTAATTCTTAAGAACCAAAAGTTTATTTTTCTCAAAAGATAAATGAACATCTACCACTGCAACAGCCGCTACCTTCGTGGCATCGCCCAAGTACACGGTAATCTCCCCCTCAGCCAGTCGTCTGGTTTCCTTGAACCCCTGCAAAGTATTGCAGACATGATCAGTGCCTCCCGTATCAACACACCAGGTGCCGGTAGATAACACCGCTAAACATGTTTCAATGACTAGACCAAAAGATATACATTTGTTCTTGCAGTTGGGGCAGTCCTTCTTCCAGTGTCCAGTCTGCTTACAAGTGAAGCACTTGCCTTTTGGCTTCTTCACTCCTCCCTGAGTACCTCCCACCGCCTTCGCCCCAGTTTGTTTCTTCTTATTCTTGCCTTTCGGCTTAGAAGTAGAAACCTTTTGGGTCACCACGGCATGAGCCTGAGCACTCTGACGAAATAGCCCCTCTGTCGCCTGGAGTTCTGTCAGAAGTTTCGCCAACGAATACAACCTCTTGTTCATGTTGTAGTTCAAGCAAAACTGCTCAAAACTCCTAGGTAGAGACTGGAGTATGATATCGACTTGGGTTTCCGCATCGATCTCAGCTCTAAGGACCTATAGCTCATTCAAATGAGCCATCATCTTAAGAACATGATCCCTTACGGGTGTTCCCTCCATCATGGAGGTCGTCATCAAGTTTCTCATGGCTTCTTGCCTCGCAGCCCGATTCTTGCGTCCGAAAAGCTCCTTGAGATTGATCATCATATCATAAGCAGTGGGCATGGCTTGATGCTGATGTTGCAGTACATTTGACATAGATGCCAAAATATAACACCGCACCATCTCATCGGCCTTGATCCACTTCTTATAGCTCTCTCTCTCCTTTTCCCTAGAATCATCTGCAGGCTTGGGAGGGCACTCTTCGAGGAGTCCATATTTGTATTCCTCAGCAGTCAAGACAATGTCTAGATTCCTCTTCCAATCAACATAGTTGGGTCCAGTAAGTTTGTTCTCTTTCAATATCACAGTAAGTGGGTTGAAAGTCATTTTGAAAGAAAACCTAAGAATCACATAAATCAAAACATTAGATTTCAAAAAATTATTGATTCCTCAAACAACAAAATTTTATAATCAACCAACACCTCAAAACACCGAGAATATCGTATGCTACGATAGTGTGGACATATACGAATTCTACATTTGTAAGAGGAGGTTTTACCCATTAATTTTACTATCTTGTCAAACTAACTTTTTGACAAGTAAAATTAATAGTTGGTTCCTCTTTGGCCCTACAAATAAAAGCAGTGACTCCGATAGGGAGGATACTTATATTTATATCTAAGTGTTCACCATTACTCGGTACCAAGGTAATTATCTCGGGTTATGTGCCTTCCAATGGGGAAGTACACACGCTCCTTGATAATTTCCTATAACCATATTTGACCTTGTGATCCGCAAACAAACTCATCCGATATGGAGGAAGGCACTCAGAGCCGACACGCAAGTTTTTTTGCATCACTTGTCAAATCGTAATGGAGGCCGTGAGAATTTTAAAAAATTCCCTTTCCTACTTAGTAATTTGAAATTGAGGAATTTTCCTAGCTTACGACATGCATATCAAACAAAAAGCAATAAATATGAAAAATAAATTATTTTCCAACTATTATGGCTTTTGTCTTCAATATGTCTCCCGTCGCAACGCCTTCTCGTCCGCTCCTCCTACACCATGAATGAGCCATCCGGAGATCCGAGCCGAGACTAAAACCTATTTTAATTTACATCCATCAATCCTATACTCCACAAGGGAGTGTACATGAAATCTAGATCGAAAGTAAACTAAAATAAAGAGTGGCTAAACAAATCCGTATCTAATTTATAAAAAATCAAATACTAGCCTCGTCAACCCCGAGGATCCAACAAAATATACACATACAGTCACATACACACATATGGCCATAATAGTCGGATCTTATGCCTGCAACCAAAAAGTTAAACTATGCATATCTTACTATTATTCGACACATATAATATATGAAAAGTGCATAAAAATTAACCGAATCCTAAACACAAAATCAGAAACCTTGGCTCTGATACTAATTGAAGGGTTTAGCTTATCGAGTCCGTGAGGGGAAACTTCGCTTCCCACTTCACCTCGGTTGCTTGATCATGGTGATCCCTTCGATGTCCTCGGATTAAAAAAATTTAATCCTAGACAAAAGGGATTGCCCAAACAACCAAGTCATCGTCGTGCTATTCATTTAGAGAGGTCACTTGAACAAACTCGTTGTTCAAGCGACCATCCTCTATTCTACGAGTAGCCGCGGCATAGACGATGTCCGTATCGCCGGTTTTTGTGTTTATGCTCGGGATCCAAGTATTATTTAGCCATATATAGATTTATATCATGCTCATAATTGAAAAACAAATACAAACATGAAACATATAAAAATTAGAGAATCGATATACCTCTCGATCTTCTAATATATGACCTTCCTCCTTTCGGACGTCATGTGGGCGACGATCTACCTAAAGTTGAAGCTCATACATCGCAAATCTTCCTTCCTTGCTCTTCCAAAGCAAAAGGAAGAATAGAAATAAGGTTTTTTTCATCCCTAAAACCAACCAACAAGGAACAAAAACAATCCTTACCGTCGGCCAACAAAGAGAAGGAGATGATGATGGAAACCAACCAAGACACCAAGGGAGACACCTTAGTCTTGTTTCCACCACTCAAAAAGAAGAGAAGAGAAGCTTTGGTTGCCAGCCAAGGTTGGAAAGGGGCTGGAAAAGATGCTGGATGCCGGCCAATGAAGGAAGAAGAAGAAAAGAAATCCTTTCTTATTTGGTGCCGCCCAAGCCTCCAAACCCTAACCCTAATCCTATCTCAACTAGGATTCCTCTCTTGCCGCACAAAACCCTAGCTCTCTTGGATATTCCTCACACCAACCCCCTTGCCCTCCTTTTATAGAGTTAGGGATAAGTCATTATTTAATCTCCTCCATTGGTTCTAGGGATTTAATCTCAACCGTCGGATCTAGAGATTTAATCTCAACCGTCGGATCTTAGAGATTTAATCTCTACCTATGGATCTTAGAATTTTGTTTCTATCCATTGGATATAAGCTTCATGAGGTGTTAATAGGCTACATTAGGGACCATGAGGAGGAGTTGGGTCTTGGCCACCCATGGATCATGCCCACATAATGTCCGATCCACTAATGATAATCCAATCCACTAAAGGATCATCATCGATCCACCTCACCAACCCCCATATGATAATATGGACTCCATATATTATTTGTACATTTTCTCCCCGTGTTTAAGATCTCGAATGTCCATTGATTAATTAATTTACTGACCATTAATTAATCAACATCTAACTCCTTGTGTAGTACTACTCAACCTTTTCATCATGCCGGAACAAGTCCACCTGCAGGGTTTATATGATGAACCTTATGAGCTCCTCAAGGGGACATCATCTCCTAATATATAGGACACGGTTTCCTCCTATAATCAACGACACACCATATAAATAATATCATCTCCCAACTTTCTGAGCCTATCGATTTAATCTATAAATCTCACCCATTGATAAATCAAAGAGATGAATACTAAGTATATATGCCCATTATTATATCGGGATTATGAGCATGTTCTAAATAATACCTGAGGTCTAATTCGATTATGTAGTCAGCAATAAATCAAATCACCTCTAAGTCGGTCATGCTCAATACACACAAAGTGCACTAGTGTGATTCTATGGTCAAGACAAACCAATACCAAATCACACTACAACCAATCCGATGGTTTGTCCAAAGCCATCTCGGTTGTGAGCCTTTACTTATACTTTACAAGGAGCCGATAACATGATATCCCGTGTGACACCACACATCATGTTATCTACAATGTAATGTATTAGACAATATTGCATAACCATAAAAATGCAAACAATAATCATGTGATTCTTATATCAAAATAAAGATGTTCATACAAAAGGTAGACTTTTCAGTATACATCCCTACAGAATGAGAACAAGAAGAGGTGAAGGAAGCTAGGCTTGGTGAGTCCATATTTGAATGTTTTTGGATGTATACCAATGTTATTTTGCTAACAGATATGGTGGTTGCTTCTAATCTACCTTTCAGTGCTGGTGATGTTGGACTATCCGAGCCACAAAAACCATTTTTTGCATTGCGAAAACACCGGAAGTCGGCCACGGATTCATACGAAAGTAAATAAAAATACATGTATGTGTTTAATACCTTTAGATCTTCTCTAGATCTACATGATAAGAGTTTACCCTTGAAGCGATGCCCTTCGCTTATACCGCTCGTCCAAACGGATTGTCGGAACTCGAGAGTGTCAAGAGTACACCCCTATATTGGTATCCACACAAGCAATAGGTGGAGAAAAGCAACCTAGAGTGTGCTAGCACCCCTTTGAGGCTCACGACAAGATGAGGAAGAGAGAGCTTAAGGGAAGAGGGGAGGAAGAAGATGAAGTTACACAACTTAACTTCACACTTTCATAACCCATCAATAGTGACCAACCACTATAAGGGGGTTACATGCATGCATGTAACTCCAAGAGCCAATGGCTCTTGATCTCCCTCATGAGGTGGCACCCCATGATAAGTCCATGATGATGTGGAACATTATCATTGGCCAGCCTGTTATTTATAGCCCTAGAACCAATCATGTGATGGTTGAATAGGGAACATTTTGTATCATATTCTATAAAGGCAAAGGATTGGTTATTATATTTACGTCTTGCTTGTGCCAGCTAAATTAAATTTAATAATGCCCTAGAAAAGTAGGTTCTTATCTACAGCACATCAATTGGCAGAATTGATTATGAGAGGCTGTAGAGAACACTTTCCTAAATGTTCCTAGTCAAGTATTAATATGCAAGGGCAATATTAATACATAAAGACTAACATGTAGGTCAATTGATGACTTGATCTCACAAGTCATGGATATATGATATCAAGTTGACACATGGGTATATATTAGAGAATATATACTGAACTGACCCGCCATGAGAAAGTTTCATGGATCGTCATATGAGTGTCATAAACTTTCTCATGTGACTATTGGTATGAATAGTCCTCAAACCTGAAGTCACTACGGTTCCCTACATAAGGAGTTATGTACTTTGGTATCGTCAAACGTCACCCGTAACAGGGTGGACCATAAAGGCGATTATTTGGTATATAACAAATTATGCGGAGGGATGTGAGTGATGTAGATGGGATCTATCCCTCCCATATGACGGGAGTGATATCTATGGGCCCTTTGATTGAGTAGAACTACTAAAACGCATGGTCATGCTCGAATGAGTCAATATGAGATATTGAGCTCATTTGTTTGAGTCAGTTTACTCAGGGATCAAGAAACACATAGATTGATCGAGGATGACACGGTCTATGCCTCATTGGTCAATCTGATATCAAGGATAGAAGGACACGGTCATACATTATTGTAGTCACGGAAAGGTTAGTCGGATCTTGACTTATTTCGTAACTTGGGTAGCAATGATGTATTGCTAGATGTCGCTCATTGCTTGTGTATCTAAAAAAGTTTAGATCCACTGCCAACGTTATGAGAGCCTATAGGGTCACACACAGAGAGCATGATGATTAGAAGAATTAGTGCATTCTAGTTTGACTAGAATAATTTGGGAATGAGCTTAAGTACAAAATGGTTTTTCGACTTTAAGCTTAATGAGAATTTTAGCTTATTGATTTAATGAGATTAATTCAATATGCTAAGCTTACTAATTTAATAAGATTAAATAAATATGTTTTTATGATAGCCTACGCTTAATTGATTTAATAAGATTAATTCAATATGTTACCTTATTGATTTAATGAGATTAATTCAATATGATAACATAAGATTATTGAATTAATAAGATTAATTCAACATGCAAGCATGCCACCTAAGCATGTCACATAAGCATGCCACCTAAGCTTGATGAGGTGGAAGGAGACAAAGGGTTTTGACCTTTGGAATTTCTCCACATGTGGCCGGCCAAATTATTTTTCAATGCAATTGATTGCATTGAATGTGATAGGAGGTGAAAGGTTTTTTCAATCCTATAAAACACTCCATGGGGTGGCCGGCCAAACTTGGTGAAGCTTGAGGCTTGGAGAGAACTTGGTGGTGAGAGTCTTTGGTTGTGTGGCTTTTGTGAGTGTAGGCTAGCAAGAAGAGTGGTCTTCTTCTTCCTTTCTCGTTTTCCCTACCTTCCTCTCCTTTAGGGACTTCTCTAGCAAGAAGTAAAGGAGAGCTCTTCTAGTTTCTTTTGTGAGACAAGAGCTTGCTCGTGTGGATACATATAGAGGCACGGACATTTGAACGTGCTAAAAGATCCAACAAACCCAAGGAGAAGCGGGATTAAAAAGGGCACGCAACAAAGGTAATATTCTCCTATAAGATAGGTTTTGAGAAATTTATTTTTTGTACGAGGTTTTCTTTCGCAAGGATCACTTGGAAGGGAACCTATTTTTCCGTTGCGTATATGCTATTTTGCATAATAAATCCCTACAGTGGTATCAGAGCCACTTGCGAAAGATCGTATAAAAAAATAGGTTTTCTCTATTTTATATATGATATAGAAGTAGGATAAATTTTATTATGAGTTGATAATTGCATTAGCAATTTTTCAAACATAATAAAATATCCTATGTCTTTTAAAAGTTAAAATTGACATGGTGCATGGTTATGGCCTAGTCCCAAAAATTTTGTGAATGTGTGTGTTGTAATTTTTAATACGGCCTGCGTGTCGTGCCTTTCTCCTAAAATTCATGTTGTAAAATTAGTTTTAGACTCGAATGTAACTCGAGTATTTCTCCTTTTGTAATATGCAAAATAAAGATGGAGGGTCCATTGGAAGATGACGTTACAAGGAGGAAGACAACAACACAAGACAACCAAAAGGAAGCACTTGGGAGAAGATGCTATCCCTAGGTTGACCAATCAATCTTTTCATTGGCTTGAGAAGATTGTAGAATAAGGGCCATAGCCATGACATGCTTAGTTTAATATGTATGTGATGCATGTTAATTTAGCTTATATGTGATGTATGCTAATATGTATGTGATGCATGTTTATTTCTTAATAAGTCAAAAACGATATGCCTACCAAAGTTTGGTACTCACTACTTCCTCGATCATTTGTTGTTGGGTTTGCCAAAGAAAAGCAATGCATTTTATCTTGGAAGAGTGCGAGTGGACAATCGTGATGTCCCGCTATCAAACTTGGTTAAGACTTAATTAAGTTTTTCTTATTTAATTAAGAAAGTAGAGGCATATATTAGCTTTGAACATAAGTTTTAAAAATTAGTTTGTGTGATTTCTGAACATCAGCTTTGTCTTAGAAAGTGGCCGTTGCTCCGATATCAAAGAAGGCCTCTGTGCCTCGCCACGGCCTGGAAGCTGGTTTAGGAATAAGCACTAAACTAATCTAAACTTAACCAATGCTATTAAAGAGTTACATCAGATGTAATTGGCAAAAGATTGCCTACCTAATCATACTACGTCTTGGGCGATTAGCCAAAGCTAACTCAAAATGAAGTATGATGTGGATCTTTATCCCATATAAATTTATAGCTAAATAGAAGCTAATGATGTAAGAAAAATGTGTTTGCCTACAACAATGATTAGCTCATATCAAAGCTATGAGAATTTAGTGGGAGCCTCATTTAATTAAAGGCCTAATTAAATGACTTAGGTATGATACTTAATTTTGCATTTTAATGTTGTAGATCACCATGTCATCTAACACAACACACCCCCTCAACTTGCGATCTGTCCTTGAGAAAGACAAGCTCAATGGAGCTAACTTTCTAGACTGGTATAGGAACTTGAGGATTATCCTCAAGAAAGAACGTAAACTGTATGTCCTAGAGCAGTCTATCCCTGAAACACCCGCCCCTGCGGCCACTCGTGCTGAAAAGGATGCTTATAAGAAGCATCAAGATGACGCATTAGATGTGTCATGTCTTATGCTTGCCACCATGAACTCTGAGCATCAGAAGCAACATGAGAACTTGGATGTCTATTATATGGTTTAGCATTTGAAACAACTATATCAAGGACAAGCTAGGCACGAGCATTTTGAAGTGTCTAAGGCTCTTTTTGCATGCAAGATGCAAGAAGGAACACCTGTAGGAACTCACGTACTTAAAATGATAGGGTACGTTGAGAACTTTGAAAGACTAGGTTTTCCACTGAGCCAAGAATTGGCAACCGATGTTATCCTGCAATCATTGCTGGAAGCATATAATCAATTCGTCATGAATTATAACATGAATGAAATTGATAAGCCTTTGCCTGAGATTCTCAGCATGTTAAGAACTGCTGAACCGAATCTCAAGAAGAAAGTTAGTAACGTACTAATGGTCAAGAAGGGCAAAGGTAAGCGCAAAGGCAAGGGTAAGACCCTGTTGGGGATCGAACGGCCGGCTAGAGGGGGGTGAATAGCCCTCTGACATTGCGTGGTGGAATTCTCTCGTTCGTTTGCTCGTCTACACAATCGTTAGCGCAAGCGGAAGCATAAACAATAAAGACAAAGCAATAAACGAAAATACAAACGCTAACAAAGAAGATGTAACATGGTTCACGGCTACGCCGCTAATCCACGATCCTGATTCGTCCGAGGTGAATCACTCTTTCAAAGCCAATCACTATTGGTCTCTCCTTTGCACCAAGCTAGGTGGAGGTAACCTTTACAAATTAAGCACACTCCTTCTTTTACAATAGATGTGAAAGAAAGCTAAGAGAAGGAGTTTGAATCTTGTGGAGAACTTGGATGGTTGTTTAGAACTTAAGCATTAGCCTCCCAAAGCCCCACTCCCTCTCTTTTTATAGAGAGGAAGATTTTCTTCCCGTTGGCCACCACCCGATCATTCGCGCCCTTTGGCGATCGATTACCGCCACACAGCGCCTCGAACACGCGTCGGATCCGGCCGTTGTAGTCCAGGAACACTTGGCGATCAGCGATGGACCTCATCAATCATCGCGCCTCCGTAGTAGCGCCCGATCGGCTCACGAGCGGATTACTGGCCAAAACCCTCTTGATCATTCATTGCGCCTTGGTAGTCGATTGATAATCTTAGCGATCGCCCACATATATGGCGATCGGCTGGCCTTAAACTAACGATCGAATACCCGGTCGAACTACATTCGATTCGGAAGCGATCATCGCCATGACATGGCATGCGGTCGTGTGAAACTCAAACTTAACATAAGTTTGAGCTTTCGGCGATCGGGTAAATCTTAACCCTTGCGGTCAGGTCTCCAACACTCATCCATTCGGCCAAGTTCACCTAATGAGCTACTTACATTTCACTCATTCTCTCATCTCACTCGAAGTCCCTCGCCGAAGCTCTCTTCGTTCGCGGCCACGTCCCTCGGCAACATCAGGCGCACGGCTCTGCAATGCTCCTTCGCGTCTCTTGCCTCCAAAGTCTACTTCCTTGGCTTCACTTCAAGTCAACTCGTCCAACGGTCCCTCGGCACCATCAAGCTCACGGCTCTGCAATGCTCTTTCTTCGACTCAGACACGAGTTTGTGAGGGTGAACCCGCCAAGGCTCCATGTGCGAATTACTAAGTCCTGCAAGACTCCAACGCACATATCAAATAACAATAACAACCTAACTTAAACCCTTTGCCACACACATCAAAACCTTATCATGGCAAGAGATTGCCCTAACAATCTCTCCCTTTTTGATGTGTGGCAATCCGTTTAAGTTAGGTAAAAACATTTGATATAAATTCTAAGGTAAGAAAGCATGTAAACATAACCATGATATAGCAACATGCAACTCCCCCTTAATCCATGAAACTCCCCATACAAATTTCTCAAATTTTCTCCCTCTATCTTAATTTAACAATTTTCCCCCTATCACAATTTACTTAAACATAATCATTTTCTACCCCTTTGACACCATCAAAAATATTAATACTAAGTTATAAACTCATGGCATCAAGTGTAAAGAGAAACACACATTAAAATCACCAAAAAAGCGATAAAATCATTCTTGTGCTTGTTCATGATCCATCGATCATTCTATCGTATGGCAATGATCGGTAGCAAAAAATCCAATTTCTTATTTTCTGGATGAATTTTAGAAATGCATTATTAATTCCAAAAAATTCGAAAAATCATGAAATTTTGAGGAACATATTTCTTGTAAGTATATCTATCAATGAAAAATAGTTTTTCAAGAAAAATCATTATATTTTCCTAGATTTGCCAAAATTCCAAAAGCTTTAAAAACCACTAGTTTTTGAGCATGTTAATATCCATTTTAACACCTAGTTTTGTATCCAATTGTTTCAAAACATGAATACACAGATTTTAAAGTAAGAAATTGTTTTGAAAACTTATGAAATATCCAACCATGATCTTTGGGCAATATGTCTATGAATTAAACATAAGCCTTCCCCATGATTGGTCTATTATTGCTATTTTGATACTCAAAATGACCATCTAAATGCCATAGGCATTAGTGGATATTTGTATCATCCTAACATCTCACCCATGCTAAGTTTTCAATCATGGTAGCCTATTGTGAGTGTGAGATGTATCCTAGAGGGTATTTGTATATACTTAACCATTATATTCATACAATTCTATCAAGGTTAAGTATCATCCTAACAATCCACATGATCATAAAGACATATATGACTTAATTTTACATTATGATCATGAAACACATGTATTCATTGAATTGTTATCATGCATTAGGTATTATGTCCTAATAATAAACAAAGTATCACCTAAAGCATGATTTAACCCTATTTCTCATGGTGATGTACCAAATCATAAATCATAAATCATGATTGCAAACATACATAGCAATTACATTAATTATCATGATTTAAGCATTATTAATTATTTATGGGCACGTTATCATCACCCAACACTATTCTAAAAATGTTGTCCCGCCATCCTAAGTCAACCAAAATATGATATAGGTCAATTGCATATGGTTGACTACCCTAGGGTTTTCCTAACCCTTAAAGATGGATTTTGGAACCCAAAATAGATTTTTGCCTATGGGGTTCACTAAATACTCTTTGGGGATCCATTTCCTAGCTATTACTTTCTTCTTATCTTGTCCCCTAGCTATTAAACATTTATAGGCCTTTTCATTTTTCTTTTCTTTATAACCTAGGCCTTTTTTGTTAAAGCTAGCTCTTTAGCTCCCTATAATCATGTTCAAGGTGTTTGAGCCAATAGTGAATTTTTCTAGGGTTTTGGTTAAATAATCTACCTTTTCCCTTAAAGCCCTATTTTCCTCTATGCATGCATCACTAACATCTAAAGGCATATAGTTATCATGTGAGCATGCATCATTTAAGCTAGAAGAAATATTATCATCATTTAAGCATGCTTTTTCTAGTTTATTTTCTAAGTCCTTAATTTGATCTAGCATGCTTTTGTTCTTCTTCTTAGCTCTAAACAAATCCCTAGTTAAGCTAGAAACCATGGAAACTATTTTCTTAGGAGTTAGATTCGTTACCATAGTTTCCATGTCCTCTTCTTCTTCTTCAGA
Organism: Wurfbainia villosa; assembly: GCA_025175895.1. Taxonomy (NCBI): domain Eukaryota; kingdom Viridiplantae; phylum Streptophyta; class Magnoliopsida; order Zingiberales; family Zingiberaceae; genus Wurfbainia; species Wurfbainia villosa. The sequence continues at coordinate 103,667,473 of CM045996.1, forward strand.
TGAGGAGGATGTAGAGGCTCCCCCTTCACTTGAGCTCTCTCCACTTGAGCTTGATTCTTCATTCTCAGTGGAGGAGCAATCCAAGTCATCGAAAGCCATCAATGCAAGGTTGGAGTAGACATGCTCTTCTTTGTCGGATGAAGAAGAGGAAGAAGGGTCATCCCATGTCTTTGCTTTGAATGCCTTGGCCTTCCCCTTTTCCTTTGTCTTCTTCTCCTCTTTCTTCTTGCTCCCCTTCTTCTTCTTCTTTTCTTCCTTCTTTTTCTTCTCTTCCTTGCTCTTGTTTAGGAGGGGACAATTGTCCCTTATGTGTCCCTCCCCTTGGCAATTGTAGCAAATGATTTTCCCCCTTGGTCTTCTATTCCTATCATTTGATTTGTTAAATCTAAAACCTTTTAAAGCACGTCTTACCCTCCTTACCATATATGCTTCTTCCGTGCTATCCATGGAAGAGGAGGAAGACGCTTCATCATCGGAGGAGGAGGGAATCTCTATCTTCTTCTTCCCCTTATTTGCCATCAAAGCTACTCCTCTTGAGGGTTGTATTTTTGGCTCTTCTTGTATTCCTTCAAGCCTATATTCATGTAATTCCATAGTGGAGAAAAATTCATCAGAGTACTTACCTCTAGATTCTTTGAAATGTAAAATGAGTCCACCATTGAACTCCACTTGGATGATCGGGGAAAAGTGTAACGCCCGCCCTTATCTGCTCTCAGGGCGGCGCTACTTGGGTCTATATATTTTTTTTTATTAGCATACTACATATGGAACCGTTCAAAGTCTACATGCTTGAACAGGTTATCATAACTGAAATCTTCTTTGGCACATGCATCACCTATCTTATTCATCATTAGCATGACCACATATCTTATCTTATTTCATAACATGCATAGCGAAAGGATTCGTTCATGAGTTCTAACATGTCGAACCTCTTAAATTAAGGGATACTCATTAAACACAAGTCTTATAAGCGGAAGCAATGTCTTAAATTGTTCTTAGAGCATATAAATATAAGCAGATAGTGTAGGGTCTTCTTTCACCATGCCACTATCACACACGCACATGGCCCCTCCTGCCACTCCCTCTAGTGCAGACTTCCTTTATCTGCAGTATATGGACAACATAAACTATAAGCATATAGCTTAGTAAGATCCTTGCCTACTCACAAAAACCACGATTTCATCAAACTATTAGAACATGAGCATGCTGGCATAGAAAATGACCTAAGCATTTCATAGCAACACTAATCAACAACATATCCAGGTAATAGTACAAAAAGAACTAAGCATTGCATAGAATTGTTCATAAGCAGGTTAAGCATAATTAATCTAAGCAGGGCATACTTTGAACATGAGCGTTATAACTGCATAAACTAAGCGTGCATGAAAGAACGTAATCATAAGCATTTGGTTAACTTGAACATAAACATTTGTAATAACATAAACCCTAATCATGCAGAAGGAACATAGTCGCAAGTATTCTTAACCTTACCCTTAACCTTCACCACATCATAAATTCTAAACTAGCATAAAGTACATAGTCACCACATACTTACACTTAACTCTAAACATCATAACCTCATAACATCTAGCATGCATAAAGAACCTAGTTCGTAAGCATTCAGAGCATTTAACATAAGCATACACAATATCATAGAAGTCCTTTCTTTTCAAACATACACTTATAATTAATTCAATATCATCGTAACTTCATAACCTCTAGCATGCATAAAGAACCTAGTTCGTAAGCATTCAGAGCATTTAACATAGGCATACACAGTATCATAAAAGTCTTTTCTTTTCAAAACATATACTTATAAATACGTCAATATCATCATAACTTCATAACATCTAGCATGCATAAAGAACCTAGTTCGTAAGCATTCAGAGCATTTAACATAAGCATACACAATATCATAGAAGTCTTTTCTTTTCAAAACATATACTTATAAATACTTCAATATCATCGTAACTTCATAACATCTAGCATGCATAAAGAACCTAGTTCGTAAGCATTCAGAGCATTTAACATAAGCATACACAATATCATAGAAGTCTTTTCTTTTCAAAACGTATACTTATAAATACTTCAATATCATCATAACTTCATAACATCTAGCATGCATAAAGAACCTAGTTCGTAAGCATTCAGAGCATTTAACATAGGCATACACTGTATCATAAAAGTCTTTTCTTTTCAAAACATATACTTATAAATACTTCAATATCATCATAACTTGTTTGGGGGGCCCCAGGTTAAGTACCACATAATGCGCGTTCCCTAATAGGCTGGGGTAGCGAGCCACCAGTCCTATTAGAGCAAGACCTCTTACGTCTTACCAGGGCAAGACCTCTTACGTCTTCTTGTGTCCCTATGGATTTGATTAACGACCACGGGAATTGGTGTAACCTCTTGCAAAGTAAAATAATTAATTCTTTTCTTTTCTGGACTTAATATAAAGAATTCTCTTGATCCCCATCATAAGAAGGGAAGCATCTTGATCTTGTCTTGACATAAGGAGAGCTCTTGATCCCTACTTGAAAGGGAAGCATCTCCATCTTATCTTATCATAAGGAGAGCTCTTGATCCCTACTTGAAAGGGAAGCATCTCCATCTTATCTTATCATAAGGAGGGCTCTTAACCCCTACTTGAAAGGAAGCATCTCCATCTTAGTCATTTATAAGGACACATGCATTCATAACATAAGATTACCTAAAGGGGTTCCTAAAGCATAAGCGGGTTCATCACATAAGCATGTTCATGACATATTGCGCCGTAAACGCAAACATATTTCTAAAAGCATATTCATGACATATTAAATCACAAAACATATTCTTCACCTAGGTATATTTCATGGCACAATACTCCATAACTTGAAGCACATTCCCAAGCATATACATGGCATATTACTTCACACAACATGTTCATCATGGCATATTACATCATAACAGAAGTATATTTCCTAAGCTTATTCATGGCATATTAAATCGTAAAACATGCTCATCACATAGCCTAATTTCATGTTGCATTGAATCATAACATATTCATCACCCAAGCAAAGTTCATGTCATATTAAAAACTATACACATAGCACAATTACATATAGGGTGTTTTCATGAAACCCTAACCCTAAAACCATGGGTTGGCGAAACTTGTAAGGGGGCTCAAGCTTAGGTTTGGTCCCCAAAATTCATCCATAAAGCATTATAACCTAGCTTAGCATCATGAGGATATTTTCATGCAACCCTAACCCTAATTACCTAGGGTGGCGAAACCTACAAGGGGCTCAACTAGGGTTCTTGCCACCTAATATTCATTCATGAGCATTATCATCTAGCATAGCATCATTAGGATATTTTCATGCAACCCTAACCCTAATTACCTAGGGTGGAAACCTACAAGGGGCTCAACTAGGGTTCTTGCCACCTAATATTTATTCATGAGCATTATCATCTAGCATAGCATCATTAGGGATATTTTCATGCAACCCTAACCCTAATTACCTAGGGTGGCAAACCTACAAGGGCCTCATCTTGGATGGTGGATACCCAAGGGTCTTACTTGAAACATACCAACCAAGAATATCACTTTAGGATCAAGTTCATGCAACCCTAACCCTAAAATCTTGGGGTGGCCAACCATATAGGGTCATCACCTTTGCACTTTGGTCTCCTAAAGGTATCTACTTGAAACATATCACCCATAAAACCTCCCTTAGTAGCATTTTCATGAATCCTAGCCCACCAACTTAGTTGGCTGAAACTTATAAGGCTACAATTTCATATTTCTTTCAAGCAACCAACCCTATCAAACTAATATCTGCAGGTGAGGAAAACTTACATCCTTCGCTTGCTTGGGGAGATGACCTAATGGAGGTCACCTAGCTCTCTCCTAGCTTGCAAGGAGCTCTCGGCCAAAGGAGGAAGAAGAGCTTGGGGTTTGGTGAGAATGAAGAGAAGAGGAAGAAGGAAGGAAGAAGTGGCCAAGTGGAACTTCTCTCTTCTTTATAAAGGGAGGAAGAGAAGTTTCTCTTCTCCTTGTCAAGCCTCTTCATTTACCCTCCTCCCATTTATCTATAGGTTCCCCTTTCCTCTAATGATATGATTCTATTGGGCTTATGGTTAGTGGGTGCATCTATAAGGCTTGGCTATCTCTAGAGGTGGGGTTCAATTCCTAGGCTTTGCATCTCTTTTTGGCTTATTTTCTTTTATTTCTCCAAAAAGGCCTACATAAAGCCCATCCTCATAAAGCCAAAATTCTCGTGAAATTGCTAGAATTTCACAGCATAATCCTCATACCTTGTAAAAGTTTCGTCCTCGAAACTTAAAACAATTCCGGTACTTCGCCTCATGTCCTCCTCGCGTTCCCAAGTAGCCTCCTCATATTGCAGACTGCCACAGACCTTCACTAAGGGCACCTCTTTGTTCCTTAGTCTCTTGACATCTCGGTCTAGTATCCGGATAGGCCGACTTTCGATACTCGAGTCCTCTTGAGCGTGTACAATTTGTGGCTCGATCACTTGGTCCGCTCTGGATATGCATTTCTTGAGCATAGAGACATGGAACACGTTGTGTATAGCCGACATCTCTTGGGGCGATTCCGACTTATACGCCACCTTGCCCACTCTGCGTGATATCGGATAGGGTCCCACGTAGCGTGGATTGATTTACCCTTCCTTCCGAATCTCATCACTCCCTTCATAGGGGTCACTGAGAATACCAGTCCCGACTTGAATTCTAACGGTCTCACGCCATATCCGCATAGCTCTTTTGTCGGCTCTGAGCATATTCGATTCTCTGACGGATATTCTGTATAGCGCGGGTGGTATTGTCAATAATATCGGCCTGAAGACCCATTTACCTCCTTTCACCACCCTCGTACCAACAGATAGGAGACCTGCATCTTCTCCCGTATAGAGCTTCATAGGGTGCCATTCCAATGGTAGCCTGGTAGCTGTTGTTGTAAGCAAATTCTGCCAGGCACAAATATCGACACCAACTCCCCTTAAAGTCTAGAGCACAGGCCCGACATATCTTCCGACTGGTTCACTCTTTTCCGTCGCGTGCGAGGATGAAGCAGCGATCTTGAATCTCAACTTAGTGCCAAGAGCCTTACAGACACATTCCCGAGATGGGAGGTAAAACGGCCATCCCGGTCAGAAATAATAGCCTTAGGCACTCCATGTAATTTGATAATTTCCTTGACATATAATTGAGCTAGCTGCTCAACCGAATAGGTCATCTTGATTGCCAGGAAATGGGCAGACTTTGTCAACCGGTCTATGATTACCCATATAGCATCGTAACCATTTGTCGTTCTGGGTAATCCCGAGATGAAATCCATGGAAATTTCTTCCCATTTCCACTCGGAAATCTGTATCAGTGCAGTAATCCCCCGGGTTTACGGTGTTACGCCTTCACCTTCGGCGGTCGAGTGTTGACGTCTTGAGCCACATCCCTTTTCATGCGGACCACCAAAATTTATCCCTTAAGTCACGATACATTTTATTAGATCCGGGATGCATGGTATAAGGTGTTCCATGGGATTCCTCAGTATCTTCTTAATTCCGGATCGTTCGGAATGCATGGCGATCCGGAAGTATAATAATCCGCCGTATGATCACGGAATCCATTATCCCTTCCTTCCAGTACTTCTTGTTTGAACTTCTGGATGTCTGAATCACCATCTTGCTTTCCCTTTATATCGTCGAACAGCGTCGGCGTTATAGTCATGGTGGAAAGTTGCCCAGAAATGATTTCTATTCCGTAATTCATTACTTCCCTTTTCAGGGGTTGAGATAGCATCGATAAGGACATCAAAGCGTGGCACGGACTTTACGCTAAGCGCATCGCCACCTTTGTTGGCCTTTCCGGGTGATAGAATATCTCACAATCATAATCTTTGACTAGCTCGAGCCATCTGCGTTGTCTCATGTTTAGGTCTTTACGGTGTAAAGAAATATCTCGGACTACGGTGGTGTGTATAAATCTTGCAGAGTTCCGTATAAGTAGTGTCTCCATATTTTTAGAGCGAACACCACGCCGCTATTCTAAGTCATGGGTAGGATAATTTATTTCGTGCTCTTTGGAGTTGTCTAGAGGCGTAGCGATGACCTTGCCATTTTGCATAAGTCTGACTCGAGCCCGATTTGGAGCGTCACTATACATATCGAAGCTTCCATTATCTTGGGAAGTCGATGGGATGGTGATCTCCTCTTGATTCAGAAACTCCTCTCACAGTCCTCAGTCCATTTGTATTGCTTGTCCTTTCTGGTGAGGGCTGTCATAGGGGCTGCAATTCTAGAGAAGTCCTCTACAAACTTCTGTAATAGCACCTTGCTTAGAAACTTCGATTTCACTCGCATTCCTTGGCCTATTCGATTCCTCTGACCTCAATCTTCATTGGGTCCACCATGATTCCATCTTTAGAGATGACATGACCCAAGAATGACACTTGATTGAGCGGAACTCACATTTGGAGAACTTGGCATATAGTTGCTCTTTCGAAGAATCAGAGTCTTGTCTTGAGTGTTGGCATGCTCTTCTCGGTCTCTCGAGTAGATAAGAATATCGTCGATGAAAAGACGATCACAAATTTGTCGAGGAAGGCCGAGAATACTCGATTCATCAAGTCCATGAACATTGCCGGAGCATTGGTTACGCCAAAGGGCATAACTACAAACTCGTAATGTCCGTATCTTGTTCGGAAGGCCGTCTTCGGAATATCGTCTGGCTTTACTTTTACTTGATGATAGCCAGATCTGAGATCGATCTTTGAAAAGACAGTAGCTCCCTTCAGCTGGTCGAACAAGTCATCGATCCTGGGACGGGGGTACCTATTCTTGATGGTTACGTTGTTCAGTGCCCGGTAGTCTATACACATTCGCATAGACCCATCTCTCTTCTTTATGAACAACACTGGAGCTCCCCATGGTGAGTGACTAGGACGGATAAATCCCTGGCCAAGTAACTCTTGTAGTTGTTTCTGTAGTTCTTTCAACTCAGTTGGCGCCATTCGGTAGGGTGCCTTGGAGATCGGATTAGTTCCGGGAATTAATTCGATCTCGAACTCAATTTCTCTATCGGTGGTAATCGGGTAGGTCATCGGGAAACACCTCGGATGGTCATGTACCACTCGACATCTTCTATCTTTACGGTTCTTTGATATGGTATCCACCACATGTGCGAGAAATCCGGTGCATCCATCTTCTAACATTTTTGGGCTTTTAGTGCCGATAAGAACTTCTTTGTTCCTTTCTTGACTCCCGATAAATTCAAATGAAACTTACGCCTTGGTCGGAAGATTACCCTCCGATTTACACTCAATTGACGCCGTACTTGTGCGAAAGTCCATGCCCAATATAACATCATAGTCCCACATATCTAGGACTATCGAGGTCACCATAGAGCTCCTGTCTGCGAGCCTAATTGGTGCGGCGCGAGAATATGGGTGGATGGCATCACCTCTCCCGAAGGTAATGTCGTTAAAAATTCATAGTCAAAGCTTGGGGATGCCTATCTATCTTTCTTATGAAAGGCGTAGCGATGAATGAATAGGTTGCCCGGTGTCAAACAAGACGATGGCGTATTGGTGGAAATAAATGGTGACTGTGACAACCATCGAGGCACTCGCTACATCTTCTCTCTGGTGAGGAGAACACCTGGCATTTGTCCCAACCGGCGGGCTTCAGTCTCCCTTGACTTATTTGAGGACCTTCTATCGCCGTCAGCATCTGGTGAATGTGGAGAGCTCGATCTTGGACATCTTCTTTGTGGCGGTGCACGAACTCGGGTAGGGCGGTTCGAGCTATGTGCCCCTCTAGTCCACGATTGTAACACTTCCTCGTGCCACTGACGACATTCCCGGATGCTTCTTCCCACATGTAGGGCCGATCAGATACCCGGTTTGGCGGTTTTCCGGGCCCCTCTTAGGCCATTCCACTGTTTCTTCTTGCGCTGCGGTCTCTCTTCCGGCTAGTATTACGAGATTTGGCTCTCCGGTTCGTGCCTTACTCTGTGGTGATGTTGTTCGGTAGTGCTCGTGACGGGGCACTCTTGAACTACTCTTGGCGATGCAGGGTCGATTGACTCCGGCCACATTCGGGCTATCTCCGGTCGCAACATTTTGTGAGTCTGATCCTCTCCCTCTCGATGCCGACTAACTCAGGCGAGGCGTGCGGTCGGTTGAACCTTTCATAGCTTCACTAAGCGATAGATCGCCTTGTCGGAACTTCGAGAAACTCATCGTAGTGCTTATTTGTGATCCGTCTGAAAGAACTCCTCGAAGAACTCCGATTCAAAATCTATCCACCTCATTTGATTTATTGTCTCTTTGCTTTGACTCTCTCCCACCACATCCTTGCATCTCGGAAAGGCGAGCGAGGCACATTTTATCTTTTCGTGCTCGGGCCAATCCGAGCTCCACGATGCTTTCAACCTGTTTTGAACCAGGCTTGGGCATCCCATGGTTCGCCGGCACTGAGAAATTTTACGGTTTCGTTTCACCTCGCCTTGAATCGGATAGGCTTGGGCGGACCCCCGGCATTGATTAGCGGTGCTTGCACCATAGTGGTCGTGTTAGGAGTTCGTTCTGCGTCCACTGGCGTGGTGCTAGGGTTCCCTTGTTGATTCGTGAGAGCATTGATAACCGGTGTTGCTCTGCGGACCCGGTAACCACATGCATCAAATCTGGTGGGAGTCTGAGTCATTCCCTCTAGCACTCGTCTCCCGTTCATGTTATCTAAGTGATAAATGAATAATTAATTAAGGTGTTATTATAATTCCTACTCATATACGTGCATCTAATATCTCATATCATAAACAAGGTATGGTATCCTTAATATTTGAGTCTCAATAGGATTTTATAAATATGTGTGATTCCACTCTACTAAAACATGAGGAGGTATTATTTCTATCTAGATCACAAGTGTGATTCCAATCTACTTAAAACATGATAAGGTGTTATTTCTATCTAGATCACAAGTGTGATTCCAATCTACTAAAACATGATGAGGTATTATTTCTATCTAGATAGGAGTCATTCTTCATTATAAAAGAAACTCAGTATGCATAAAGTTACTTACTTGGAAATAGCAGGATGGAGGCTTGATGTGTGATAGTGGAAAGGTGAACCCGCTCTGATACCACCTGTAACGCCCGCCCTTATCTGCTCTCAGGGCGGCGCTACTTGGGTCTATATATATATTTTTTTATTAGCATACTACATATGGATCCGTTCAAAGTCTACATGCTTGAACAGGTTATCATAACTGAAACCTTCTTTGGCACATGCATCACCTATCTTATTCATCATTAGCATGACCACATATCTTATCTTATTTCATAACATGCATAGCGAAAGGATTCGTTCATGAGTTCTAACATGTCGAACCTCTTAAATTAAGGGATACTCATTAAACACAAGTCTTATAAGCGGAAGCAATGTCTTAAATTGTTCTTAGAGCATATAAATATAAGCAGATAGTGTAGGGTCTTCTTCCACCATGCCACTATCACACACACGCTTGGCCCCTCCTGCTACTTCCTCTAGTGCAGTCTTTCTTTATCTGCAGTATATGGACAACATAAACTATAAGCATATAGCTTAGTAAGATCCTTGCCTACTCACAAAAACCACGATTTCATCAAACTATTAGAACATGAGCATGCTGGCATAGAAAATGACCTAAGCATTTCATAGCAACACTAATAAACAACATATCCGGTAATAGTACAAAAGAACTAAGCATGGCATAGAATTGTTCATAAGCGGGTTAAGCATAATTAATCTAAGCGAGGCATACTTTGAACATGAGTGTTATAATCAGCATAAACTAAGCGCATGAAAGAACGTAATCATAAGCATTTGGTTAACTTGAACATAAACATTTGTAATAACATAAACCCTAATCATGTATGAAGGAACATAGTCATAAGTATTCTTAACCTTACCCTTAACCTTCACCACATCATAAATTCTAAACTAGCATAAAGTACATAGTCACCACATACTTAGACTTAACTCTAAACATCATAACCTCATCTAGCATGCATCTAGTTGCATAAAGAACATTTAACATAAGTATACACAATATCATAGAAGTCTTTTCTTTTCAAACATACACTTATAATTAATTCAATATCATCGTAACTTCATAACATCTAGCATGCATAAAGAACCTAGTTCGTAAGCATTCAGAGCATTTAACATAAGCATACACAATATCATAAAAGTCTTTTCTTTTCAAAACATATACTTATAAATACTTCAATATCATCATAACTTCATAACATCTAGCATGCATAAAGAACCTAGTTATTAAGCATTCAGAGCATTTAACAGAAGCATACACAATATCATAGAAGTCTTTTCTTTTCAAAACATATACTTATAAATACTTCAATATCATCATAACTTCATAACATCTAGCATGCATAAAGAACCTAGTTCGTAAGCATTCAGAGCATTTAACATAAGCATACACAATATCATAGAAGTCTTTTCTTTTCAAAACATATACTTATAAATACTTCAATATCATCATAACTTCATAACATCTAGCATGCATAAAGAACCTAGTTCGTAAGCATTCAGAGCATTTAACATAGGCATACACTGTATCATAAAAGTCTTTTCTTTTCAAAACATATACTTATAAATACTTCAATATCATCATAACTTGTTTGGGGGGCCCCAGGTTAAGTACCACATAATGCGCGTTCCCTAATAGGCTGGGGTAGCGAGCCACGGACCTATTAGAGCAAGACCTCTTACGTCTTACCAGGGCAAGACCTCTTACGTCTTCTTGTGTCCCTATGGATTTGATTAACGACCACCTGACGGGTCGGGTACTTAACCTCTTGCAAAGTAAAATACTTAATTCTTTTCTTTTCTGGACATAATATAAAGAATGCTCTTGATCCCCATCATAAGAAGGGAAGCATCTTGATCTTATCTTGACATAAGGAGAGCTCTTGATCCCTACTTGAAAGGGAAGCATCTCCATCTTATCTTATCATAAGGAGAGCTCTTGATCCCTACTTGAAAGGGAAGCATCTCCATCTTATTTTATCATAAGGAGAGCTCTTGATCCCTACTTGAAAGGGAAGCATCTCCATCTTAGTCATTTTATAAGGACACATGCATTCATAACATAAGAGTACACTAAAGGGGTTCTAAAGCATAAACGGGTTCATCACATAAGCATGTTTCATGACATATTGCATCGTAAACATGAAGCATATTCATGACATATTAAATCACAAAACATATTCTTCACCTAGGTATATTTCATGGCACAATACTCCATAACTTGAAGCACATTCCCGAAGCATATACATGGCATATTACTTCACACAACATGTTCATCATGGCATATTACATCATAACAGGAAGTATATTTCCTAAGCTTATTCATGGCATATTAAATCGTAAAACATGCTCATCACATAGCCTAATTTCATGTTGCATTGAATCATAACATATTCATCACCCAAGCAAAGTTCATGTCATATTAAAAACTATACACATAGCACAATTACATATAGGGTGTTTTCATGAAACCCTAACCCTAAAACCATGGGTTGGCCGAAACTTGTAAGGGGGCTCAAGCTTAGGTTTGGTCCCCAAAAATTCATCCATAAAGCATTATAACCTAGCTTAGCATCATGAGGGATATTTTCATGCAACCCTAACCCTAATTACCTAGGGTGGCCGAAACCTACAAGGGGCTCAACTAGGGTTCTTGCCACCTAATATTCATTCATGAGCATTATCATCTAGCATAGCATCATTAGGGATATTTTCATGCAACCCTAACCCTAATTACCTAGGGTGGCCGAAACCTACAAGGGCTCAACTAGGGTTCTTGCCACCTAATATTTATTCATGAGCATTATCATCTAGCATAGCATCATTAGGGATATTTTCATGCAACCCTAACCCTAATTACCTAGGGTGGCCGAAACCTACAAGGGCCTCATCTTGGATGGTGGATACCCAAGGGTCTTACTTGAAACATACCAACCAAGAATATCACTTTAGGATCAAGTTCATGCAACCCTAACCCTAAAATCTTGAGGGTGGCCGAACCATATAGGGTCATCACCTTTGCACTTTGGTCTCCTAAAGGTATCTACTTGAAACATATCACCCATAAAAACCTCCCTTAGTAGCATTTTCATGAATCCTAGCCCACCAACTTAGTTGGCCGAAACTTATAAGGCTACAATTTCATATTTCTTTCAAGCAACCAACCCTATCAAACTAATATCGCAGTGAGGAAAACTTAATCCTTCGCTTTGCTTGGGAGATGACCTAATGGAGGTCACCTAGCTCTCTCCTAGCTTGCAAGGAGCTCTCGGCCAAAGGAGGAAGAAGAGCTTGGGGTTTCGGTGAGAATGAAGAGAAGAGGAAGAAGGAAGGAAGAAGTGGCCAAGTGGAACTTCTCTCTTCTTTATAAAGGGGAGGAAGAGAAGTTTCTCTTCTCCTTGTCAAGCCTCTTCATTTACCCTCCTCCCATTTATCTATAGGTTCCCCCTTTCCTCTAATGATATGATTCTATTGGGCTTATGGTTAGTGGGTGCATCTATAAGGCTTGGCTATCTCTAGAGGTGGGGGGTTCAATTCCTAGGCTTTGCATCTCTTTTTGGCTTATTTTCTTTTATTTCTCCAAAAAGGCCTACATAAAGCCCATCCTCATAAAGCCAAAAATTCTCGTAAAACTGCTAGAATTTCACGGGCGTTACAAAAAGCATCTATGGCCTTTATTATCATATCGCGATTGGAGAGCCTTTCTCCTACACTTGTTAGTCCAATTAAAATTTCTTTGAATCTAGAATGCAAAGAAGTTACCTTTTCTCCCTTTTCTAATTTAATGTTGGATAGTTGGGAGCGGAGGAGGTCTCTTCTTGCTAGCTTTGCCTCCGAAGTGCCTTCATGAAGCTCTACTAGCTTCTCCCACATCTCCTTGGCACTTAGGCATTCTCTGATTCTATTTATTTCTTGTTGAGGAAGCACATTGTATAGATGGTGCTTGGCTTTTGAGTTTGCAAGGTGCTCCTCTCTTTGCCTCTTGGTCCATCTTGACTTTTCTATTGGCTTCCCCTCTTCATCCCTAGGCAAAATGAAACTGGATTCCATTGTAATCATAATATCAAAATCCGTTTCAAAAAATACCTCCATTCGCTTCTTCCACCAAGCGAATTCGCCTTCAAACTTCGGTGGGTGAATGTTTGAGCCGGCTATTTTGAATGTTGCTTGTTGTGGCGGTTAGTCCTCGACAAGCTTTCCTTGGCTCTGATACCACTTTTTGGGGATCGAACGGCCGACTAGAGGGGGGTGAATAGCCCTCTTACGATGCGTGGTGGAATTCTCTCGTTCGTTTGCTCGTCTACACAATCATTAGCGCAAGCGGAAGCATAAACAATAAAGACAAAGCAATAAACGAAAATACAAACGCTAACAAAGAAGATATAACGTGGTTCACGGCTACGCCACTAATCCACGATCCCGATTCGTCCGAGGTGAATCACTCCTTCAAAGCCAATCACTAATGGTCTCTCCTTTGCACCTAGATAGGTGGAGGTAACCTTTACAAATCAAGCACACTCCTTCTTTTATAATAGATGTGAAAGAAAGCTAAGAGAAGGAGTTTGAATCTTGTGGAGCACATTGATGGTTGTTTAGAACTTAAGCATTAGCCTCCCAAAGCCCCACTCCCTCTCTTTTTATAGAGAGGAAGATTTTCTTCCCGTTGGGTGCCACCACGATCATTCTTGCCCTTTGGCGGTGATTCGCACTACAATCTCGGTCTGTCGAATCCGGCCTGTAGTCCAACGGAACACTTGGCAATCGACTGATGGACCTCATCAGTCGACTGCTGCCTCCATAGTCGACTGCCCAGTCGGCTACGAACGATTATGTGGCTAAAACCCTCTTTATCGATCACCGCCTTGAGTCGATTGAGATCTTGGATCGGCCACATATAGCGATCATCTGGCCTTAAACTTACCAGTTGAACTACATTCGACTCAGAGCAGTCGACTACCATGACATGGCAGCGACTGGTGCCGTGTGAAACTCAAACTTAACATAAGTTTGAGCTTCCGGCGATCAGGTAAACCTTAACCCTTGCGGTCAGGTCTCCAACACTCATCCATTCGGCCAAGTTCACCTAATGAGCTACTTACATTTCACTCATTCTCTCATCTCACTCGAAGTCCCTCGCCGAAGCTCTCTTCGTTCGCGGCCACGTCCCTCGACAGCATCAGGCGCACGGCTCTGCAATGCTCCTTCGCGTCTCTTGCCTCCGAAGTCTGCTTCCTTGGCTTCACTTCAAGTCAACTCGTTCGGCGGTCCCTCGGCAGCATCAAGCTCACGGCTCTGCAATGCTCCTTCTCCGACTCAGACACGAGTTTGTGAGGGTGAACCCGCCAAGGCTCCATGAGCGAATTACTAAGTCCAGCAAGACTCCAATGCACATATCAAATAACAATACCAACCTAACTTAAACCCTTTGCCACACACATCAAAACCTTATCATGGCAAGAGTTGATGATGAAATATAAGGATGGATATGAAGGATTGATTAGGTTAATTTGCTAACTAAATCAATCTTATAGATAGAGATACGAAGTCGATGTGGAGTTTGGTTCGATTATGTGATGTACGATAGAACTTAATTATGTTCCATGTTGTGTGCATGATGTTGAATCGAGATCAATTCTTGGACGTGAAGACAAATTATATTTCTAGATACTCTACATCAATAGGTGGATAATTTCCTACCCTGGTCAGGTAGTTTTAATGCATGCAGATTTAGATATATGATCATCTTATATGATCATGTTACCTTGACTCCGCTCTTATTTACTCTTGCGCTTGATACATTTTCTTTGGTTGGTATACCTTTGCATCGTAATTAGGAGTTACAGATGTGATGTAAGTAACCTAGAATTTATTTAGTTAGGTGCAAATAGTAAAGTCCGGATGACGACTTGATTGTAAATTGGGCAAAAAGGTCATTCGTGGGTAGGTAATGTCTTGAAGTAGGGTTAATTTCTAATACCCTTAGGTTCCTTGTTTACTACTGACCATGTATTGTGTAAATGGTCAGGTGAGTTATGCTTAGTGTGTCGCTACGGGCCCGTGGTCCTAGCTTGTTATGATGAGTTGATTACGACTCTCTACAGGATAGAGAGTGCGTCAATAAATAAGTACGACTCTCTACCAGATAGAGAGTGTTATGATTAGTTAAGTATGACTCTCTACAGGATAGAGAGTGTGTCGATCAGTTGAGTATGACTCCTTGCAGGATAGAGAGTGCGTATATCAGATTTTTATGACTCTCTGTAGAATAGAGAGTCTGTGATGGATGTCTATTTGTGTGACAGAGCATTCATGTCATTTGAATGCATACTGGCGACGTGGACTCCCTTATGGTTGAGAGGGTCGTCAGTCATCTTGCCTCCACGGTTACTCATAGGAGGAGTAATCGGTGTGAGGGTAGAGCATTATGGTACCATACTCTACCACTATAAATGGTGGTAGTTGGATTTGCATGTCATAGTCCTGCATGTGTGGCACTCGACCACTCATGGGTAGTGACTGTTAGAGTGGCCAACAGTAGAGACCCCCATCGTGTAGCTTGCTCTTTATGCTTATATGCTACCCAATCATACTGCCCACTCAGGAACTCGAGAGTAGTGGTTGGTGTTGAGTTGGGACAGTTGTCATGCTCGAACCACCGAGGCCACACTAGGGTCTGAAGGTAGATGCTTCGGAGGCTCATTGACTCCCATGTCCCCGAATTAAAATTTTCATTAATGAAAGAATCAATCCGGATGGGATGAGCTTTCTTAGCACAACCTATTCGTCGTCGTGCTAACAACTTGAGTGGTCGCTTGAACAAACTAGTTATTCAAGCAACACAACTCTTCTAGTTGGTTAGCCGCGGAAGAGACGACGGACGGATCGCCAATTTTTGTGTTTGTCTTCGGGGTCCATGATTATACAATATATATTCATACACACACATGCATAATCAAAACATAAAAGAACATGCTCAGATCTGTAAATAAAGTTAAAATAACTTTATACCTCATGATCTTCTACCGTATGTCCTATCCTTCTCGTGGACGACGTGTGGACGAAGATCCTCCACGAGTAGAAGCCTTTTAGATCGCTTTCTTCTCTACCTTGTCCGCTGCGAACAAAGAGAAGAACCAACAAATACCTTTCCTATCTAGAACCGGCCACCAAATTAGGGAATTTGGTGCAACCGCCGGCCAAGGAGCAATTGGATGAATTCGCCACCAACTTGAAGATGAGTTGCGCCGCCACCAAGGAGAAGGGGAGGAGGAAGAGCACCGGCCACCAATGGAAGGAGAACCGCCGGCCAAGGAAGAAGGGAGAGTCCTCTAGGATGGGCGCCGGCCAAGTCTTGATGGAGGAGGATGGGCGCCGGCAACAATCTAGAAGGAAGAAAAGTTGCCGCCCACTTCTTTGCTCCAAAACCCTAGCCGCCCAATGAACCCTAGCCGCCCACTTGTGGATGAGCCAAACCCTAACTCCAATTTGAAATCAATACTTGCCGCCCAACCCTAAGCTTTCCTTTTATAGAGTTAGGCTTAGGACTCCTTTAATCTCCACCGTCGGATCTAGGGATTTAACCTCCACCGCCGGATCTAGGGTTTTATCCCAACCGTCGGATCTAGGGTTTCATCTCAACCGTCGGATCTAGGATTTCATCCTAACCGTCGGATCTAGGATTTCATCCCAACCGTCAGATCTAGGGTTTTATCCCAACCGTCGGATCTAGGGATTTAATCTCAACCGTCGATTCTAGGGTTTCATCCTAACCATCGGATCTTAGGGATTTAATCCCAACCGTTGGTTCTAGGGTTTCATCCTAACCATCGGCTCTTAGGGATTTAATCCCAACCGTTGGTTCTAGGTTTTGTTTTACGTTCTTGGATCTAGACTTCGCAAGGATTATATTAGGCTACGATAGGCACCATAAGAAGGAGTTGGGTCTTGGCCACCCGATGGATCGGAACCACACAAACTTGATCCATCAATGATGTTCCATTCCACTAGAGGATCATCATTGAACTACCTCACCAACCCCCATAACTTAATATGGGCTCCATATATTATTCGTACATTAATCTCCCCATGTTTAAGATATCGAATGTCCGTCAATTAATTGATTTACTGACCATCAATTAATTAACATCTAATTCCTCGAGTAGTACCACTCAACCTTATCATCATGTTGACTAAGTCAACCAGCTGGGTTTACATGATGAACCTTATGAGCTCCTCAAGGGGACATCATCAACCTAATATATAGGACACGGTTTCCTCCTATAATCAATGGCACACCATGTAAATAATATTATTTCCCAACTTACCGGGCATATTGATTTAATCCATCTAAATCTCACCCACTGGTAAATCAAAGAAATAAATACTAAGTACATGTGCCCGTTATTATATGGGGATTAAGAGCATGTACAACATAATATCCGAGGTCCGATTCAATTATGTAGTCGCGATTAAATCAATCACCTCTATGTCGATCCTGCTCAATACACCTAAGTGTACTAGTGTAACTCTATGTTCAAGACAAAACAATACCAAGCTACACTACAACCATGCCAAATGGTTTGTCCAAAACCATCTTGGTTGTGAGCCTTTACTTATATTTTACAAGGGACTGATAACATGATCTTCTGTGCCACACCAAGCACCATGTTATCTACAATGTAAAATATTAGACAATATGCACACATAAATATATAAAGTGCAAACAATGATCTTGTGATTCTTATTTCAAAATAAAATGTTCATACAAAAAGAGCTAGGCTTTCAGTATACATTCCAACAATCTCCCACTTATACTAAAAGACTATGCCGTCATCACTCTGCCATACATCTGATCCCCATGTCCTCCACATGCCTATCAAACGCTTTCGCTGGAAGGGCCTTAGTGAATGGATCCGCCAGGTTATCCTCTGATGCAATCTTGGCGACAGCAACTTCTCCTCGCTTTACAATCTCTCGTATAAGGTGGTACTTGCGCTCTATGTGTTTACTTGCCTTATGGGCTCGTGGTTCCTTCGAGTTTGCAACTGCACCACTGTTATCACAATAAATTGTGATAGTTCTAGGCAAACCAGGAATCACATCCAAGTCCATCAAGAAGTTCCTGAGCCATACAGCTTCCTTGGCTGCCTCAGAGGCTGCCACATACTCAGCTTCCATGGTAGAGTCCGCCACGCATTTCTGCTTGACACTCCTCCATACTATGGCTCCACCTCCAAAAGTAAACACAACCCCCGAGGTAGACTTACTCTTGTCCCTATCTGATTGGAAATCCGAATCCGTGTAACCCACAGGGACTAATTGATCTGCCCAGTAAACCAGCATATAATCCCTAGTCCTTCTCAGGTACTTCAATATATGCTTTACCGCAGTCCAATGTCCCTGTCCAGGATTACTCTGATATCTGCTAACCATGCCCATGGCAAAGCAGATATCCGGTCTCGTACATAGCATAGCATACATAAGGCTTCCTACTGCCGAAGCATAAGGAACCGCCTTCATGTCCTCTATCTCCTTTGATGTTTTGGGACACATCTCTTTAGATAAAGGAACTCCATGCCTGAAAGGTAGAAAACCTTTCTTGGAGTTCTGCATGCTAAAGCGAGCAAGGATAGTGTCAATGTATGAAGCTTGAGATAAGCACAACATCCTTTTCTTGCGATCCCTAATAACTTTGATCCCAAGGATGTGTCACTTCTCCCAAGTCCTTCATATCAAAGCTGTTTGGACAACCATACCCTTACGTCGATAACACTTTGATATTGTTGCCAACTAACAAAATGTCATCTACGTATAGTACAAGAAACACCACTACGTTTCCGTCACATCTCTTGTATACACAAGGCTCATCCGGACTTTGAATAAATCCATATGACTGGATTACCTCATCAAAGCGGATGTTCCAAGATCTAGAAGCTTGCTTCAATCCATAAATGGACCGATTAAGCTTACATACAAGATGCTCTTTGCCTTTAGCAATGAATCCCTCTGGTTGTTGCATATAGATGTTCTCCTCAAGACTTCCGTTAAGGAAAGCTGTCTTGACATCCATCTGCCAAATCTCATAATCCATATGAGCAGCTATAGATAAGAGAATCCGGATAGACTTAAGCATAGCTACCGGCGAAAAGGTCTCCTCATAATCGATACCCTCTTTCTGAGTATACCCTTTCGCAACAAGCCTAGCTTTGAAGGTCTCAACCTTCCCATCTACTCCTCTCTTTCTCTTGTAGATCCACTTGCATCCAATGGTTTTTACACCATCGGGTGGCTCCACCAGCTCCCAGACCTAATTAGAATCCATAGATTCTATCTCTGAATTCATCGCACTTTGCCAAGATACCGCATCTCTATCTTGGATTGCCTCGTCATATGTCCAGGGATCAGGTTCATGTTCACCAGGGACTAAGTCCGAAGACTCTCCCAAAAACATGAATCTATCGGGTTGTCTAATAACCCTTCCACTACGACGAGGTGCCTCCTGTGTATGCTCTGTGACACGCGGTGCAGTGACTTGTGGTGTCTCCTCTTGTACCGATGGTACTGAAGTCGGGACTTCCCTTGTCAACTCCTCAAGAACAATCCTACTCTTGGGCTTGTGGTTCATTACATAATCCTCCTCTAGAAATCTGGCGTTCATGCTAACGATCACCCTCTGATCTCTAGGATTATAAAACAAACCAGCTTTCGTTCCCTTAGGGTAGCCAACAAACATGCACACTTTTGTACGAGGTTCCAACTTACCAGCATCAGCTTTCAGCACATGTGTCGGACTCCCCCATATCCGAATATGTTTCAGACTAGGCTTTCGCCCAGTCCACAATTCTACAGGGGTATAAGGTACTGATTTAGATGGAACCAAGTTCAGAGTGTACATTGTCAGATTCCAAAGGCATACCCCGTAACGAAATAGGTAACTCAGAATAACTCATCATCGATCTGACCATCTCCATAAGAGTCCTATTCCTTCGCTCCGCTACACCATTCTGCTGGGGTGTGCCAGGTGCAGACAATTGGGATTGAATCCCAGATTCTGATAAGTAACTCCTAAACTCTCCCAAGAGGTACTCGCCACCACGATCAGATCGTAGTGTCTTGATACTTTTACCTTGACGGTTCTCCACATCAGCCTTGAATTCTTTGAACTTGTCAAAGCATTCAGACTTGCGGCGCATCAAGTAAATGTATCCATACCTTGAATAATCGTCTATAAATGAGACGAAGTATTCAAAGCCACCTCTTGCCTGGATAGACATAGGCCCGCACAAATCAGAATGAACCAATTCTAACACATCTTTGGCTCTATACCCCTTGGCCTTGAAAGGCCTCTTGGTCATTTTACCTTCCAAGCAAGATTCGCAGGTTGGGAGATCCTCCACCACTAATGAACCCAAAGGTCCATCAACTATCAACCTTTGAATTCTACTTAGGTTAATATGACCAAGCCTTAGATGCCAAAGATATGTTTGGTTCATTTGCGAAGGTTCTTTTCTCTTATTAGATTTAGAAGATGAGTTATTCACTTCTATATGCATCGTGAGAGCTTTTGGTTCAAGAGTATACAAATTGCCAACCAATGTACCTGAACAGATAATCTATCTATTTCTTTTTATAACAACTCTGTCATTAAAAGAAACAGAATATCCATCCATAAACAATTTAGAAACCGAAATCAAATTCTTTCTAAATGTAGGTACATAAAGACAATTTCTCAAAACCAAAACTTTATTTCTATCAAACGATAAATAAACGTCTCCCACTGTAATAGCCGCTACCTTTGTAGCATTGCCCATGTAGACAGTAATTTCTCCTTCAGCTAGTCGTCGGGTTTCCTAGAACCCTTGCAAAGAATTGCAGACATGATCAGTGGCTCCCGTATCTACACACCAGGTACCGGTAGATAACACCACTAAACATGTTTCAACGACTAAGGCAGAAGATATACCTTTGTTCTTCTTTAGGAAGGGGAAGTCATTCTTCTCATGTCCAGTCTGTCTACAAGTGAAGCACTTGCCTTTCGGCTTCTTCACTCCCTGAGATCCTCCCACCACCTTTGCTCTACCTTGTTTCTTCTTCTTCTTGCCTTTCGGCTTAGAAGTAGAAACCTTCTGAGCAACCATGGCTTTCTGCCTAGCAACTCGATTCTGGTATCCGAAAAGTTCCTTTTCCCCAGAATCATCCGCAGGCCTAGGAGGACACTCATCGACAGATAAGACACTATCCAAATTTCTTTTCCAATCAATATTATTTGGGTACAGTAAGTCTATTTCTTTTAATATTACAAAGAAGTGGGTTGAAAGCCATTTGAAAATCCTAAAAATCACAATGATCAAAATATTAGATTTCAAAAATTATTGATTCCTCAAAACAATAAAATCCCGAAATCAACCAACACCTCAAATCACCGAGAATGTCGCATGCCACTCTGTGTGGACGTATACGAATTCTACATTTGTAAGAGGAGGTTTTACCCATTAATTTTATTATCTTGTCAACCTTACTTTTTGACAAATAAAATTAATAGTTGGTTCCTCTTTGGCCCTACAAATAAAAGCAGTGACTCCTATGGGGAGGATACTTTTATTTGTATCTAAGTGTGCACCATTACACGATACTAAGGGAATTATTTTGGATTATGTGCCTTACCTCTGTGGAAGTACACATGCTCCTAGATAATTTCCTATAACCATTATTTGACCTAGTGATCTGCAAACAAACCCGTCCTCAGGGAGGAAGGCACTCAGAGCCGACACACAAGTTTGTTGCATCACACGTCAAATTGTAATGGAGGCCGCGGGAATTAATTAAAATGTCCCTCTCCCACTTAGTAAATTGCAAATGAGGCATTTTAAATCATACACAACATGCATATAAAACAAATAAGAAATAAATATGAAAAAAACAGAATTTTTCCAACTATTATGGCATTGTCCTCCAATATGCATTCCGTCGTGTCGCCACCTCGTCCGCTCCATCTTTTCCCGTGCGCAAGTCACCAAAGAGTTCCGAGCCGAGATAAATCATTTTATTTACATCCATCGATCCTATACTCCACGAAGGAGTGTACAAATAATCTAGATCGAAAGTAAACTAAAATGATCGGCTAAACAATGCCGTATTTAATTACAAAAATTAAATACTAATCTAGCCTCGTCAACCCCGAGGATTCAAATAATAAATTTTTACACACATCCATTCACATACACACACATGGCCATAATAGTCGGATCTTATGCCTGCAACCAAAGAGTTAAACTACGCATATCCTACTATTATCCGGCATATATAATATATGAAAAAGTGCATAAAAAATTAACCGAATCCAAAACAAACAAAATCGGAAACCGTGGCTCTGATACCACTTGTAGGTGGATGCTTCGGAGGCTCATTGGCTCCCATGTCCCCGGATTAAAATTTTCATTAATGAAAGAATCAATCCAGATGGGATGAGCTTCCTTAGCACAACCTATTCATCGTCGTGCTAACAACTTGAGTGGTCGCTTGAACAAACTAGTTATTCAAGCAACACAACTCTTCTAGTTGGTTAGCCGCGGAAGAGATGACGGACGGATCGCCGATTTTTGTGTTTGTCTTCGGGGTCCATGTTTATACAATATATATTCATACACACACATGCATAATCAAAACATAAAAGAACATGCTCAGATCTGTAAATAAAGTTAAAATAACTTTATACCGTATGTCCTATCCTTCTCGTGGACGACGTGTGGACGAAGATCCTCCACGAGTAGAAGCCTTATAGATTGCTTTCTTCTCTACCTTGTCCGCTGCGAACAAAGAGAAGAACCAACAAATACCTTTCCTATCTAGAACCGGCCACCAAATTAGGGAATTTGGTGCAACCGCCGGCCAAGGAGCAATTGGATGAATCGCTGGCCAACTTGAAGATGAGTTGCCGCCGGCCACCAAGGAGAAGGGGAGGAGGAAGAGCACCGGCCACCAATGGAAGGAGAACCGCCGGCCAAGGAAGAAGGGAGAGTCCTCTAGGATGGGCGCCGGCCAAGTCTTGATGGAGGAGGATGGGCGCCGGCAACAATCTAGAAGGAAGAAAAGTTGCCGCCCACTTCTTTGCTCCAAAACCCTAGCCGCCCAATGAACCCTAGTCGCCCACTTGTGGATGAGCCAAACCCTAACTCCAATTTGAAATCAATACTTGCTGCCCAACCCTAAGCTTTCCTTTTATAGAGTTAGGCTTAGGACTCCTTTAATCTCCACCGTCGGATCTAGGGATTTAACCTCCACCGTCGGATCTAGGGTTTTATCCCAACCGTCGGATCTAGGGTTTCATCTCAACCGTCGAATCTAGGATTTCATCCTAACTGTCGGATCTAGGATTTCATCCCAACCGTCGGATCTAGGGTTTTATCCCAACCGTCGGATCTAGGGATTTAATCTCAACCGTCGATTCTAGGGTTTCATCCTAACCATCGGATCTTAGGGATTTAATCCCAACCGTTGGTTCTAGGGTTTCATCCTAACCATCGGCTCTTAGGGATTTAATCCCAACCATTGGTTCTAGGTTTTGTTTTACATTCTTGGATCTAGACTTCGCAAGGATTATATTTGGCTACGATAGGGACCATAAGGAGGAGTTGTGTCTTGGCCACCCGATGGATCGGAACCACACAAACTTGATCCATCAATGATGTTCCATTCCACTAGAGGATCATCATTGAACTACCTCACCAACCCCCATAACTTAATATGGGCTCCATATATTATTCATACATTAATCTCCCCGTGTTTAAGATATCGAATGTCCGTCAATTAATTGATTTACTGACCATCAATTAATTAACATCTAATTCCTCGAGTAGTACCACTCAACCTTATCATCATGTTGACTAAGTCAACCAAATTGGTTTACATGATGAACCTTATGAGCTCCTCAAGGGGACATCATCAACCTAATATATAGGACACGGTTTCCTCCTATAATCAACGGCACACCATGTAAATAATATTATTTCCCAACTTACCGGGCATATTGATTTAATCCATCTAAATCTCACCCACTGGTAAATCAAAGAAATAAATACTAAGTACATGTGCCCGTTATTATATCAGGATTAAGAGCATGTACAACATAATATCCGAGGTCCGATTCAATTATGTAGTCAGTACTAAATTGAATCACCTCTATGTCGGTCCTGCTCAATACACCTAAGTGTACTAGTGTAACTCTATGTTCAAGACAAAACAATACCAAGCTACACTACAACCATGCCAATGGTTTGTCCAAAACCATCTTGGTTGTGAGCCTTTACTTATATTTTACAAGGGACTGATAACATGATCTTCTGTGCCACACCAAGCACCATGTTATCTACAATGTAAAATATTAAACAATATGCACACATATAAATATATAAAGTGCAAACAATGCTCATGTGATTCTTATTTCAAAATAAAATGTTCATACAAAAAGAGTTAGGCTTTCAGTATACATTCCAACAGGGTCGTGGTAGCTTTAGGGTGAGCCGGCATGACCATGCATGCTGCATTGATGTGACTTATGACATTTTTGCATATTGCCATATATATTGATATATTCATGTGTGTATATATATATATATATATATATGGATGATTGTGATTAGTATATATATATATATGCAGTCTATATATATATGCTTGTTGTGATGTTGCATTTGACTGTACATCATCTTTATACATGGTACTCGCATTTGTTATATGGTTGTGTCAGATACCTGTATACTTGTTGGTCGGACCATTAGATACCTTTGACCAGTATTTATGATGTTGTATGTTTAAGACCATATTTCATGTGATATATACATATATTGTGGATATGTGCCCAGGTTGGATAGGTGTAGCATAGCAGACTTTCAGGTATGTTTGCATTTTACGTTATTCATTTGGTTAGAAGGTATATGCATATATATATTTATCATGCTGGTGTTTACCTAAAGTAGCTTAAGATTTTTCTATTGAATTACATGTGATATTGGATATATACATGTTTTTTCTATTACCTACTGAGTTTTACTCACCACCATGGACCCTGGGTTTTTCTGTCGCCCAAGTAACAGGTAGAAGTCTTCACGACGGCTTGGAGCACCACTGGCTAGCATCGTCTCATCTCAACTCCGAGAGTCTGGGTTTTTGGGTTATCGTTGGTATTCCGATATGGATTTGGTTTATGTGATGTTTAGTAGTGATTGGACGCTGCTAATGTTGTACCTTTCTTTTTTCTGGTTTTTTTATGGTGTTTCTGTATTTGGTGTTAGTCATAACGGTATGCACTGTGTGTGGTTTGTGATGTTGTTGTATTATGTTTTCACTGTGTTTTGTGTATTTGTTGTATTTACATTTATATGTTATGTTTATTGTGGGCCCAAGGGCCTTGTATTAACAGGATATGTTGCCACGTACAGGGGAGATGTCATCCCTTTGATTTTCGGCTCGACGTACTCTCGGGGCGTGATAACTTTACCTTTAAAACATTTTCAAAAACTCTATCTTTTATTGAGGGGGAGAAAAATTTTGAAAAAATTTTAGTTTTTTTTAAGGGGGAGTTCAAACTTTGAAACCTTTGAAATTTTGAAAATCTGGTTTAATAAAAACTCACTTTTAAAAACTTAAGGATTTTTGAATTATTCATTTAAGTATTTTAAGTTTCAATCTTTGAAAATCTTTTGAAGGGCATACATATTTTTAAAACACTTTTGAAATTTGAAAAACTTCAAGTACTTTAAAATGAATATTTATATTGCAAAGCTTAGGTATTTTTGAAATACTTATGGTTTGTGTCAAGCTAGTATTTTTTATCAGAAGTTAATTCATAAGTCTAGTTCTTGTGATGAAAATCTAAATACTTTGAACTAGTCTTTGAATTTTGGTATTTGGTGAATAATGGTATTTTTGATGTATGCCAAAGGGGGAGAGAGAGAAGGTTTAAAGTTAGAGAAGTTTAAAGTAAGGAAGCATTTCATGCATATGAGCATTTCATATAAATGTTATATATTAAGCTTGATATATGAATGAATACATTTTTAGCTTTATGCATTGCTAATATTTGATTGTACTTAAATATTGCAAATCGATTCACCTAACTTTAACTGATGTGTTGGCATACATCAAAAAGGGGTAGATTATTGGTGCAGATAGAACCACTCCTTAGTTTTCATGTATGAACCATAGTTAAAGATAGGAATTACTTGTGGTTTGATATATGTGCTACTATGTGCGTAGGCTAATAGGAATGTCCTAGTAGGTCGTGTTGACTTGATACTTGGCAGAAGCCTTAACAAATCAGGAGGACCAGACACTAGGCATGAAGTCTAGATGGGTCGAGTGGATCGGACATCTGGCATGAAGACCGATTGGGTCAAGAGACCAGACAATCAACATGAAGATCAGCTAGGTTAGGGAGATCGAATAGCTGGTAGAACTTTTGGTCGGTCAGATCAGATGTCAAGAATGGTAAGTCTGATAGGGTAGCCGTCAGGTAAGCCTCGAGTGAAGAGGTGAGGTTGAGTCCTCAGGTGGGGGCAAACCTAGGCATCCATCCAACGGATAGTCCAGGTGGGACTAAAAAGTCGAGATTGGGCAGTATTACTACTGCCATTACATTTCATACTATATGATTTTCTAATCTTGTTTTGTAAGGGACCAATCGACTAAAAGGTTTCCAGTCGACTGAGTACGGTCCAGTCATCTGGGTACCTAGTTGATAAGATAAGCTAGTGATTGATCGAATTTCTGGCGAATAAGATGGCAAGATATCCAGTCGACTGGGGAGGTCCAATCGACTAGAAAGGCAAATTTTCCATTGCGGAGCCAGATGATTTGGAGTCGACTCGACCAGGTCCAATCGACTAGAAAGGTCAATGTACCAAATTGCTGGGCTGATTTGGAGTCGACTGGAAAAGGCCTATAAAATAAATGGACGACCAGCTTTGAAAAAGATAACTCTACCACGTCCAAGTGTTGTCGCAAGTGTTCTTCATCCGTAAAATCATCACCACATTGCAACACTACAACTCCGACACTCCGAACTCCATTTCAATAGCTACAAGTGTTAGTATATTTAATATTTGGTTGTACTTTCACTTTGTGTACTTTAATTCAAGAAAAGGTAGCTTGTAACATTTCTCTTTATCTCTTGTAAAAAGAGAACCCCTCCGAAGTCGAGAGGTCTCAAGTTGGAGGGTCATTTAGTGGATTGCCCATCGAGGTAGCTCTCGGAGAGCTAAAGGCCTTGGAGTAGCAACCCGACTAGGGTTGTGAACCAAGTAAAAATAATTTTTTCTTTATTTTTTATTTTTATTTAATTCCACTACATACTCTTGAAAAGGAAAGTTTTAAAATCTAAAAGAAAATTTTAATATTTCGAGATTCACCCCCCTCTCTTGGAACTCTTTGATCCTAGATATACATGGAAAAAGAAAATTCTAAGGGTGTAGTCTTAGTCATGTAAGTCCAATTGTGTTGTCTTAGTGGCAAAAGTCCAAATATAGATATTTGGCAATGGAAAAGTCCAAGGGTGTAGTCTTGGCAACGTAAGTCCAAGTGTGTAGTCTTCGTGGTGAAAGGCAAATATTGAGGCTTGACAATAGAGAAGTTCCGGAGGTGCAACCTCTTGGAAAAGGTAGACTCGATGGCATTGATGTAATTGAGAAGTGTCCTAAGGCAATCACTTTAGAAGTTATTAATAAAATTCCCTATTTGAGTATATGTTATCTATGTATTTGATTGGATCTTAAACTCATATACTAAAGTCCACAATACGATGCATAGCATGAGAGAAATTGTGATTGGATCACAATTAGTGGGTATCTCATTATGTGTAAATATGATAGTATTGAAACTATCCCTAGTCGATGAATTGATGAGATTATACATCATCAATTCTGTGAGACTAGCACATGTTGTTGGGATGTATACTGAAAAGTCTATTTTTTGTATGAACATCTATATTTTTGAAATATGAATCACATGATCATTGTTTCCATATTTATGGTTATGCATATTGTCTAATACATTACATTGTAGATAATATGGTGTGTGGTGTCACACGGGAGATCATGTTATCAGTTCCTTGTAAAGTATAAGTAAAGGCTCACAACCGAGATGGTTATGGACAAAGCATTAGAATGGTTGTAGTGTGATTTGGTATTGGTTTGTCTTGATGAACGAATTATACTAGTACACTTTGTGTGTATTGAGCAGGACCGACATAGAGGTGATTCGATTTATTGTTGACTACATAATCGAATCGGACCTCAGATATTATCTTGTACATGCTCTTAATCTCGAAATAATAACGGGCACATATACTTAGTATTCATTTATTTGATTTACCAATGGGCGAGATTTATAGAGTAAATCGATAGGCTCAGTAAGTTGGGAAATGGTATTATTTATATGGTGTGTTGTTGATTATAGGAGGAATCCGTGTCCTATATATTAGGATGATGATGTCCCCTTGAGGAGATCATAAGGTTCATCATGTAAACCCTACAGGTTGACTTGGTCCGACATGATGATAAAGTTGAGTGGTACTACTCATGGAGTTAGATGTCAATTAATTAATTGTCAGTAAATAAATTAATCGACAGACATTCGAGATCTTAAACACGAGGAGAAAAATGTACAAATAATATATGGAGCTCATATTAATTTATGGGGGTTGGTGAGGTAGATCAATGATATTCCTCTAGTGGAATGGATAATCATTAATGGATCGGACTTTATGTGGGCTTGATCCATTGGGTGGCCAAGATCCAACTCCTCTTCATGGTCTCTATTGTAGCATATTAAACCCTCATTGAGCCTAGATCCAATGATGGAAAACAAAATTCTAGATCCAACGGTATAGATTTAATCTCTAGATCCGACGGTTGATATTAAATCTCTAGATCCGACGTTTGAGATTAAATCCCTAGAACTGACAGTGGAGATTAAAACAAGACTTAAGCCTAACTCTATAAATAAGGGTTTAAGGTGGGCAAGAAAAGAATAAGAGAGATTAGGGTTTTTGCTTCTTTGGCTTGGGCGGCAAGGTAGAAGTGGGCGGACACAATTTTGGAAACATTTTCCTTCTTATTCCTTAGGTGGCCGGTGCCCATCCTCTCCTCTCCACTGCTTGGTCAGCATCCAAAGCCCTTCCTTCTCTTCTCCTTGGTCGGTGGAAACAAGGGTTAGGGTGATTCCTTGGAGCTCTTGGTTGGAGCCCACCTTTCCCTCTCTTTAGGCAGGCGACAAGCTTCAAGTTGGGAGCTTGTTGGTTGTTCCTAGATAGAGGTGAGTTTTGTTTCTTATTCTTCCTTTTGTTTGGTGAGAGAAAAAAAAGGAAGATTGGTGATATAAGAGGCTTCAACTTTTGGAAGACCGTCGCCCACACGACGTCCAAAAGGAGGAAGGACATACAATAGAAGATCGAGAGGTATAACGCTTAACAATTTTCGTTTGTAACATGTCTATAATTATTTTCCAATCATATACATGTTGTGTATTCTATTTTGTTGTTAAATTAACTTTGACCCAGAATATAAATACAAAAGCCGGTGATCCGTACATCATCTATTCCGCGGCTATTAGTAGAATAGAGGTTGGTGGCTTGAACAACAAGTTTGTTCAAGTGACCACTCTAATCGAATAGCACGACGATGAAATGGTAGCTTGGGTGATCCCTCCTTGTCAAGGATAAATTTTTTTATCTGGGGACGTAGAAGGGATCGCCATGAACAAGTGACCGAGTTGAAATGGGAAGCGAAGTTTCCCCTACCTTCAAGTGGTATCAGAGCCACGGTTTTCGGTTTTGTGTGTTTAGGATTTAGTTACTTTTATGCCCTTTTCATATATTATATCTGTCGGATAATAGTAGGATGTGCATAGGTTAACTTTTTGGTTGCAGGCATAGGATCCAACTATTATAGCCATATGTGTGCAATTGTATATTTTGTTGAATCCTCGGGGTTGACGAGGTTAGTATTTAATTTTTATAATTAGATACGACATTGTTTAGCCACTCTTTTTATTTTAGTTTACTTTCGATCTGGATTTCATGTACACTCCCTCGTGGAGTATAGGATCGATGGATGTAAATTAAAATAGTTTTTTTTCTCGGCTCAGATCTTCGGATTGCTTGTACGTGGCAAATGAAGGAGCGGACGAGACGGCGATACGACGAGAGGCATATTGGAGACAAAAGCCATAATAGTTGCAAAATATTTCTTTTTCATATTTATTGCTTATTGTTTGATATGCATGTCATAGGCTAGAAAATTCCTCAATTTTAAATTACTAAGTGGGAGAGGGATATTTATTATAAATTCCCACAGCCTCCATTACGATTTGACATGTGATGCCAACAAACTTGTGCATCGGCTCTAAGTGCCTTCCTCCCCATCGAATGAGTTTGTTTGCGGATCACAGGGTCGAATATGGTAATAGGAAATTATTAAGAAGCATGTGTACTTCCCCATTGTAAGGCACATAACCCGAGATAATTCCATTGGTATTGAGTAATGGTGAACACTTAGATACAAATATAAGTATCCTCCCCATCGGAGTCACTGCATTTATTTGTAGGGTTGAAGTGGCACCAACTACTAATTTTATTTGTCAAAAAGTTAGGTTGACAAGATAATAAAATTAATGGGTAAAACCTCCTCCTACAAATGTAGAATTCGTATACGTCCACACTATCGTGGCATATGATATTCTCGGTGTTGGTTAAATTTAAAACTTTATTGTTTGAGGAATCAATAATTTTTTGAAATCTAAAGTTTTGATCTATGTGATTCTTAGGTTTTTCAAAAATCACTTTTCACCCACTTTTTGTGATACTAAAGGAAAATAAATTTATTGTACCCAATTATGTTGATTGGAAAAGGAATCTATATATTGTCTTAACTGCTGAGGAGTACAAGTATGTACTCTTCGAAGAGTATCCTCCTAAGCCGACAAATGAGCTGAAAGTCCTTGAAGCTGAGATCGATGGGGAAACCCAGGTCGATATCATTCTCCAGTCTCTGCCTAGGAGTTTTGAGCAGTTTCGCCTGAATTACAACATAAATAAGAGGTTGTATTCGTTGGCGGAGCTTATGACAGAACTCCAGGCGACAGAAGGGCTTGCTCAGGCTCAGGCCATGGTTGCTCAAAAGGTTTCTACTTCAAAGCTGAAAGGCAAGAAGAAGAAGAAACAAGCTGCGGCAAAGGCGGTGGGAGGAACTCAGGGAGGAGTGAAGAAGCCGAAAGGCAAGTGCTTCACTTGTAAGCAGACTGGACACTGGAAGGACTGCCCCAACCACAAGCAGAACAAAGGGATTCTAGGAAACCAGATGACTAGCTGAGGGAGAGATCATCGTATACTTGGGCGATGCCACAAAAGTGGCGGATGTTGTAGTGGGAGATGTTTATTTGTCTTTTGAGAAAAATAAAGTTTTGGTTCTTAAGAATTGCCTTTATGTACCTCTATTTAGAAAGAATTTGATTTCGGTTTCTAAATTGTTTATGGATGGATATTCTATTTCTTTTAATGACAGAGTTGTTATAAAAAGGAATAGGGAGATTATCTATTCTTGTGCATTGATAGGAAATTTGTATACACTCGAACCAAAAGCTCCCACGATGCAAATAAAAGTTAATAACTCATCTTCTAATTCCAATAAGAGAAAAGAACCTTCGAAGATGAACCAAACATATCTTTGGCATCTTAGGCTTGATCATATTAACCTAAACAGAATTCAAAGGTTGATAGCTGATGGACCTTTGGGTTCATTAGTGGTGGAAGATTTCCCAACCTGCGAATCTTGCTTAGAGAGTAAAATGACCAAGAGGCCTTTTAAGGACAAGGGGTATAGAGCCAAAGATGTGTTGGAATTGGTTCATTCTGATTTTTGTGGTCCTATGTCTATCCAGGCTAGAGATGGTTTTGAGTATTTTGTCTCCTTTATAGATGATTATTCGAGATATGGATACATTTACTTGATGCGCCGCAAGTCTGAATGCTTTGACAAGTTCAAAGAATTCAAGGCTGATGCGAAGAAACATCAAGGTAAAAGTATCAAGACACTACGATCAGATCGTAGTGGTGAGTACCTCTTGGGAGAGTTTAGGAATTACTTATCAGAGGCTGGGATTAAATCCCAATTGTCTGCACCTAGCACACCCCAGCAGAATGGTGTAGCAGAGCGAAGGAATAGGACTCGTATGGATATGGTTAGATCAATGATGAGTTATTCTAAGTTGCCAGATTTGTTCTGGGGATATGTTCTAGATACGAAAGTGTATATTCTGAACTTGGTACCATCTAAATCAGTGCCTTCTACTCCCACAGAATTGAGGACTGGGCGAAAGCCTAGTCTAAGACATATTCGGATATGGGGGAGTCCAACACATGTGCTGAACGTAGATAATGGTAAGTTGGAACCTCATACAGAAGTGTGCATGTTCGTTGGCTATCCTAGAGGAACGAAAGGAGGTTTGTTTTATAGTCCTAGAGATCAGAGGGTGATCGTTAGTACGAACGCCAGATTTCTAGAGGAAGACTATGTG
The DNA here is from genome assembly GCA_025175895.1 of Wurfbainia villosa. Classification (NCBI taxonomy): domain Eukaryota; kingdom Viridiplantae; phylum Streptophyta; class Magnoliopsida; order Zingiberales; family Zingiberaceae; genus Wurfbainia; species Wurfbainia villosa. Next base: position 103,700,129 of record CM045996.1, read on the forward strand.
ATGAACCACAAGCCCATGAGTAAGATTGTTCTGGAGGAATTGAAAGGGGAAGTCACTTCTTCAGTACCACCGGTACAAGAGGATATACCATAAGTCACTGCACCACGTGTCACAGAGGATACACAAGTGATACCTCGTCGTAGTGTGAGGGTTGTGAGACAACCTGATAGATTCATGTTCTTGAGAGAATCTTCTGATTTTGTCCCTAGTGAACATGAACCAGATCCCTGGACATATGATGAGACAATCCAATATAAAGATGCAGTATCTTGGCATAGTGCATTGAATACTGAGATTGAATCTATGGATTTAAATCAGGTCTGGGAGCTAGTTGAAACACCCAATGGTGTAAAAGCCATTGGATACAAGTGGATCTACAAATGAAAGAGAGGAATAGACGGGAAGGTTGAGACCTTCAAAGTGAGGCTTGTTGTGAAGTGGTATACTCAGAAAGAGAGTATCGATTATGAGGAGACTTTTTCGCCGGTAGCCATACTTAAGTCTATCCGGATTCTCTTATGTTTTGCTACTCATATGGATTATCAGGTATGGCAGATGGATGTCAGGACAACTTTCCTTAATGGAAGTCTTGAGGAAAACATCTATATGAAGCAACTAGAGGGATTCATTACAAAGGGAAAAGAGCATCTTGTGTGTAAGCTTAATCGGTCCATTTATGGATTGAAGCAAGCTTCGAGATCTTGGAACATCTACTTTCATGAGGTAATCCAGTCTTATGGATCTATTCAAAGTCCGGATGAGTCTTGTGTATACAAGAGATGTGACAGAAACGTAGTGGTATTTCTTGTACTATACGTAGATGACATTTTGTTAATTAGCAACAATGTCAAGGTGTCATCGGACGTATGGGTATGGATGTCCAAACAGTTTGATATATAGGACTTGGGAGAAGTGGGACACAACATTGGGATCAAGGTTATAAGGGAACGCAGGAAAAGGATGTCGTGTTTATCTCAAGCTTCATACATAGACACAATTATGGATCATTTTAGCATGCAAAACTCCAAGAAAGGTTTTCTACATTTCAGGCATGGAGTTCCTTTATCTAAGGAGATGTGTCCTAGAACATATGAGGAGATAAAGGAGATGAAGGCGGTTCCTTATGCTTCGGCAGTAGGAAGCCTCATGTATGCGATGCTATGTACGAGACCAGATATCTGCTTTACCATGGGCATGGTCAGCAGATATCAGAGTAATCCAGGACAAAGATATTGGACTGCAGTAAAGCATATATTGAAGTACCTGAGAAGGACTAGGGATTACATGATAGTTTACCAGGAATACCAATTACTCCCCGTGGGTTACACAGATTCCGACTTCCAATCAAACAGGGATAACAGTAAGTCTAGCTTAGGTTTTGCGTTTACTTTGGGAGGTGGAGCCATTGTATGGAGGAGTTTCAAGCATAAATGTGTTGCAGACTCTACCATGGAAGCTGAGTATGTGGCGGCCTCTGAGGCGGCCAAAGAAGCTGTGTGGCTCAGGAACTTCTTGATGGACTTGGATGTGATTCCTAGTTTGCCCAGATCTATCACAATTTATTGTGATAATAGTGGTGTTGTTGCAAACTCGAAGGAACCACGAGCCCATAAGGCAAGTAAACACATAGAGCGCAAGTACCACCTGATACGAGAAATCGTAAAGAGAGGAGAAGTTGTTGTGGCCAAGATTGCATCAGAGGATAACCTGACAGATCCCTTCACTAAGGCCCTTCCGGTGAGAGCTTTTGATAGGCATGTGGAGGGAATGTGAATCAAATGTATGACAGTTTTAGGATAGTGTAGTCTTTTAGTATAAGTGGGAGATTGTTGGGATGTATACTGAAAAGTCTATCTTTTGTATGAACATCTTTATTTTTGAAATAAGAATCACATGATCATTTTTTGCATATTTATGGTTAAGCATATTGTCTAATACATTACATTGTAGATAACATGGTGTGTGGTGTCACACGGGAGATCATGTTATCAGTTCCTTGTAAAGTATAAGTAAAGGCTCACAACCGAGATGGTTATGCACAAACCATTGGAATGGTTGTAGTGTGATTTGGTATTAGTTTATCTTGACCATAGAATTACACTAGTACACTTTATGTGTATTGAGCAGGACCGACATAGAGGTGATTCGATTTATTACTGACTACATAATCGAATCGGACCTCATATATTATCTTGTACATGCTCTTAATCCTGATATAATAATGGGCACATATACTTAGTATTCATTTCTTTGATTTACCAATGGCCGAGATTTATAGAGTAAATCGATAGGCTCGGTAAGTTGGGAAATGGTATTATTTATATAGTGTGCCATTGATTATAGGAGGAAATCATGTCCTATATATTAGGATGATGATGTCCCCTTGAGGAGCTTATAAGGTTCATCATGTAAACCCTGCAGGTGGACTTAGTCCGGCATGATTATAAGGTTGAGTGGTACTACTCATGGAGTTAGATTTTGATTAATTAATTGTCAGTAAATTAATTAATCGACGGACATTCGAGATCTTAAACATGGGAAGAAAAATGTAAAAATAATATATGGAGCCCATATTAATTGATGGGGGTTGGTGATGTAGATTAATGATAATCCTCTAGTGGAATGGATAATCATTAATGGATCGGACTTTATGTGGCTTGATCCATTGGGTGGCCAAGATCCAACTCCTCCTCATGGTTCCTATTGTAGCCTATTAAAACCTCATGGAGCCTAGATCCAATGATGGAAAACAAAACTCTAGATCCAACGGTATAGATTTAATCTCTAGATCCGACGGTTGAGATTAAATCACTAGATACGACGATTGAGATTAAATCCCTAGAACCAACAATGGAGATTAAAACAAGGCTTAAGCCTAACTCTATAAATAAGGGTTTAAGGTGGGCGGCAAGAGAAGAATAAGAGAGATTAGGGTTTTTGCTTCTTTGGCTTGGCCGGCAAGGTAGAAGTGGGCGGCCACAATTTAGGAAAAATTTTCCTTCTTCTTCCTTTGGTGGCCGGCGCCCATCCTCTCCTCTCCACTCCTTGGCCAGCGTCCAAAGCCCTTCGTTCTCTTCTCTTTGGTCGGTGGAAACAAGGGTTAGGGTGATTCCTTGGAGCTCTTGGCCGGCGCCCACCTTTCCCTCTCTTTAGGCCGGCGGCATGCTTCAAGTTGGGAGCTTGTTGGTTGGTCCCAGATAGAGGTGAGTTTTGTTTCTTATTCTTCCTTTTGTTCGGTGAGAGCAAAGAAAGGTAGATTGGTCAAATAGGAGGCTTCGACTTTTGGAAGACCGTCGGCCACACGACGTCCAAAAAGATGAAGGATATACAATAGAAGATTGAGAGGTATAACGCTTGTCTATTTTCTTTTGTAACATGTCTATAATTGTTTTTCAATCATATACATGTTGTGTATTTTGTTTTGTGGTTAAATTAACTTGGACCCCGAATATAAACACAAAATTCGATGATCCGTACATCATCTAATCCACGGCTATTCGTAGAATAGAGTTTGGTGGCTTGAACAACAAGTTTGTTCAAGTGACCACTCTAATCGAATAGCACGACGATGAAACGATAGCTTGGGTGATCCCTCCTTGTCATAGATAAATTTTTTTATCCAGGGACATAGAAGGGATCACCATGAACAAGTGACCGAGTTGAAGTGGGAAGCGAAGTTTCCCCTACCTTCATATGTTATGATCCTTGGTTTATCCAAGCATTCGGTACTCACTGAATGGAAGCAGAGGGATGCTAAGAGTGAACATGTGGATGATAGTTATGGTAACTAGTTCATTGGAGTGTCATGCTATGAGACTTCATATGGTTCTATATGTCGTTGAAGATCTCATTGCAGCTTGAGTGCAAGATTCCGTTGACTTGAGGTATTCAAGTCACCTTGATCATGGCGACTTGTACTTTGACTTTTTTGCAGCCATCTATATAGTAGGTGTAACTCCAGGATGATTGGGTATAAGTCAAAGTGATCGAAGGTGTTTGAATAGCCTACAGAGGATTCACCACTCCTGATAAAGGAGATGTATACCCTAGGACTCTTGTTAGGATTGTTACTTAGAAGTCTCTGGACAGAGCAAACATGTTAAGAAGATGGTCTTCTTGGGAACATGTAGGAGTAAGTTGAATCCACAGAACAATAAAATTAACTTGGGATAGGTGTGACATAGTCAGCCTAGTGGGGACGAATACAGAGACCATGTCCTTAACCAAGTGGGTATTAGATGGGTGAAAAGAAAAAGGCACGAACAACTGAAGAAGCTGAAGGGTTTAGAAAATGTTCTGAAGTCGATTTTGACTTTTCGGTAAATTGGGGGTCATGATGTACTGCTAGGTGTCACTCATGATGTATTCATAATTAAGGGAGGGGAGGTGTTAATTATTAATGGCCAACATAACCGGGAACCTATTGGCACACACGCACTATGGGTGATATCGAAATCTAAAACAAATATGAGAATGAGATTCTCATTGAGAAAGGATATGTCTGGTTTGACCAGACCAAGGGAGTACGAAACGGAGGCTATGGAACCTCCTATGGCTTTGTCGGACTTTTCACGGCTATATTGCACTTAAACGAAGTCAAACGAACCATACAAAGCCTCACACGGCCGTGCCTAACCAGGCACGGGTAGTGCTTAGCTCTGGCCCAAAACGACCAAAGTCTGGGCTGCACCCAGAATGACACATGGCTAGGTCGTGTGAAAACACACAACCATGTGAATCCACACGGCTAGGCTGTGGGAATCCACATGGTCGTGTCGCGTCTCCGCCGATTTTAGAGATTTCACTTATGGAAGTATTTTGGGTTGTTCTTACCTTAATTATGGGATAATTATTGTAAGATATGTTCCGTTTAAACCTCCTAAGATGACCTAATCAATATATATATAAATATATCCCTTGATAATCTTTGGCTAAGGTTTTGTTCTAGGTTCTCTCCCTCGATAGCCGTCATTGTTCTCTCCTCTCTCCTCTTCCCTTGTCTCCGTCAGTTGGCTAGCACTAATCAGAGACAAAGACTTACTACTCTAGGAGTTTTCTCAAGTGATGTCGGCGTCGATACTGATAGAGGCAAGGCTCGTTTGTCATGCTTGTGGTTTCAACAGATTCAAAAGAATCCCGAAGGTATAACTTCTCCTTCTCCTTGTGTGTTTTTCATGCGATTATGCCAAAACAAGTTTTCCTGGCCCCCAGGGGATGTCTGGGATGTAATAAAAATTATTTTTATTCACTTATTTCAATGTGCATGATCTCGGAATCTCCAACAAGTGGTATCAAAGCCACCTTGTTCGTTTGGCATAGATTGCATGTTGTAGGAGAATATTAAAAGCATGTTTGATGTTTTAATATACCTATGTCATATTTATCTATATGATAGATTAGAGTATGTTTGATTTTACATATAGGATATGTTTACCTAAAAAGAAATACCGAGGATGCGCCTAGAAACACCGAAGGTGTTGGCCGCATTGTTAGAGCCTAAGCATAGACTCACGTTCACATCGATAAATTTATTTCCTAATGTGCCCTTGGTTTTTCCATATTTACGTTTATTTCCTTTTATTGATGAGACCCATAATAACCTGAAATCTCTCGTGCAAATATTCGGGCTAACACCTTCCATTAATATGGTTGAACCAGAGTTCTTATTCGTGTTTGGGTTGTTGGACTCTCTCCATGCCTGCCATGACATCGAGCATGTTTAATTCATACGAGATTCGATGTTTATTTTAAATGGTAAAGACTAGAGGTCAATTTCAAGTTTGGGTTGTTCGACTCTCTCCAAGCCTAGCTTGTAAATTAGATGTGTTCAAATCATTTAAATTCGATCTCATGATTAGTGGGCCAACCCTAACTGAAAGCATTGATTAGTTGGACTCCCTCCAAGGTCAATGTGGACAGAGGTGCAATTAGGCGATATGCATTGGATGTATATATGTTAATGAGTTAACAACCTAATGTATAAGTGAACAATCAATTAGTTGATAGCATAAAGTGATAGTTATATATTTGATATATAATGGGTATTGTTGATACCTAACATTATGACTATGAATGACTTGTTGGACTCTCTCCAAGGTTGTTCTTGGTCATAATAGATATCAACCCACTAGGAGATCACCTACCATCTCTTGAATTTAAAGTGAGAGATAAAATAGTGGGAGTTTCTTGTTAATGTAAATTGTTGACATTACTATTAATTCATCTCTCTTATACATCGCTTTTTACATGTCTAGGAACTAATTAGAACAACATGTCAATCTCCATTAATTTACGTTCGATTTTGGACAAGAACAAAATGACTGGGCCAAACATCTGTGACTGGCTTCGCAACCTTAGAATTGTTCTCAAGGATGAAAAGATAGCTTATGTCCTTGAAGAGGCTCTTCCCCAACCTCCTACAGACAATGCATCTAGTGACCAAAAGTTGGCTTACCAGAAACATGTTGCTGACTTTGAGATGGCGAGTTGCATTATGCTAGCATTGATGTCTCCTGAGTTGCAGAAGCAACATGAGCATATGGATTCTAATACAATTGTCTTTCATCTTCAAGAGTTGTTCGATAAGCAGGCATGATCTGAAAGGTTCGAGGGCACCGAGCTCCTCTTTCACTCGAAGATACAGGAAGGTTCATCTGTAGTACAGTTTGTGCTAAAGATGAATAGCTATATTGAGCGATTGAAATCATTAGGGTCTTTTATGGACCATGAATTAAGTATTAACTTAATTCTTCACAATCTGACTAGTAGCTATTCACAATTTATGATGAACTATCAGATGAATAAGATTAAGTCCATGATTCCTGAATTGATAAATATGGTAAAAATAGTGGAGTCATCTATTGCGAAGGAACAGAAGGCTGTGATGTTGGTTGACTCCTCAAAGAAAGGTTCTAAGAGGAAGTCAAAAACAAAAGCTAAAGGGAAGAAGAAGGCAATGAAGGAAGAAATAACTCCCAAGGGCACCTGCCATCATTATGGCAAGGACGAACATTGGAAGAGAAATTGCAAGCAATATTTGGAGTTACTGAAGCAGAAAAAGGCATCTGATGCCCAATCTACTTCAGGTATATTTTTTATTGAATGTCATACTGTTTCTTTTAGCAATTGGGTATTGGATACCGAGTGTGGCTCACATATATGTAATGACATACAGGAGGTTAGGAACAGAAGAAAATTAGTTAAGGGAGAAGCAGATCTGAGGGTTGGCAATGGAGCAAAAGTTGTTGTAGTAGCCAAGGGTACTTATATGTTGCAACTTCCTACAGGACTAGTCTTAGAGTTGGATGATTGTTTTTATATTCCTGCATTAATAAAGAACATTGTTTCTATTTCATGTTTGAATAAGAAAGGTTATCATTTGACGTTTAGTAATAATTGTTGTTACATTACATTAAATGGTGTTCTTTATGCTACTGGGATATTAAATAATGAAATCTACATGTTAGATACATCCAACGAGATATTCAATATCGAATCAAATAGAAAACACACTAAGTTAGATAATCAATTAACCTCGCAACTATGGCATTATCGTCTTGGCCATATAAGCAATGAACGCATGCCCAAACCGCAGAAGCTTGGCATTTTAGAGTCTTATGAATCAGATTCATTAGACACATGTGTTTCATGCTTAAAAGGAAAGATGACTAAACTATCTTTCAGAGGAAAGGGTGAACGAGCAGTTGTGGTATTAGACCTTATACATATCGATGTATGCGGACCAATGTCAACTCATACCATAGGAGCTTATAGCTACTTCGTTATCTTTATCAATGATTATTCACGATATGGGTATTTGTATCTATTAAGATACAAATCTGAAGTCTTTGAAAGGTTTAAAGATTTTAGAAAGGAAGTAGAGAAACAACTTGGTAAAAGTATTAATGTACTTTAATCGGATCAAGGTGGTGAATACTTAAGCCAAGAGTTTCAAGATTATCTAAGGGACAATGACATCTTGTCCCGAAGGACTCCACCTTATATGCCACAACATAATGGTGTGGCTGAAAGGCGAAACCGAACCTTGTTGGACATTGTTAGGTCAATGATGCAGCATGCAAGTCTTCCAAAATCCTTTTGGAGTTATGCACTCGAGACCACTGTTTACTTGTTAAATAGAGTCCCGACTAAGACAATCTCTACTACTCCATATGAGATGTGGAAAAGTAGAACACCTCATTTATCTTATTTGAAGATATGGGATTGTCCTGCTTATGTGAAGAGGACAGTATCAGACAAGCTGGAGGCTAAGTTTGATAAGTGTCTATTTATTAGTTACCCTAAGGAAACGAGGGGTTACCAATTCTATCATCCATTGGAACAAAAGGTGTTTGTTTCAAGGCATTATGTATTCCTAGAGGAGTTTCTCTTATAGGGAAATAGTGGGAGTGAGGTTGAATTAAGTGTAGTTCAAGAGGCTCCAGTAGACACAAAAGGGATGCCCAGTCAAGAACCACAATTGATTACTCATTCGGTTGAGGTAATAGCTGAACCTAATAATACACCACCTCCTCATAGATCTAGTAGAACACGTATGATTCCTAAGATATATGGATTTCTCATAAGTGAATCTAATGATGTGTTGCTCATAGATAATGAGGAACCTACTAATTACGAAGAGGCACTGAATAGTTCATACAGGGATAGATGGCTAATAGCCATGAAATCATAAATGGATTCCATGTATGAAAACCAGGTTTGGAACTTGTTAGACCCACCCAAAGGCATAACACCTATAGGGTGCAAGTGGGTTTTCAAGAAGAAAACTGACATGAATGGTAATATTATTACCTATAAAACTAGATTAGTGGAAAAAGTCTATCATCAAAAGCAAGGTTTTGACTATGACGAAACCTTTTCACCAGTAGCTATGCTTAAATCCATTCGGATACTCCTAGCCATGGTAGCCCATTTTGATTAAGAGATATGGTAGATGGATGTGAAAACATCTTTCCTTAATGGAAACATGTCTGAGGATTTATATATGATACAACCTGAGGGTTTCAGATCCATTGACAAAACAATGTATGCAAGCTTCAATGTTCTATTTATGGATTGAAGCAAGCATCCAGGAGTTAAAATATCCGTTTTGATGAGGCAATCAAACAGTTTGATTTCTCACAAAATCTTGAGGAGCCCTATGTGTATAAGAAGGTTAGTGGGAATACAGTCGTGTTCCTAGTATTGTATGTCGATGACATATTAATTATAGGAAACAATATTCCTATTTAACAAATAGTCAAGGTCTAGTTGTCCAAATGTTCTCCATGAAAAACATGATAGAGGCAATCTATATTTTGGGGATTAAGATCTATAGAGATAGACCGAATCGGTTACTTGATCTTTCGCAGTCTACATACATAGATAAAGTGGTAAAATGGTTTAGCATTGAAGAATCCAAGAATGGTTTTATTCCCATGAGGCATGGGATTCACCTTTCGAAGTCTATGTTCCTGCGCACTGAAGACGAGAGGATTCGCATATGTCAAATCCCATATGCATCAGCTATAGAATCGATCATGTATGCTTTGCTATGTATGAGGCCCGATGTATCGTACGCTTTGAGTGTTACGAGTAGATACCAGTCGGATCCTGGTATGGACCATTGGGTGGATGTTAAGGTAATCCTTAAATACTTGAGAAGGACTAAGGATTTGCTCTTGGTATACGGAGGAGATGATATGGTATTAAGTGGGTATACTAATGCCAGCTTCCAGACAGATAAGGATGATTCCATATCTTAGTCTGGATACATATTCATCTTGAATGAAGGTGCGGTGAGTTGGAAGAGTTCAAAACAAGATACCGTTGCTGATTCTACTACGGAGGCAGAGTACATTGCATCTTCTGAAGTAGCAAAGGAGGCGGTCTGGATCATGAAGTTCATTACAGAACTTGGAGTAGTTCCGAGCATTATTGAAGCATTACCAATTGACTACAACAACAATGGCGCCATTGCACAAGCGAAGGAACCATGGTCTCATCAATGATCTAAATACGTACTACGTCCTTACCATCTGATTAGAGAGATTATTGGTAGAAGAGATGTACAAATAGAGAAAGTTCCCACTGATAGGAATCTAGCAGATCCCTTGACAAAGCCTCTTCCCCAAGAAAAGTTTGAGAGGCATATAGAGACCTATGGTATTAGATACCAAGGCGATTGGTTGTAGGCCAAGTGGGAGTTTGATGTAATTGAGAGGTGTCCTAAGGCAATCGCCTTAGAAGTTATTAATAAAATTCACTATTTGAGTATACATTATCTATGTATTTGATTGGATCTTAAACTCATATACTGAAGTTCACAATACGATGCATAACATGAGAAAAATTGTGATTGGATCACATTTAGTGGGTATCTCATCATGTATGAATATGCAAGTATTGAAACTATCCATAGTCGATGAATTGATGAGATTGGACATCTTCAATTCTGTGAGACTAGCATATGTTATGCTCCTTGGTTTATCCAAGAATTCGGTACTCACTGAATGGAAGCATAATCATGTTGAGAGTGAACATGTGGATACTAGTTATGGTAACTAGTTCATTGGAGTGGCCTACTATGAGACTTTAGATGGTTCTATATGTCATTGAAGATCTCATTACATCTTGAGTGCGAGCTTCCTTAGACTTGAGGAATTCAAGTCACCTTGATCATGGCGACTTGTACTTTGACTTTTTCGCAGTCATCTACATAGTAGGTGTAACTCCGGGATGATTGGGTATAAGTCAAAGTAATCGATGGTGTTTGACAAGCATATAGAGGATTCACCACTCCTGATAAAGGAGATCTATACCCTAGGCCTCTTGTTAGGATTGTTACTCAAAAGTCTCTAGCCAGAGCAAACATGTTAAGAAGATTGTCTTCTTTGGAACATGTATGAGTAACTCGAATCCACAGGATAAGAAAATTAACTTGGGCTAGGTGTGACATAGTCAGCCTTGTGGGGATGAACACAGAGACCATGTCTTGAACCAAGTGGGTATAAGATGAGTGAAAGGAACAAGATACAAACAACTGAAGCTGCTGAAGGGTTCAAAAAATGTTCTGAAGTTGATTTAGACTTCCTGGTCAATTGGGGGTCATGATATACTGCTAGGTGCCACTAATGATCTATTCATAATTAAGGGGTTAATTATGAATGACCAACATAACCAGGAACCTATTGGGTCACACGCACTACGGGTGATCTCGAGATGTAAAACAAGTATAAGAATGAGATTCTCATTGAGATAGGATATGTCTAGTTGGACCAGACCAAGGGAGTGCGAAACGAAGGCTATGGACCTCCTATGGATTTGTCAGACTTTGCATGGCTATATCGCACTTAAACGAAGTCAAATGGACAATAAAGAGCCTCACACGACCGTGCCTAACTTGGCACGGGTCGCACCTGGCTCTGGCCCAAAACGGCCAAAGTCTGGGCTACACCCAAAATAACACACGGCCAAGCCGTGTGAAAACACACGGCCATGTGAATCCACACGGTCGTGTCACGTCTTCATCGATTTTGGAGATTTTATTTATGGAAGTCTTTTGGGTTGTTCTTACCTTAATTATGGGATAATTATGGTAAGATATGTTCTGTTTAAGCCTCCTAAGATGACCTAATCAAGAGATATATAAATATATCCCTTGATAATCTTTGGCTAAGGTTTTGTTCTAGGTTCTCTGCCTTGGTAGTCGTCGTTGCTCTCTCCTCTCTCCTCTTCCCTTGTCTCCGTGAGTTGGCTAGCACAAATCGGAGACAAAGACTTGCAGCTCTAGGAGTTTTTTCAAGTGATCCCGGTGTGGATATTAATAGAGGCAAGGCCCGTTGGTCTTGCTTGTGGTTTCGACGGATTCAAAAGAATCCCAAAGGTATTACTTCTCCTTCTCCTTGTGTGTTTTTCATGCGATTATGCCAAAACAAGTTTTCCTGGCCCCTAGGGGATGTCTTGGATGTAATAAAAATTGTTTTTATTCGATTATTCTGCTGCGCATGATCTCAGAATCTCCAATAGGCATGACATAGTCGATGGAAGAATCTGAAGGCTAACACGAAGGGTGAATGAGCCATGGAGGACTCGGATGGACCCTGAGGGCATGAGGCTGATGGAGGTGGATTGAAGGCTTAGGTCTAGGCTAAGGGTGAGTATCAAGTATGAGGGGATTATACTTAGGTTAAACCTCTTGTTTGAGGTTTAGCAATCGACTAGGCTTTGGACCAGTCGACTGCTCATGTGCAGGACCGTCGGGAGACTTAATTGACTTTAAGTAGTCAACTGGGGTTATGACCCAGTCGATTGGTCGTGTAGTTGACTAAGGCTCGACTGTGACCTGTGGCTTTAGCAGTCAACTACAAGGGTTGAGCAGTTGACTAGTTTCAGTGGACATGGGCACAGAAGGTTTGATAGTCGACTGTTAGCTTATGGAAGTATACTGGTGGCTTCTAGCAGTCGACTGCTGAGTAAGGGAAGTTGATTTATCGCCCTAATCCTAGGTGGATTAGTCTGTTGTGAGACAATGGATAGATGAGCAATCAAATGGTGAGTAAGACCAATCGATTGGAAGATAGAAAATCAGCCAGATGCAATTTTAAATGGAGTTAGAGATGGAGGATTCGAGCAGCGGTGTTTGGGGCGATTTTGAGGCGAAGTGCTGGTGCATTTCATGTCTTCAAAGGGTTCCAAATCAACCAAATTATCAAGAAATCAAAGCTCGCATATTATAAATTTTTTTTATCTCTTTGTTTTGTATTTCATTCATAATCTTGTATTTGGTTGTTTGTAGCTTGCTCTAATCTTAATATTGCATGAGGTTTCTCCACCTCCATTGTCATACCGAGAAGGAGAGGTTTTGTTGAGTGTAGATCACTAGAGTGACACTGTGGAATAGGTTTTTAACCACTTAAAACCTTTGTGTTGTTCTTGTGTCATATTTGTATATATTTGCTTTTGTATATTCTACTGTGCACTAACGATTCTAGATGAGCACCACTGTAGGATCGAAATACTCAAAGAGAGGGGGTGAATCTCGAAGGTTACAATTTTCTTTAGATTTTTAAAATTGTTAAAGAGTATGCAGCAGAAATAAAATAAGATAGAGACAATCTTCTTTTACTTGGTTCACAACCCTAACTGAGTTGCTACTCCAAGGCCCGTAACTCTTCCGAGAGCTACCTCGATGGACAATCACTATATACCCTCTGACTCGAGAACTCTTGACTTCGGAGGGTTCACTTTTTACAAATAATTAAAGATAGGTAACACTTTACCTTCTCTTTTGGAATTGAGTACACAAAGCAAAAATGAATACAAAAAATAAGAGCTATGTTATATCGACACTAATGGAAATTTCGAATTAGGCACTGAGTGTCGAAAATACGTCTTTTTGGGAAAATGAGGCTCTAGTGGATGAGGATGAATAGAGGCAACACTTCGACATAGTAGTAGTGTTCTTGTCGAAGCTAGTTGAGCATTTGTTTTATAAACCTTTTCCAGTCGACTCCACATCAACCTATAGATATGGAACTTTTGATCTTCCAATCGACTGAACACACTCTAATCGACTCTAGGTCACCCGGCATTGCATCGGGAAGTTTACCTCTTCAGTAGACTGAAACTCCCTAATCGACTGAAGCTCTTTCCAATTGCATGACCAGATTTTCGATCGATCACCAGCTAATCCTTCTAACTAGGTATCCAGTCGACTGACCCATACCCAGTCAACTAGACTTCAGTCCACTGATTCCTACTAAACAAGATTAGCACAAATAGATAATATCAAATATGATAGCAGTAGTAATACTGCTCGATCTCGACTCTTAAATCCCACGCGGACTTTCACTTGGATGGATGCCTAGCTTTGTCCCCTTAAAGAGGACTCAACCTCACCTCTCCATTTGAGGCTTACATGTCGGCTGTTCGACCGGACTTACTATTCTATCCAATTGCATGGCCAGATCTTCGAACGATCACCAACTAATCCTACCAACTAGGTATCTAGTCGACTGACCCATACCCAATCGACTTGACTTCAGTCGACTGGAATCCATTCAGTCGATTGATCCCTACAAAACAAGATTAGCACAAATAGATAATATCAAATATGATAGCAGTAGTAATACTTCTTGATCTCGACTCCTAAATCCCACATGGACTTTTTGTTGGATCGATGCCTAGCTTTGTCCCCCTAAAGTGGACTCAACCTCACCTCTCCACTTGAGGCTTACTTGTCGGCTACTCTGTCGGACTTACCATTCTTGACATCTGATCTGACCCACCAAGGCTTCCACCAGCTGTCCGGTCTACCTGCCTCAACTAGAGTTTTTGTCGATTGTCCATCTCCTAACCCAACCAGTCTTCATTCCAAATGTCTAGTCCACTCAACCCATCTAGACTTTATGCCTAATGTCCGATCCTCCTGATCTATCAGGACATTTTCCTAGTATTCGGTCAACACAACCTACTAGAACTTCCTATTAAGCATGCACACTTAACACTTATATTAGAACAAAAGTAAGTCCTAACTTTAACTATGGTTCATACATCAAAACCTAGGAGTGATGCTCTCTGCATCAACAATCTCTCCCTTGTTGATGTATGACAACACATCAGTTAAAGTTAGGAGAATTAAACTATAATATCTAGTTATAGCATATATCATAAATGCATTGGGTTAAAAATGTATATGCATGAAATGCTCATATGCATAAAAAAATTTAAATTTTTAAATCTCCTTCTCTTTAAGTCTCTTTTCTCTAACTTTAAATCTCCTCTCTCCCCCTTTGGCATACATCAAAATAAAAATTAAGTTCAATATGCCACAACCTTAAAGTTGAGAATTAAAGTTTTAAACAATTTTTATCAAAAATGCTAAAGTTTATCAATACTCCCCCTAAATAAGATTTTATTTTAAAGATGGGATCTCCCTCTTTATCTTTCGGTTTCAAAATTTACAAAAGATTAATTTTCTAAAATTTTAAAATTTATCAATGCTCTCCTTAAAATGTTTTAGAAATTCTCAAACTATCTTAATTTTAAAAATACTTGAAACTCCTCCTTAATAAAAACATTTTACAAATTTCTCAAAATTTTCTAACTCCCCCTTAAAAACATTTTTCAAATTTTCAATTTTCAAAATTTCTCAAAATTTTCTAACTCCCCCATAAAAACATTTTTCAAATTTTTAATTTTCAAAATTTCTCAAAATTTTCTAACTCCCCCTTAATTTTTTTTTCAAATTTTCAATTTTCAAATTTCTCAAAATTTTCTATCTTACCTTTAAAAACATTTTTGAAATTTCCAATTTTCAAAATTTCTCAAAATTTTCTAACTCCCCCTTAAATTTTTTTTTCGAATTTTTAATTTTCAAAATTTCTCAAAATTTTCTAAATCTCCTTTAAAAACATTTTTCAAATTTTCAATTTTTAAAATTTCTCAAAATTTTCTAACCCCCCCCCCCCCTTAAAAAAACTTTTTTCAAATATTCAATTTTCAAGATTTTTTAAATTTTCTAACTCCCCCTTAAAAACATTTTTTGAAATTTTTAATTTTCAAAATTCTAACTCCCCCTTTAAAAAACATTATTTGAAATTTTAACACCTTTTATTTTTTTTAAAATTTTTTTTTTCAAAACTCCCGCTTAATAATAGCTAAAAATTTAAATGAACCTTAAAATTTTCAAAATTCTCAAGATGATGCAAATGTGATAGAAAATATGTCCAAACATGAATTCCTACAACTAGCATAACAGTCCTAGTTAGAAGAGGAAGGTGGAGGAGGAGGAGGTGGATGTGAGACGATTTGATGCTGCCCTAGCGCTGTTCTTATAGACGAAATCTAGTCGACTAAAAGTATGTCAGTCGACTGAATTAGAGTCAACTATAATTAATTTACCATTTAATGTGATGCCTACCTTTTATCTACCGTTTCATTTCAGTCAACTGAAGTTACATTTTTACCTTCTCGTGGATTGGAGGCAACTGAAGCTGAGTTGACTGGAAATGGTCCATTCGACTTAAATCGATTAATTTTAATTTTTATGTTTAATTCAGTTTAGTTTATTTTATTAGGTTAATTTCATTGATTTATTTAATTTGATTAAATTTAATTGATTAAGTTGAGTTGATTAAATTGGTTAGGTTGAGTTAAGTTTCAATAAATTTGTTAAGTTAAGTTTAATTAAGTTAATTTTTTTGTTCAATTAATTTGTTAAGTTAATTTGTTTGTTAAGTTAATTTGTTAATTTAATTTGTTTGTTAAGTTAATTTAGTAAATTTGTTAAATAAATTTGATAAGTTTAGTTTAGTTAAATAGTAAATTTGTTAAGTTTAGTTTAGTTAAATTTTTTAAGTTATGTAAATTGTATTAAACTAATTAAGCTTGATTAAATTCTAAATCATCTCACCCAAGCTAGGTTTTCAATACATGTTACTCCTTTGAGTTTTGAGAGATAAGGATTTCTTTTTATCTTAATTAAATTTAATGAGCAATGTCAAATTTTTTAAACTTGTGTTAGATTCAAGCTTAGCTAGAGTTAGTCAAATAGGTTTTTCCAGCATTGACTTCCAAGTTGTGGTGAGGCATACGACCTTCTTAGATATCGGATGGACCACTTCGTAGAAAATGTCAATGAAGGAATCAAGTACTTGATTCACTTTGGACTAAGCCTTGGTCTAACTAGTCAAAGACTTTGTGAGTTAGCTTTGGTAAGTTTGACTCGACTTAGTGCACTAGGTCGTGGTGAGGCACATGACCGTCTTAGATATCGGAGCAACGACCACTTCCTAGACATGAACTTCGAAGAGCTTTCCTAACTTACTATCAGTTCACTTCATCTTAGTACTAGGTTGTTCAAGTTTAAACTACTTTGTTTTCTATCTAGTCCGCTCTAAATTGAGCAAGTAAAGTAAACTAAATCATGCAAGAGTTTAATTAAACAAGGAAACAAGCAAAGTGTTAGCTCCCCCTAAGTGATAGCTAGGTTGAGTTTTGTTCACTAAGTGAACTTGACTCTTGGGAACCCAAAATTGATTTGGTCAAACTTGGTTGACTAAGCTAGACTTAGGAACCCATGCTTGGACTCGATTCTTAGCGTTTCGGATAAGTAATGACATGTATGATTTATAGGATGATTTAGCTTTGTGTCCGAGTCCGAACTTGTTGTACACTGCTCGTTGAGATCCAAGCATTATGTTGAGATACTTGGAGACCGAAGTGAACTTTTCCAATCATCCGGTTAGATCTTCTACTTGCCTTTTTAGGACCAAGTTCTCTTCCTCAAGCTTTGCAACTTGAGTTGGGTCTCTATCCTTAATTTGGCAAGTCGAAGTCTTCGAGTTGACTTGCTCCTTAAGTACTTGAACTTTCTTAAGCAGCGAGTCGACTCGATTCTCAGACTTAGCTAACTTCCTACATAGGCATGCAATTATATTGTACAACTTATCTTCTAAGGGAGAAGTTACCTCATCTAGTCCTTCGAAAATGGATGTAGATCAGTGGCTTCTCTCGGACTCGGAATCAGACTCATAATTAGAACTTGACTCGACTTTGGAGCTTGATTCGGCCATAAACACCACAAAGCTTCTCTTCGTCTCTTCTACTTCTGACTCTTCTGAGGATGATTTGTCCCAAGTTGCCTTAAGCGCTTTCTTCTTCTTTTCCTTTTTTGTTTTTTTTTCCCTTTTTAGATTCACACACTCTGATTTGTAGTGTCCTTTTCGGTTGCACTCGTAGCATGTCACTTCTAATCGGGGTCTTGTCTTGTTGTCGACAACTTTCTTAGCATCCTTCTTCATAAATATTTTTCTCCGATTGAACATCTTCCTGACCATATTTACGATTTCGTCTTCTCCATTTGGTTCTGACTCCGACTCGTCTTCAGAATCACTTTTTGTTTTTCTTCCCTTTTTGGTTGAACCTACCACAAAAGCAATATTATTCTCAGTTTGACCCGAGTTAGCTTGTTCATGTAGTTCATGTTCACAAAACAATTCATCTAGTCTAATTGTGGAAAGATCCTTGGAAACCTTATAGGCATCAACGATGGATGTCCATAAGGTGTTCCTCGGGAATGCCTTAAGTGTATACCTAATTACTGTTGGTGCAATCAGCCCAGGTCATGATTGACCAGACTCAAGTTTGACTCGAGTAGTGTTTTGATGTTTGTGTTTTGATGTTTGACGATGAGTTGACCATTGTTTGAGAATGGGTTGACTATATGGTTGACATGGGGTTGACCATATGATGGAGAAGTCTAAGTGGGACATGTAGGGGATCGGTACGGCCGGCTAGAGGGGGGTGAATAGCCCTTTTCTTTTGGATGTCGATATGCGTTCATTCTTCTTGCATTGCTTGTCTACGATTGTCGTTAGCGCAGCGGAATAACAATAATAATGAAACTAACAACAATACACAATCACACAACACAAGATATACGTGGTTCGGAATCGAATGGTTCCTACTCCACGGGCGAGCTCACCGAGCTCTAGTTATGCGCACAGCACTAACTATAACACTCCTTCTCGACAACACGTCGGAGGTGGAGAAACCTCTCACAAGCAATTACAATGTAATATAGAAATACAAGCAAATACACAAATACAATACAAAAGAAAACTTTCACCGATTTCTTTGATCGCTTTGCTTGTTGCTTGCTTTGATTGGCTCTTGAAGGACTGGAATGCAGCAGCAATTCCCCTCCAATAGCTCCACAAAAACCATTGCAAAAACCTCCATCTCGAGCTCCTTTTATAACCTGCATCGAGCTATTTTCGCGCTAGCGATGACGCCAAAAGGCCCCGATCGGCCCCCGTAGCCGTTGTCTCACAACGGCTGATCCACGTCGGACAAGTTCCAACGGATCACCTACCGCCGATCGATGATGCCCATCGATCCGATTGGTGACTCAAGAGTTGAGCCCGATCGGCTACGGAGCGTTGTGCTCGCGACACTCCCATCGATCAGCGCCATCCTCGGCGATCATTGCTGGCCGACTTCGATCATTGCGATCCATGGCGATCGCCTAAGCACAAAACCCTAGCCTTACACCAGTCGAACTCTAGTCGACTTGGACCAGTCAAACCGGCACCTATGCCAGTCGACTGACATCGGGCAAAACCTCAAACACCAAGTTGTTTGAGCATCCGACCATCGGGTAAAACCTCAAACATCAAGTTTGAGCCTCCGACACTCAGTCTTAGCCACTTGGCCAAGTCCACCTTATCCCTCATGGAGTTCCCCACCAAAGCTTTCTTCCCTCGGCCTACGTCCCTCGGATGCGCCAAGCGCACGGCTTTGCAACGCCATCCTTCGTGTCTCATGCCCCAGAAGTATGCTTCCCTTTGGGCTCACTCCATTCGCTCCCCGTCCGGCGGTCCCTCGGATGCACCAAGCGCACGGCTTCGCAATGCCATCCTTCACCGACTCAAGGACCCCGAGCCTAGTGAACTTACCAAGTCCTTAAGACTTCCCATATGCACCAAGTGCACGGCTTCGCAATGCATTTCTCACCAAGCACCAAGCGCACGGCTTCGCAATGCTTTGGATTTCCCATGCCAAGCACCAAGTGCATGGCTTCGCAATGCTTTGGACTTTACCATGCCAAGGCTTCTCCCTTGGACTTCCACACCAAGCTCCATGCTTGGATTTTCCATGCCAACCCCATGTTGGACTTTCCCACACCAAGCTCCATGCTTGGATTTTCCATGCCAACACCATGTTGGACTTTCCCATGACAATCCCATGTCATGAGTTTTGTCTATCATCAAAATACCATCAAGGTACTGCTGGGCCGATTGCACCAACAGGACACTTGACATGAAAAGTCCAAGCATGTGTCTTGGCAATGATAAAGTCAAGTCTTGAGTACATGGAATGGAAAGTCCAAGCTTGAGTCTTGGCAATTGGAACGTCCAACATGGGTTGGCAAGGGAAAGTCAAGCTTGAGTCTTGGCAATTGGAAAGTCCAATATGGGTTGGCAAGGGAAGTTCAAGGGTTGATATTAGTGGTGTAAAGTCCAAGGGTGGAGTCTTGGAAGCATAAGTCCAATGGTTGGCAGCGTAAAGTCCAAGCGTGTGTCTTGGCAGCATAAGTCTAGTTTGCCTTGGCGATGTAGACCAGCTTAGCATGACAATAGGCGAAGGAAGCATTTGAAGGCTAGCGTATCGATGAACAAGTCATGGATGACTTAGAGATATCCAAAAGGCATGAGGCTGATGGAGGTGGCTAGAAGGCTTAGGTCTAGGCTAAGGGTGGTCTAGCAAGTATTAGCTCATTATACTAGAGTTAAACCTAATGGTTGAGGTGTATCAGTCGATTGGGGTCATGGACCAGTAGACTGGTCAAGTGTTTTGACACTTGACAGCCAAGTCAACACTGAGAAGTCGACTGGGATTATGATCAATCGACTAATGGGAGTCAACTGGTGGTCAACTGTAGCCGAGTTATGGTCATAGATGCAAGGCAACTCAATTGGCACCTCGACTAACCTCGACTGTGGCCGAGTAGATGCAATGCGCCTCAATTGGTGCCTCGACTGGAGACCTAGTCGAGGCGGCGCCTCGACTGGAGACCTTGAGCAGTCGACTGCCATGGAGGACAATCGACTAATGGTTGTGGTCATGGACTCAAAACCTTCAGTAAATGACTAATCAGTCGGCTACCGAAGCATTAATCGAATGGTGGTAAGGGCAGTCGACTGATGAGGTATCCGTTGGAGTTTTTCCAACGTGGATTAAGTTGTTGTGGGACAATAGCTATAGGAGCAGTCGACTGCTAGGGGAAATCAACCCAAGTTGCAGCTTTAAAGGGAGCTCGAAGGGAAGTTTTTTGGAGCGATTTACTGGTGCAAATCAAGGTCTTCAAGTGAGGATCAAGCAAGCATCCAAAGCAATTGTTTTAAAGTTTTCTTTATGTTATTTTGTGTTTTTCATTTGTAATTGCTTGTATTCCCTTGTATTACTTGTGTAATCATTGTAAGAGGTTTCTCCACGTCCGGTGTGTCACCGAGAAGGAGTGTTTTTTATTAGTGGTGGTATGTGCATGACTAGAGCTAACTCGAGCTCAATCCGTGGAGTAGGAACCCTAAGGTTTCGAACCATGTTATATCACTTGTCGTATGTGTGTGCTTGTATTTTTGTATTTGTGTTAGTATTGTTATTATTCCACTGCGCTAACAAGTGTTGTAGATGATCAAGCACGAACAAATTCCGTCAAGAGAATGAACGCGCCATTCACCCCCCTCTAGCGCTCACCGAAGATCCTGCAATTGGTATCAGAGCTAGGAGCTCTTTTACGGATTAACAACCGGGAGCAAAAGCGCTAGAGGAGATGTAGTTGCCCAACGATGGATTGAGATGAGACATCAATAGGCCAATCCCATATACACTCTATGGATGAGAAGGCTTCAATCAATGGAAGACAAGGATTGAAGAATTCTTTATGATGAGGGATTTCAAAGATCGGTCTGTATTGATGGAAGGATTCGAGTATCCAAGAGGGTCAAAGGGAGGATTCTTCAAGATGAAGAAATGGACCGAGGAACAATTCCAAGAGTTTGAGAAAAATATGAAGGTAATAAATTTTAATTGATTTAATTCCTAATGATATTGTGTCTAGTTTAGGTGAATATAAGGATGCCAAGGAGCTTTGGAGCGAATTGGCAAAATTTCATGAGAAGCCCTAATCGGTCCAAGGGGATATAGAAGAAAGCTCATCCTCACAAGAAAGTGAGGAGTCGGAGGTTGAGAGGTGCTCAACATCTGATGGAGAAGAGGTAGAAGAGGTCGAAGAAGCCTCCACCTCTAGGACTGAGATGAAGGGTATGAGATCATCCATGCCAGAGCAAAATAAAGAGGAGCCATCAACCTCTAGGAGAAGTGATGAACAAGCTCAAGAGGCCTCCACCACCACCCTAGGTAACACAAGCAATTTAATTAAAAATAAAGATCATATAATTTGGTTTGAGTGTAGGGAGAAAGGGCATTAAAGAGAAAATGCCCAAAATTGGCCAAGGAGAATACACCGACACCAAAAGTCAACAAAAATTCAAAGGATGTCGGAGTCCCCACTAGGAAAAGCAAAGAGAACATTGTGTGCTTCAAGTGCGATCAAAGGGGACACTACCAAAGTCATTGCCCTAGTAGAAAAAAGGAGCATCAAATGTATGGGGAGCTTTTAAAGCAAACCCTAAGGTAAATTTAAATAATACTCATTCTTTAAGAAATAGGCAAAAGCATGCTAGAAATATTTTCAATACCCTTACAATTGAGCATAATCATAAGGAGCATGCTAGAAATAATAGATTTTATTGTCTAGGTGCTAAAAGTTGTAATTTTAGAAGTAAGAAGAAATTTGGCACTAATAACCCTAGAAAAATCCAACCTAGGGGAAGTATTAGAAAGGTAGAGGACCATCTAGGCATCAATCCCAAAAACCATAGACATATGCCTAGAATGAACAACTCTACTCAAAGAAATAATGGGCCCACTAAATTAGAAAAATTATAATTTGAAAATCAAGCTTTGAGGTCAATGCTTGAGAAAATGGAAAGAAAGCTATAAAAGATGGAAAATATGATTATAGGGTCAAATAGTCAAAACCTAGGGTCTAGGAGGTAAGGCCCAACCAAGGGCAAGAAAGGTTTGGGTCACAAACTTAAGCCTAAGGAGATCTACAACAATGCTCCATTCGATTATGGAACACAACCTAGGTCTAGAAACGCCAAGGTTACTAGGGAGGTCATCCTTAAAGTTAACCATAGTAAGTGCCTAGTGGCTAAGGTTTCAAGGAAACCTAGGGAAGCCATTAAGAAGGTTACAAGGGGAGTCACCCCTAGAGTTAACCTAGGCAAGACCACAATGACCAAGGCTTCTAAGCCTAGAAGGGTCATTAGAAAGGTATCTAGGGAAGTTATCCTAAGGAATGTTAGTAATATATGAGAGGTGTCCCAAGGCAATCGCCTTATGGTTGTACCATTTATTTGATAAATAAAGATTCACTATTTGAGTATACATATTTTCATGTATTTAATTGGATCTTAAACTCATTTACTGAATGTCCACAATACTATTCACAACATGAGAGAATTTGTGACTGGATCACAACTAGTGAATATCTCTACATATGTAATTGTGATGTAGTGGAATTATCCCTAGTCGATGGATTGATGCATTCGAACACCATCGATTCTGTCAAGACTAGCACGAGGTTTACTCTTTGGATTATCCAAGTAGTTGTTTCTCACTGGATAGAGACATTGGGATGTTCGGAGTTGATCGTGGATGCTAGTTATGGTAACTAGTTCATTGGAGCGACTAGCTATAAGACTTCATATGGTTCTCTGCATATATGGATATTTTAATGAAGTTCTTATCGCAGCTTAAGTGAAGTTTCTTCGACTTGCGGTATTTAAGTCATCTTGGTCATGGAGACTTATTCTTTGACATCTTAAGCAAGCATCTCCAAGGAGATGTGGACCCGGGATAATTGGGTATAAGTCAAAGTGGCTGAAGGTGTTTGAATAGCCTATAGAGGATTCACCGCTCCTTGCGAGGAGATGTATACCCATGGCCTCTCGTCGGATTGTTACTAAAGCCTTTGGCCAAAGCATTACATGTTTAGAGTAAGGTACTCTTCGATACATGTGGAGTAACTAGAATCCGTAGGATGAGGAAATGATACTTGGGCTAGGTGTGACGTAGTCAGCCTAGTGGGGACTGACACAATAGACCATGTCCTAAACCAAGTGGGTATAAGATGAGTGAAGGGAATGGGGCACGATTCATTCGAGCTACTGAAGGGTTTCAGAAATAGTTCTGGATCAACTGTTTATTTTCTGATTTATTAGGAATTATGATGTACTACTAGGTGCCACTCATGATTGTTCTATAATTAATGGTTAATTATAGACGACCAATATAAATCGGTAACCTATTTGGTCACACTCACAACGAGCGTAATCCAAAGAAATTAAAATGAGCTTGAGAATAGGATTCTCAGATTGAGAGAGACTTGGTTTGATTGGACCAAACAAAGAGCGAGTTTGAAATTATTTCAGTCGCATCGGAAGCATGGATGGGCCGAGTCTTATGAAGACATGATGGATGAACCAAATCGGTTTGGTTCTAATCCAATGGTGGAAAATAAACCAAAGTGGTTTGTTTTTTTTTAAACGAATGAACCAAAGTTGGTTCGGTTCATTTTAATTTAAAATAGACCAACGCGGTTTGTTTTATTTCAACTTAAGTTATTGGAGCGGGTTAACGGATTTTGGTTATAAACTAATAACCGTTAGGAGAATGTGTTCTCTATAAAAACACGACTTAAGAGTTTTTTGTTAAAGAATTAATCGGTTCAAGGGTTTTGGAAACCCTAGCCTCCTCTCCTCTTCCTCCTCTAGGGTTGCCGCCCACTTCATTGGCCGCCCAAGCACCTTGTGTCGCTGCCCATTGGATTTTCTACTCCTCCTCCTTGCCGCCGACCATCCACAAGCCGTCATCAACTTTTCTGGGCATCCTCCCTTGGCTCCGATGACTAAGGACCAACTGACCATCTTCTTTGGCCAGCACTAACCCCTCCACCACAAGCTGTCCAGTTTTGGACAGCTTGTTGTCCCTTGCATGGAGAGGTCGTTTGGCCATTGTTTCATGCTCCGGCAGCGATCTACTTGGTAGGAATTGGATATCCGAAAATCCTCTTGGTGGAGGACCAAAGTTTTCGTCAATTGGATGACGAAAACTGCTTCCGAGAAGCGAGTTCATGGAACTCATTTTTAGATCCGAATTTTGATTCGGATTGTGATCGTCTCTCGAATCACAACGTCTTCGATGTGAGGCTAGTATCTCATGAGAAGACGAGGCTCGTAGCTTGGTGAAGCTATCCCGACGATACTCGGCGTTGATACAGATAGAGGTGAAACTTACGAGGGTGACTAAGGTTGATGCAATTTCCGCTTCATGTAGTTCGTCAGGATACCTAGATTCGTGAGGTATCCTTGCATGTGTGTGGTGTGTGTTTTGTAATAAGTTAGTTATTACTCATTTTATTTGCTTCCGCTGTGTATGTTTACGAAACATGTTCAAACGCACACTCACATCGTTGCCGGAGTAACCCAACAGTGGTATCTGAGCCTGACTGTTCCGACATAATCATAAAATTATTTTGTGATAATTATAATTGTATTTTAGGAAATTTTCTACTTTTGGAAACTTTAGAAGTAATTATGGAAATTTTAATAAGTAAAGAAATTAAAATTGAAAATTTTCTAATGTAATTAGAAAAATACAATTTAGGAAATTTATTTCCTAAATTAAATTTGAATTTCCTTAATTAATATTTTCTATAAATAAAATAGTTTTCTATAAATAAGGAAACTATTTGTACATCCATAATTGTATGTCATGTAATTGCATTAGATGCATATCATTATGTCATGCGTGTCTTGACATGTAGATGTATGTCATGTGTGTCATGCCATGTAGATAATAATTATTTGCATGAAAAAGAGGATGAGACCTTAAAATCATTACACAATATTAAAGCCTACACCTTCCATTGATATGGTTTGAACCAGAGTTCCGTTTCTTGTTTGGATTGTTGGACTCACTCCAAGCCCGGCTTGAACCTGAACATGTTCAAATCATTGGAATATTTTAACACTAATATGGTAAGAGTCAGAGGTCAATCGTTAGTTTGGGTTGTTGGACTCCACCTGCCAAGCTAATTGGTTGAATGCGCTCTAAACCATATTAAAACTATTTCGCGATTAATGGGTCGGCTTTAACTTGGAGCATCGATTTGTTGGACTCACTCCAAGGTCGATGTGAAGAGAGGTGAAGTTGAGTGCTATGCATATGATGCATACTTGTTAATGTGTTAACAACCCAATGTATGTGTGAACATTCAATTAGTTGATAGCACATTGTGATAGTTACATATACGTGATATGTAATCGGTATACTTGATACCTACCATCATAGTTAAGGACTTGTTGGACTCACTCCAAGGTTGTTCTTATCTATGTTGGATATCAACCCATTCGAGATGGACCTACAATCTCGAATTGATTTTGAGGGTTTTAATTTCGAAAAATGAATGGGATTTATAAATGCATGTTGATGCATTTTAAAATTATTTTCTCATATATGCTCGATTTGTATTTCTAGGTTAATCGCTTAACCATGACGTCTTTGAGTTTGTGATCTATTTAGATTCGAGTAAATTGACTAGGCCAAACTTCTTGGACTGGCTTAGAAACCTGAGAATTATTCTCAAGGATGAAAAGCTTGCGTATGTCCTTGAAGTGTCTCTTCTTGGCCGTCCCTAGTGATGACGCAACTCGACCAATTGTTGGCCCATCATAAACATGTGAGTGATTCTGAACTAGTGAGTTGCATCATGCTAGCCGTGATAGTACTCGAGATGCGGAAGCAGTATGAGAGAATATGGATGCTCATACCATAGTCTTTTATCTTTTATGAGTTGTTTGATGAGCAAGTGAGATTCGAAAGGTTCGAGTCTCTAAGCTCCTCTTCACCTCTGCGATGCAAGAAGGTTCATCTGTGGTACTGCTCAACATGCTGAAGACTGTGGAGCCTTCTGTGAAGCATGAGCAGGGGACGGTACTGTTAGTTTATTACTCAAAGAAAGGTTCTAAGAGAAAATCAAAGGAACAACACAAGGGGAAGAAGAAGGCAAGGAAGGCAGAACCTGCTCAAAAGGGTACTTGCCATCATTGTAGCAAGGAGGGTCATTGGCGAAGAAACTGCAAGATTTATCTTGAGTCCGTCAATAAGAATAAGTCATCTGATGCCCCATATTCTTCAGATATCTTCGTTATTGATTATCATTCTATTTCCTTAGACACTTGCGTATTGGATACCGGGTGTGGTTCACATATATGTAATAACATACATGGGCTAAGGAATAGAAGAAGACTTGTCAAGGGAGAGTCAAATTTATGTGTTGGGAATGGAGCAAAGGTTGTTGCACTTGCCATCGGAACGTATTTGTTGAAACTCCCTATAGGACTTGTCTTAGAACTGGACAATTTCTTTTTTGTTCCTTCGTTGATATAGAACATCATTTCTATTTCTTGTTTAAATAAAAATGGGTACCATTTGACTTTTAGTAACAATTGTTGTTACATAACTTTGAATGGAGTTATTTATTGGACTGGAACTTTAAGCAATGGTATTTATACGTTGGACGTATCCAGTGACATTTTCAATATCGAAGCGAGCAACAAGTGTGCTCGAAAAGATAATCAATTAGACTCCTACATGTGGCATTGTCGTCTTGGCCATGTGAGCAAGAAATGCATATCAAATTACACCGATGTGGAATTCTGGAATCGTTTGATTTAGATTCATACGATACATATGAATCATGCTTAAAGGGCAAGATGACCAAGTTACCTTTTATTAGAAAAGGTGAACCAGTGGGAGAGTTGTTTGGTCTAATACATACTGATGTATGCGGACCTATGTCAACTCAAGCTCAAGGAGGCTATAGCTTCTTCATTACCTTCACCGATGATCACTCATGGTTTGGGTATGTGTTCTTGATGAAACACAAGTCTGAAGCCTTTGAAAGGTTCAAAGAATTCATAAATGAAGAAGATAAACAATTGGCAAGAGTATTAAAATACTTCGATCGGATCGAGGTGGTGAATACTTGAGTCAAGAGTTTCTAGATTATCTAAGGGACAATGGTGTTGGGTTTCCGGCACTGCGGCGAATGTGTGTTCGAACATGTTTTGTAAATATATGCACAGTGGAAGAATTAAAAAGTAATAAATCTAATTTATTACAACACACATCACACGCATGCATAGTACAACATGTATTGATATAATCGTAAATTCAAATTTTACAATAAAAGGAAATTACTTAGTTATACGTATCACGTGCAAAGAGACATCAACCGGAGCCTCGCTAGAATCGCCTCTATCCGTATCCACGACGAGTATCGTCAGGATGGCTTCACAAATCCATTAGCCTCATCTTCGTAGGAGTTACTAGCCTCGTGTCGAAGATGATGTGATCGAGAGAAGACCACAATCCGAATCAAAATTCTAATTTGAAAACGAGTACCCAAAACTCGTTTCTCCGAGAGGTATTCATCAACCGATTGATTTAATCCTTCATCCTCCACCTATGAGGATTACCGAGATCGAATCCCAAGGGAGACATTGTTGGAGCTCTAAAGCGTTGTCCAAATGATGCTTGACACATGAAAGGAAAGAAGCTGTCCAGAAAACTGGACAACTTGGTGGAGGAGTTGCGCCGGCCCAAAGGAGGAAAGCCAGCTGCACCTTGGTCACAGGAGCCAATGGATGTCACCGGAGGGTCACCGGAGGATGACCGACAGCATCTTGGATGCCGGTAGCACGGTAGATGGTGGCACAAAAGGCATCGGCGTGGGTGTGCAGGTGATGAGAGAAGAGAGGAGAGGGTGGCTAGGTTTTCCAACACTCAAGTTATCCACGAAAAACCCTTAAGCCCTGTTTTTATAGACAACACATTCTCCTAACGGTTGTTGGTGCATCACCAAAACTCGTTAACCCGCTCCAATAACTTATGTTAAAATAAACCAAACCACGTTAGTCTATTTTAAGTTAAAACGAACCGAACCAACTTTGGTTCATTCGTTTAAAACAAACCAAACCACTTTGGTTTATTTTCAACCATTGGATTAGAACCAAATAAATTTGGTTCATCCATCATGTCTTCATAAGACACGGCCTATCCATGCTTCCATTGCGATTGAAATAATTTCATTCTCGCTCCTTGTTTGGTCCAACCAAACCTAGTTTTTCTCGATATGAGAATCTCATTCTCAAGCTCGTTTTAAATCCTTCAGATTATGCTCATTGTGCATGTGACCAAATAGGTTCTCGGTTCATTCTGGTCATCTATAATTAACCATTCATTATAGAATGATCATGAGTGGCACCTAGTAGTACATCATGATCACCAATTAATCGAAAAATCAACGGTTGATCCAGAACCATTTCTGAAACCCTACAGCAGCTACAATGAATCATGCCCCTTTCCCTTCACGCATCTTATACCCACTTGGTTCAGGAAATGGTCTATAGTGTTAGTCCCCAATAGGTCGACTACGTCACACCTAGCCCAAGTATCATTTCCTCGTCCTATGAATTCTAGTTACTGCACATGTATCCAAGAGTACCTTACTCTAAACATGTAATGTTTTAGCCAAAGACTTTAGTAACAATCCGACGAGAGTCCATGGGTATACATCACCTTGCAAGGAGTGGTGAATCCTTTATAGGCTATTCAAACACCTTCGGTCACTTCATCTTATACCCAATCATCCCTGGTCCACATCTCCTCAGAGATGCTTGCTTAAGATGTCAAAGCATAAGTCTTCGTGACCAAGATGACTTGAATACCGCAAGTCAAAGGAACATCGGACTTAAGCTGCAATAAGAACATCATTGACATATCCATATATGCAGAGAACCATATGAAGTCTTACAGCAGGTCACTCCAATGAACTAGTTACCAAAATTAGCATCCGCGATTAACTCCGGACATCACAAGGTCTACAACTAGTGAGAATCAGCTGGTTTGATACACCAAGGAGTATACCTCATGCTAGTCTCGACAGAATTGATGGTGTCCAAATCCATCAATTCATCGACTAGGGATATTTTCAATACATCACAATTACACATGTAGAGATACTCACTAGTTGTGATCCAATCACAAATTCTTTCATGCTATGAATCATATTGTGGATATTCAGTAAATGAGTTTAAGATCTAATCAAATACATGTAAACATATATACTCAAATAGTGAATTTTCATTTATCATATAAATGGTTCAAACATAAGGCGATTACCTTAGGACATCTCTCATATATAACTAACAAATGGTATATTGTCTCAATGGACTCTGTCGTATACACCACACCTTAATGGTGTATCTGAGAGGCGAAACCGGACCTTGTCAGACATGGTCAGATCGATGATGAATCACGCAAATCTTCCTAAGTTCTTTTGGGGATATGCACAGACTATTTACTTTCTAAATAGAGTCGCAACTAAGGTAGTCTCTTCAACTCTGTATGAGATATGTGCTAGTAAGAAACCTCATTTATCTTACTTGAAGATATGGGATTGTCTGCTTATTTGAAGTGGACTGTGTCAGATAAATTGAATGCTAAGTTTGATAAATATCTATTTATTGGATACCCTAAGAAATGAGGGGTTACCAATTCTATCATCTCTTGGAACAAAAAGTGTTTATTGAAGGAATGTTGTGTTTCTAGAGAAAGAGTTTCTCTTGCAAGAAAACAGTGGGAGTGTCGTTGAACTTGAGGAGGTTCAAGAGACTCCAAGAGACATTGAGGAGATACCTGATCAAACACCTCAACCGATAACTCATAGTGATGAGACATCGGCTGAACCTATTGTGACACAACATCTTCGTAGATCTAGTAGGGCATGCAACATTCACGAGAGATATGGATTTCGTAAGTGAATCGAATGGCATGTTACTCATTGACGATGAGGAGCCTACCAGTTATGAAGAAGTTCTGAAAAGTTTAGAAATGGACAAATGGCTTGAAGCCATGAAGTCAGAAATGGATTCCATGTATGAAAATCAAGTTTGGAACTTGGTGGACTCCCTGAAGGCATTAAGACTATAGGGTGCAAGTGGATTTTCAAGAAGAAGACTGACATGGATGGTAATGTGATTACCTTTAAGGCTATATTAGTGGCGAAAGGCTATCGTCGAAAACAAGGTGTTGATTATGACGAGACCTATTCACCGGTAGCTATGCTTAAATCCATTCGGATGCTCCTGGCCATAGTGGCTCATTATGATTATGAGATATGGTAGATAGATGTGAAAATGACTTTCCTTAATGGAAACTTACTCGAGGACGTGTATATGATACAACCCGAGGGTTTCACATCTGTTGATAAAACCATGGTTTGCAAGCTTTGATGGTCAAAATATGGACTGAAGCAAGCATCCAGGAGCTGGAATATCTGTTTTGATGAGACAATCAAAAGGTTTGATTTGTCACAAAATCCAAACGAACCATGTGTGTACAAGAAGGTTTGTGGGAGTGCAGTTGTGTTCCTAGTGTTGTATGTCGATGACATATTACTTATAGGAAACTATATATCTATCTTACAGTCAGTTAAAATTTAGTTATCCAAAATATTCTCCATGAAATACCTAGGAAAAGCGACCTATATCCTCGGGATTAAGATCTATAGAGATAAATCAAAACGGTTATTTGGTCTTTCGTAGTCTACATATATATACTGACTACTAGAGAGGTTTAGCATGTCAAAATCCAAGAAAGGTTTCTTTCCCATCAGGCATGGGATACACCTTTCAAAGTCTATGTGTCCACCCACAGAAGACAAGAGGATTTGCATGAGTAAAATCACCTATGCATCTGCAATAGGATCTATCATGTATGTTATGATATGTACGAGGCCCGATGTATCGTATGCTTTGAGTGTCACGAGCATATACCAGTCTTATCTAGGAATGGATCATTGGGCAGTTGTTAAGATAATCCTTAAGTACTTAAGAAGAACTAAGGATGTGTTTATAATATATGGAGAGGGTGATATGGTAAAGGTATATAGATGCCAGCTTACAGACAGACAAGGATGATTCCAACTCTGAGTTGATGAATCGAAGTGGATCGCTAAAGGGGGGGGTGAATAGCGATAAAACCTTTCCTTTTCCTTTCTTTTCGTTCGTTCGTTAAAACCCGAGTTGACAATTAATTCCAGTGGAAAGATAGGCAATAAGTAAAAGGAGACAACTATTTTTTACTTGGTAGATCCAGGATGTATTTTCATATGGGGGTTGGTGAGGTAGATCAATGATGATCCTTTAGTGGATTGGATTATCATTAGTGGATCGGACTTTATGTGGGCTTGATCCATGGGTGGCCTAGTGTTTTGACACTTGACAGCCAAGTCAACACTGAGAAGTCGACTGGGATTATGATCAATCGACTAATGGGAGTCAACTGGTGGTCAACTGTAGCCGAGTTATGGTCATAGATGCAAGGCAACTCAATTGGCACCTCGACTAACCTCGACTGTGGCCGAGTAGATGCAATGCGCCTCAATTGGTGCCTCGACTGGAGACCTAGTCGAGGCGGCGCCTCGACTGGAGACCTTGAGCAGTCGACTGCCATGGAGGACAATCGACTAATGGTTGTGGTCATGGACTCAAAACCTTCAGTAAATGACTAATCAGTCGGCTACCGAAGCATTAATCGAATGGTGGTAAGGGCAGTCGACTGATGAGGTATCCGTTGGAGTTTTTCCAACGTGGATTAAGTTGTTGTGGGACAATAGCTATAGGAGCAGTCGACTGCTAGGGGAAATCAACCCAAGTTGCAGCTTTAAAGGGAGCTCGAAGGGAAGTTTTTGGAGCGATTTACTGGTGCAAATCAAGGTCTTCAAGTGAGGATCAAGCAAGCATCCAAAGCAATTGTTTTAAAGTTTTCTTTATGTTATTTTGTGTTTTTCATTTGTAATTGCTTGTATTCCCTTGTATTACTTGTGTAATCATTGTAAGAGGTTTCTCCACGTCCGGTGTGTCACCGAGAAGGAGTGTTTTTTATTAGTGGTGGTATGTGCATGACTAGAGCTAACTCGAGCTCAATCCGTGGAGTAGGAACCCTAAGGTTTCGAACCATGTTATATCACTTGTCGTATGTGTGTGCTTGTATTTTTGTATTTGTGTTAGTATTGTTATTATTCCACTGCGCTAACAAGTGTTGTAGATGATCAAGCACGAACAAATTCCGTCAAGAGAATGAACGCGCCATTCACCCCCCTCTAGCGCTCACCGAAGATCCTGCAATTGGTATCAGAGCTAGGAGCTCTTTTACGGATTAACAACCGGGAGCAAAAGCGCTAGAGGAGATGTAGTTGCCCAACGATGGATTGAGATGAGACATCAATAGGCCAATCCCATATACACTCTATGGATGAGAAGGCTTCAATCAATGGAAGACAAGGATTGAAGAATTCTTTATGATGAGGGATTTCAAGATCAGTGCATATTGATGGAAGGATTCGAGTATCCAAGAGGGTCAAAGGAGGATTCTTCAAGATGAAGAAATGGACCGAGGAACAATTCAAGAGTTTGAGAAAAATATGAAGGTAATAAATTTTAATTGATTTAATTCCTAATGATATTGTGTCTAGTTTAGGTGAATATAAGGATGCCAAGGAGCTTTGGAGCGAATTGGCAAAATTTCATGAGAAGCCCTAATCGGTCCAAGGGGATATAGAAGAAAGCTCATCCTCACAAGAAAGTGAGGAGTCGGAGGTTGAGAGGTGCTCAACATCTGATGGAGAAGAGGTAGAAGAGGTCGAAGAAGCCTCCACCTCTAGGACTGAGATGAAGGGTATGAGATCATCCATGCCAGAGCAAAATAAAGAGGAGCCATCAACCTCTAGGAGAAGTGATGAACAAGCTCAAGAGGCCTCCACCACCACCCTAGGTAACACAAGCAATTTAATTAAAAATAAAGATCATATAATTTGGTTTGAGTGTAGGGAGAAAGGGCATTAAAGAGAAAATGCCCAAAATTGGCCAAGGAGAATACACCGACACCAAAAGTCAACAAAAATTCAAAGGATGTCGGAGTCCCCACTAGGAAAAGCAAAGAGAACATTGTGTGCTTCAAGTGCGATCAAAGGGGACACTACCAAAGTCATTGCCCTAGTAGAAAAAAGGAGCATCAAATGTATGGGGAGCTTTTAAAGCAAACCCTAAGGTAAATTTAAATAATACTCATTCTTTAAGAAATAGGCAAAAGCATGCTAGAAATATTTTCAATACCCTTACAATTGAGCATAATCATAAGGAGCATGCTAGAAATAATAGATTTTATTGTCTAGGTGCTAAAAGTTGTAATTTTAGAAGTAAGAAGAAATTTGACACTAATAACCCTAGAAAAATCCAACCTAGGGGAAGTATTAGAAAGGTAGAGGACCATCTAGGCATCAATCCCAAAAACCATAGACATATGCCTAGAATGAACAACTCTACTCAAAGAAATAATGGGCCCACTAAATTAGAAAAATTATAATTTGAAAATCAAGCTTTGAGGTCAATGCTTGAGAAAATGGAAAGAAAGCTATAAAAGATGGAAAATATGATTATAGGGTCAAATAGTCAAAACCTAGGGTCTAGGAGGTAAGGCCCAACCAAGGGCAAGAAAGGTTTGGGTCACAAACTTAAGCCTAAGGAGATCTACAACAATGCTCCATTCGATTATGGAACACAACCTAGGTCTAGAAACGCCAAGGTTACTAGGGAGGTCATCCTTAAAGTTAACCATAGTAAGTGCCTAGTGGCTAAGGTTTCAAGGAAACCTAGGGAAGCCATTAAGAAGGTTACAAGGGGAGTCACCCCTAGAGTTAACCTAGGCAAGACCACAATGACCAAGGCTTCTAAGCCTAGAAGGGTCATTAGAAAGGTATCTAGGGAAGTTATCCCTAAGGAATGTTAGTAATATATGAGAGGTGTCCCAAGGCAATCGCCTTATGGTTGTACCATTTATTTGATAAATAAAGATTCACTATTTGAGTATACATATTTTCATGTATTTAATTGGATCTTAAACTCATTTACTGAATGTCCACAATACTATTCACAACATGAGAGAATTTGTGACTGGATCACAACTAGTGAATATCTCTACATATGTAATTGTGATGTAGTGGAATTATCCCTAGTCGATGGATTGATGCATTCGAACACCATCGATTCTGTCAAGACTAGCACGAGGTTTACTCTTTGGATTATCCAAGTAGTTGTTTCTCACTGGATAGAGACATTGGGATGTTCGGAGTTGATCGTGGATGCTAGTTATGGTAACTAGTTCATTGGAGCGACTAGCTATAAGACTTCATATGGTTCTCTGCATATATGGATATTTTAATGAAGTTCTTACTGCAGCTTAAGTGCGAAGTTTCTTCGACTTGCGGTATTTAAGTCATCTTGGTCATGGAGACTTATTCTTTGACATCTTAAGCAAGCATCTCCAAGGAGATGTGGACCCGGGATAATTGGGTATAAGTCAAAGTGGCTGAAGGTGTTTGAATAGCCTATAGAGGATTCACCGCTCCTTGCGAGGAGATATATACTTTATGGCCTCTAGTCGGATTGTTACTAAAGCCTTTGGCCAAAGCATTACATGTTTAAAGTATGGTACTCTTGGATACTTTTGCAGTAACTAGAATCCTGAGGATGAGGAAGTAATACATGGGCTAGGTGTGACATAGTCATCCTAGTGGGGACTGACACAATAGACCATGTCCTAAACCAAGTCAGTATAAGATGAGTTAAAGGAATGGGGCACGATTCATTGTAGCTGTTGAAGGGTTTCAGAAATGGTTCTGGGATCAACTGTTTATTTTCTGATTTATTAGGAATTATGATGTACTACTAGGTGCCACTCATGATTGTTCTATAATTAATGGTTAATTATAGACGACCAATATAAATCGGTAACCTATTTGGTCACACTCACAACGAGCGTAATCCAAAGAAATTAAAATGAGCTTGAGAATAGGATTCTCAGATTGAGAGAGACTTGGTTTGATTGGACCAAACAAAGAGCGAGTTTGAAATTATTTCAGTCGCATCGGAAGCATGGATGGGCCGAGTCTTATGAAGACATGATGGATGAACCAAATCGGTTTGGTTCTAATCCAATGGTGGAAAATAAACCAAAGTGGTTTGTTTTTTTTTAAACGAATGAACCAAAGTTGGTTCGGTTCGTTTTAATTTAAAATAGACCAACGCGGTTTGTTTTATTTCAACTTAAGTTATTGGAGGCGGGTTAGCAGTTTTGGTTATAAACTAATAACCGTTAGGAGAATGTGTTCTCTATAAAAACACGACTTAAGAGTTTTTTGTTAAAGAATTAATCGGTTCAAGGGTTTTGGAAACCCTAGCCTCCTCTCCTCTTCCTCCTCTAGGGTTGCCGCCCACTTCATTGGCCGCCCAAGCACCTTGTGTCGCTGCCCATTGGATTTGCTGCTCCTCCTCCTTGCCGCCGACCATCCACAAGCCGTCATCAACTTTTCTGGGCATCCTCCCTTGGCTCCGATGACTAAGGACCAACCGACCATCTTCTTTGGCCAGCACTAACCCCTCCACCACAAGCTGTCCAGTTTTGGACAGCTTGTTGTCCCTTGCATGGAGAGGTCGTTTGGCCATTGTTTCATGCTCCGGCAGCGATCTACTTGGTAGGAATTGGATATCCGACAATCCTCTTGGTGGAGGACCAAAGTTTTCGTCAATTGGATGACGAGCGCTTCAAGCGAGTTCATGGAACTCATTTTAGATCGAATTTTGATTCGGATTGTGATCGTCTCTCGAATCACAACGTCTTCGATGTGAGGCTAGTATCTCATGAGAAGACGAGGCTCGTAGCTTGGTGAAGCTATCCCGACGATACTCGGCGTTGATACAGATAGAGGTGAAACTTACGAGGGTGACTAAGGTTGATGCAATTTCCGCTTCACGTAGTTCGTCAGGATACCTAGATTCGTGAGGTATCCTTGCATGTGTGTGGTGTGTGTTTTGTAATAAGTTAGTTATTACTCATTTTATTTGCTTCCGCTGTGTATGTTTACGAAACATGTTCAAACGCACACTCACATCGTTGCCGGAGTAACCCAACAGTGGTATCTGAGCCTGACTGTATTCCGACATAATCATAAAATTATTTTGTGATAATTATAATTGTATTTTAGGAAATTTTCTACTTTTGGAAACTTTAGAAGTAATTATGGAAATTTTAATAAGTAAAGAAATTAAAATTGAAAATTTTCTAATGTAATTAGAAAAATACAATTTAGGAAATTTATTTCCTAAATTAAATTTGAATTTCCTTAATTAATATTTTCTATAAATAAAATAGTTTTCTATAAATAAGGAAACTATTTGTACATCCATAATTGTATGTCATGTAATTGCATTAGATGCATATCATTATGTCATGCGTGTCTTGACATGTAGATGTATGTCATGTGTGTCATGCCATGTAGATAATAATTATTTGCATGAAAAAGAGGATGAGACCTTAAAATCATTACACAATATTAAAGCCTACACCTTCCATTGATATGGTTTGAACCAGAGTTCCGTTTCTTGTTTGGATTGTTGGACTCACTCCAAGCCCGGCTTGAACCTGAACATGTTCAAATCATTGGAATAGTTTGACACTAATATGGTAAGAGTCAGAGGTTAATCGTTAGTTTGGGTTGTTGGACTCACTCCAAGCCAGGCTAATTGGTTGAATGCGCTATAACCATATTAAAACAATTTCACGATTAATAGGTCGCCTCTAACTTGGAGCATCGATTTGTTGGACTCACTCCAAGGTCGATGTGAAGAGAGGTGAAGTTGAGTGCTATGCATATGATGCATACTTGTTAATGTGTTAACAACCCAATGTATGTGTGAACATTCAATTAGTTGATAGCACATTGTGATAGTTACATATACGTGATATGTAATCGGTATACTTGATACCTACCATCATAGTTAAGGACTTGTTGGACTCACTCCAAGGTTGTTCTTATCTATGTTGGATATCAACCCATTCGGAGATGGACCTACAATCTCCCGAATTGATTTTGAGGGTTTTAATTTCGAAAAATGAATGGGATTTATAAATGCATGTTGATGCATTTTAAAATTATTTTCTCATATATGCTCGATTTGTATTTCTAGGTTAATCGCTTAACCATGACGTCTTTGAGTTTGTGATCTATTTAGATTCGAGTAAATTGACTAGGCCAAACTTCTTGGACTGGCTTAGAAACCTGAGAATTATTCTCAAGGATGAAAAGCTTGCGTATGTCCTTGAAGTGTCTCTTCTTGGCCGTCCTAGTGATGACGCAACTCTGGACCAATTGTTGGCCCATCATAAACATGTGAGTGATTCTGAACTAGTGAGTTGCATCATGCTAGCCGTGATAGTACTCGAGATGCGGAAGCAGTATGAGAATATGGATGCTCATACCATAGTCTTTTATCTTTTATGAGTTGTTTGATGAGCAAGTGAGATTCGAAAGGTTCGAGTCTCTAAGCTCCTCTTCACCTCTGCGATGCAAGAAGGTTCATCATGTCTTGCTCAACATCTTTGAAAGTGGAGCCTTACGTGAAGCATGGCGAGGGGCCAGTCTTGTTAGTTTATTACTCAAAGAAAGGTTCTAAGAGAAAATCAAAGGAACAACACAAGGGGAAGAAGAAGGCAAGGAAGGCAGAACCTGCTCAAAAGGGTACTTGCCATCATTGTAGCAAGGAGGGTCATTGGCGAAGAAACTGCAAGATTTATCTTGAGTCCGTCAATAAGAATAAGTCATCTGATGCCCCATATTCTTGGATATCTTCGTTATTGATTATCATTCTATTTCCTTAGACACTTGCGTATTGGATCGTGTGATTCACATATATGTAATAACATACATGGGCTAAGGAATAGAAGAAGACTTGTCAAGGGAGAGTCAAATTTATGTGTTGGGAATGGAGCAAAGGTTGTTGCACTTGCCATCGGAACGTATTTGTTGAAACTCCCTATAGGACTTGTCTTAGAACTGGACAATTGCTTTTATGTTCCTTCGTTGATAAAGAACATCATTTCTATTTCTTGTTTAAATAGAAATGGGTACCATTTGACTTTTAGTAACAATTGTTGTTACATAACTTTGAATGGAGTTATTTATTGGACTGGAACTTTAAGCAATGGTATTTATACGTTGGACGTATCCAGTGACATTTTCAATATCGAAGCGAGCAACAAGTGTGCTCGAAAAGATAATCAATTAGACTCCTACATGTGGCATTGTCGTCTTGGCCATGTGAGCAAGAAATGCATATCAAATTACACCGATGTGGAATTCTGGAATCGTTTGATTTAGATTCATACGATACATATGAATCATGCTTAAAGGGCAAGATGACCAAGTTACCTTTTATTAGAAAAGGTGAACCAGTGGGAGAGTTGTTTGGTCTAATACATACTGATGTATGCGGACCTATGTCAACTCAAGCTCAAGGAGGCTATAGCTTCTTCATTACCTTCACCGATGATCACTCATGGTTTGGGTATGTGTTCTTGATGAAACACAAGTCTGAAGCCTTTGAAAGGTTCAAAGAATTCATAAATGAAGAAGATAAACAATTGGCAAGAGTATTAAAATACTTCGATCGGATCGAGGTGGTGAATACTTGAGTCAAGAGTTTCTAGATTATCTAAGGGACAATGGTGTTGGGTTTCCGGCACTGCGGCGAATGTGTGTTCGAACATGTTTTGTAAATATATGCACAGTGGAAGAATTAAAAAGTAATAAATCTAATTTATTACAACACACATCACACGCATGCATAGTACAACATGTATTGATATAATCGTAAATTCAAATTTTACAATAAAAGGAAATTACTCTAGTTATACCTGACATATCACGTGCAACGGGAATGACATCAATTGGAGCTACTTTCGCTAGAATCGCCTCTATCCGTATCCACGACGAGTATCGTCAGGATGGCTTCACAAATCCATTAGCCTCATCTTCGTAGGAGTTACTAGCCTCGTGTCGAAGATGATGTGATCGAGAAGACCACAATCGAATCAAAATTCTAATTTGAAAGCGAGTCCCCAAAACTCGTTTCTCCGAGAGGTATTCATCAATCGATTGATTTAATCCTTCATCCTCCACCTATGAGGATTACCGGAGATCGAATCCCCAAGGGAGACATTGTTGGAGCTCTAAAGCGTTGTCCAAATGATGCTTCGACATGAAAGGAAAGAAGCTGTCCGTAAAACTGGACAACTTGGTGGAGGAGTTGCGCCGGCCCAAAGGAGGAAAGCCAGCTGCACCTTGGTCACAGGAGCCAATGGATGTCACCGGAGGGTCGCCGGAGGATGACCGACAGCATCTTGGATGCCGGTAGCAAGGTAGATGGTGGCACAAAAGCTGTCGGCGTGGACTGCTTGGGTGGCGGCAATGAGAGAAGAGAGGGAGAGGGTGGCTAGGTTTTCCAACACTCAAGTTATCCACGAAAAACCCTTAAGCCCTGTTTTTATAGACAACACATTCTCCTAACGGTTTTTGGTTCATAACCAAAACTCGTTAACCCGCTCCAATAACTTATGTTAAAATAAACCAAACCACGTTAGTCTATTTTAAGTTAAAACGAACCGAACCAACTTTTGGTTCATTCGTTTAAAACAAACCAAACCACTTTGGTTTATTTTCAACCATTGGATTAGAACCAAATAAATTTGGTTCATCCATCATGTCTTCATAAGACACGGCCTATCCATGCTTCCATTGCGATTGAAATAATTTCATTCTCGCTCCTTGTTTGGTCCAACCAAACCTAGTTTTTCTCGATATGAGAATCTCATTCTCAAGCTCGTTTTAAATCCTTCAGATTATGCTCATTGTGCATGTGACCAAATAGGTTCTCGGTTCATTCTGGTCATCTATAATTAACCATTCATTATAGAATGATCATGAGTGGCACCTAGTAGTACATCATGATCACCAATTAATCGAAAAATCAACGGTTGATCCAGAACCATTTCTGAAACCCTACAGCAGCTACAATGAATCGTGCCCCTTTCCCTTCACGCATCTTATACCCACTTGGTTCAGGAAATGGTCTATAGTGTTAGTCCCCAATAGGTCGACTACGTCACACCTAGCCCAAGTATCATTTCCTCGTCCTATGAATTCTAGTTACTGCACATGTATCCAAGAGTACCTTACTCTAAACATGTAATGTTTTAGCCAAAGACTTTAGTAACAATCCGACGAGAGTCCATGGGTATACATCACCTTGCAAGGAGTGGTGAATCCTTTATAGGCTATTCAAACACCTTCGGTCACTTCATCTTATACCCAATCATCCCTGGTCCACATCTCCTCAGAGATGCTTGCTTAAGATGTCAAAGCATAAGTCTTCGTGACCAAGATGACTTGAATACCGCAAGTCAAAGGAACATCGGACTTAAGCTGCAATAAGAACATCATTGACATATCCATATATGCAGAGAACCATATGAAGTCTTACAGCAGGTCACTCCAATGAACTAGTTACCAAAATTAGCATCCGCGATTAACTCCGGACATCACAAGGTCTACAACTAGTGAGAATCAGCTGGTTTGATACACCAAGGAGTATACCTCATGCTAGTCTCGACAGAATTGATGGTGTCCAAATCCATCAATTCATCGACTAGGGATATTTTCAATACATCACAATTACACATGTAGAGATACTCACTAGTTGTGATCCAATCACAAATTCTTTCATGCTATGAATCATATTGTGGATATTCAGTAAATGAGTTTAAGATCTAATCAAATACATGTAAACATATATACTCAAATAGTTAATTTTCATTTATCATATAAATGGTTCAAACATAAGCGATTACCTTAGGACATCTCTCATATAACTAACACATGGTATATTGTCTCAAGGGACTCTGTCGTATACACCACACCTTAATGGTGTATCTGAGAGGCGAAACCGGACCTTGTCAGACATGGTCAGATCGATGATGAATCACGCAAATCTTCCTAAGTTCTTTTGGGGCTATGCACATCAGACAGCTATTTACTTTCTAAATAGAGTCGCAACTAAGGTAGTCTCTTCAACTCTGTATGAGATATGTGCTAGTAAGAAACCTCATTTATCTTACTTGAAGATATGGGATTGTCCTGCTTATTTGAAGTGGACTGTGTCAGATAAATTGAATGCTAAGTTTGATAAATATCTATTTATTGGATACCCTAAGAAATGAGGGGTTACCAATTCTATCATCTCTTGGAACAAAAAGTGTTTATTGAAGGAATGTTGTGTTTCTAGAGAAAGAGTTTCTCTTGCAAGAAAACAGTGGGAGTGTCGTTGAACTTGAGGAGGTTCAAGAGACTCCAAGAGACATTGAGGAGATACCTGATCAAACACCTCAACCGATAACTCATAGTGATGAGACATCGGCTGAACCTATTGTGACACAACATCTTCGTAGATCTAGTAGGGCATGCAACATTCCTGAGAGATATGGATTTCTCGTAAGTGAATCGAATGGCATGTTACTCATTGACGATGAGGAGCCTACCAGTTATGAAGAAGTTCTGAAAAGTTTAGAAATGGACAAATGGCTTGAAGCCATGAAGTCAGAAATGGATTCCATGTATGAAAATCAAGTTTGGAACTTGGTGGACTCCCTGAAGGCATTAAGACTATAGGGTGCAAGTGGATTTTCAAGAAGAAGACTGACATGGATGGTAATGTGATTACCTTTAAGGCTATATTAGTGGCGAAAGGCTATCGTCGAAAACAAGGTGTTGATTATGACGAGACCTATTCACCGGTAGCTATGCTTAAATCCATTCGGATGCTCCTGGCCATAGTGGCTCATTATGATTATGAGATATGGTAGATAGATGTGAAAATGACTTTCCTTAATGGAAACTTACTCGAGGACGTGTATATGATACAACCCGAGGGTTTCACATCTGTTGATAAAACCATGGTTTGCAAGCTTTGATGGTCAAAATATGGACTGAAGCAAGCATCCGTGAGCCGAATATCTGCTTTGATGAGACAATCAAAAGGTTTGATTTGTCACAAAATCCAAACGAACCATGTGTGTACAAGAAGGTTTGTGGGAGTGCAGTTGTGTTCCTAGTGTTGTATGTCGATGACATATTACTTATAGGAAACTATATATCTATCTTACAGTCAGTTAAAATTTAGTTATCCAAAATATTCTCCATGAAATACCTAGGAAAAGCGACCTATATCCTCGGGATTAAGATCTATAGAGATAAATCAAAAGCGGTTATTTGGTCTTTCGTAGTCTACATATATATCTTGTTGCTAGAGAGGTTTAGCATGTCAAAATCCAAGAAAGGTTTCTTTCCCATCGGTGCATGGGATACACCTTTCAAAGTCTATGTGTCCACCCACAGAAGACAAGAGGATTTGCATGAGTAAAATCACCTATGCATCTGCAATAGGATCTATCATGTATGTTATGATATGTACGAGGCCCGATGTATCGTATGCTTTGAGTGTCACGAGCATATACCAGTCTTATCTAGGAATGGATCATTGCTTGTTAAGACGATCCTTAAGTACTTAAGAAGAACTAAGGATGTGTTTATAATATATGGA
The DNA here is from genome assembly GCA_025175895.1 of Wurfbainia villosa. NCBI lineage: Eukaryota > Viridiplantae > Streptophyta > Magnoliopsida > Zingiberales > Zingiberaceae > Wurfbainia > Wurfbainia villosa. The sequence continues at coordinate 103,743,379 of CM045996.1, forward strand.
GAGGGTGATATGGTAAAGGTATATAGATGCCAGCTTACAGACAGACAAGGATGATTCCAACTCTGAGTTGATGGATCGAAGTGGATCGCTAGAGGGGGGGTGAATAGCGATAAAACCTTTCCTTTTCCTTTCTTTTCGTTCGTTCGTTAAAACCCGAGTTGACAATTAATTCCAGTGGAAAGATAGGCAATAAGTAAAAGGAGACAACTATTTTTTACTTGGTAGATCCAGGATGTATTTTCATATGGGGGTTGGTGAGGTAGATCAATGATGATCCTTTAGTGGATTGGATTATCATTAGTGGATCGGACTTTATGTGGGCTTGATCCATGGGTGGCCTAGTGTTTTGACACTTGACAGCCAAGTCAACACTGAGAAGTCGACTGGGATTATGATCAATCGACTAATGGGAGTCAACTGGTGGTCAACTGTAGCCGAGTTATGGTCATAGATGCAAGGCAACTCAATTGGCACCTCGACTAACCTCGACTGTGGCCGAGTAGATGCAATGCGCCTCAATTGGTGCCTCGACTGGAGACCTAGTCGAGGCGGCGCCTCGACTGGAGACCTTGAGCAGTCGACTGCCATGGAGGACAATCGACTAATGGTTGTGGTCATGGACTCAAAACCTTCAGTAAATGACTAATCAGTCGGCTACCGAAGCATTAATCGAATGGTGGTAAGGGCAGTCGACTGATGAGGTATCCGTTGGAGTTTTTCCAACGTGGATTAAGTTGTTGTGGGACAATAGCTATAGGAGCAGTCGACTGCTAGGGGAAATCAACCCAAGTTGCAGCTTTAAAGGGAGCTCGAAGGGAAGTTTTTTGGAGCGATTTACTGGTGCAAATCAAGGTCTTCAAGTGAGGATCAAGCAAGCATCCAAAGCAATTGTTTTAAAGTTTTCTTTATGTTATTTTGTGTTTTTCATTTGTAATTGCTTGTATTCCCTTGTATTACTTGTGTAATCATTGTAAGAGGTTTCTCCACGTCCGGTGTGTCACCGAGAAGGAGTGTTTTTTATTAGTGGTGGTATGTGCATGACTAGAGCTAACTCGAGCTCAATCCGTGGAGTAGGAACCCTAAGGTTTCGAACCATGTTATATCACTTGTCGTATGTGTGTGCTTGTATTTTTGTATTTGTGTTAGTATTGTTATTATTCCACTGCGCTAACAAGTGTTGTAGATGATCAAGCACGAACAAATTCCGTCAAGAGAATGAACGCGCCATTCACCCCCCTCTAGCGCTCACCGAAGATCCTGCAATTGGTATCAGAGCTAGGAGCTCTTTTACGGATTAACAACCGGGAGCAAAAGCGCTAGAGGAGATGTAGTTGCCCAACGATGGATTGAGATGAGACATCAATAGGCCAATCCCATATACACTCTATGGATGAGAAGGCTTCAATCAATGGAAGACAAGGATTGAAGAATTCTTTATGATGAGGGATTTCAAAGATCGGTCTGTATTGATGGAAGGATTCGAGTATCCAAGAGGGTCAAAGGGAGGATTCTTCAAGATGAAGAAATGGACCGAGGAACAATTCCAAGAGTTTGAGAAAAATATGAAGGTAATAAATTTTAATTGATTTAATTCCTAATGATATTGTGTCTAGTTTAGGTGAATATAAGGATGCCAAGGAGCTTTGGAGCGAATTGGCAAAATTTCATGAGAAGCCCTAATCGGTCCAAGGGGATAAGAAAGCTCATCCTCACAAGAAAGTGAGGAGTCGGAGGTTGAGAGGTGCTCAACATCTGATGGAGAAGAGGTAGAAGAGGTCGAAGAAGCCTCCACCTCTAGGACTGAGATGAAGGGTATGAGATCATCCATGCCAGAGCAAAATAAAGAGGAGCCATCAACCTCTAGGAGAAGTGATGAACAAGCTCAAGAGGCCTCCACCACCACCCTAGGTAACACAAGCAATTTAATTAAAAATAAAGATCATATAATTTGGTTTGAGTGTAGGGAGAAAGGGCATTAAAGAGAAAATGCCCAAAATTGGCCAAGGAGAATACACCGACACCAAAAGTCAACAAAAATTCAAAGGATGTCGGAGTCCCCACTAGGAAAAGCAAAGAGAACATTGTGTGCTTCAAGTGCGATCAAAGGGGACACTACCAAAGTCATTGCCCTAGTAGAAAAAAGGAGCATCAAATGTATGGGGAGCTTTTAAAGCAAACCCTAAGGTAAATTTAAATAATACTCATTCTTTAAGAAATAGGCAAAAGCATGCTAGAAATATTTTCAATACCCTTACAATTGAGCATAATCATAAGGAGCATGCTAGAAATAATAGATTTTATTGTCTAGGTGCTAAAAGTTGTAATTTTAGAAGTAAGAAGAAATTTGGCACTAATAACCCTAGAAAAATCCAACCTAGGGGAAGTATTAGAAAGGTAGAGGACCATCTAGGCATCAATCCCAAAAACCATAGACATATGCCTAGAATGAACAACTCTACTCAAAGAAATAATGGGCCCACTAAATTAGAAAAATTATAATTTGAAAATCAAGCTTTGAGGTCAATGCTTGAGAAAATGGAAAGAAAGCTATAAAAGATGGAAAATATGATTATAGGGTCAAATAGTCAAAACCTAGGGTCTAGGAGGTAAGGCCCAACCAAGGGCAAGAAAGGTTTGGGTCACAAACTTAAGCCTAAGGAGATCTACAACAATGCTCCATTCGATTATGGAACACAACCTAGGTCTAGAAACGCCAAGGTTACTAGGAGGTCATCCTTAAAGTTAACCATAGTAAGTGCCTAGTGGCTAAGGTTTCAAGGAAACCTAGGGAAGCCATTAAGAAGGTTACAAGGGGAGTCACCCCTAGAGTTAACCTAGGCAAGACCACAATGACCAAGGCTTCTAAGCCTAGAAGGGTCATTAGAAAGGTATCTAGGGAAGTTATCCCTAAGGAATGTTAGTAATATATGAGAGGTGTCCCAAGGCAATCGCCTTATGGTTGTACCATTTATTTGATAAATAAAGATTCACTATTTGAGTATACATATTTTCATGTATTTAATTGGATCTTAAACTCATTTACTGAATGTCCACAATACTATTCACAACATGAGAGAATTTGTGACTGGATCACAACTAGTGAATATCTCTACATATGTAATTGTGATGTAGTGGAATTATCCCTAGTCGATGGATTGATGCATTCGAACACCATCGATTCTGTCAAGACTAGCACGAGGTTTACTCTTTGGATTATCCAAGTAGTTGTTTCTCACTGGATAGAGACATTGGGATGTTCGGAGTTGATCGTGGATGCTAGTTATGGTAACTAGTTCATTGGAGCGACTAGCTATAAGACTTCATATGGTTCTCTGCATATATGGATATTTTAATGAAGTTCTTACTGCAGCTTAAGTGCGAAGTTTCTTCGACTTGCGGTATTTAAGTCATCTTGGTCATGGAGACTTATTCTTTGACATCTTAAGCAAGCATCTCCAAGGAGATGTGGACCCGGGATAATTGGGTATAAGTCAAAGTGGCTGAAGGTGTTTGAATAGCCTATAGAGGATTCACCGCTCCTTGCGAGGAGATATATACTTTATGGCCTCTAGTCGGATTGTTACTAAAGCCTTTGGCCAAAGCATTACATGTTTAAAGTATGGTACTCTTGGATACTTTTGCAGTAACTAGAATCCTGAGGATGAGGAAGTAATACATGGGCTAGGTGTGACATAGTCATCCTAGTGGGGACTGACACAATAGACCATGTCCTAAACCAAGTCAGTATAAGATGAGTTAAAGGAATGGGGCACGATTCATTGTAGCTGTTGAAGGGTTTCAGAAATGGTTCTGGGATCAACTGTTTATTTTCTGATTTATTAGGAATTATGATGTACTACTAGGTGCCACTCATGATTGTTCTATAATTAATGGTTAATTATAGACGACCAATATAAATCGGTAACCTATTTGGTCACACTCACAACGAGCGTAATCCAAAGAAATTAAAATGAGCTTGAGAATAGGATTCTCAGATTGAGAGAGACTTGGTTTGATTGGACCAAACAAAGAGCGAGTTTGAAATTATTTCAGTCGCATCGGAAGCATGGATGGGCCGAGTCTTATGAAGACATGATGGATGAACCAAATCGGTTTGGTTCTAATCCAATGGTGGAAAATAAACCAAAGTGGTTTGTTTTTTTTTAAACGAATGAACCAAAGTTGGTTCGGTTCGTTTTAATTTAAAATAGACCAACGCGGTTTGTTTTATTTCAACTTAAGTTATTGGAGCGGGTTAACGGATTTTGGTTATAAACTAATAACCGTTAGGAGAATGTGTTCTCTATAAAAACACGACTTAAGAGTTTTTTGTTAAAGAATTAATCGGTTCAAGGGTTTTGGAAACCCTAGCCTCCTCTCCTCTTCCTCCTCTAGGGTTGCCGCCCACTTCATTGGCCGCCCAAGCACCTTGTGTCGCTGCCCATTGGATTTGCTGCTCCTCCTCCTTGCCGCCGACCATCCACAAGCCGTCATCAACTTTTCTGGGCATCCTCCCTTGGCTCCGATGACTAAGGACCAACCGACCATCTTCTTTGGCCAGCACTAACCCCTCCACCACAAGCTGTCCAGTTTTGGACAGCTTGTTGTCCCTTGCATGGAGAGGTCGTTTGGCCATTGTTTCATGCTCCGGCAGCGATCTACTTGGTAGGAATTGGATATCCGACAATCCTCTTGGTGGAGGACCAAAGTTTTCGTCAATTGGATGACGAAAACTGCTTCCGAGAAGCGAGTTCATGGAACTCATTTTTAGATCCGAATTTTGATTCGGATTGTGATCGTCTCTCGAATCACAACGTCTTCGATGTGAGGCTAGTATCTCATGAGAAGACGAGGCTCGTAGCTTGGTGAAGCTATCCCGACGATACTCGGCGTTGATACAGATAGAGGTGAAACTTACGAGGGTGACTAAGGTTGATGCAATTTCCGCTTCACGTAGTTCGTCAGGATACCTAGATTCGTGAGGTATCCTTGCATGTGTGTGGTGTGTGTTTTGTAATAAGTTAGTTATTACTCATTTTATTTGCTTCCGCTGTGTATGTTTACGAAACATGTTCAAACGCACACTCACATCGTTGCCGGAGTAACCCAACAGTGGTATCTGAGCCTGACTGTGTTCCGACATAATCATAAAATTATTTTGTGATAATTATAATTGTATTTTAGGAAATTTTCTACTTTTGGAAACTTTAGAAGTAATTATGGAAATTTTAATAAGTAAAGAAATTAAAATTGAAAATTTTCTAATGTAATTAGAAAAATACAATTTAGGAAATTTATTTCCTAAATTAAATTTGAATTTCCTTAATTAATATTTTCTATAAATAAAATAGTTTTCTATAAATAAGGAAACTATTTGTACATCCATAATTGTATGTCATGTAATTGCATTAGATGCATATCATTATGTCATGCGTGTCTTGACATGTAGATGTATGTGTGTGTCATGCCATGTAGATAATAATTATTTGCATGAAAAAGAGGATGAGACCTTAAAATCATTACACAATATTAAAGCCTACACCTTCCATTGATATGGTTTGAACCAGAGTTCCGTTTCTTGTTTGGATTGTTGGACTCACTCCAAGCCCGGCTTGAACCTGAACATGTTCAAATCATTGGAATATTTTAACACTAATATGGTAAGAGTCAGAGGTCAATCGTTAGTTTGGGTTGTTGGACTCACTCCAAGCCAGGCTAATTGGTTGAATGCGCTATAACCATATTAAAACAATTTCACGATTAATAGGTCGCCTCTAACTTGGAGCATCGATTTGTTGGACTCACTCCAAGGTCGATGTGAAGAGAGGTGAAGTTGAGTGCTATGCATATGATGCATACTTGTTAATGTGTTAACAACCCAATGTATGTGTGAACATTCAATTAGTTGATAGCACATTGTGATAGTTACATATACGTGATATGTAATCGGTATACTTGATACCTACCATCATAGTTAAGGACTTGTTGGACTCACTCCAAGGTTGTTCTTATCTATGTTGGATATCAACCCATTCGGAGATGGACCTACAATCTCCCGAATTGATTTTGAGGGTTTTAATTTCGAAAAATGAATGGGATTTATAAATGCATGTTGATGCATTTTAAAATTATTTTCTCATATATGCTCGATTTGTATTTCTAGGTTAATCGCTTAACCATGACGTCTTTGAGTTTGTGATCTATTTAGATTCGAGTAAATTGACTAGGCCAAACTTCTTGGACTGGCTTAGAAACCTGAGAATTATTCTCAAGGATGAAAAGCTTGCGTATGTCCTTGAAGTGTCTCTTCTTGGCCGTCCTAGTGATGACGCAACTCTGGACCAATTGTTGGCCCATCATAAACATGTGAGTGATTCTGAACTAGTGAGTTGCATCATGCTAGCCGTGATAGTACTCGAGATGCGGAAGCAGTATGAGAATATGGATGCTCATACCATAGTCTTTTATCTTTTATGAGTTGTTTGATGAGCAAGTGAGATTCGAAAGGTTCGAGTCTCTAAGCTCCTCTTCACCTCTGCGATGCAAGAAGGTTCATCTGTGGTACTGCTCAACATGCTGAAGACTGTGGAGCCTTCTGTGAAGCATGAGCAGGGGACGGTACTGTTAGTTTATTACTCAAAGAAAGGTTCTAAGAGAAAATCAAAGGAACAACACAAGGGGAAGAAGAAGGCAAGGAAGGCAGAACCTGCTCAAAAGGGTACTTGCCATCATTGTAGCAAGGAGGGTCATTGGCGAAGAAACTGCAAGATTTATCTTGAGTCCGTCAATAAGAATAAGTCATCTGATGCCCCATATTCTTCAGATATCTTCGTTATTGATTATCATTCTATTTCCTTAGACACTTGCGTATTGGATACCGGGTGTGGTTCACATATATGTAATAACATACATGGGCTAAGGAATAGAAGAAGACTTGTCAAGGGAGAGTCAAATTTATGTGTTGGGAATGGAGCAAAGGTTGCACTTGCCATCTAACGTATTTGTTGAAACTCCCTATAGGACTTGTCTTAGAACTCGAAAATTTCTTTTGTTCCTTCGTTGATAAAGAACATCATTTCTATTTCTTGTTTAAATAGAAATGGGTACCATTTGACTTTTAGTAACAATTGTTGTTACATAACTTTGAATGGAGTTCTTTATGTGACTGGAACTTTAAGCAATGGTGTTTATACGCTGACGATATCCAAAGTGACATTTTCAATATCGCGAGCAACAAGTGTGCTCGAAAAGATAATCAATTAGACTCCTACATGTGGCATTGTCGCCTTGGCCATGTGAGCAAGAAATGCATATCAAATTACACCGATGTGGAATTCGAATCGCTTGATTTAGATTCATACGATACATATGAATCATGCTTAAAGGGCAAGATGACTCAAGTTACCTTTAAGAAAAGGTGAACTGGGAGAGTTGTTGGTCTAATACATAATGTATGCGGACCTATGTCAACTCAAGCTCTGGAGCTATAACTTCTTCATTACACCTTCACCGATGATCACTCATGGTTTGGGTATGTGTTCTTGATGAAACACAAGTCTGAAGCCTTTGAAAGGTTCAAAGAATTCATAAATGAAGAAGATAAACAATTGGCAAGAGTATTAAAATACTTCGATCGGATCGAGGTGGTGAATACTTGAGTCAAGAGTTTCTAGATTATCTAAGGGACAATGGTGTTGGGTTTCCGGCACTGCGGCGAATGTGTGTTCGAACATGTTTTGTAAATATATGCACAGTGGAAGAATTAAAAAGTAATAAATCTAATTTATTACAACACACATCACACGCATGCATAGTACAACATGTATTGATATAATCGTAAATTCAAATTTTACAATAAAAGGAAATTACTCTAGTTATACCTGACATATCACGTGCAACGGGAATGACATCAATTGGAGCTACTTTCGCTAGAATCGCCTCTATCCGTATCCACGACGAGTATCGTCAGGATGGCTTCACAAATCCATTAGCCTCATCTTCGTAGGAGTTACTAGCCTCGTGTCGAAGATGATGTGATCGAGAGAAGACCACAATCCGAATCAAAATTCTAATTTGAAAACGAGTCCCCAAAACTCGTTTCTCCGGAGAGGTATTCATCAACTGATTGACGAATCCTTCATCCTCCACCTATGAGGATTACCGGAGATCGAATCCCCGGCAAGGGAGACATTGTTGGAGCTCTAAACGTTGTCCAAATGATGCTTCGACATGAAAGGAAAGAAGCTGTCCAGAAAACTGGACAACTTGGTGGAGGAGTTGCGCCGGCCCAAAGGAGGAAAGCCAGCTGCACCTTGGTCACAGGAGCCAATGGATGTCACCGGAGGGTCGCCGGAGGATGACCGACAGCATCTTGGATGCCGGTAGCAAGGTAGATGGTGGCACAAAAGCTGTCGGCGTGGACTGCTTGGGTGGCGGCAATGAGAGAAGAGAGGGAGAGGGTGGCTAGGTTTTCCAACACTCAAGTTATCCACGAAAAACCCTTAAGCCCTGTTTTTATAGACAACACATTCTCCTAACGGTTTTTGGTTCATAACCAAAACTCGTTAACCCGCTCCAATAACTTATGTTAAAATAAACCAAACCACGTTAGTCTATTTTAAGTTAAAACAAACCAACTTTGGTTCATTCGTTTAAAACAAACCAAACCACTTTGGTTTATTTTCAACCATTGGATTAGAACCAAATAAATTTGGTTCATCCATCATGTCTTCATAAGACACGGCCTATCCATGCTTCCATTGCGATTGAAATAATTTCATTCTCGCTCCTTGTTTGGTCCAACCAAACCTAGTTTTTCTCGATATGAGAATCTCATTCTCAAGCTCGTTTTAAATCCTTCAGATTATGCTCATTGTGCATGTGACCAAATAGGTTCTCGGTTCATTCTGGTCATCTATAATTAACCATTCATTATAGAATGATCATGAGTGGCACCTAGTAGTACATCATGATCACCAATTAATCGAAAAATCAACGGTTGATCCAGAACCATTTCTGAAACCCTACAGCAGCTACAATGAATCGTGCCCCATTCCCTTCACTCATCTTATACCCACTTGGTTCAGGAAATGGTCTATAGTGTTAGTCCCCAATAGGTCGACTACGTCACACCTAGCCCAAGTATCATTTCCTCGTCCTATGAATTCTAGTTACTGCACATGTATCCAAGAGTACCTTACTCTAAACATGTAATGTTTTAGCCAAAGACTTTAGTAACAATCCGACGAGAGTCCATGGGTATACATCACCTTGCAAGGAGTGGTGAATCCTTTATAGGCTATTCAAACACCTTCGGTCACTTCATCTTATACCCAATCATCCCTGGTCCACATCTCCTCAGAGATGCTTGCTTAAGATGTCAAAGCATAAGTCTTCGTGACCAAGATGACTTGAATACCGCAAGTCAAAGGAACATCGGACTTAAGCTGCAATAAGAACATCATTGACATATCCATATATGCAGAGAACCATATGAAGTCTTACAGCAGGTCACTCCAATGAACTAGTTACCAAAATTAGCATCCGCGATTAACTCCGGACATCACAAGGTCTACAACTAGTGAGAATCAGCTGGTTTGATACACCAAGGAGTATACCTCATGCTAGTCTCGACAGAATTGATGGTGTCCAAATCCATCAATTCATCGACTAGGGATATTTTCAATACATCACAATTACACATGTAGAGATACTCACTAGTTGTGATCCAATCACAAATTCTTTCATGCTATGAATCATATTGTGGATATTCAGTAAATGAGTTTAAGATCTAATCAAATACATGTAAACATATATACTCAAATAGTGAATTTTCATTTATCATATAAATGGTTCAAACATAAGGCGATTACCTTAGGACATCTCTCATATATAACTAACAAATGGTATATTGTCTCAATGGACTCTGTCGTATACACCACACCTTAATGGTGTATCTGAGAGGCGAAACCGGACCTTGTCAGACATGGTCAGATCGATGATGAATCACGCAAATCTTCCTAAGTTCTTTTGGGGCTATGCACATCAGACAGCTATTTACTTTCTAAATAGAGTCGCAACTAAGGTAGTCTCTTCAACTCTGTATGAGATATGTGCTAGTAAGAAACCTCATTTATCTTACTTGAAGATATGGGATTGTCCTGCTTATTTGAAGTGGACTGTGTCAGATAAATTGAATGCTAAGTTTGATAAATATCTATTTATTGGATACCCTAAGAAATGAGGGGTTACCAATTCTATCATCTCTTGGAACAAAAAGTGTTTATTGAAGGAATGTTGTGTTTCTAGAGAAAGAGTTTCTCTTGCAAGAAAACAGTGGGAGTGTCGTTGAACTTGAGGAGGTTCAAGAGACTCCAAGAGACATTGAGGAGATACCTGATCAAACACCTCAACCGATAACTCATAGTGATGAGACATCGGCTGAACCTATTGTGACACAACATCTTCGTAGATCTAGTAGGGCATGCAACATTCCTGAGAGATATGGATTTCTCGTAAGTGAATCGAATGGCATGTTACTCATTGACGATGAGGAGCCTACCAGTTATGAAGAAGTTCTGAAAAGTTTAGAAATGGACAAATGGCTTGAAGCCATGAAGTCAGAAATGGATTCCATGTATGAAAATCAAGTTTGGAACTTGGTGGACTCCCTGAAGGCATTAAGACTATAGGGTGCAAGTGGATTTTCAAGAAGAAGACTGACATGGATGGTAATGTGATTACCTTTAAGGCTATATTAGTGGCGAAAGGCTATCGTCGAAAACAAGGTGTTGATTATGACGAGACCTATTCACCGGTAGCTATGCTTAAATCCATTCGGATGCTCCTGGCCATAGTGGCTCATTATGATTATGAGATATGGTAGATAGATGTGAAAATGACTTTCCTTAATGGAAACTTACTCGAGGACGTGTATATGATACAACCCGAGGGTTTCACATCTGTTGATAAAACCATGGTTTGCAAGCTTTGATGGTCAAAATATGGACTGAAGCAAGCATCCAGGAGCTGGAATATCTGTTTTGATGAGACAATCAAAAGGTTTGATTTGTCACAAAATCCAAACGAACCATGTGTGTACAAGAAGGTTTGTGGGAGTGCAGTTGTGTTCCTAGTGTTGTATGTCGATGACATATTACTTATAGGAAACTATATATCTATCTTACAGTCAGTTAAAATTTAGTTATCCAAAATATTCTCCATGAAATACCTAGGAAAAGCGACCTATATCCTCGGGATTAAGATCTATAGAGATAAATCAAAACGGTTATTTGGTCTTTCGTAGTCTACATATATATACTGACTGCTAGAGAGGTTTAGCATGTCAAAATCCAAGAAAGGTTTCTTTCCCATCAGGCATGGGATACACCTTTCAAAGTCTATGTGTCCACCCACAGAAGACAAGAGGATTTGCATGAGTAAAATCACCTATGCATCTAAATAGGATCTATCATGTATGTTATGATATGTACGAGGCCCGATGTATCGTATGCTTTGAGTGTCACGAGCATATACCAGTCTTATCTAGGAATGGATCATTGGGCAGTTGTTAAGACAATCCTTAAGTACTTAAGAAGAACTAAGGATGTGTTTATAATATATGGAGAGGGTGATATGGTAAAGGTATATAGATGCCAGCTTACAGACAGACAAGGATGATTCCAACTCTGAGTTGATGGATCGAAGTGGATCGCTAGAGGGGGGGTGAATAGCGATAAAACCTTTCCTTTTCCTTTCTTTTCGTTCGTTCGTTAAAACCCGAGTTGACAATTAATTCCAGTGGAAAGATAGGCAATAAGTAAAAGGAGACAACTATTTTTTACTTGGTAGATCCAGGATGTATTTTCATATGGGGGTTGGTGAGGTAGATCAATGATGATCCTTTAGTGGATTGGATTATCATTAGTGGATCGGACTTTATGTGGGCTTGATCCATGGGTGGCCTAGTGTTTTGACACTTGACAGCCAAGTCAACACTGAGAAGTCGACTGGGATTATGATCAATCGACTAATGGGAGTCAACTGGTGGTCAACTGTAGCCGAGTTATGGTCATAGATGCAAGGCAACTCAATTGGCACCTCGACTAACCTCGACTGTGGCCGAGTAGATGCAATGCGCCTCAATTGGTGCCTCGACTGGAGACCTAGTCGAGGCGGCGCCTCGACTGGAGACCTTGAGCAGTCGACTGCCATGGAGGACAATCGACTAATGGTTGTGGTCATGGACTCAAAACCTTCAGTAAATGACTAATCAGTCGGCTACCGAAGCATTAATCGAATGGTGGTAAGGGCAGTCGACTGATGAGGTATCCGTTGGAGTTTTTCCAACGTGGATTAAGTTGTTGTGGGACAATAGCTATAGGAGCGATGATCGCTAGGGAAATCAACCCAAGTTGCGACTTTAAAGGAGCTCAAGGGAAGTTTTTGGAGCGATTCTTGGTAGGTCTTCAAGTGAGGATCAAGCAAGCATCCAAAGCAATTGTTTTAAAGTTTTCTTTATGTTATTTTGTGTTTTTCATTTGTAATTGCTTGTATTCCCTTGTATTACTTGTGTAATCATTGTAAGAGGTTTCTCCACGTCCGGTGTGTCACCGAGAAGGAGTGTTTTTTATTAGTGGTGGTATGTGCATGACTAGAGCTAACTCGAGCTCAATCCGTGGAGTAGGAACCCTAAGGTTTCGAACCATGTTATATCACTTGTCGTATGTGTGTGCTTGTATTTTTGTATTTGTGTTAGTATTGTTATTATTCCACTGCGCTAACAAGTGTTGTAGATGATCAAGCACGAACAAATTCCGTCAAGAGAATGAACGCGCCATTCACCCCCCTCTAGCGCTCACCGAAGATCCTGCAATTGGTATCAGAGCTAGGAGCTCTTTTACGGATTAACAACCGGGAGCAAAAGCGCTAGAGGAGATGTAGTTGCCCAACGATGGATTGAGATGAGACATCAATAGGCCAATCCCATATACACTCTATGGATGAGAAGGCTTCAATCAATGGAAGACAAGGATTGAAGAATTCTTTATGATGAGGGATTTCAAAGATCGGTCTGTATTGATGGAAGGATTCGAGTATCCAAGAGGGTCAAAGGGAGGATTCTTCAAGATGAAGAAATGGACCGAGGAACAATTCCAAGAGTTTGAGAAAAATATGAAGGTAATAAATTTTAATTGATTTAATTCCTAATGATATTGTGTCTAGTTTAGGTGAATATAAGGATGCCAAGGAGCTTTGGAGCGAATTGGCAAAATTTCATGAGAAGCCCTAATCGGTCCAAGGGGATATAGAAGAAAGCTCATCCTCACAAGAAAGTGAGGAGTCGGAGGTTGAGAGGTGCTCAACATCTGATGGAGAAGAGGTAGAAGAGGTCGAAGAAGCCTCCACCTCTAGGACTGAGATGAAGGGTATGAGATCATCCATGCCAGAGCAAAATAAAGAGGAGCCATCAACCTCTAGGAGAAGTGATGAACAAGCTCAAGAGGCCTCCACCACCACCCTAGGTAACACAAGCAATTTAATTAAAAATAAAGATCATATAATTTGGTTTGAGTGTAGGGAGAAAGGGCATTAAAGAAAATGCCCAAAATTGGCCAAGGAGAATACACCACACCAAAAGTCAACAAAATTCAAAGGATGTCGGAGTCCCCACTAGGAAAAGCAAAGAGAACATTGTGTGCTTCAAGTGCGATCAAAGGACACTACCAAAGTCATTGCCCTAGTAGAAAAAAGGAGCATCAAATGTATGGGGAGCTTTTAAAGCAAACCCTAAGGTAAATTTAAATAATACTCATTCTTTAAGAAATAGGCAAAAGCATGCTAGAAATATTTTCAATACCCTTACAATTGAGCATAATCATAAGGAGCATGCTAGAAATAATAGATTTTATTGTCTAGGTGCTAAAAGTTGTAATTTTAGAAGTAAGAAGAAATTTGGCACTAATAACCCTAGAAAAATCCAACCTAGGGGAAGTATTAGAAAGGTAGAGGACCATCTAGGCATCAATCCCAAAAACCATAGACATATGCCTAGAATGAACAACTCTACTCAAAGAAATAATGGGCCCACTAAATTAGAAAAATTATAATTTGAAAATCAAGCTTTGAGGTCAATGCTTGAGAAAATGGAAAGAAAGCTATAAAAGATGGAAAATATGATTATAGGGTCAAATAGTCAAAACCTAGGGTCTAGGAGGTAAGGCCCAACCAAGGGCAAGAAAGGTTTGGGTCACAAACTTAAGCCTAAGGAGATCTACAACAATGCTCCATTCGATTATGGAACACAACCTAGGTCTAGAAACGCCAAGGTTACTAGGGAGGTCATCCTTAAAGTTAACCATAGTAAGTGCCTAGTGGCTAAGGTTTCAAGGAAACCTAGGGAAGCCATTAAGAAGGTTACAAGGGGAGTCACCCCTAGAGTTAACCTAGGCAAGACCACAATGACCAAGGCTTCTAAGCCTAGAAGGGTCATTAGAAAGGTATCTAGGGAAGTTATCCCTAAGGAATGTTAGTAATATATGAGAGGTGTCCCAAGGCAATCGCCTTATGGTTGTACCATTTATTTGATAAATAAAGATTCACTATTTGAGTATACATATTTTCATGTATTTAATTGGATCTTAAACTCATTTACTGAATGTCCACAATACTATTCACAACATGAGAGAATTTGTATGGATCACAACTAGTGAATATCTCTACATATGTAATTGTGATGTAGTGGAATTATCCTAGTCGATGGATTGATGCATTCAACACCATCGATTCTGTCCAAGACTAGCACGAGGTTTACTCTTTGGATTATCCAAGTAGTTGTTTCTCACTGGATAGAGACATTGGGATGTTCGGAGTTGATCGTGGATGCTAGTTATGGTAACTAGTTCATTGGAGCGACTAGCTATAAGACTTCATATGGTTCTCTGCATATATGGATATTTTAATGAAGTTCTTACTGCAGCTTAAGTGCGAAGTTTCTTCGACTTGCGGTATTTAAGTCATCTTGGTCATGGAGACTTATTCTTTGACATCTTAAGCAAGCATCTCCAAGGAGATGTGGACCCGGGATAATTGGGTATAAGTCAAAGTGGCTGAAGGTGTTTGAATAGCCTATAGAGGATTCACCGCTCCTTGCGAGGAGATATATACTTTATGGCCTCTAGTCGGATTGTTACTAAAGCCTTTGGCCAAAGCATTACATGTTTAAAGTATGGTACTCTTGGATACTTTTAGAACTAGAATCGAGGATGAGGAAGTAATACATGGGCTAGGTGTGACATAGTCATCCTAGTGGGGACTGACACAATAGACCATGTCCTAAACCAAGTCAGTATAAGATGAGTTAAAGGAATGGGGCACGATTCATTGTAGCTGTTGAAGGGTTTCAGAAATGGTTCTGGGATCAACTGTTTATTTTCTGATTTATTAGGAATTATGATGTACTACTAGGTGCCACTCATGATTGTTCTATAATTAATGGTTAATTATAGACGACCAATATAAATCGGTAACCTATTTGGTCACACTCACAACGAGCGTAATCCAAAGAAATTAAAATGAGCTTGAGAATAGGATTCTCAGATTGAGAGAGACTTGGTTTGATTGGACCAAACAAAGAGCGAGTTTGAAATTATTTCAGTCGCATCGGAAGCATGGATGGGCCGAGTCTTATGAAGACATGATGGATGAACCAAATCGGTTTGGTTCTAATCCAATGGTGGAAAATAAACCAAAGTGGTTTGTTTTTTTTTAAACGAATGAACTAAAGTTGGTTCGGTTCGTTTTAATTTAAAATAGACCAACGCGGTTTGTTTTATTTCAACTTAAGTTATTGGAGCGGGTTAACGGATTTTGGTTATAAACTAATAACCGTTAGGAGAATGTGTTCTCTATAAAAACACGACTTAAGAGTTTTTTGTTAAAGAATTAATCGGTTCAAGGGTTTTGGAAACCCTAGCCTCCTCTCCTCTTCCTCCTCTAGGGTTGCCGCCCACTTCATTGGCCGCCCAAGCACCTTGTGTCGCTGCCCATTGGATTTGCTGCTCCTCCTCCTTGCCGCCGACCATCCACAAGCCGTCATCAACTTTTCTGGGCATCCTCCCTTGGCTCCGATGACTAAGGACCAACCGACCATCTTCTTTGGCCAGCACTAACCCCTCCACCACAAGCTGTCCAGTTTTGGACAGCTTGTTGTCCCTTGCATGGAGAGGTCGTTTGGCCATTGTTTCATCGCAGCGATCTACTTGGTAGGAATTGGATATCCGACAATCCTCTTGGTGGAGGACCAAAGTTTTCGTCAATTGGATGACGAAAACTGCTTCCGAGAAGCGAGTTCATGGAACTCATTTTTAGATCCGAATTTTGATTCGGATTGTGATCGTCTCTCGAATCACAACGTCTTCGATGTGAGGCTAGTATCTCATGAGAAGACGAGGCTCGTAGCTTGGTGAAGCTATCCCGACGATACTCGGCGTTGATACAGATAGAGGTGAAACTTACGAGGTGACTAAGGTTGATGCAATTTCCGCTTCACGTAGTTCGTCAGGATACCTAGATTCGTGAGGTATCCTTGCATGTGTGTGGTGTGTGTTTTGTAATAAGTTAGTTAT
The DNA here is from genome assembly GCA_025175895.1 of Wurfbainia villosa. NCBI lineage: Eukaryota > Viridiplantae > Streptophyta > Magnoliopsida > Zingiberales > Zingiberaceae > Wurfbainia > Wurfbainia villosa. The sequence continues at coordinate 103,760,004 of CM045996.1, forward strand.
TACTCATTTTATTTGCTTCCGCTGTGTATGTTTACGAAACATGTTCAAACGCACACTCACATCGTTGCCGGAGTAACCCAACAGTGGTATCTGAGCCTGACTGTGTTCCGACATAATCATAAAATTATTTTGTGATAATTATAATTGTATTTTAGGAAATTTTCTACTTTTGGAAACTTTAGAAGTAATTATGGAAATTTTAATAAGTAAAGAAATTAAAATTGAAAATTTTCTAATGTAATTAGAAAAATACAATTTAGGAAATTTATTTCCTAAATTAAATTTGAATTTCCTTAATTAATATTTTCTATAAATAAAATAGTTTTCTATAAATAAGGAAACTATTTGTACATCCATAATTGTATGTCATGTAATTGCATTAGATGCATATCATTATGTCATGCGTGTCTTGACATGTAGATGTATGTCATGTGTGTCATGCCATGTAGATAATAATTATTTGCATGAAAAAGAGGATGAGACCTTAAAATCATTACACAATATTAAAGCCTACACCTTCCATTGATATGGTTTGAACCAGAGTTCCGTTTCTTGTTTGGATTGTTGGACTCACTCCAAGCCCGGCTTGAACCTGAACATGTTCAAATCATTGGAATAGTTTGACACTAATATGGTAAGAGTCAGAGGTCAATCGTTAGTTTGGGTTGTTGGACTCACTCCAAGCCAGGCTAATTGGTTGAATGCGCTATAACCATATTAAAACAATTTCACGATTAATAGGTCGCCTCTAACTTGGAGCATCGATTTGTTGGACTCACTCCAAGGTCGATGTGAAGAGAGGTGAAGTTGAGTGCTATGCATATGATGCATACTTGTTAATGTGTTAACAACCCAATGTATGTGTGAACATTCAATTAGTTGATAGCACATTGTGATAGTTACATATACGTGATATGTAATCGGTATACTTGATACCTACCATCATAGTTAAGGACTTGTTGGACTCACTCCAAGGTTGTTCTTATCTATGTTGGATATCAACCCATTCGGAGATGGACCTACAATCTCCCGAATTGATTTTGAGGGTTTTAATTTCGAAAAATGAATGGGATTTATAAATGCATGTTGATGCATTTTAAAATTATTTTCTCATATATGCTCGATTTGTATTTCTAGGTTAATCGCTTAACCATGACGTCTTTGAGTTTGTGATCTATTTAGATTCGAGTAAATTGACTAGGCCAAACTTCTTGGACTGGCTTAGAAACCTGAGAATTATTCTCAAGGATGAAAAGCTTGCGTATGTCCTTGAAGTGTCTCTTCTTGGCCGTCCTAGTGATGACGCAACTCTGGACCAATTGTTGGCCCATCATAAACATGTGAGTGATTCTGAACTAGTGAGTTGCATCATGCTAGCCGTGATAGTACTCGAGATGCGGAAGCAGTATGAGAATATGGATGCTCATACCATAGTCTTTTATCTTTTATGAGTTGTTTGATGAGCAAGTGAGATTCGAAAGGTTCGAGTCTCTAAGCTCCTCTTCACCTCTGCGATGCAAGAAGGTTCATCTGTGGTACTGCTCAACATGCTGAAGACTGTGGAGCCTTCTGTGAAGCATGAGCAGGGGGCCAGTCTTTATTAGTTTATTACTCAAAGAAAGGTTCTAAGAGAAAATCAAAGGAACAACACAAGGGGAAGAAGAAGGCAAGGAAGGCAGAACCTGCTCAAAAGGGTACTTGCCATCATTGTAGCAAGGAGGGTCATTGGCGAAGAAACTGCAAGATTTATCTTGAGTCCGTCAATAAGAATAAGTCATCTGATGCCCCATATTCTTCAGATATCTTCGTTATTGATTATCATTCTATTTCCTTAGACACTTGCGTATTGGATACCGGGTGTGGTTCACATATATGTAATAACATACATGGGCTAAGGAATAGAAGAAGACTTGTCAAGGGAGAGTCAAATTTATGTGTTGGGAATGGAGCAAAGGTTGTTGCACTTGCCATCGGAACGTATTTGTTGAAACTCCCTATAGGACTTGTCTTAGAACTGGACAATTTCTTTTTTGTTCCTTCGTTGATATAGAACATCATTTCTATTTCTTGTTTAAATAAAAATGGGTACCATTTGACTTTTAGTAACAATTGTTGTTACATAACTTTGAATGGAGTTATTTATTGGACTGGAACTTTAAGCAATGGTATTTATACGTTGGACGTATCCAGTGACATTTTCAATATCGAAGCGAGCAACAAGTGTGCTCGAAAAGATAATCAATTAGACTCCTACATGTGGCATTGTCGTCTTGGCCATGTGAGCAAGAAATGCATATCAAATTACACCGATGTGGAATTCTGGAATCGTTTGATTTAGATTCATACGATACATATGAATCATGCTTAAAGGGCAAGATGACCAAGTTACCTTTTATTAGAAAAGGTGAACCAGTGGGAGAGTTGTTTGGTCTAATACATACTGATGTATGCGGACCTATGTCAACTCAAGCTCAAGGAGGCTATAGCTTCTTCATTACCTTCACCGATGATCACTCATGGTTTGGGTATGTGTTCTTGATGAAACACAAGTCTGAAGCCTTTGAAAGGTTCAAAGAATTCATAAATGAAGAAGATAAACAATTGGCAAGAGTATTAAAATACTTCGATCGGATCGAGGTGGTGAATACTTGAGTCAAGAGTTTCTAGATTATCTAAGGGACAATGGTGTTGGGTTTCCGGCACTGCGGCGAATGTGTGTTCGAACATGTTTTGTAAATATATGCACAGTGGAAGAATTAAAAAGTAATAAATCTAATTTATTACAACACACATCACACGCATGCATAGTACAACATGTATTGATATAATCGTAAATTCAAATTTTACAATAAAAGGAAATTACTCTAGTTATACCTGACATATCACGTGCAACGGGAATGACATCAATTGGAGCTACTTTCGCTAGAATCGCCTCTATCCGTATCCACGACGAGTATCGTCAGGATGGCTTCACAAATCCATTAGCCTCATCTTCGTAGGAGTTACTAGCCTCGTGTCGAAGATGATGTGATCGAGAGAAGACCACAATCCGAATCAAAATTCTAATTTGAAAACGAGTCCCCAAAACTCGTTTCTCCGGAGAGGTATTCATCAACTGATTGACGAATCCTTCATCCTCCACCTATGAGGATTACCGGAGATCGAATCCCCGGCAAGGGAGACATTGTTGGAGCTCTAAACGTTGTCCAAATGATGCTTCGACATGAAAGGAAAGAAGCTGTCCAGAAAACTGGACAACTTGGTGGAGGAGTTGCGCCGGCCCAAAGGAGGAAAGCCAGCTGCACCTTGGTCACAGGAGCCAATGGATGTCACCGGAGGGTCGCCGGAGGATGACCGACAGCATCTTGGATGCCGGTAGCAAGGTAGATGGTGGCACAAAAGCTGTCGGCGTGGACTGCTTGGGTGGCGGCAATGAGAGAAGAGAGGGAGAGGGTGGCTAGGTTTTCCAACACTCAAGTTATCCACGAAAAACCCTTAAGCCCTGTTTTTATAGACAACACATTCTCCTAACGGTTTTTGGTTCATAACCAAAACTCGTTAACCCGCTCCAATAACTTATGTTAAAATAAACCAAACCACGTTAGTCTATTTTAAGTTAAAACGAACCGAACCAACTTTGGTTCATTCGTTTAAAACAAACCAAACCACTTTGGTTTATTTTCAACCATTGGATTAGAACCAAATAAATTTGGTTCATCCATCATGTCTTCATAAGACACGGCCTATCCATGCTTCCATTGCGATTGAAATAATTTCATTCTCGCTCCTTGTTTGGTCCAACCAAACCTAGTTTTTCTCGATATGAGAATCTCATTCTCAAGCTCGTTTTAAATCCTTCAGATTATGCTCATTGTGCATGTGACCAAATAGGTTCTCGGTTCATTCTGGTCATCTATAATTAACCATTCATTATAGAATGATCATGAGTGGCACCTAGTAGTACATCATGATCACCAATTAATCGAAAAATCAACGGTTGATCCAGAACCATTTCTGAAACCCTACAGCAGCTACAATGAATCGTGCCCCTTTCCCTTCACGCATCTTATACCCACTTGGTTCAGGAAATGGTCTATAGTGTTAGTCCCCAATAGGTCGACTACGTCACACCTAGCCCAAGTATCATTTCCTCGTCCTATGAATTCTAGTTACTGCACATGTATCCAAGAGTACCTTACTCTAAACATGTAATGTTTTAGCCAAAGACTTTAGTAACAATCCGACGAGAGTCCATGGGTATACATCACCTTGCAAGGAGTGGTGAATCCTTTATAGGCTATTCAAACACCTTCGGTCACTTCATCTTATACCCAATCATCCCTGGTCCACATCTCCTCAGAGATGCTTGCTTAAGATGTCAAAGCATAAGTCTTCGTGACCAAGATGACTTGAATACCGCAAGTCAAAGGAACATCGGACTTAAGCTGCAATAAGAACATCATTGACATATCCATATATGCAGAGAACCATATGAAGTCTTACGGCTGGTCACTCCAATGAACTAGTTACCAAAATTAGCATCCGCGATTAACTCCGGACATCACAAGGTCTACAACTAGTGAGAATCAGCTGGTTTGATACACCAAGGAGTATACCTCATGCTAGTCTCGACAGAATTGATGGTGTCCAAATCCATCAATTCATCGACTAGGGATATTTTCAATACATCACAATTACACATGTAGAGATACTCACTAGTTGTGATCCAATCACAAATTCTTTCATGCTATGAATCATATTGTGGATATTCAGTAAATGAGTTTAAGATCTAATCAAATACATGTAAACATATATACTCAAATAGTGAATTTTCATTTATCATATAAATGGTTCAAACATAAGGCGATTACCTTAGGACATCTCTCATATAACTAACAAATGGTATATTGTCTCAATGGACTCTCAGATACACCACACCTTAATGGTGTATCCGAGAGAACCGACCTTGTCAGACATGGTCAGATCGATGATGAATCACGCAAATCTTCCTAAGTTCTTTTGGGGCTATGCACATCAGACAGCTATTTACTTTCTAAATAGAGTCGCAACTAAGGTAGTCTCTTCAACTCTGTATGAGATATGTGCTAGTAAGAAACCTCATTTATCTTACTTGAAGATATGGGATTGTCACTGCTTATTTGAAGTGGATGTCGTGATAAATTGAATGCTAAGTTTGATAAATATCTATTTATTGGATACCCTAAGAAATGAGGGTTACCAATTCTATCATCTCTTGGAACAAAAAGTGTTTATTGAAGGAATGTTGTGTTTCTAGAGAAAGAGTTTCTCTTGCAAGAAAACAGTGGGAGTGTCGTTGAACTTGAGGAGGTTCAAGAGACTCCAAGAGACATTGAGGAGATACCTGATCAAACACCTCAACCGATAACTCATAGTGATGAGACATCGGCTGAACCTATTGTGACACAACATCTTCGTAGATCTAGTAGGGCATGCAACATTCCTGAGAGATATGGATTTCTCGTAAGTGAATCGAATGGCATGTTACTCATTGATGATGAGGAGCCTACCAGTTATGAAGAAGTTCTGAAAAGTTTAGAAATGGACAAATGGCTTGAAGCCATGAAGTCAGAAATGGATTCCATGTATGAAAATCAAGTTTGGAACTTGGTGGACTCCCTGAAGGCATTAAGACTATAGGGTGCAAGTGGATTTTCAAGAAGAAGACTGACATGGATGGTAATGTGATTACCTTTAAGGCTATATTAGTGGCGAAAGGCTATCGTCGAAAACAAGGTGTTGATTATGACGAGACCTATTCACCGGTAGCTATGCTTAAATCCATTCGGATGCTCCTGGCCATAGTGGCTCATTATGATTATGAGATATGGTAGATAGATGTGAAAATGACTTTCCTTAATGGAAACTTACTCGAGGACGTGTATATGATACAACCCGAGGGTTTCACATCTGTTGATAAAACCATGGTTTGCAAGCTTTGATGGTCAAAATATGGACTGAAGCAAGCATCCAGGAGCTGGAATATCTGTTTTGATGAGACAATCAAAAGGTTTGATTTGTCACAAAATCCAAACGAACCATGTGTGTACAAGAAGGTTTGTGGGAGTGCAGTTGTGTTCCTAGTGTTGTATGTCGATGACATATTACTTATAGGAAACTATATATCTATCTTACAGTCAGTTAAAATTTAGTTATCCAAAATATTCTCCATGAAATACCTAGGAAAAGCGACCTATATCCTCGGGATTAAGATCTATAGAGATAAATCAAAACGGTTATTTGGTCTTTCGTAGTCTACATATATATACTGACTGCTAGAGAGGTTTAGCATGTCAAAATCCAAGAAAGGTTTCTTTCCCATCAGGCATGGGATACACCTTTCAAAGTCTATGTGTCCACCCACAGAAGACAAGAGGATTTGCATGAGTAAAATCACCTATGCATCTGCAATAGGATCTATCATGTATGTTATGATATGTACGAGGCCCGATGTATCGTATGCTTTGAGTGTCACGAGCATATACCAGTCTTATCTAGGAATGGATCATTGGGCAGTTGTTAAGACAATCCTTAAGTACTTAAGAAGAACTAAGGATGTGTTTATAATATATGGAGAGGGTGATATGGTAAAGGTATATAGATGCCAGCTTACAGACAGACAAGGATGATTCCAACTCTGAGTTGATGGATCGAAGTGGATCGCTAGAGGGGGGGTGAATAGCGATAAAACCTTTCCTTTTCCTTTCTTTTCGTTCGTTCGTTAAAACCCGAGTTGACAATTAATTCCAGTGGAAAGATAGGCAATAAGTAAAAGGAGACAACTATTTTTTACTTGGTAGATCCAGGATGTATTTTCATATGGGGGTTGGTGAGGTAGATCAATGATGATCCTTTAGTGGATTGGATTATCATTAGTGGATCGGACTTTATGTGGGCTTGATCCATGGGTGGCCAAGATCCAACTCCTCCTCATGGTCCCTAATGTAGCCTATTAACACCTCATGAAGCTTAGATCCAATGGATAGAAACAAAACTCTAGATCCATAGGTAGAGATTAAATCTCTCGATCCGACGGTTGAGATTAAATCTCTAGATCCGACGGTTTAGATTAAATCCCTAGAACAAATGGTGGAGATTAATCCAAGGCATAAACCCAACTCTATAAATAAGGCTTATAGGCTTGGATGGCAACTTAATGTATGAGGGGATTAGGGTTTGTCCCTTGGGCGGCAACCAATCCTAATTAGATTAGGATTGGGAGTGGTAGCTAGGGATAGGGTTTTGGGGATTAGAGTGGGCGGCAACAAGGAGTTCCTTCTTCTTCCTAAGGTTGGCCGGCCCCTATTCTTCTCCTCTCTACCTTGGCATGAGCTCATCCTATTCTTATTCCCCTCTTCCATGGTCGGCAATAAGGAAAGCTAGGATTAGGGTTTGGAAGCTTAGGGTTTAGGAGGCTTGGGTGGCACCAAATAAGGAAGTAGTTTGGTTTCTTCTTCATCCTTTGGTGGCCGGCGCCCACAACCCTATCCCAGCCCTTGGGAGGCATCCAAAGACCCCTTCTCCTTCTCCTTAGGTGGTGGAAACAATATATAGGGCTTTCCCTTGGTGTCTTGGCCGGTTTCCACCATTATTTCCTTCTCCTTGTTGGCCGGCGGCAAGCATTCTCCTTGTTGCTTGTTGGTTGGCCATAGGAAGGAGAAGAGCTTTGTTTTTATTCTTCCTCTTGCTTTGGAAGAGCAAGGAAGGAAGATTTGGGATCTAGGAGCTTCGACTTTTGGTAGAGCGTCGCCCACACGACGTCCGAAAGGAGGAAGGACTTACATTAGAAGATCGAGAGGTATATCGATTCTCTAATTTTTATATGTTACATGTTTGTATTTGTTTTTCATTTATGAGCATGATATAAATCTGTATATGGCTAAATAATACTTGGATCCCGAGCATAAACACAAAAATCGGCGATCCTGACATCACCTATTCCGCGGCTACTCGTAGAATAGAGGATGGTCGCTTGAACAACTAGTTTGTTCAAGTGACCTCTCTAAACGAATAGCATGACGATGACTTGGTTGCTTTGGAAATCCCTTTCGTCTATGATTAAATTTGTTTAATCCAGGGACATAGAAGGGATTGCCATGATCAGGCAACCGAGGTGAAGTGGGAAGCGAAGTTTCCCCTCACGGACTCGATAAGAAAAACCATTAAATTGGAATGAGAACTTCCGGGTTAAAAACCCTCCCAACAACTGGTATCATAGCCAAGGTTTCCAGTTTTGTGTGTTTAGGATTCGGTTAATTTTTATGCACTTTTTCATATATTATATGTGTCGGATAATAGTAGGATATGCGTAGTTTAACTCTTTGGTTGCAGGCATAAGATCTGACTATTATGGCCATATGTGTGTATGTGATTGTATGTGTGTAAATATTTATTTTGTTGAATCCTCGGGGTTGATGAGGCTAGTATTTAGTTTTTGGTAAATTAAATACGACATTGTTTAGCCGCTCTTTATTTTATTTTACTTTCGATCTAGATTTCATGTACACTCCCTCGTGGAGTATAGGATCGATGGATGTAAAATAAAATAGGTTTTAGTCTCGGCTCGGATCTCCGGATGGCTCGTACGTGGCGTAGGAGGAGCGGACGAGATGGTGATGCGACAGGAGTCATATTGAAGACAAAAGCCATAATAGTTGGAAAATAATTGCTTTTTGTTTGATATGCATGTCGTAGGCTAGGAAAATTCCTCATTTTCAAATTACTAAGTGGGAGAGGGATATTTTTATAAATTCCCACGACCTCCATTACGATTTGACATGTGATGCAAGAAAACTTGCACGTCGGCTCTGAGTGCCTTCCTCCCCATCGGATGAGTTTGTTTGCGGATCACAAGGTCGAATATAGTTATAGGAAATTATTAAGGAGTGTGTGTACTTGCCCATCGTAAGGCACATAACCCGAGATAATTACATTGGTACCAAGTAATGGTGAACACTTAGATACAAATATAAGTATCCTCCCCATCGGAGTCACTGTTTTTATTTGTAGGGCCGAAGAGAAACCAACTATTAATTTTACTTGTCAAAAAGTTAGGTTGACAAGATAGTAAAATTAATGGGTAAAACCTCCTCTTACAAATGTAGAATTCGTATACGTCCACACGATCGTGGCATACGATATTCTCGGTGTTTAGCGGTATTGGTTGATTTTGAAATTTTATTGTCTAAGGAATTAAAATTTTTTTGAAATCTACAGTAATGATCTATGTGATTCTTAGGATTTTAAAAAATGACTTTCAGTCCACTTACTATGATACTAAAAAAAATTTATTGGAAAAGAATCCAGATATTGTCTTATATGCTAAGGAGTACAAGTATGCACTCTTCAAAGAGTGTCCTCAGGCCATCGTTGCTCAGAAGGTTTCTACTTCTAAGCCGAAAGGCAAGAAGAAGAAGAAACAAGGTGAAGCAAAGGTGGAGGGAGGATCTCAGGGAGGAGTGAAGAAGCCGAAAGGTAAGTACGTCACTTGCAAGCAGGATGGACATTGGAAGAAGGACTGTCCCAATCCAAAGCAGAAAAAAGATAATATCCTTTGGTCTAGTCGTTGAAACATGGTTAGCGGTGTTATCTACCAGCACCTGGTGTGTAGATACGAGAGCCACTGATCATGTCTACAATACTTTGCAGGGGTTCCAGGAAACCCGACGACAAGCTAAAGGGGAGATTACCATTTACTTGGGAAATGTCATGAAGGTGGCGGCTATTGCAGTGGGAGAAGTTTTATTTATCTCTTGAGAAAAATAAAACTTAGGTTCTGGAAAATTCCCTTTATGTACCTTTATTTAGAAAGAACTTAGTTTCAGTTTCTAAATTGTTTATGGATGGATATTCTATTTCTTTTAATGACAGAGCTGTTATAAAAAGGAATAGGGAGAATATCTGTTCAGGTACATTGATAGGAAATTTGTATACATCTGAACCAAAACCTCCCATGATGCAAATTGAAGTTAATAACTCATCTTCTAATTCCAATAAGAGAAAAGAACCTTCGAAGATGAACCAAACATATCTTTGACATCTTAGGCTTGGTCACATTAACCTAAGCAGAATTCGAAGGTTGATAGCTGATGGACCTTTGGGTTCATTAGTGGTGGAGGATCTCCCAACCTATGAATCTTGCTTGGAGGGTAAGATGACCAAGAGGTCTTTTAAGGCCAAGGGGTATAGAGCCAAAGATGTGTTAGAATTGGTTCATTATGATATGTGTGGTCCTATGTCTATCCAGGCTAGAGGTGGTCTTGAATATTTCATCTCTTTCATAGACGATTATTCAAGATATGGATGACACTACGATCTGATCGTGGTGGAGAGTACCTCTTGGGAGAGTTTAGGAACTACTTATCAGAGGCTGGGATTCAATCCCAACTGACTGCACCTGGCACACCCCAGCAGAACGGTGTAGCAGAGCGAAGGAATAGGACTCTTATGGAAATGGTTAGATTGATGATGAGTTATTCTGACTTGCCAGATTCATTCTGGGGATATGCTCTAGATACGGCAGTGTACATTCTGAACTTGGTTCCATCTAAATCAGTGCCTTCTACTCCCCACAGAGTTGTGGATTGGGCGAAAGCCTAGTCTAAGACATATTCGAAAATGGGAGAGACCAGCACATGTGCTGAAGGCAGATGTTGGCAAGTTGGAACCTCGTACAGAAGTGCGTTTGTTCGTTGGCTATCCTAGAGGAATGAAGGGTGGATTGTTTTATAGTCCTAGAGATCAGAGGGTGATCATTAGCACGAACGCCAGATTTCTAGAGGAAGACTATGTGATGAGCCACAAGCCCAAGAGTAAAATTGTTCTGGAGGAGTTAAAAGGGGAAGTCACTTCTTTAGTACCACCGGTACAAGAGGATATACCACATGTCACTGCACCGCGTGTCACAGAGGATACACAGGTGATACCTCGTCGTATTGGGAGAGTTGTTAGATAGCCTCATAGATTCATGTTCTTGACTAACATATAGATGCAGCATCTTGGCAAAGTGCAATGAATACTGAGATTGAATCTATGGATTCAAGTCAGGTTTGGGAGCTCTTATGCATAGCAACTCATATGGATTATGAGGTGTGGCAGATGGATGTCAAGACAGCTTTCCTTAATGGAAGTCTTGAGGAAAACATCTATATGAAGCAACCAGAGGGATTCATTGCTTAGGGCAAAGAGCATCTTGTATGTAAGCTTAATCCGTCTATATATGAATTGAAGCAAGCTTCGAGGTCTTGGAACATCGCTTTAAGGAGGTAAATCAGTCTTATGGATTTATTCAAAGTTCGGATGAGTCTTGTGTATACAAGAGATGTGACGGAAACGTAGTGGTATTTCTTGTACTATACGTAGATGGCATTTTGGTGATTGGCAACAATATCAAGGTGTTATCGGGCGTAAGGGTATGGTTGTCCAAACAGTTTGATATGAAGGACTTGGGAGAAGTGGGACACATCCTTGGGATCAAGGTTATCGTGCTTATCCCAAGCTTCATACATAGACACGATAATGGATCGTTTTAGCATGCAAAACTCCAAGAAAGGTTTTCTACCTTTCAGGCATGGAGTTCCTTTATCTAAGGAGATGTGTCCTAGATCATCTGAGGAGATAGAGGAGATGAAGGTGGTTCCTTATGACTCGGCGATAGGAAGCCTCATGTATGCGATGCTATGTACGAGACCAGATATCTGCTATGTCATCTGCATGGTCAGCAGATATCAGAGTAATCCAGGATAGGGACATTGGACTGTAGTAAAGCATATATTGAAGTGCCTGAGAAGGACTAGGGATTATATGCTAGTTTGCCGGGCAGACCAATTACTCCCAGTGGGTTACATGGATTGCGACTTCCAATCAGATAGGGATAACAGTAAGTCTACCTCAAGTTTTGTGTTTACTTTGGTTGGTGGAGCCATTGTATGTTGGAGTGTCTAGCAGAAATGCGTGGCGGACTCCACCATGGAAGCTGAGTATGTGGTAGCCTATAAGGTGGCCAAAGAAGCTGTGTGGCTCAGGAACTTCCTGATGGACTTGGATGTGATTCCTGGTTTGCCCAGAAATAACACAATTTATTGTGATAATAATGGTGCAGTTGCAAACTCGAAGGAACCACGATCCCATAAGATAAGTGAATGCATAGAGAGCAAGAACCACCTGATACGAGAAATCGTAAAGGAGGTAAAAGTTGTTGTCGCCTAGATTGCATCAGAGGATGACCTAGTGGACCCTTTCACTAAGGCCCTTCTAGCGAGAGCTTTAATAGGCATGTGGAGGGAAGGGGAATCAGATGTATGGCAGTATGAGGACAACATAGTCTTTTAGTATAAGTGGGAGATTGTAGGGATGTATACTGAAAAGTCTATCTTTTGTATGAACATTTTTATTTTTGAAATAAGAATCACGTGATCATTGTTTGCATATTTTTATGGTTATGCATATAGTCTAATACGTTACATTGTAGATAACATGGTGTGTGGTGACACACGGGAGATCATGTTATCGGTGATGGCATTGTGCTCTCGGAGGCTCGTTGGCTCCCATGTCTCCGGATTAAAATTTTCACTAATGAAAACTAATTTGGATGGGATGAGTTTCCTCAGCACAACTAATTCGTCATCGGGCTAACGACTTGAGCGATCGCTTGAACAAACTAGTTGTTCAAGCAACCAAGCTCTTCTAGTCGGTTAGCCGCGGAAGAGACGACGGACGGATCGCCGATTTTTGAGTTTATCTTCGGGGTCCATGATTATACAAATACATATGGATGTAGACATGTATAATCAACACATATAGACATATTAATAAGAACATGCAAAGATCAATAATAAAACTTGTAAAACTTTTATACCTCTTGATCTTCTATCGTATGTCCTAGCCTCCTTGTAGACTTCGTGTGGGTGAAGATCCTCCACAAGTGTAAGCTTCTTAGATCTTCTTCAATCGAAAGAAAGAAGAACTCTCCTTCCCTTCTTGCTTGAGCCAACCACCAATCCACAAAGGATTGATGCCGCCGGCCCCAAGAATAGAGAGAACAAGATGGCCAATCAAGGAACCGAACAAGGGAACAATCCCTAGTTCCCTTGTGCCGCCGGCCAAGAGGAAAAGAAGTGGAGAAGAGGAATCGGTTGAGCCCCGACCAAGGTAGAGGGAAGAAGAGGTAGGAGCCGACCACACCTTGGGAAGAAGAAGAACACCTCTCCTATAGTTGTCGCCCACCTTAGCTTCCAAACCCTAGCCGCCCAACCAAAGAGCCAAACCCTAATGTAATTAGGGTTTCCTCCTTAGGGTTTCTTGCCGCCCAAGCTATTGATAGGCAAAACCCTAATTTCCAAAAACCAACCTCCAACCTTGCTTACCGCCCACCTTAAGCCACCTTATATAGAATTGGGCTTAAGCCTTGTTATAATCTCCACCGTCGATTCTAGGGTTTTAATCTCAATCGTCGGATCTAGAGATTTAATCTCAACCGTCGGAACTAGAGATTTAATCTCCACCATCGGATCTAGGGATTTAATCTCAACCGTTGGATCTAGAGATTTAATCTCAACCGTTGGATCTAGATATTTAATCTCCACCTTCGGATCTAGGGATTTAATCTCAACCGTCGGATCTAGAGATTTAATCTCAACCGTCAGATCTAGAGATTTAATCTCAACCGTCGGATTTGTTTTCCATCATTGGATCTAGGCTTCATGAGGTTTATATTAGGCTACGATAGGGACCATGAGGAGGAGTTGGATCTTGGCCACCCGATGGATCGGAACCACACAAACTTGATCCATCAATGATGTTCCATTCCACTAGAGGATCATCATTGAATTACCTCACCAACCCCCATAAATTAATATGGGCTCCATACATTATTTGTACATCCATCTCTCCGTGTTTAAGATATCGAATGTCCATCAATTAATTGATTTACTAACCATCAATCAATTAACATCTAACTCCTCGAGTAGTACCACTCAACCTTATCATCATGTTGACTAAGTCAACCTGCAGGGTTTACATGATGAACCTTATGAGCTTCTCAAGGGGACATCATCAACCTAATATATAGGACATGGTTTCCTCCTATAATCAACAGCACACCATGTAAATAATATCATTTCCCAACTTTCCAGGCATATTGATTTAATCCATATAAATCTCACCCTTTGGTAAATCAAAGAAATAAATACTAAGTACATGTGCCCGTTATTATATCGGGATTAAGAGCATGTTCAACATAATATCCGAGGTCTGATTCAATTATGTAGTCAGCAATAAATTGAATCACCTCTATGTCAGTCCTGCTCAATACACCTAAGTGTACTAGTGTAACTCTATGTTCAAGACAAAACAATACCAAGCTACACTACAACCATGCTAATGGTTTGTCCAAAACCATCTTGGTCGTGAGCCTCTACTTATATTTTACAAGGGGTTGATAACATGATCTTCTGTGTCACACCAAGCACCATGTTATCTACAATATAAAGTATTAGACAATATGCACACATATAATAAATATAAAGTGCAAACAATGATCATGTGATTCTTATTTCAAAATAAAAATGTTCATACAAAAGAGCTAGGCTTTCAGTATACATTCCAACAATCTCCCACTTATACTAAAAGACTATGCTGTCATCACACTGCCATACATCTGATTTCCCTTCCCTCCACATGCCTATCAAAGCTCTCACTAGAAGGGCCTTAGTGAAAGGGTCTACCAAGTCATCCTCTGATGCAATCTTGGCGACAGCAACTTCTACCTCCTTTACGATTTCTCGTATCAGGTGGTACTTGCACTCTATGTGTTTACTAGCCTTATGGGCTCGTGGTTCCTTCGAGTTTGCAACTGCACTATTATTATAACAATAAATTGTGATAGTTCTGGGCAAACTAGGAATCACATCCAAGTCCATCAGAAAGTTCCTGAGTCATACAACTTCTTTGGCTGCCTCAGATGCTGCCACATACTCAGCTTCCATGGTAGAGTCCGCCACACATTTCTGCTTGACACTCCTCCATATTATGGCTCCACCTCCAAAAGTAAACACAAACCCCAAGGTAGACTTACTGTTGTCCCTATCTGATTGGAAATCAGAATCCGTGTAACCCACATGGACTAATTGATCTGCCCGGTAAACCAGCATATAATCCCTAGTCCTACTCAGGCACTACAATATATGATTTACTGTAGTCCAATGTCCCTGTCTTGGATTACACTGATATCTGCTGACCATGCCCATGGCAAAGCAGATATCTGGTCTCGTACATAGCATAGCATACATGAGGCTTCCTACTGCCGAAGCATAAGGAGCCGCCTTCATCTCCTCTATCTCCTTTGGTGTTTTGGGACACATCTCTTTAGATAAAGGTACTCCATGCCTAAAAGGTAGAAAATCTTTCTTGGAGTTCTGCATGCTAAAACGATCCAGGATAGTGTCAATGTATGAAGCTTGAGATAAGCACAATATCCTTTTCTTGCGATCCCTTATTACCTTGATCCCAAGGACGTGTCCCACTTCTCCCAAGTCCCTCATATCAAACTGTTTGGACAACCATACCCTTACGTCTGATAACACTCTGATATTGTTGCCAACTAACAAAATGTCATCTACGTATAGTACAAGAAATACCACTACGTTTCCATCACATCTCTTGTATACACAAGGCTCATCCGGACTTTGAATAAATCCATATGACTGGATTACCTCATCAAAGCGGATGATCCAAGATCTAGAAGCTTGCTTCAATCCATAAATGGACCGATTAAGCTTACACACAAGATGTTCTTTGCCCTTTGCAATGAATCCCTCTAGTTGCTTCATATAGATGTTTTCCTCAAGACTTCCGTTAAGGAAAGTTATCTTGACATCGATCTGCCAAATCTCATAATCCTCATGAACAACAATAGATAAGAGAATCCGGATAGACTTAAGCATAGCTACTGGTGAAAAGGTCTCCTCATAATCGATACCCTATTTCTGAGTATACCCTTTCGCAACAAGCCTAGCTTTGAAGGTCTCAACCTTCCCGTCTACTCCTCTCTTTCTCTTGTAGATCCACTTGCATCCAATGGCTTTCACACCATCGGGTGGTTCTACTAGCTCCCAGACATGATTAGAATCCATAGATTCTATCTCTGAATTCATCGCTCTTTGCTAAGATGTCGCATCTCTATCTTGGAGTGCCTCGTTATATGTCCAGGGATTAGGTTCATGTTTACCAGGGACTAAGTCTGAAGACTCTCCCAAGAACATGAATCTCTTTGGTTGTCCAACAACCCTCCCACTATGACGAGGTGCCTCCTGTGTATGCTCTGTGACACGCGGTGCAGTGACTTGTGGTATTTCCTCTTGTACAGGTGGTACTGAAGTCGGAACTTCCCCTTTCAACTCCTCAAGAACAATCCTACTCGTGGGCTTGTGGTTCATCACATAGTCCTCCTCTAGAAATCTGGAATTTGTACTCACGATCACCTTCTGATCTCTAGGACTATAGAACAAACCACCCTTCGTTCCCTTAGGGTAGCCAACAAACAAGCATACTTCTGTACGAGATTCCAACTTACCAGCATCTCCCTTCAGCACATGTGCTGGACTACCCCAAATTCGAATATGTCTTAGACTAGGCTTTCGCCCAGTCCACAATTATGTGAGAGTAGAGGGTACTGACTTAGATGGAACCAAGTTCAGAATGTGTGCTGTCGTTTCCAGAGCAAACCCCCAGAACGAATCAGGTAACTCAGAATAACTCATCATCGATCTGACCATCTCCATAAGAGTCCTATTCCTTTGCTCCGCCACACCATTCTGCTGGGGTGTGCCAGGTGCGAACAATTGGGATTGAATCCCATCCTCTGATAAGTAACTCCTAAACTCTCCCAAGAGGTACTCGCCACCACGATCAGATCGTAGTGTCTCGATACTTTTACCTTGACGGTTCTCCACATCAGCCTTGAATTCTTTGTACCTATCAAAGCATTCAGACTTGCGGCACATCAAGTAAATGTATCCATAGCTTGAATAATCATCTATAAAAGAGACAATGTATTCAAAGCCACCTCTAGCCTGGATAGACATAGGACCGCACAAATCAGAATGAACCAATTCCAATACATCTTTGGCTCTATACCCCTTAGCCTTAAAAGGCCTCTTGGTCATCTTACCTTCCAAACAAGACTCGCAGGTTGGGAGATCCTCCACCACTAATGAACCCAAGGGTCCATCAGCTATCAACCTTTGAATTCTACTCAGGTTAATATGACCAAGTCTTATGTGCCAAAGATATGTCTGGTTCATTTTCGAAGGTTCTTTTCTCTTATTAGACTTAGAAGATGAGTTATTCACTTCTATATGCATCATGGGAGTTTTCGGTTCAAGAGTGTACAAATTGTCAACCAATGTACCAGAACAGATAATCTCCCTATTCCTTTTTATAACAACTTTGTCATTAAAAGAAATATAATATCCATCCATAAACAATTTAGAAATTGAAATTAGATTCTTTCTAAAAGTAGGTACATAAAGACAATTTCTCAAAACCAAAACTTTATTCCTATCAAAAGATAAATAAACGTCTCCCATTGCAATAGCCGCCACCTTTAAAGCATTGCGCATGAAGACGGTAATCTCTCTCTCAGCTAGTCGTCGGGTTTCCTGGAACCCCTGCAAAGTATTGCAGACATGATTAGTGGCTCCCGTATCTACACACCAGGTGCCGGTAGATAACACCGCTAATCATGTTTCAACGACTAGTCCAAAGGATATATCTTTGTTCTTCTCTGGATTGGGGCAGTCCTTCTTCCAATGTCCATCCTGCTTGTAAGTGAAGTACTTGCCTTTCGGCTTCTTCACTCCTCCCTGAGATCCTCCCGCCACCTTTGCTCCACCTTGTTTCTTCTTCTTCTTGCCTTTCGGCTTAGAAGTAGAAACCTTTTTGAGCAATTATGGCTTGAGGACATTCTTCGAAGAGTGCATACTTGTATTCCTTAGCAAATAAGACAATATCTAGATTCTTTTCCAATCAACATTATTTGGGTACAGTAAGTTTATTTACTTTAGTATCATAGTAAGTGGACTCAAAGTCATTTTGAGAATCCTAAGAATCACATAGATCATTACTTTAGATTTCAAAAAATTATTGATTCCTCAAACAATAAAATTTCGAAATCAACCAACACCTCAAAACACCGAGAATATCGCATGCCACGATAGTGTGGACGTATACAAATTCTACATTTGTAAGAGGAGGTTTAACCCTTTAATTTTATTATCTTGTCAACCTTACTTTTTGACAAATAAAATTAATAGTTGGTTCCTCTTTGGCCCTACAAATAAAAGCAGTGACTCCGATGGGGAGGATACTTTTTATTTGCATTTAAGTGTGCACCATTACACGATACTAAGGGAATTATCTCGGATTATGTGCCTTACCGATGGGGAAGTACACACGCTCCTAAATAATTTTCTATTACCATTATTTGACTTAGTGATCCGCAAACAAACTCATCTGATGGGGAGGAAGGCACTCAGAGCCGACGCGTAAGTTTGTTGCATCACACGTCAAATTGTAATGGAGGCCGCGGGAATTAATTAAAATGTCCCTCTCCCACTTAGTAAATTGACAGTGAGGAATTTTCAAGCACACACAACATGCATATAAAACAAATCAGCAATAAATATGGAAAAAATCAGAATTTTCCCAACTATTATGGCATTGTTCTCCAATATGCATCCCGTCGTGTCGCCACCTTGTCCGCTCCACCTTTTCCCGTGCGCAAGTCACCAAGGAGATCCGAGCCAAGATGAACTATTTTAATTTACATCCATCGATCCTATACTCCACGAAGGAGTGTACAAATAATCTAGATCGAAAGTAAACTAAAATGAGTGGCTAAACAATGCCATATTTAATTAGAAAAATTAAATACTAATTTAGCCTCGTCAACCCCGAGGATTCAAATAATATACAATCACACACACATGCAATCACATACACACATATATAGCCATAATAGTTGGATCTTATACCTGCAACCAAAAAGTTATCCTACGCACATCCTACTATCATCCGGCATATACAATATATGATAAGTGCATGAAAGTAACCGAATCCAAAAGACACAAAACCGGAAACCGTGGCTCTGATACCAATTTGATGGCATTGTGCTCTCGGAGGCTCGTTGTCTCCCATGTCTCCGGATTAAAATTTTCACTAATGAAAACTAATCCGGATGGGATGAGTTTCCTAAGCACAACCAATTCATCATCGTGCTAACGACTTGAGCGATCGCTTGAACAAACTAGTTGTTCAAGCAACCAAGCTCTTCTAGTCGGTTAGCCGCGGAAGAGACGACGGATGGATCGCCGGTTTTTGTGTTTATCTTCGGGGTCCATGATTATACAAATACATATGGATGTAGACATGTATAATCAACACATATAGACATATTAATAAGAACATGCAAAGATCAATAAAAAAACTTGTAAAACTTTTATACCTCTTGATCTTCTATCGTATGTCCTAGCCTCCTTGTAGACTTCGTGTGGGCGAAGATCCTCCACAAGTTGAAGCTTCCTAGATCTTCTTTAATCGAAACAAAGAAGAACTCTCCTTCCCTTCTTGCTTGAGCCAACCACCAATCCACAAAGGATTGATGCCGCCGGCCCCAAGAATAGAGAGAACAAGATGGCCAACCAAGGAACCGAACAAGGGAACAATCCCTAGCTCCCTTGTGCCGCCGGCCAAGAGGAAAAGAAGAAGAGAGGAGGAATCGGTTGAGCCCTGACCAAGGTAGAGGGAAGAAGAGGTAGGAGCCGACCACACCTTAGGAAGAAGAAGAACACCTCTCCTATAGTTACCGCCCACCTTAGCTTCCAAACCCTAGCCGCCCAACCAAAGAGCCAAACCCTAATCTAATTAGGGTTTCCTCCTTAGGGTTTCTTGTCCCCCAAGTTATTGATAGGCAAAACCCTAATTTCCAAAAACCAACCTCCAACCTTGCTTGTCGCCCACCTTAAGCCACCTTATATAGAATTGGGCTTAAGCCTTGTTTTAATCTCCACCGTCGGTTCGAGGGTTTTAATCTCAACCGTTGGATCTAGAGATTTAATCTCAACTGTCGGAACTAGAGATTTAATCTCCACCGTCAGATCTAGGGATTTAATCTCCACCGTCGGATCTAGGGATTTAATCTCAATCGTCGGATCTAGAGATTTAATCTCCACCATCGGATCTAGGGATTTAATCTCAACCGTCGGATCTAGAGATTTAATCTCAACCGTCGGATCTAGAGATTTAACCTCAACCGTCGGATTTGTTTTCCATCATTGGATCTAGGCTTTATGAGGTTTATATTAGGCTACGATCCGATGGATCGGAACCACACAAACTTGATCCATCAATGATGTTCCATTCCACTGGAGGATCATCATTGAATTACCTCACCAACCCCCATAAATTAATATGAGCTCCATACATTATTTGTACATCCATCTCCCCGTGTTTAAGATATCGAATGTCCGTCAATTAATTGATTTACTGACCATCAATCAATTAACATCTAACTCCTCGAGTAGTACCAATCAACATTATCATGATGTTGACTAAGTCAACCTGCAGGGTTTACATGATGAACCTTATGAGCTCCTCAAGGGGACATCATCAACCTAATATATAGGACACGGTTTCCTCCTATAATCAACGGCACACCATGTAAATAATATCATTTCCCAACTTACTGGGCATATTGATTTAATCCATATAAATCTCACCCTTTGGTAAATCAAAGAAATAAATACTAAGTACATGTGCCCGTTATTATATCGGGATTAAGATCATGTACAACATAATATCCGAGGTCCGATTCAATTATGTAGTCAGCAATAAATTGAATCACCTCTATGTCAGTCCTGCTCAATACACCTAAGTGTACTAGTGTAACTCTATGATCAAGACAAAACAATACCAAGCTACACTACAACCATGCCAATGGTTTGTCCAAAACCATCTTGGTCGTGAGCCTCTACTTATATTCTACAAGGGGCTGATAACATGATCTTCTGTGTCACACCAAGCACCATGTTATCTATAATGTAAAGTATTGGACAATATGCACACATATAATAAATATAAAGTGCAAACAATGATCATGTGATTCTTATTTCAAAATAAAAATATTCATACAAAAGAGCTAGGCTTTCAATATACATTCCAACAATCGGCTCTTTGTAAAGTATAAGTAAAGGCTCACAACCGAGATGGCTTTGGACGAACCATCGGAATGGTTGTAGTGTGATTTGGTATTGGTTTATCTTGACCATAGAATCACACTTGTGCACTTTGGGTGTATTGAGCAGGACCAACATAGAGGTGATTCGATTTATTGCTGACTACATAATCGAATCAGACCTCAGATATTATTTAGTACATGCTCTTAATCCCGATATAATAACGGGCACATATACTTAGTACTTATCTCTTTGATTTACCAATGGACGAGATTTATAGATTAAATCGATAGGCTCGTTAAGTTGGGAGATGATATTATTTATATGGTGTGCCGTTGATTATAGGAGGAAACCGTGTCCTATATATTAGGATGATGATATCCCCTTGAGGAGCTCATAAGGTTCATCATGTAAACCCTGCAGGTGGACTTGGTCCGGCATGATGAAAAGGTTGAGTGGTACTACTCAAGGAGTTAGATGTTGATTAATTAATGGTTAGTAAATTAATTAATCGATGGACATTCGAGATCTTAAACACGGGGAGAAAATGTACATATAATATATGGATCCCATATTATCATATGGGGGTTGGTGAGGTAGATCAATGATGATCCTTTAGTGGATTGGATTATCATTAGTGGATCGGACTTTATGTGGGCTTGATCCATGGGTGGCCAAGATCCAACTCCTCCTCATGGTCCCTAATGTAGCCTATTAACACCTCATGAAGCTTAGATCCAATGGATAGAAACAAAACTCTAGATCCATAGGTAGAGATTAAATCTCTAAATCCGACGGATGAGATTAAATCTCTAGATCCGACGGTTGAGATTAAATCTCTTGATCCGACGGTTGAGATTAAATCCCTAGAACCAATGATGGAGATTAATCCAAGGCATAAACCCAACTCTATAAATAAGGCTTATAGGCGTGGATGGAAACTTAATGAAAGAGGGGATTAGGGTTTGTCCCTTGGGCGGCAACCAATCCTAATTAGATTAGGATTGGGAGTGGTGGCTAGGGTTGGGGTTTTGGGGATTAGAGTGGGCGGCAACAAGGAGTTCCTTCTTCTTCCTAAGGTGGTGGAAACAAGATATAGGGCTTTCCCTTGGTGTCTTTGCCGGTCTCCATCATTATCTCCTTCTCCTTGTTAGCCGGCGGCAAGCATTATCCTTGTTGCTTGTTGGTTGGCCATAGGAAGGAGAAGAGCTTTGTCTTTATTATTCCTCTTGCTTTAGAAGATCAAGGAAGGAAGATTTGTGATCTAGGAGCTTCGACTTTTTGTAGAGCTTCGCCCACACGACGTCCGAAATGAGGAAGGACATACATTAGAAGATCGAGAGGTATATCGATTCTCTAATTTTTATATGTTACATGTTTGTATTTGTTTTTCATTTATGAGCATGATATAAATCTGTATATGGATAAATAATACTTGGATCCCGAGCATAAACACAAAAACCTGTGATTCGGACAACGTCTATTCTGCGGCTACTCGTAGAATAGAGGATGGTCGCTTGAACAACTAGTTTGTTCAAGTGACCTCTCTAAACGAATAGCACAACGATGACTTGGTTGCTTTGGCAATCCCTTTTGTCTATGATTAAATTTTTTTAATCTGGGGACATAGAAGGGATTGCCATGATCAAGCAACCGAAGTGAAGTGGGAAGCGAAGTTTTCCCTCACAGACTCAATAAGCAAAACCATTAAATTGGTATAAGAGCGTCCGGGTCAAAAACCCTCCCAACATTAAGCATGGCTACCGGCAAAAAGGTCTCCTCATAATCGATACTCTCTTTTTGAGTATACCCTTTCGCAACAAGCCTTGCTTTGAAGGTCTCAACCTTCCCGTCTATTCCTCTCTTTCTTTTGTAGATCCACTTGCAACCAATGGTTTTTACACCATCAAGTGGTTCTACTAGCTCCTAGACCTAATTTGAATCCATAGATTCAATCTCAGCATTGATTGCACTTTGCCAAGATACTGCATCTTTATCTTGGATTGCCTTGTCATATGTCCAGGGATCATGTTCATGTTCGTCAGGGATCAAATCAGAAGATTCACCCAAGAACATGAATCTATCAGGCTGTCTCACAACCCTCCCACTACGACGAGGTATCACCTGTGTATCCTCTGTTACACGCGGTGCAGTGACTTGTGGTATATCCTCTTGTACCGGTGGTACTGAAGAAGTGACATCCCCTTTTAATTCCTTCAGAACAATCTTACTCATGGGTTTGTGGTTCATCACATAGTCTTCCTCTAGAAATCTGGAGTTCGTGCTAACGATCACCCTCTGATCTCTAGGACTATAAAACAAACCACCTATCGTTCCACTAGGATAGCCAACGAACATGTGCACTTCTGTACGGGGTTCAAAATTACCAGCATCTGCCTTCAACACATGTGCTGGACTCCCCCAAATCCGAATATGTCTTAGACTAGGCTTTCGCCCAGTCCACAATTCTGTGGGAGTAGAAGGCACTGATTTAGATGGGACTATGTTCAGAATATACACTGTCGTATCTAGAGCATATCCCCAGAATGAATCTGGCAACTCAGAATAACTCATCATCGATCTAACCATCTCCATAAGAGTCCTATTTCTTCGCTCTGCTACACCATTCAGCTGGGGTGTGCCCGGTGTAGACAATTGGGATTGAATCTCAGCCTCTGATAAGTAATTCCTAAACTCTCTCAAGAGGTACTCACTACCATGATCAGATCATAGTGTCTTGATACTTTTACCTTAATGTTTCTCCACATCGGCTTTTAATTCTTTGAACTTGTCAAAGCATTCAGACTTGTGGCGCATCAAGTAAATGTATCCATATCTTGAATAATTGTCTATGAAAGAGACGAAATACTCAAAACCACCTCTAGCCTAGATAGACATAGGACCACACAAATCCGAATGAACCAATTCTAACACATCTTTGGCTATATACCCCTTGGCCTTAAAAGGCCTCTTGGTCATTTTATCCTCCAAGCAAGATTCGCAGGTTGGGAAATCTTCCACCACTAATGAACCCAGATGTCCATCGGCTATCAACCTTTGAATTCTGCTTAGGTTAATATGACCAAGCCTAAGATGTCAAAGATATGTTTGGTTCATCTTCGAAGGTTCTTTTCTCTTATTGAAATTAGAAGATGAGTTATTAACTTCTATTTGCATCGTCGGAGATTTTGGTTCAAGTGTGTATAAATTTCCTATCAATGCACCCGAACAGATAATCTCCCTATCCTTTTTATAACAACTCTGTCATTAAAAGAAATAGAATATCCATCCTTAAACAATTTAGAAACTGAAATTAAATTCTTTTTAAATAAAGGTATATAAAGGCAATTCTTAATAACCAAAACTTTATTTTTCTCAAAAGATAAATAAACATCTCCCACTGCAACAGCCGCCTCCTTCGTGGCATTGCTCAAGTAAATGGTAATCTCCCCTTTAGTTAGTCGTCGGGTTTCCTGGAACCCCTGCATAGTATTGCAGACATGATCAGTGGCTCCCGTATCTACACACCAAGTGCCGGTAGATAACACCGCTAAACATGTTTCAATGACTAGACCAAAGGATATACCTTTATTCTGTTTTGGATTGGGACAGTCCTTCTTCCAATGTCCAGTCTGCTTACAAGTGAAGCACTTGCCTTTCGGCTTCTTCACTCCTCCCTGAGATCCTCCCACCACCTTTGCTCCACCTTGTTTCTTCTTCTTCTTACCTTTCGGCTTAGAAGTAGAAACCTTCTGAGCAACCATGGCCTGAGCCTGAGCAAGCCTTTCTGTCGACTGGAGAATGATATTGACCTGGGTTTCCCCATCGATCTTAGCTCCAAGGACTTCCAACTCATTCGTAGGCTTAGGAGGACACTCTTCGAAGAGTACATATTTGTACTCCTCAGCAGTTAAGACAATGTCAAGATTCCTTTTTCCAATCAACATAATTATATACAGTAAGTTTATTTTTCTTTAGTATCATAACAAGTGGACTGAAAGTCATTTTTTGAAAAACCTAAGAATCACATAGATCAAAACTTTAGATTTCAAAAAATTATTGATTTCTCAAACAATAAAATTTTAAAATCAACCAACACCTCAAAACACCGAGAATATCGTATGCCACGATTGTGTTGACGTATACGAATTCTACATTTGTAAGAGGAGGTTTTACCCATTAATTTTACTATCTTGTCAACCTAACTTTTTGACAAATAAAATTAATAGTTGGTTTCTCTTCGGCCCTACAAATAAAAGCAGTGACTCCGATGGGGAGGATACTCTTATTTGCATCTAAGTGTTCACCATTACTCGATACCAAGAAAATTATCTAGGGTTATGTGCCTTCCGATGGGTAAGTACACACGCTCCTAAATAATTTTCTATAACCATATCCGACCTTGTGATCCACAAACAAACTCATCCAATGGGGAGGAATGCACTCAGAGCCGACGCGCAAGTTTACTTGCATCACATGTCAAATCGTATTGGAGCCCGTGGGAATTTATAAAAACATCCCTCTCCCACTTAGTAAATTAAAATTGAGGAATTTTCTAGCCTACGACATACATATCAAACAATAAGAAATAAATAAGAAAAATAAAAATTTTCCAACTATTATGCCTTTTGTCTTCAATATGTCTCCAGTCGTATCGTCATCTCGTCCGCTCCTCCCTACGTCATGTACTAGCCATTCGGAGATCCGAGCCGAGAAAAAATATTTTAATTTACATCCATCGATCCTATACTCCACGAGGGAGTGTACATGAAATCTAGATCAAAAGTAAACTAAAATAAAAGGAGTGGCTAAAAAATGTCGTACCTAATTACAAAAATTAAATACTAGCCTCGTCAACCCCAAGTATTCAACAAAATATACAATTATACACATACAATCACAAACAAACATATGGCCATAATAGTTGGATCCAATGCCTGCAACCAAAGAGATAACCTACGCACATCCTACTATTATCCGGCACATATAATATATGAAAAGTGCATAAAAGTAATCGAATCCTAAACACACAAAACCAGAAACCGTGTCTCTAATACCACTTGAAGGGTTTTCCCCCGGAACCGAAGCTCTTATTCCACATGAAGGTGGAGAAACTTCGCTTCCCACTTCAACTTAGTCGCTTGTTCATGGCGATCCCATCGACGTCCCCGGATTAAAAAAATTTAATCCTAGACAAAAGGGATAACCCAAGCAACCGTTTCATCGTCGTACTATTCAATTAGAGTAATCACTTGAACAAACATGTTGTTCAGGCAACCAACCTCTATTCTACGAATAGCCGCGGAATAGACGATGTACGGATCGCCGGTTTTTGTATTTGTATTTGGGGTCAAAGTTAATTTAGCCACAAAATAAAATATACAACATGCATATAATTGAAAAACAATTATAGACATAATACAAAAGAACACTAATCAAAACAAAACAGATTATACCTCTTGTTATACCTCTTGATCTTCTATTGTATGTCCTTCCTCCTTTTGGACGTCGTGTGGGCGACGATCTTCCAAAAGTCGAAGCTCCTAGATCACCAATCTTCCTTACTTGCTAGCTCCGAACAAGAGGAAGTATAGAAACAAAACCCTTCTCCTTCCTTTAGCCAACCAACAAGAACCAACCTAGATGCTTTCCGCCGGCCAACAAGGAGAAGGGATGAGAAAGATGGATGCCGGCCAAAAGCTCTAAGGGAAGTCCCTAAGCTTTGTTTCCACCGGCCAAGGAGAAGATGAGGAGTAGGTTGAGCTCCGGCCAAGGTGTATGGGAGAGAGATAGGCACCAACCACCAAGGAAGAAGAAGAAAAACTTCTCCAATTGTTGCCGCCCACTCCACCACCCAAACCCTAGCCGCCGAACCTCAATCCTAACCTAACTAGGATTCCTTGCCGCTCAAGGGAAGCAAACCCTAATCTCCTAAGCCATCAAGTTGCCGGCCACCCCCTTAAGGCTTATTTATAGGGTTAGGGATAAGCCTTGTTTTAATATCCACCATTGGTTCTAGGGATTTAATCTCAACCGTCTGATCTAGAGATTTAATCTCAACCGTCGGATCTAGAGATTTAATCTCAAGCCTCTTCTCCATCTTTCAACCAACCACCAAACTCCAAGGTTGGAGCTTGCTGCCGGCCAAGGAGGAAGAGGAGAATAGGTGAATGCCAACCAAAGCTCCAAGGGAGAACCCTAAACCTAGGTTTTACCGGCCAAAGAGAGGGAGAGGGGCTGCTTTGGACGCCGGCCAAGGGCTGGAAAGGGGAGCTAGGTCACCGGCCACCTTGAGGGAAGAAGAAGATGTTAGTGCATATAAGATCCACATATCTCCACA
This sequence comes from Wurfbainia villosa, assembly GCA_025175895.1. Lineage (NCBI taxonomy): Eukaryota > Viridiplantae > Streptophyta > Magnoliopsida > Zingiberales > Zingiberaceae > Wurfbainia > Wurfbainia villosa. The sequence goes on from CM045996.1 coordinate 103,787,613, forward strand.
ATGGTATGATATTGTCCACTTTGGGCCCAAGCCCTCATGGTTTTGTTTTTGGGCTTTACCCAAAAGGCCTCATACCAATGGAGATATCTTTTTTCTTATAAGCACATGATCTTTTCCATGTCTTACCAATGTGGGACTTTGATTGTATTCCCCATACTCCCAACAATCCCCCCCTCAAACGAAGGACCACCTTGGGCCCCCCCTCAAGCCTATCCCTCCTCGAAGGATTTTCTCTGCTTGATGTCCGATCTTCAACCCACGACTTCTGCAGTTTGTTCGGTCCCACCAACTAGACTTCCTTCCTGATGTCTGGTTCTCTTGATCCGGACGTGGGAGCTCAACTTCCTTCGTTCGAGGTTCATGGCTTGACATGGACCATGGCTCTGATACCAATTGTTAGTGCATATAAGATCCACATATCTCCACAATGGTATGATATTGTCCACTTTGGGCCCAAGCCCTCATGGTTTTGTTTTTGGGCTTTACCCAAAAGGCCTCATACCAATGGAGATATCTTTTTTCTTATAAGCACATGATCTTTTCCATGTCTTACCAATGTGGGACTTTGATTGTATTCCCCATACTCCCAACAGAAGAAAGGAAACACCTTCTTTATTTGGTGCCGCCAACCGCTAAACCCTAGCCTCCAAGCCTTTCCGCCCAAAACCCTAATTCTATCTCTAGTTGGATTCAAGTTGCCGCCCACCCCTTGCCCTCCTTTTATAGAGTTAGGGATAAGCCTTGTTTTAATCTCCACCATTGGTTCTAGGGATTTAATCTCAACCATCGGATCTAGAGATTTGATCTCAACCGTCAGATCTAGAGACTTAATCTCTACCTTTGGATCTAGAGTTTTGTTTTCAACCATTGAATCTAGGCTTCATGAGGTATTAATAGGCTATAATAGGTACCATGAGGAGGAGTTGGATCTTTTCCACCCAATGGATCAAGCCCACATAAAGTCCGATCCATTAATGATAATCCAATCCACTAAAGGATTATCATATATGTACATTTTCTCTTTAATCAACATCTAACTTCATTATTATCATGTGATTCTTATTTCAAAAATAAAGATGTTCATACAAAAGATAGACTTTTTAGTATACATCCCAACACTAGTCTCAATCAAGGTATCAACTACAACAATACATAACCAAATAAGCACATAACAATGATATCCAATCAACAACAGCATAAGCATACTAATGGAAATCAATAGCCCGAAGTCAAATACGGTATAAAAAGGGGTCCAACATGTACAAGGTCAAGGCAATACTAGAAAGAGAATCACATATAATATAAACTAAGTAACCAACATAACCACAATAATCGTGTACTAAAAATATAAAGAGGTCATAGAACCTATATATACCTTCTAAGAATTTATCTCATCTTAGTCATACTACCCAACTAGTCCGATCATAATACCTAGGCACATAATATCTATCAATTATATCACAACAATAACTAAGCACGTATAACAGTAATATCAATCAATAACTACATGCTAATGATGAGCAAGCAACCTAGAATCTAAGGGTCCAGCAAATATAGGGTCAAAGCAATTCTAGCAAGAGCGTCAAGTGTAACTACACGATAACCTAAGTAAACAACGTAACCAATATAACCACGTACTAAATTCTAAACAAGTCATAGAACCACCCACCTGATCTGTAGAACGTGTTGATTGTCTTCATGTCCGATAGTTTACATCAAATCGGAATCCAAAAAGTAGTTGTTGGATCGAAACCACGCTAGAGGGGCGGGGGTGAATAGCGAGTGTAAAAAACTTCTTTTCAATCGATTAAAACCAAAGTAACGCAGCGAAATAATAAGATGCAATAAAAGTAAATGACTCAATTTTGTTTTTATTTGGTTCGCAACCTAAGAGTTGCTACTCCAAGGTCTCACGGTTCTTGACCGCGTACAAAGGGGTAATTCACTAGTAAAGTCTCCTCCTCTTTGGAGGTAGGAGATGACGATTACAAAGAACAAAAGCTTGAGGAAGAGGGACAATCCCACCTCTCCTCTTTACAATGAAAAAGCCCGAATATAAAGCTCGATTACATAAAAGTAGAAAGCTCTAAATAAAGTAAGACAACTATGAAAAGCTACCGATAGAAAGGAAGATGTAGTCGCGGCATGTTGTCGGCGTTACGACGGCATGGAGTTGTCTTTGGTGATGGCACGTAGTGAGAACACTTGGGAGCAATTGAGATGACCTAAAGGGGCGAAACCCCCATTCTTTTATAGCCCTCCAACCCCCTGAACGTTGAGTCCAAGATCTGATCCAAATGGACACCTCACCCCAAGATAAGGGGTTCTTATCTTGACTTGCTTCGAGTTGGACAGTTTGAATAACAGTCGACTGATCGCCTCATCAGTCGATAGATACTAGCAGCAGTCGACTGCCAGCTTGGTTATTCAACTGCAACAAAGAGTTAGCACAAATCAAACGAAAGATAGTAAATATGATAGTTCTTTATCATCCGATCTCGACCTAGACCTTCCACTGAAAGTCTTAGTCGGATCGCCGCCTACGATCATCCTCGTAAGGAAGACACGACCTTACCATCTCTCTTCACACTTGTTCTTACCTCCGGTCCTTTTTGACCAATCACTTAGCTTCCAGTCTTCACTTGGGTTCTTCGACTCCCATGAAGTTCTCCCGGTGTTGCCCGAGCACCATGGTTTTTCGACTCAAGATTCTCCGAGTGTCGCTGACCTTCAGCTTAGCTTAACCATTTCTTGCACACTTAATTCAGCTCATGAGATAAAAATAAGAGCTTAACTTTGAGCCTTTGTTATAATCAAAACTTAGGTTCGATGATCTGGTGTCACTGCACCAACAATCTTCCCCTTTTTGATATATGGAAAAGCGACTCAAAGTTAAGATAATTTAATCATGAAATGAATTTGAAATAACATAAGTAGTAAAACTGTAGTACTAAGCAATAATTTGGAAGCTTGTAAGTAAGAAAGACACAACCTAGAAAAAAAATGCATAACTAAGTAAGTATGAGTAACTTAGTGAGTTAGCATGAGTGGGAGTATAAGCTAAACACTTTTTCAAATACTCCCCCTTGAGGTTACCTCCCCATTCTGTTGGTAAGTATACTGAAAAGTCTATCTTTTGTATGAACATCTTTATTTTTGAAATAAAAATCACATGATAATTGTCTGCATATTATGGTGATGCATATTGTCTAATACATTATATTGTAGATAACATAGTGTGCGGTGTCACACGGAAGATCATGTTATTGGCTCCTTGTAAAGTATAAGTATAGGCTCACAACCGAGATGGCTTTGGACAAACCATTGGTATGGGTGTAGTGTGATTTGGTATTGGTTTGTCTTGACCATAAAATCACACTAGTACACTTTGTGTGTATTGAGCAGGACCGACTTAGAGGTGATTCGATTTATTGCTGACTACATAATCGAATCGGACCTTAGATATTATATTATACATACTCTTAATCCCGATATAATAACGGGCACATATACTTAGTATTCATTTCTTTGATTTACCAATGGGCGAGATTTATAGATTAAATCGATAGGCTCGGTAAGTTGGGAAATGATATTATTTATACGGTGTGTCATTGATTATAGGAGGAAACTATGTCCTATATATTAGGATGATGATGTCCCCTTGAGGAGCTCATAAGGTTCATCATGTAAACCCTGCAAGTGGACTTGGTCCGGCATGATGAAAAGGTTGAGTGGCACTACTCATGGAGTTAGATGTTGATTAATTAATGGTCAGTAAATTAATTAATCGATGGACATTCAAGATCTTAAACATGGGGAGAAAATATACATATAATATATGGAGCCCATATTAACTTATGGGGGTTTGTGAGGTAGATCAATGATAATCCTTTAGTGGATTGGATTATCATTAATGGATTGGACTTTATGTGGGCTTAATCCATTGGGTGACCAAGATCAAACTCCTCCTCATGGTACCTATTTTAGCCTATTAATACCTCATGAAGCCTAGATCCAATGGTTGAAAACAAAACTCTAGATCCAAAGGTAAAGATTAAATCTCTAGATTCGACGGTTGAGATCAAATCTCTAGATCCGACGGTTGAGATTAAATCCCTAGAACCAATGGTGGAGATTAAAACAAGGCTTATCCCTAACTCTATAAAAGGAGAGGAGGGTGTGGGTGGCAAGAAGGAATCCCATTAGAGATAGGATTAGGGCTAAGGTGGGCGGCAAGCTTGGAGATTAGGGTTTGGGGTTGGCGGCACCAAATAAGGAAAGCTTTTCCTTATCTTCTTCTTCTCCCTTGGTGGCCAGCGCCCATACCAGCCTTCCCTCCCTTGGCCGGCATCCAAATCTAGCTCTTCACCTCTCCTTAGCCGGTGGAAACAAGGCTTAGGGTCCTCCCTTGGAGCTCTTGGCCAGCATCCATCCTTCTCATCCCTTTTCCTTGTTGGCCGGCGACAAGCATCTTGTTGGTTGGCTAAAGGAAGGAGAAGGGTATTGTTTCTATACTTCCTCTTTTTCGGAGCGAGCAAGGAAGGAAGATTGGTGATCTAGGAGCTTCAACTTTTGGTAGATCATCGCCCACACGACGTCAAAAAGGAGGAAGGTCATACAATAGAAGATCGAGAGGTATATCGTGTTGGAGCGAGAAGCATCGCTAGAGGGGGGGGGTGAATAGCGATCGTAAATATTTTCGATGTTTCATTCAAGTAGATAATTAAATGAGTAAGAGCAGCAGAAAATAAAGAGACACGTTTATTTTTTCTTGGTTCACAACCCAGCGGTTGCTACTCCAAGGCCCTATCGGTCCTAGACCGCGTACGAAGGGCAAAGCACTATAACGTCTCCTCCTTGATGGAGGTAGGAGACAACGATCACAAAACTGAAGGTACGAGGATGAGGCAACAAGCCTACCTCTCCTCGTTACGATTAAAACAAAGAATACAATAAAAACAATTACTTACGACTGCTGCCGACGAAGGAGATTTGAACTTGTCGTTGCGTCGGCGTTATGACGGCATTGGAGCGTTGGCGTTGTGGGGCACTTGAGAATAAACTTGATGTCATTTGGAGTTGGAATCCTCCCCTCCTTTTATAGATTTTGGTCTCTAAATATGTCTCCTCTTTTTTTGGAACAGATCACGAAGTTGTATAATTTTTATCGCGAAGTGGCTTCGTCAAACTTTATCCGTTTTGACCTAGCGCAAAGGCTGATTCATCGCCATCAGTCGACTGATGACTCCTATCAGTCGACTGATGAGCATCAGTCGATTTCCCAATGTCCAACAGTCGACTGCCAGCCTGGCCACTTCCCTGCAGTAAGAGTTTAGCTCGGAAAATGATAAATGCGATGGTTTCTAACCGTCCTATCTCGACCTAGACCTTCCACAGGAAGTCTTAGTCGGATCACCGCCTACGGTCATCCCCGTAAAGAGGACACGACCTTACAATCTCTCACTCACACGAGTTTTTCTCGATACTTACCTTGTAGATCTCGCTTCCGGCCTTCCACTCGATTCATTCAGCTCCCTCCGAAGTCACTCGAGTGTCACCCGACCACCGCGGCTTCCTCCAGGTGTCGCTAGCCTACAACTCCATCTTTAGTACTTTTCTACACACTCAATTTAGCTCGTGAGATAACGATGTAAACTTAACTTTGTGTCTTTGCCATAATCAAAACACAGGTTCGATTATCTAGTGTCCCTGCACCAACATATCGATTGTCTATTTTCTTTTGTAACATGTTTATATTTGTGTTTCAATTATATGAATGTTATATATTATGTTTTGTGGCTAATATAACTTGGACCCCGAACATAAACACAAAATCCGGCGATCCGTACATTGTCTATTCCACGGCTATTCATAGAATAGAGGTTGGTTACTTGAACAACAAGTTTCTTCAAGTGACTACTCTAATTGAATAGCACGATGATGACACGGTGGCTTGGGTAATCCCTCTTGTCAAGGATAAATTTTTTTTTATCTGGGGACGTAGAAGGGATTGCCATGAACAAGCCACCGAGTTGAAGTGGGAAGCAAAGTTTCCCACCTTCAAGTGGTATCAGAGCTTAGCTTCCGGGCAAAACCTTCAAGTGGTATCAGAGCCACGGTTTCCGGTTTTGTATTTTTAGGATTCGGTTACTTTTATGCACTTTTCATATATTATATGTGTCGGATAATAGTAGGATATGCGTAGGTTAACTCTTTGGTTGCAGGCATAGGATCCAACTATTATAGTCATATGTGTATATGAGATTGTATGTGTGTAATTGTATATTTTGTTGAATCCTCGGGGTTGACGAGGCTAGTATTTAATTTTTGTAAATTAGATACGACATTGTTTAGCCACTCTTTCTATTTTAGTTTACTTTCGATCTAGATTTCATGTAAACTCCCTCGTGGAGTATAGGATCGATGGATGTAAATTAAAATATTTTTTTCGGCTCGGATCTCCGGATGGCTCGTACATGGCGTAGGAGGAGCGGACGAGATGGCGATACGATCGGAGACATATTGAAGACAAAAGCTATAATAGTTGGAAAATTTTTATTTTTCATATTTATTACTTATTGTTTGATATGCATGTCGTAGGCTAGAAAATTCCTCAATTTCAAATTACTAAGTGGGAGAGGGATATTTTTATAAATTCCCATGGTCTCCATTACGATTTGACATGTGATGCAAACAACCTTGCGCGTCGGCTTTGAGTACCTTCCTCCCCATCGGATGGGTTTGTTTGCGGATCACAAGGTCAAATATGGTTATAGGAAATTATTAAGGAGCGTGAGTACTTCCCCATCTGAAGACACATAACCCGAGATAATTACCTTGGTACTGAGTAATGGTGAACACTTAGATACAAATATAAGTATCCTCCCCATCGGAGTCACTGCTTTTATTTGAAGGTCCAAAGAGGAACCAACTTTTAATTTTACTTGTCAAAAACTTAGGTTGACAAGATAGTAAAATTAATGGGTAAAATCTCCTCTTACAAATGTAGATTTCGTATACGTCCACACTATCGTGGCATACGATATTCTTAATGTTTTGAGGTGTTGGTTGATTTTAAAATATTATTGTTTGAGGAATCAATAATTTATTTTTGAAATCTAATATTTTGATCTATGTGATTCTTAGGTTTCTTTCAAAATGACTTTAAACCCGCTTGTTGTGATACTGAAAGAGAATAAACTTACTGCACCCAACTATGTTGATTAGAAGAGGAATCTTGACATTTTCTTTACTGCGAGGAATACAATTATGTACTCCTCGAAGAGTGCCCTCCTAAGCCTACGGATGATTATGGAGAAAGGGAGAAGGAGAGTTATAAGAAGTGGATCAATGCCGATGAGATGGCGCGGTGTTACATTTTGGCATCGATGTCAAATGTACTACAACATCAACATCAAGCCATGCCCACTGCTTAAGACATGATGCTCAATCTCAAAGAGCTTTTCAGACACCAGAATTGGGCTGCTAGGCAGGAAGACATGAGGAACTTGATGACTACCACCCTAATCGAGGGAACACCGGTGAGGGATCATGTTATCAAGATGATGGCTCATTTAAATGAGTTGGAAGTCCTCAGAGCTGAGATCGATGGGGAAACCCAGGTCGATATCATTCTCCAATCTCTTCCTAGGAGTTTTGAGCAGTTTTGCTTAAACTACAACATGAACAAAAGGTTGTATTCATTGGCGGAGATTCTAATAAAACTCCAAGCAGCAGAGGGGCAATTTCGTCAGAGTGCTCAGGCGCATGCCATGGTGACCCAAAAGGTTTCTACATCTAAGCTGAAAGGCAAGAAGAAGAAGAAACAAACTGGGGCAAAGGCAGTGGGAGGAACTCAGGGAGGAGTGAAGAATCCCAAAGGCAAGTGCTTCACTTGTAAGCAGACTGGACACTGGAAGAAGGACTGCCGCAACCGCAAGCAGAACAAAGGTATATCTTTTGGTCTAGTCGTTGAAACATGTTTAGCGGTGTTATCTACCGACACCCGGTGTGTAGATACAGGAGCCACTTATCATTTCTGCAATACTTTGCAGGGGTTCAAGGAAACCAGAAGACTGGCTGAGGGAGAGATTACCGTATACTTGGGCGATGCCACGAAGGTGGCGGCTGTTGCAGTGGGAAACGTTTATTTATCTTTTGAGAAAAATAATGTTTTGGTTCTTAAGAATTGCCTTTATGTACCATTATTTAGAAAGAATTTAATTTTAGTCTCTAAATTATTTATGGATGGATATTCTATTTCTTTAAATGACAGAGTTGTTATAAAAAGGAATAGGAACATTATCTATTCAGGTGCATTGATAGGAAATTTATACACACTTGAACCAAAATCTCCCACGATGCAAATAGATGTTAATAACTCATCTTCTAATTCCAATACGAGAAAAGAACCTTCGTAGATGAATCAAACATATCTTTGGCATCTTAGCCTTGGTCATATTAACCTAGGCAGAATTCAAAGGTTGATAGCTGATGGACCTCAGCGTTCATTAGTAGTGGAAGATTTCCCAACCTGCGAATCTTGCTTGGAGGGTAAAATGACCAAGAGGCCTTTTAAGGCCAATGGGTATATAGCCAAAGATGTGTTAGAATTGGTTCATTCTGATTTTTGTGGTCCTATGTCTATCCAGGCTAGAGGTGGTTTTGAGTATTTCGTCTCTTTTATAGATGAGTATTCGAGATATGGATACATTTACTTGATGTGCTGCAAGTCTGAATGCTTTGACAAGTTCAAAGAATTCAAGACTGATGTGGAGAAATGTCAAGGTAAAAGTATCAAGACACTACGATCTGATCGTGATGGTGAGTACCTCTTGGGAGAGTTTAGGAATTACTTATCAGGGGCTGAGATTCAATCCCAATTGTCTGCACCTGGCACACCCCAACAGAATGCTGTAGCAGAGCGAAAGAATAAGACTCTAATGGAGATGGTTAGATCGATGATGAGTTATTCTGAGTTGCCAGATTTGTTCTGGGGATATTCTCTAGTTACGTCGATGTACATTCTGAACATGGTTCCATCTAAATCAGTGCTTTCTACTCCCACAGAATTGTGGACTGGGCGAAAGCCTAGTCTAAGACATATTCGGATATGGGGGAGTCCAGCACATGTGCTGAAGGCAGATGCTGGTAAGTTGGAACCTCGTACAGAAGTACGCATGTTCATTGGCTATCCAAGAGGAATGAAAGGTGGTTTGTTTTATAGTCCTAGAGATCAGAGGCTGATCGTTAGCACAAACACTAAATTTCTAGAGGAAGACTATGTGATGAACCACAAGCCCATGAGTAAGATTGTTCTTGAGGAAATAAAAATGGAAGTCAGTTCTTCAGTACCACCGGTACAAGAGGATATACCACAAGTCACTACACCACATGTCATAGAGGATACACAGGTGATACCTCATCGTAGTGGGAGGGTTGTGAGACATCTTGATAGATTCATGTTCTTGAGAGAATCTTCTGATTTCGTCCCTGGTGAACATGAACCTGATCCCTGGACATATGACGAGGCAATCCAAGATAAAGATGCAGTATCTTGGCGAAGTGCAATGAATGCTGAGATTGAATCTATGGATTCAAATCAGGTATGGGAGCTAGTAGAACCATCCGATGGTGTAAAAACCATTGGATGCAAGTGGATCTACAAAAAAAAGAGAGGAATAGATGGGAAGGTTGAGACCTTCAAAGCAAGGCTTGTTGCGAAGGGGTATACTCAGAAAAAGGGTATCGATTATGAGGAGGCCTTTTCGTCGGTAGCCATTTTAAGTCTATCCGGATTCTCTTATGCATTGCAACTCATATGGATTATGAGGTGTGGCAGATGGATGTCAAGACAACTCTCCATAATGGAAGTATTGAGGAAAACATCTATATGAAGCAACCAGAGGGATTTATTGCAAAGGGCAAAGAGCATATTGTATGTAAGCTTAATCGGTCCATTTATGGATTGAAGCAAGCTTCGAGGTCTTGGAACATCTGCTTTGATTAGGTAATCCAGTCTTATGGATTTATTCAAAGTTCAGATGAGTCTTGTGTATACAAGAGATGTGACAGAAACGTAGTGGTATTTCTTGTACTATATGTAGATGACATTTTGTTAATTGGTAACAATGTCAAGGAGTTATCGGACATAAGGGTATGGTTGTCCAAACAATTTGATATGAAGGACTTTGGAGAAGTGGTACACATCCTTGGGATCAAGGTTATAAGGGATCGCATGAAAAGGATGTTGTGCTTATCTTAAGCTTTATACATAGACACCATTATGGATCGTTTTAGAATGCAGAACTCCAAGAATGGTTTTCTACCTTTCAGGCATGGAGTTCCTTTATCTAAGGAGATGTGTCCTAGAACATCTGAGGAGATAGAGGAGATGAAGGCAGTTCCTTATGCTTCGGCAGTAGGAAGTCTCATGTATGCGATGCTATGTACGAGACCAGATATATGCTTTGTCGTGGGCATGGTCAGCACATATCAGAGTAATCCAGGACAAGGACATTGGACTGCGGTAAAGCATATATTGAAGTACCTGAGAAGGACTAGGGATTATATTCTAGGGAGACCAATTACTCCCTGTGGGTTATACGGATTCCGACTTCCAATCAGATAGGGATAACAGTAAGTCTACCTTAGGTTTTGTGTTTACTTTGGGAGGTGGAGCTATTGTATAGAGGAGTGTCAAGCAGAAATGCGTGGCAGACTCTACCATGGAAGTTGAGTATGTGGCAGCCTCTGAGGCGGCAAAAGAAGCTGTGTAGCTCAGGAACTTCTTGATGGACTTGAACGTGATTCCTGGTTTGCCCAAAACTATCATAATTTATTTTGATAATAGTGGTGCAGTTGCAAACTCGAAGGAACCACGAGCCCATAAGGCAAGTAAACACATAGAGCGCAAGTACCACCTGATACGAGAAATCGTAAAAGGAGGTAGAAGTTGTTGTCGCCTAGATTGCATCATAGGATGACCTAGTAGACCTTTTCACTCAGGTCCTTCTAGCGAGAGCTTTGATAGGCATGTAAAGGGAAGGGGAATCAGATGTATGGCAGTATGAGCACAACATAGTCTTTTAGTATAAGTGGGAGATTGTTGGGATGTATACTGAAAAGTCTATCTTTTATATGAACATCTTTATTTTTGAAATAAGAATCACATGATCATTGTCTGCATATTTATTGTGATGCATATTGTCTAATACATTACATTGTAGATAACATGGTGTGTGGTGTCACACGGGAGATCATGTTATCAGCTCCTTGTTAAGTATAAGTATAGGCTCACAACCGAGATGGCTTTGGACAAACCATTGGTATGGTTGTAGTGTGATTTGGTATTGGTATGTCTTGACCATAGAATCACACTAGTACACTTTGTGTGTATTGAGCAGGATCGACTTAGAGGTGATTCGATTTATTGCTGACTACATAATTGAATCGGACCTCAGATATTATATTGTACATACTCTTAATTATGATATAATAATAGACACATATACTTAGTATTCATTTATTTGATTTACCAATGGGCGAGATTTATAGACTAAATCGATAGGCTCGGTAAGTTGGGAAATGATATTATTTATAGGGTGTTTCGTTGATTATAGAAGGAAACCGTGTCCTATATATTAGGATGATGATGTCCCCTTGAGGAGCTCATAAGGTTCATCATGTAAACCCTGCAGGTGGACTTGGTCCGACATGATGAAAAGGTTGAGTGGTACTACTCATGGAGTTAGATATTGATTAATTAATGGTCAGTAAATTAATTAATCAACGGACATTCGAGATCTTAAACACGGGGAGAAAATATACATATAATATATGGAGCCTATATTGACTTATGGGGGTTGGTGAGGTAGATCAATGATAATCCTTTAGTGGATTGGATTATCATTAATGGATCGGACTTTATGTGAGCTTGATCCATTAGGTGGCCAAGATCCAACTCCTCCTCATGGTACCTATTGTAGCCTATTAATACCTCATGAAGCCTAGATCCAATGGTTGAAAACAAAACTCTAGATCCAAAGGTAGAGATTAAGTCTCTAGATCCGACGGTTGAGATCAAATCTCTAGATCCGATGGTTGAGATTAAATCCCTAGAACCAATGGTGGAGATTAAAATAAGGCTTATCCCTAACTCTATAAAAGGAGAGGAGGGGGTGGGGCAAGGAGGTATCCCATTAGAGATAGGATTAAGGCTAAGGTGGGTGGCAAGCTTGGAGATTAGGGTTTGGGGTTGGTGGCACCAAATAAGGAAAGCTTTTCCTTATCTTCTTCTTCTCCCTTGGTGGCTAGCGCCCATACCAGCCTTCCCTCCCTTTGCCGGCGTCCATAGCTAGCTCTTCTCATCTCCTTAGCCGGTGGAAACAAGGCTTAGGGTCCTCCCTTGGAGCTCTTGGCCGGCATCCATCCTTCTCATCCCTTTTCCTTGTTGGCTGGCGGCAAGCTTGTTGTTGGTTGGCTAAAGGAAGGAGAAGGGTCTTGTTTCTATACTTCCTCTTGTTCGGAGTGAGCAAGGAAGGAAGATTGGTGATCTAGGAGCTTCAACTTTTGGTAGAACGTCGCCCACACGACGTACAAAATGAGGAAGGTCATACAATAGAAGATCGAGAGGTATATCGATTGTCTATTTTTTTTTAACATGTTTATATTTATTTTTCAATTATATGAATGTTATATATTCTGTTTTTTAGCTAATATAAATTGGACCCCGAACATAAACACAAAAGCTGACAATCCGTACTTCGTCTATTCAGCGGCTATTCGTAGAATAGAGGTTGGTTACTTGAACAACAAGTTTGTTCAAGTGACTACTCTAATCGAATAGCACGACGATGACATGGTTGGTTGGGTAACCTTCTTATCAAGGATATATTTTTTTTTATCCGGGAACATAAAAGGGATTGCCATGAACAAGCGACCGAGTTGAAGTGGGAAGCGAAGTTTCCCACCTTCAAGTGGTATCAGAGCTTAGCTTCCGGGCAAAACCTTCACCTTGACCTTAGATGAGTATTTGAAAATGAAGCTTAGCTCTCCCCCTTAGCGATTGTCACTTAAAAAGAGAGTTTAAGTAAGTTTCTTAACTTTGGCCTTAGGAAAGTTTAAGTTAAGGCTCTATTTGAGGAAAGTTTAAGGTAAGTTTTCAAAAATAATTTTTTAATCCCTTAACTTTGGCCTCTTCTCCCCCTTTTGCCAAAAATCAAAAAGGTTAAGTTAAGGAAACCATATGAATTTTGTAAGTCCAAGCATGTCCCGTATAGATTTTGAAAATAAATAATTTCAAAATAATCTTCACTAATAGTATGTTCAACTCTTTTTGACTTAATTGATATAAAATGATCAATAAGACCTGAATAGAGTTGGTTATTTTAAATGATTATACTCCATGTTTCATATCGATGCACTAGATCTACAACTGGAACCAGGAGTAAGGTCCTAACATCTCACGCCCATCTACGTGGCTGAGTACACAAACACATTGATCCTATGTGTTATGAGATGTGTTGACTCCTTAAATCTATAGGTGCATGTTTTATAAGGTAAACCCTAAGCTAGTTTCATGTAGCATGAAAAAAATATAGAGTATACAATAAAAATATAAGAGTTGAGTCCTACTCTATTACACACATTCCTAATTTCCGTCTAAGCAGACTAAACTCTGTTTCGAGTAAGGGTTTGGTGAAAATATCTTCTAGGTTCTGTTTAGACTCAACATATTCAAGTTGTATTGTTCCATTTTCTATGTGTTCTCGAAGGAAATAGTGTTTAACCTCTATGTGTTTAGTCCTAGAGTGATAAATTGGGTTCTTAGTTAGGTTAATGGAACTAATGTTGTCGATGAAAAGTTTAGTGTGATTAAAGTTTAACTGAAAATCTTGGAGAGTGTGCTTCATCCAAAGAAGTTGAGACACACACTCACCCATCGCAACGTACTCGGCTTCGGTTGTAGATATGGCAACACAATGTTGCTTTCTACTACACCAGCTAACTAGACTTGAGCCGAGGAGTTGGCAACAACCACTCATGCTCTTCCTATCGAGCTTACTACTGACATAATCCGAATTGGAGCAGCCGATTAGTTAGAATTCGTTAGACCTAGGGTATCAAATTCCTACATTTTGTGTCCCTTTAAGATATTGGAAGATGTGTTTGACTAGCATTAGGTGTGACTCCTTAACGTATGATTGAAATCTCACACACATACTTACTGCGAAGAGTATATCGGATTGACTCGCAGTTAAGTAAAGGAGGCTACCCATCGTGCTCCTATAGTATTTTAAATCAATTGGTTTTCATTCTAAGTCTTCTCCTATATTCACATTAGTTTCCATTGGTGTGTTATTTTCCTTAGTGTTGTGCATTCCAAATCTATTAATTAATTCCTTACCATATTTTTGTTTGTGTAGGTAGATATCTTCTCTAGTCTGTTTAATTTGTAAGCCTAAGAAAAAGGGTAATTAGCCTACTAAGTTCATTTGGAATTCACTTTCCATTAGTGAAATGAACTCATTTAGTAATATTGAATTAGTTGTTCCAAAGATTATGTTATCAACGTAGATTTGGGTGTTGGAATGTATACTGAAAGCCTAGCTCTTTTCTGTATGAATATTTTATTTTGAAATAAGAATCACATGATCATTGTTTGCATTTTATATATTCATTATATATGTGTGCATATTGTCTAATATTCTACATTGTAGATAACATGGTGCTTGGTGTGGCACAGAAGATCATGTTATCAGTCCCTTGTAAAATATAAATAGAGGCTCACAACCAAGATGGTTTTGGACAAACCATTGGCATGGTTGTAGTGTAGCTTGGTATTGTTTTATCTTGAACATAGAGTTACACTAGTACACTTAGGTGTATTGAGTAGGACCGACATAGAGGTGATTCAATTTAGTACTGACTACATAATTGAATCGGACCTTGGATATTATGTTGTACATGCTCTTAATCCCGATATAATAACGGGCACATGTACTTAGTATTTATTTCTTTGATTTACCAGTGGGTGAGGTTTAGATGGATTAAATCAATATGCCCGGTAAGTTGGGAAATAATATTATTTACATGGTGTGCCGTTGATTATGTTAGTGCATATAAGATCCACATATCTCCACAATGGTATGATATTGTCCACTTTGGGCCCAAGCCCTCATGGTTTTGTTTTTGGGCTTTACCCAAAAGGCCTCATACCAATGGAGATATCTTTTTTCTTATAAGCACATGATCTTTTCCATGTCTTACCAATATGGGACTTTGATTGTATTCCCCATACTCCCAACAATCCCCCCCTCAAACGAAGGACCACATTGGGCCCCCCCTCAAGCCTATCCCTCCTCGAAGGATTTTCTCTGCTTGATGTCCGATCTTGACCCACCAGACTTCCCCGCGGTTGTTGGTCCCCCACCCAACTAGACTTCCTTCCCGATGTCCGTTCTCTTGATCCGGACGTGGGAGCTCAACTTCCTTCGTTCGAGGTTCATGGCTTGACATGGACCATGGCTCTGATACCAATTGTTAGTGCATATAAGATCCACATATCTCCACAATGGTATGATATTGTCCACTTTGGGCCCAAGCCCTCATGGTTTTGTTTTTGGGCTTTACCCAAAAGGCCTCATACCAATGGAGATATCTTTTTTCTTATAAGCACATGATCTTTTCCATGTCTTACCAATATGGGACTTTGATTGTATTCCCCATACTCCCAACAGATTATAGGAGGAAACTGTGTCCTATATATTAGGTTGATGATGTCCCCTTGAGGAGCTCATAAGGTTCATCATGTAAACCCAGCTGGTTGACTTAGTCAACATGATGATAAGGTTGAGTGGTACTACTCGAGGAATTAGATGTTAATTAATTGATGGTCAGTAAATCAGTTAATTGACGGACATTCTATATCTTAAACACGGGGAGATTAATGTACAAATAATATATGGAGCCCATTTTGATTTATGGGGGTTGGTGAGGTAGTTCAATGATGATCCTCTAGTGGAATGGAACATCATTGATGGATCAAGTTTGTGTGGTTCCGATCCATCGGGTGGCCAAGACCCAACTCCTCCTTATGGTCCCTATCGTAGCCTAATACAATCCTTGTGAAGTCTAGATCCAAGAATGTAAAACAAAACCTAGAACCAACGGTTGAGATTAAATCCCTAGATCCGATGGTTGGATGAAACCCTAGAACCAACGGTTGAGATTAAATCCCTAGATCCGATGGTTAGGATGAAATCCTAGAATCGACGGTTGGGATTAAATCCCTAGATCCGACGGTTGGGATTAAACCCTAGATCCGACGGTTGGGATGAAACCTTAGATCCGACGATTGGGATGAAATCCTAGATCCGACGGTTGGGATTAAACTCTAGATCCGACGGTTGAGATAAAACCCTAGATCCGGAGAGATTAAATCCCTAGATCCACGGAGATTAAAGGAGGCTTAAGCCCATTCTATAAATAGATGCTTAGGGTTGAAATTGCAGATTTTCGAATTGGAGGCTAGGGTCTTGGGCGGCTAGGGTTTGGAACAAAGTGGGCGGCAACCTCTTCTCTTCTTGTTGATTGCCGGCGCCCAACTCTTTGATTATTCTTTGGCCTGCGCCCATCCTAGAAGCCTCTTCCTTCTTCAATAGCCGATGGATCTCCTCCCATTGGTGGTCGGTTATCTCCTCCTCCATATCTTCCAAGTGGCCGGCGGCAACTCTTCTTAGAGTTGGCCGGTGCATCATCCAATTGCTCCTTGGCCGGCGGTTGCACCAAATTCCCTAATTTGGTGGCCGGTTCTAGATAGGAGAGGTATTTGTTCATTTTTCTCTTTGTTCGCAGCGGACAAGGTAGAGGAGAACTCGATCTAGAAGGCTTCTACTCATGGAGGATCTTCGTCCACACGTCGTCCACGAGAAGGATAGGACATACGGTAGAAGATCGTAAGGTATAAAGTTGTTTTTAACTTTATTTACAGATCTGAATATGTTCTTTAATATTTTGATTATGCATGTGTATGAATGGATATATATTGTATAATCATGGACCCCGAAGATAAACACAAAAACCGGCGATCCATCCGTCGTCTTTTCCGCGGCTAACCAACTAGAAGAGTTGGGTTGCTTGAACAACTAGTTTGTTCAAGCGACCACTCAAGTTGTTAGCACGACGACGAATAGGTTGTGCCAAGGAAGCTCATCCCATCCGGATTAAGTCTTTCATTAGTGAAAATTTTAATCCGGGGATATGGGAGCCAATGAGCCTCCAAAGCGAACACCCAACATTGGGCAATGAAAATCTTTTTTCCAACGGATTTTACATACAAGGTTGGGTCAACTATGCCTTGACTAAACCCCTTAGACCTAAGATAAATAGAAAGTCTTTCATACCAAGCTCTAGGAGCTTGTTTTAGTGCATATAAAACTTTTCTAAGTTTAAAGACATGGTCGGGTTTGTCTAGACTCTCAAATCCAGGTGGTTGGCTAACGTAAACCTCTTCCTTGATAATTCCATTCAAGAACACTAACTTAACATCCATTTGAAATAGTTTAAATCCTCGATGTGTAGTGTTGGCTAATAACATCCTAATCGATTCAAGTCTAGCTACGGGGGCATATTTTTCATCGTAGTTTAACCCCTCTACTTGACTGGATCCCTTAGTGACTAACCTAGCCTTATTCCTAACTACGTCTCCTTTATCATCAAGTTTGATTCGAAATACCCACCTTGTTCCAATTATCATTTTTCCCTTAGGTGGGGGTACTAATTCCCAAACTTGACTCCAAGTAAATTGAGCTAACTCTTCTTGCATAGCTATAATCCAATCGGGATGAAGAAGAGCTTGTTCAATTATTTTGGGTTCAATTTTTGAGATAAGTGAAATTTGGCTTAGGTTTCTATTTGATGCTCTAGATCGAACTCCTAAATTCAGATCACCTATTATCTGATCAATCGGGTGGTTTGATTGTACCCTAGATTAATTTGGGTTAGGATTTATAATAGACTCATTTTGTGAGTTAGATTCGGGTCTAGAACTAGGTTCAGGGCTAGAGTTAGATTCAGGTCTAGAGTTAGGTTCAGGTCTAGAGTTAGGTTCATTAAACACCTCTAATTCGGGTTTTGTAGTTTTGTTTTCTTCATCAAATACTACGTTAATTGTTTCTCCGATTTTTATGGTTTCATTGTTATACACCCTATAGGCTTTACTAGTGGTTGAGTATCCTAGGAATGTCCCAGTAGTTGTTTTAGGGGTGAATTCCCCTAAGCAATCCTTAGTGTTCAATATGTACACCTTACAACCAAAACCCTAAAATACTTAATGTTTGGTAATTTTTCATAATAAATTTCATAAGAGGTTTTTAAGGTGTCTTCTAACTAGGAGGATCCTATTTTGAATATACCAGGTTGTATTGACCGCTTCTGCCCAAAACCTATTAGGTAAGTTATATTCACTCAACATGGTTCTAGCAGCTTCTTGTAATGTTCGATTTTTACGTTTGACTAGACCATTTTTTTGAGGAGTCCAAGGGTAGGAAAACTCATGGTGGTATCCGTTTTGATTACAAAAATTGGTAAACCTATGGTTTTCGAATTCACCACCATGATCACTTCTAAGTCTTTTTACCTTAAAAATTTTTTCATTTTCTATTAATTTACATAAGTTGGTGAGTTGCTATAAGGTTTCACTTTTATATTTTAGAAACCTAACGCAAGTGAACCTAGAGAAGTCATCGACTATAACTAGACAATATTGACTTTCATTTAGTGTCTTGGCTACATGAGAATCAAATAGGTCTCTGTGTAGGAGCCCAAGTACACTTTTGATTCTTTCTTGGTTGGTTAGTTGATGTGAGGTCCTAGTTTGTTTACCTTGTTGACAAGCATTACAAATTTTATTTTCCAAGTTATTAAGGTTGGACAGACCTTTGACTAAACCACTCTGACTCATTTTATGTATGACTCTTGGGTGAGAGTGGCTGAGTCGTCGGTGCCACAACTAGGATTCCTCTTGTTGTGTCATTAGACACTTGGTTGAGAAGTTGGGTAAGTTAATTGTGTAAATGTTGCTATTTCTAGTTCCCTTAAGTATAAATTTTGAAGTATCATTATTTTTTATTAGGCATTCATTTTGTAAGAAGGTAATTTTATAGTTGTTATCACACAATTGGCTTACGCTAAGTAAATTAAAATTGAAATTCTCAACTAAAGGTACATTACGAATTATAAAGTTAGAGTTTAGCTCAATATCACCTGAATCGATGATTTTGAGCTTCTCATTATTTCTAAAGGCTGCCTATCCTTGACTTTTGAATCTGAGCTTTGAAAATTTTAGTCGGTCTCCGATCTTGTGTCAGGAGCACCCACTGTCCAACATCCATTGATCCTACACATGTAGTAGTTGGATCGGACATTGGAATTTTAAAGTTGGTTGAATATTTTTGCCTAGTAGTGATCTCATCCTTTCTACATGATAAAAAATGTTAACCTTATATGTTTTGTGAGATAACTTCAATTTTACTTGATTAAGTTTAGTGAATTGAAGATAATCAACCTTGGGTTAGATTTGGATTTAACCCTTAGTTCGTCAACTAACCTTTTCGAGAAATTGACTTCCAGGTCGTGGCGAGACACAGAGGCTTTCTTTGATCAGAACAATGATCACTTCCTTAGAGAAAGCCAAATTCAAGAAATTGATCACTTGAGTCACTTAAGATTACTTCCTGTTCTAACTAGTTTAGGATACAGCGAGGTAGCTTCAGCTAGTTCAACTTAGTCGAGTGCACCAAGCTAGACACGCTTTATCTAGTTCGGACACATAAGACTTCATTTTCCTAATGTACTATCATCTCACCGCATCTTGATACTATATTGTCAAGGTTGACTACATATTAACCCTATCTAGCCATTCTAAATATGGAAACAAAAATTAACTAAGCATGCAAGTCTAATTCAAGAAATAAAACAAACATGTTTAGTACTAGCTCTCCCTGGACCATTGAATCATTTCGGTCTTTCCACGTAGTGGATTTGGTCCTTGGGAGCCTAGTACTTAGTGGAACCTAATTGTGAAATCAAAGTGGTCTTATGGACCCATGCTTGGACTATTTGCCTATTTCGATTCACAATTGACATATACAATTTATTTGTTGTGTTTGATCTAAACCCGAGTCCACCCTTATTGTACACAACCCTTTGTGATCCAAGTAGTAGGTCAAGACTCTTGGACCCCAAAGTAAACTTTTCCAGTGTTTGCCTAAGATCTTAGACTTGTCCTTCCAAGAGAGAGTTCTCTTATTAGAGTTTTTCAACTCAAGTTGAGTTCTCCTCTTGAACTCGACTAGTCGAAGAGGTTAGGGAGACCTCATTTTTAAGGAGTTTAACCTCCTCAACTAAGGTCTCAACCTTGGACTCAGACTTAGCTAATTTCTTAGTTAAATACTTAATTGCATTGTAAAGCGTATCGATTAATGACCGACTTACCTTGATCGAATCTCTTGAACCGGATACGGATCTATGGCTTGTCTTGAATTGAAGTTCATCTTCGGATCCGGAGTTAGACTCGGTCTCTGACTCGTCACTTGCCTTGGGTTCAGACTCGTCTTCGAGCTCGATCATTTTGGCCATGAACGTGAGATTGTTGAGCTTTTCTTCTTCTTCCGACGACTCCTCCCATGTTGCATTGAGCGCCTTCTTCTTGAATTGAGAAGGTTTGTTCTTTAGTCTTGGGCAATCCGATTTGATGTGGCCCATCTTGTTGCATTCGTAACATCTATAGTTGGAACTTTGCTTTTCCTTGGATTACTTGATCGGGCATTTTCGGCTCTTGATCATCTTCTGAACTAGATTCACTAGTTCGGTCTCCATCTCGTCATTCACCTACGATTCATACTCCTCTTCTTCTTCTTCGGGAGGTGGTTTGCTCTTCGCCTTCTTCTTTCGACCTGCAACCAATGCAATACCTTTCTTGGCCGGGACCGCATTAGGTTGTTCATGTAATTCAAATTCTGAAAAAAAAGATCGTCTAACCTAATTTTAGATAGATCTCTAGATACCTTGTAGGCATCAACCATGGATGCCCACAAGGTGGTCCTAGGAAAAGCATTAAGAGCGTACCTTATTATGTCTCTATTCTTGACTTTTTGTTTGATCAAGTGGAGTCCATTCATGATCTTCTAGTCCTTGCATGTAATTGAGTGGCGGTCTCATGTTCCTGCATTTTCAAATTAAATAACTTATTTAAACTAAGATCTCTTTTACATACCTTCATGTCGGCGATTCCTTCATGAAGCTCGCTTTTTCCAAAGGTCTTTTGTGCTTATGAACGGGCCGATGCAGTTGAGCTCCTCCTTGGACAAAGCGCATTGCAAGATTTGTGTAGCCTTTGCATCAGCTTCGACTTGCCTCTTGGTTGTGTTGGTCCATTTGTCGAAATCCAAAGGCTCCCCTTGATCATTGGTGGGTAGAGCAAATCCGGTTTAGATTACTATCTAAGTCTCGACTTGTGTTTTCTAGAAACACTCCATCTGAAATTTCCAATAACGAAAATCATCTCTGTTAAAGAACAGAGGTCGGGTGGTGCTATACCCCTCAATGTGGGTCATTTAAAAAAACCTTGCACAAAAAAAAGAAACGCCAAAATACAAATTGCCAAGACTTTTGTCTTGGATTAGTAGTGCAAGAAATAGTAAAGAAAAAAAATGAAACACAAAACAATACAAAAAGAAAATAAAATTGTTAGATTGGAGGTTACACCAAATTGTAGCGCCCCCGGTCTAATACAAATTGTTGGATCGAAAGCACACTAGAGGGGGGGGGTTGAATAGCGAGCATAAAAAACTACTTTTCATTCGATTAAAACCAAAGTAATGCAGCGGAATAATAAGATGCAATAAAAGTAAATGAAACAATTTTGTTTTTACTTTGTTTGCAACCAAAGGGTTGCTACTCCAAGGCCCCATGGTCTTTGACCGCGTACGAAGGGGCAATTCACTAGCAAAGTCTCCTCCTCGTTGGAGGTAGGAGACAACGATTACAAAGAACAAAAGCTTGAGGAAGAGGGGCAATCCCACCTCTCATCTTTACAATGAAAAATCACGCATATAAAGCTCAATTACACAAAAGTAGAAAGCTCTAAATAAAGTAAGACAACTATGAAAAGCTACCGATAGAAATGAAGATGTAGTCACGGCGTGTTGTTGGCGTTACGATGGCGTGGAGTTGTCTTTGGTGTCGGCACGAAGTGAGAGCACTTGGAAGCAATTGAGATGACCTAAAGGGGTGAACCCCCCCCCCCCCTTCTTTTATAGCCCTCCAACCCCCTGAACGTTGAGTCCAAGATCTGATCCAAATGGACACCTCACCCCAAGATAAGGGATTCTTATCTTGACTTTCTTTGAGCTTGACAGTTTGAATAGCAGTCGACTGATGGCCTTCATCAGTTGATTGATGCCAGCAGCAGTCGACTGGCAATAGCCAGCAATTGACTACCAGATTGGTTATTCAACTGCAACAAAGAGTTAGCACAAGACAAATGAAAGATAGTAAATATGATAGTTTCTTACCATCCGATCTCGACCTAGACCTTCCACTGGAAGTCTTAGTCGAATCGATGCTAGCGGTCCTCCTCATATGGAGGACATGACCTTACCATCTCCCTTCGCACTCAGTCTTACCTTTGGTTTTTTTTACTAGTCACTTAGCTTCCGATCTTCACCTGGGTTCTTCGACTCCCACTAAGTTCTCTCGGTCTCACCAGACCACTATGGGTTCTCGACTCGAGATTCTCCGAGTGTCGCTGACCTTCGGCTTAGCTTAACCATTTCCTAGACACTTAATTCAGCTCATGAGATAACAATAAGAGTTTAACTTTGAGCCTTTGTCATAATTAAAACCTAGGTTCGATTATCTGGTGCCCCTGCACCAACAGTAGCTTTATAAAAAATAGCTCCAACAAATGATCTAGGTCTGGCAAGTCGAAGATCAAACATTTCTATCATCATGAATGTGATATTGACACTAGCTACTGCAAAATGGTATTCCCATAGAGATCATTCCCCATTCTAATTTTCAAGCAACTCCTTAAAGGATTTAGGATAGTTTCTGTCAAAGAATAATAGGTTTTCTATATATATGAAACCACCTCCCCTAAAATCAATAGAAGGATCCTTTCCTTGCCATCCCATATTTTTCCATCGTTAGGATATTAAATCATGGAGTTTGACTTTAGGATAAGCAGCAAACCATAGGGCCCTCAAGACTTCTTGATGCTCTTTATTCGAACTATCATAAACAACATCAATCTTATTTCATAACATATGTAAACATTCCTACTGAGAAGGTGTTATATCGAATATTAAGTGATCCTCAACTTCTATTCCATGGGCACAAATACATGAAGAAAAGCTCTTCCAATCCACGCAATTGATCCAGGTGGTGGGTGAAAGTCGTTGTGCGTTGTAAGGAAAGGCAACAGCGGCTGATTCTACTCACAGTGGGAACAGGCTATGGGAAGATGCTGTTCATGATCGAGGCAATGTCTGGTGGCCGGCGAAGTTGGTCGTGGTGGTCGTGGAGTTAGCTGGGGTAGCCCCTGAGGGAGAAGCCCGGTGACTACGCCGATCGGGCGTTGTGATGATGTCGTCGAGTTGGATCGTGCGAAGGAGAACGACGACAAAACTCTATCGCGTGCATCAATAGCGAAGCGGGAGCGATAGCGACGTGATCCTTCGGGTGCGACGCTTCTGTGCGCGCTGGCAAGGGTTGACGAACATAGAAAGTAGCCGACGACAAGGCTTAAGGCGATAGTAGCGGCGCATAGGTGGTGCAGGGAGTGCGACGGCAAAAGGAGCGGTGAAGAGTGTTGGTGCAGTAGGCACCTGAATCGAACCTGAGTTTTGATTATAAAAAATACACAAAGTTAAGTGCATTTTGTTATCTCACAAGCCGAGTCAAGTGTGCAGAAATGCTATGCTAAGCCGATGGTCAGCGACACTCGGAGAGAACCGTAGTCGTCGGGCGACACCGAGAGGAATTCGGAGGGAGCCGAAGGAATCAGGTGGAGACTGAAAGCAAGGCTTCAAAGGTAAATGTTGAGGTAAGCTCGTGTGAGTGAGCGTAAGTAAGGTCGAGTCCTTCATACGGGGACATCCTTAGGCGACGATCCGACCAAGACTTCCCATGGAAGGTCTATGTTGAGATCGGACGGCAAGTGGTCGTCGAATTCACTAATATTTTGAGCTAACTCTTTATTACAGTCGAAAAGTCTGGAAATCAGTTCAACCGGCCAAGGATCAGTTCAACTGCTGAGCCATCAGTTCAACCGGCCAAGAAATCAGTTCAACCGATGGTCAAAAATCAGCCTCGAGGAGTCAAGCTTTATCACCATTTTTCAAGGAGTTTTGTGCCCAATTCCTATTGGTTGAAGACCCATTCGATGAGGGGCTTAAAGCCTATAAAAGGAGGGCTTCTCCTAGGGTTTTTCATCAATCTCTAAGTGCTCAAAAGCCTCCATAACGCTATGACTCTCCGACGACTCTACAACGATGAAGTGCTGCCAACAACCCTAGCTTAATTTAAATTTCCTAGTTGTTGGTATAATCTTATTTTGTCATCTATTTAATACTTCAATTCTTTTTTATCAAGGTTTTCTATCGTTGCATTTTACCTTAATAGAAGAGAGGGTTTGTCTCTCTAACTTTTGCTTTCGAAGGTTTTTGTAATCGTCTAACTCCTACCTCCAACGAGGAGGAGTGTTTTAGTGAATTGCCCTCCGTACACGGTCTAGGAACGTTAGGGCCTTGGAGTAGTAGCCGAAGGCTACGAACCAAGTAAAAAAACATTTGTCTCCTTTTATTTATCATTTATCTTTCCGCTGCAATTAATTGTCTACTCGGGTTTTAACGAACGAAACGAAAGAAAAGTTTTTATCGCTATTCACCCCCTTCTAGCAATCCGCTTCGATCCAACAATTGGTATCAGAGCCGGGGGCGCTTAGATTTGGTGAAACCACCAATCTAGCCTTTTTTACAGATTTTTTTTTGTTCGTTTAAATTTTTTCCCGCACTACTAATCCAAGACGAAGTCTTGGTACTCTTCTTTTGGTTTTGTTTTGCAAGTATTCGCTTTTGGAGTAGCCGACGGTAAAACGGGCATAACTTCTCATACAAGTTGACCCATGAAACGGGATACCTACCAAAATAAAGCTCTCTAAGAGATCTACAGGTTTACCCTCATATTAAGCTGTATTCATCCCCAAAAACTGACGTTTAGTACCCTTTCAGGGACATCGAAGGTTGTAAGTGCTCATCTTTGATTTTAGTTTGTTATTTCTCGTATATTCCTTTTGTTTCTTTTCATTTCCTACATTGCTAATCCAAGGCAGAGTCTTGGAACCTTTTTTGTGTTTTTTTTTATTATTTTGTGTGCAAGGTTTTCCTTCCAAATGGCCCACATTGAGGGGTACAACACCATCCGACCTCCGTTCTTTAACGGAGATGATTTCCGTTATTGGAAATGTCACGCCCCGAGAGTATGTCGTGCCGAAAAGCAAATGGACGGCATCTCCCCTGTACGTGGCAACATATCGGGTTAATACAAGGCCCGTAGGCCCACAACAACAATATGATATACACAGATATCAACATATCAAACATACTAAACACAGCGGAAACAATACAAACAGATCAATAAGATACAAAGACCAACTGTGCACTCCGGAGTGACTTGACACGACAAGAATCATAACAGAAATCGAATCAAAGACCAAATACATACAATATGTCCGTATATCACAAATACGGAAATAATACAGGGAAAAATCCAAACCAACAATCCATAAGAATACAACAACACGGAAACATATCCATTCGTCCGGTGTGAGATGGGATCAGCTGGCGGAGCTCCGAACGTCCAAGGAATCTTCTACCTGTTATCTGGGCGACAGGAAGCCCAGGGTCCAGGGGTGGTGAGTATAAACTCAGGGGTAATATATAGAAAAGTGCATGAACAACATATAAAGATAGATCTACAAGTATACATGTGAAGATCTACAGGTATACAGCATGAGTCCAATAGACATACAGTCATATCCAAATCTAATAACAAGTAACTATAGTAAAGTCATACTCAATGTATATACTAAACTGATCAACTGAACATAAAGTAATGTACCAACGTACCTGACGGTCTGCAACACCATAAACTATATCATCCTGACAGATATACAATAACATAACCCATATAATGTACCAGGTCAATCTCATACCTGACCAATACTCCAACATATGAACAGTATATGATCACCTGTACTAATAACCAAGTCTGTACCACACAATTACATGATACTAATCAAATGCATATAATAGTCTGAATCAACGCATGTATCATGCTCAATACATAGCAGTAAATAAAATGCAAATGACAAGTATCATGATGAACAAGCATGTGCAATAATCATAGCTCAATCAAATGCAGCATCTCACAGGCATATGTAAAACATATATCAAATACATGCATACATATATATATCAGCAATGCATATGCATGGTCATGCCTGCGCACCCAACTCGCTACCACGACCCCAGTGTGGCCTAGGTGGCACGACATGACAACTATCCCGACTCCAGCCACCACCACTCTCGAGTGACCGAGTTGGGTAGTATGAAACAGTAGCTAGCCCGCCATAGAGCTATATGCTACCCACACTGGGGTCCACTCGCGCCGCCTCCGTCTACCCATGAGTAGACGAGCACCGCACCCAGGACAACTGCACATCACACGACCACTGTCTATAGTGGGTGAGTGCGCTAACTACCACTCTGCATAGTGGTCAAGTGCGCATCTCCAGCTACCACCATCAATAGTGGACGAGAACGGCACGCACAACAATGCTCTGCCCTCAACCCTGCAACCACTACCCCGAGTGGCCGGGGAGGCAGGATGACTGACGACTCGTCTCAACCACAAGGCAAACCCAGTCGTCAGCATGCATGAAATGTAATGATGCCTAGCTCACACACAAATCCTCGCAACACTCCCTAACTCACGGGGAGACCCAGTCAACCAAAAGTCAACCATGCAAGGACGACAAATCCGTAATCACACCTATTTACCTATGTACAGATAAATAGATCCGTCAACTAACACACTAATATGTATACGATACAACGACCAACCTCATAATTTGGACTCATCACCTAACCTAGTGATGCAACCCAGTAACCCAATCTGAGGTCATAAAAATAACCCTAACCACATGTACTTACTAAACATCTATCAGCTAACACATAATAGGGTTTTATAGTTCCTATCCGTGATAGATAATCAATGAAGTAACAGAGTATATATCTCAAAGGTCAAAGGCAGTACAAGCATACGATTAAATAAGAGTGGATTTAAGGTAAACAGGTATAAACATAAATCCAAGATCATGCACTGGAATTGATTAAACTACCGGACCAGGTAGATATTACCCACCTAATACAAAGCTCAAATAATCCTCATGGTTGTGGACCTGTTTCGTATCCCAAACCTGCACATAATAGCAACAATGATTAAGTACAAGTATCCAACAAACATAGGAACTAACACTACATCGTTCCTATACTCGCATCCTTTCCTCGCCTATGAGATAGAAACCCCGATTATCCTAATCTGATACACCAGAACCAAACATAATCTACCAACACCATGGCCAACAACCCAATACGAAAATCGCTATAAAACCAACCAATGAATCAACACACAAATCTGAGCTGTAATGGCAGCTTACTACCACAAGATCAAACCACCACCTCAATCGCAGCTTCCACACCACAGTAGATAGCAAAAGATGCAACAATCGGACTATACACTTACCATATAAATCCACACAGTTACTGCCAGTCTAGATTTAATCTCCTCATCTACCAAAATCAATCCTCTAGGCCACTTGGTCACTCCCCTATCGGATCAATCAAACCCGGCTACAACTTCCTCCACACACAGCCGACACAAAACGTAAAGCATCACCACACCACATCCCAAAATCACCTACCTCCTAATTCCAACTCGAGTCCAAATTCTGCCCTAACCATCACCCAGATCAATATAGCCACAACAACACAGCAACCATAATTGACACTCTAAAATCAACAGCAATAATACACAAAATCTAAACAACAACTAAATTAGATTTGCAATTCAGCTCACCACACCGCAGAAACCTCGATCAACATCCACCCCAATCGCAATCCAAAGATCAATGTTCACCCTACAAAACAGGGAACAGAATCATCTCAATAGCCAATTCACAGCCCAAATCCAAAGATCTACCTTGATGATGTTCTTCCCATTCCAACCTTAACTATCGGATCTCCCTATCGGCCTTGGTGACGACAACCCGGCCAACTCGAAGGTCGGCTGAGCGCTAAGTGGCCGGCACTCTCATCTATCGACAGAATAGAGGGCCGACGACAATCTGAGCATATGACAGAGAATAGCAAAGCGTATAAGGACTTACCGCAACGCAGAAAACAGAGAAGATCCGACGGCAATGACGATGATCCTGCCAAATCAGACGCAAACTCAGAACTCCAGAAACTCATCAACTCGCGAGAAGCTAGCAATAACAGAACACCCACACCCGTATCAACGGATACCACAACTTCCAATCGAAAAATCCATCATAGACGTAAAGAGTAGGTTAGATTGGTTCTTACCAGCTCTAATCTCCACCGACAAACAACCTTTCCCGATCTCAGCTCAGCGCTCCCGAAACAGTCGGCTAAAGGCACCCTCGGCAAAGCACAGATCGCCGGAAACAAATCCAATCTGTTGCGACAATACCAGAATCCGAACAACCACAGCAAGATCTAAGAATCCACGGTGGAAATCGAACCCTATATAAGGTGATTACCTCAATTGGCAGCTCGCCGCCGCAATAGCAACGCCGCCGACCCGCCTGCGCAAAAGACCGCCAAGACCCTAGAGGGAAAGTTCCGACTAGCTGCGATGTTGCCGAGCTGCTTCCCTCAGGACGCCGGCGAGCGAAAATCGGGCGACGAAACACGCACGGAGCGGAAGAAACGGAAACGGGAAGAAGGAAAGAAAATCGCGAGTGAAATGCTGCGATTGGGCTATTTCTGGCATTTTAAATGCCGTTAAATTCTTGGTTCAGGTGAACCGGTCCAAACCTAACTAAACCCATTCTAATTGATTTAGCTCAGCCAGTTCAGCCAACTAGCTCAAGCCCAATTTCAACCCAAGCCCCAAATCCAGCCCAAGCCCAATACAGCCAAGCCAAATTAATCCAATAATTAACCCCACTTAATTAAAGGGTTAATCCATATAAATTTTTTTTTTCCATATTTTACATTCTCCCGCACTTATAAAAATTTGGTCCCCAAATTTCCGACTCATGTACGAGTACAAGATGTCACAATAACCATCTCAAGTATCCGGAGCAAAGTCACACCTCAAGTGACTAAGTGGGGTACTGAGCTCGAATATTACATCCCAGCTCCTATATATACGCTCTCAATCACCCTTTTAAAGTCTGAATAACACCTTCCTATTGACCATCTATCAAAAGATAGATAATCGTACCCGAGTGGAGCTCTATACCCATGACTTGTGGAAGACTTTGCTAGAATCGTAAGGTGAATCATGAATCACTATCAAAATGATACTCAAGGATACTCCATGGATATCATTCCGTCAAATGATCCAACGAAATCCATCTTACGGCTCGGAAGAAAATGAGCGGACCTAGCTAATCGATCATCGACTACCCAAATCCTATCAAGTCCTTTCCGAATTCTAGATAATCTCCCAACACAGTCTAACGTACTAGGATCCCACTTTATCACGGTACGTGACCCTACCGATCACAATATTTCACCTTTGCTTGTTGGCATACCCAACATCAAACTACGAAATCAACCGGGTCCCATATCTCGTTCCACCAACAGGAACATCCCAATACTCACTATTTTCGGATACACTCCGAATAAATCATCACCCTCGAATGAAGAGTCTCCTGAAACAACTCTTCCTAAAGCGAATGCAACTCTGGGAACCACCATCCTTCCGAGAGACGGAGATTTATTCTCACAAGAGAAATTAATCTAGTGTCCAAAATTCACTCTATCATATAGAACTGAAAGTAACTGGAAGACCATAATGACTAATATCGCTAGTTTCTCAACTAACATACACATAATATGTCTCATTCAACTGCATCAGAATCGCTCCTAATCCCTGAAATGATGCCTCTGTGTACAATACCCTTCCATCCATATCGGACGGATTAACTAACACTGACACAAAAGTCAGTCACCTTCTAGGCCTTGAAACCTAGCTTCCCAAGCTTCCGACCAAGTGATTTCCATCACCTTCTTGGTCCAACAAGTCAACGGTATCGTATCGCTAGAACATCCTATCCTCATCTATGGTAAATACCAAAACAATCTAGGGAAACCACAACTTCCCCCAAGATTGAGAATATATCCATAAATATATCCTCCACAAATATGATGCCAAGCGATCTCAACTACTCCAAGAGTACTTGATTCCTCAGATCCATGAACGACTAAATCGTCGATAAGTCTAACAACATTATCAATCAGCTCTATACACCTGAATCCTTTTTCTCCACGCTAATGTTAGCTCAATCATCACACTGACAATGATAATTGTATGACACTAAGTCACTACCATATCAACCCTCCAATCGTAGATCACCCTAGGATATCGCAGTGTCCTTTAACCGATCTAACAGCGGATCATCTATCCACAACGAAGGATATTCATTCTCAACATCAGTATTCCATCATCGACAACCGATGTATAACCCCAAAGGTTCATCTCTCTTCTAACAAAGAGTTCTGGATCCTCTCCAGAGAAATCCTAAGACAAATAAATCTCCCATAGTGTTTAGCAACACTGATACCAATAAAATCATCTCCCGGTATGAGGTCCCCAATATCAGGACTGTTGGGATGTATACTGAAAGCCTAGCTCTTTTGTATGAACATCTTTATTTTGAAATAAGAATCACATGATCATTGTTTGCATATATTTATGCATATTGTCTAATACGTTACATTGTAGATAACATGGTGTGTGGTGTCACACGGGAGATCATGTTATCGGCTCCTTGTAAAGTATAAGTAAAGGCTCACAACCGAGATGGCTTTGGACAAACCATCGAAATGGTTGTAGTGTGATTTGGTATTGGTTTGTCTTGACCATAGAATCACACTAGTGCACTTTGTGTGTATTGAGCAGGACCGACACAGAGGTGATTCGATTTATTGCTGACTACATAATCGAATCGGACCTCAGATATTATTTAGTACATGCTCTTAATCCCGATATAATAACGGGCACATATACTTGGTACTCATCTCTTTGATTTACCAATGGGCGAGATTTATAGATTAAATCGATAGACTCGGTAAGTTGGGAGATGATATTATTTATATGGTGTGCCGTTAATTATAGGAGGAAACCGTGTCCTATATATTAGGATGATGATTTCCCCTTGAGGAGCTCATAAGGTTCATCATGTAAACCCTGCAGGTGGACTGGGTCCAGCATGATGAAAAGGTTGAGTGGTACTACTCAAGGAGTTAGATGTTGATTAATTAATGGTTAGTAAATTAATTAATCGATGGACATTCGAGATCTTAAACACGAGGAGAAAATGTACAAATAATATATGGAGCCCATATTATCATATGGGGGTTGGTGAGGTAGATCAATGATGGACCTTTAGTGGATTGGACCATCATTAGTGGATCGGACTTTATGTGGGCTTGATCCATGGGTGGCCAAGACCCAACTCCTCCTCATGGTCCCTAATGTAGCCCATTAACACCTCAAGATGCTTATATCCAATGGATAGAAACAAAACACTAAGATCCATTGGTAGAGATTAAATCTCTAAGATCCGACGGTTGAGATTAAATCTCTAGATCCGACGGTTGAGATTAAATCCCTAGAACCAATGGAGGAGATTAATTCATGACTTATCCCTAACTCTATAAAAGGAGGGCATGGGAAGTGACATGATAGAGAGGGAGAAAGGCTTGGGCGGCAAGAATCGGGCAATCCTAGTTGAGATAGGATTGGAATTAGGGTTAGGGTTTGGAAGCAAGGGTGGCACCAAATAAGGCAAGTTTTCCTTCTTCTTCCTTGCCTTGTGGCCAACGTCCAGCAGCTATTCCAGCCCTTCCTAGCCCTTGGCCGGCACCCAAAACACTCCCCTCTCTTCTCCTTAGGTGGTGGAAACAAGATATAGGGTTTCCCTTGGTGTCTTGGTAGTTTTCCATCATCTTCTTCTCCTTCTAGTTGGCCGGCGGCAAGAACTTCTATAGTTCTTTGTTGGTTGAGTTTTTGAAGGAGAAAAACATTGTTTCTCTTCTTCCTCTTGTTTGGGAAAAGCAAGGAAGGAAGTTTTGCGATCTAGGAGCTTCGACTTTTGGTGGATCGTCGCCCACACGACGTCCAAAAGGAGGAGGGTCATACATTAGAAGACCAAGAGGTATAACTATTCTTCTATCTCTTTTATTCATTGCTTGTGTTTGTTTTTCAAAATATAAGCATGTTATATTTCTGTAAATAGGCTAAATAATACTTGGATCCCGATTATAAACACAAAAACCGGCGATCCGGACATCGTCTATTCCGCGGCTACTCGTAGAATAGAGAATGGTCGCTTGAACAACTAGTTTGTTCAAGTGACCTCTCTAAACGAATAGCACGACGATGACTTGGTTGCTTTGGGAATCCCTTTTGTCTAGGATTAAATTTTTAATCCGGGGACATTGAAGGGATCACCATGGTCAAGCAATCGAGGCGAAGGGGAAGCGAAGTTTCCCCTCACGGACTCGACAAGGGAAATCCCTTAAATTGGTATCAGAGCTTCCGGGCAAAACCTTTCAATTGGTATCAGAGCCAAGGTTTCCGGTTTTGTGTGTTTAGGATTCGATTAATTTTTATGCACTTTTTCATATATTAAATGTGTCGGATAATAGTAGGATATGCGTAGCTTAACTCTTTGGTTGCAGGCATAAGATTCCACTATTATGGCATGTGTGTGTATGTGATTGTATGTGTGTAAATGTTTATTTTGTTGAATCCTCGGGGTTGACGAGGCTAGTATTTAGTTTTTGTAAATTAAATACGGCATTGTTTAGCCGCTCTTTATTTTATTTTACTTTCGATCTAGATTTCATGTACACTCCCTCGTGGAGTATAGGATCGATGGATGTAAATTAAAATAGGATTTAGTCTCGGCTCGGATCTCCGGATGGCTCATACATGGCGTAGGAGGAGCGGACGAGATGGCGATGCGACGGGAGTCATATTGAAGACAAAAGCCATAATAGTTGGAAAATAATTTATTTTTCATATTTATTGCTTTTTGTTTAATATGCATGTCGTAGGCTAGAAAAATTCCTCAATTTTAAATTACTAAGTGGGAGAGGGATAATTTTATAAATTCCCGCGGCCTCCATTACAATTTGACAAGTGATGCAAATAAACTTGCGCGTCGGCTCTGAGTGCCTTCCTCCCCATCGGATGGGTTTGTTTGCGGATCACTAGGTCAAATAATGGTTATAGGAAATTATCTAGGAGCGTGTGTACTTCCTGTTAGTGCTTATAAGCTCCACATATCTCCACAATGGCATGATATTGTCCACTTTGGGTCTAAGCCCTCATGGTTTTATTTTTGGGCTTTTACCCAAAAGGCCTCATACCAATGGAGATATCTTTTTTCTTATAAGCACATGATCTTTTCCATGTCTTACCAATGTGGGACTTTGATTGTATTCCCCATACTCCCAACAATCCCCCCCTCAAACGAAGGACCACATTGGGCCCCCCCTCAAGCCTATCCCTCCTCGAAGGATTTTCTCTGCTTGATGTCCGATCTTCAACCCACCAGGACTTCCTGCCAATTGTTCGGTCCCCCCGACCCAACTAGACTTCCTTCCTGATGTCTGGTTCTCTTGATCCGGACGTGGGAGCTCAACTTCCTTCGTTCGAGGTTCATGGCTTGACATGGACCATGGCTCTGATACCAATTGTTGGTGCTTATAAGATCCACATATCTCCACAATGGTATGATATTGTCCACTTTAGGCCCAAGCCCTCATGGTTTTGTTTTTTGGGCTTTACCCAAAAGGCCTCATACCAATGGAGATATCTTTTTTCTTATAAGCACATGATCTTTTCCATGTCTTACCAATGTGGGACTTTGATTGTATTCCCCATACTCCCAACACTTCCACAGTGGTAAGACACATAATCCGAAATAATTCCCTTAGTACCGTGTAATGGTGCACACTTAGATGCAAATAAAAAGTAGTTTTATTTGTAGGGCCAAAGAGGAACCAACTATTAATTTTATTTGTCAAAAAGTAAGGTTGACAAGATAATAAAATTAATGGGTTAAACCTCCTCTTACAAATGTAGAATTCGTATACGTCCACACTATCGTGGCATGCAATATTCTCGGTGTTTGAGGTGTTGGTTGATTTTAAAATTTTATTGTTTGAGGAATCAATAATTTTTATTGAAATCTACAGTAATAATAAGCATGTTGTGTGTGCTTGAAAATTCCTCATTTTCAATTTACTAAGTGGGAGAGGGATATTTTAATTAATTCCCATGACCTCTATTACAATTTGACATGTGATGCAACAAACTTTGGCTACTAAGTGCCTTCCTCCCCATCGGATGAGTTTGTTTGTGGATCACTAGGTCAAATAATGGTTATAGGAAATTATTTAGGAGCGTGTGTACTTCCCCATCGGTAAGGCACATAATCCGAAATAATTCCCTTAGTACCGTGTAATGGTGCACACTTAGATGCAAATAAAAAGTATCCTCCCCATCGGAGTCACTGCTTTTATTTGTAGGGCCAAAGAGGAACCAACTATTAATTTTATTTGTCAAAAAGTAAGGTTGACAAGATAATAAAATTAATGGGTAAAACCTCCTCTTACAAATGTAGAATTCGTATACGTCCACACTATCGTGGCATGCGATATTCTCGGTGTTTTGAGGTGTTGGTTGATTTCGAAATTTTATTGTTTGAGGAATCAATAATTTTTTGAAATCTAAAGTAATGATATATGTGATTCTTAGGATTTTCAAAATTGACTTTCAGTCCACTTATTTTGATACTAAAGGAAATAAACTTATTGTACCCAAATTATATTGATTGGAAATGAATCCAAATATTGTCTTATCTGCTAGTATGCACTCTTCAAGAGTGTCCTGCCATCATTGCTCAAAAGAGTTTCTACTTCTAAGCCGAAGGCAAGAAGAAGAAGAAACAAGGTGAAGCAAAGATGGTGGGAGGATCTCGAAGAGTGAAGAGCCTAAAGGCAAGTACTTCACTTGCAAGGTGATGGACATTGGAAGAAGGATCGCCCCAATCCAAAATAGAACATAGGTATATCTTTTGGACTAGCCATTAAAACATGATTAGCGGTGATATCTACCGCACTGTGAGTAGTAGATACAGAGCCACTAATCATGTGCTCGCAACAATTTGTGGGTTCGGTGAAACTCGATGACTAGTTGAAGGGGAGATTACCATTTACTTGGGCAATGCCATGATGATGGTGGCTATTGCAATGGGAGAAGTTTTATTTATCTCTTGAAAATAATAAAACTTTGGTTCTGGAAAATTCCCTTTATGTACCTTTATTTAGAAAGAATTTAGTTTCAGTTTCTAAATTATTATGGATGGATATTCTATTTCTTTTAATGACAGAGTTGTTATAAAAAGGAATAGGGAGAATATCTATTCAGGTACATTGAAAGGAAATTTGAACCAAAACCTCCCACGATGCAAATTGAAGTTAATAACTCATCTTCTAATTCCACTAAGAGAAAAGAACCTTCGAAGATGAACCAAACATATCTTTGGCTTCTTAGGCTTGGTCACATTAACGTAAGCAGAATTCAAAGGTTGATAGCTGATGGACCTTTGGGTTCATTAGTGGTGGAGGATCTCCCAACCTACGAATCTTGCTTGGAAGGTAAGATGACCAAGAGGCCTTTTTAAGGCCAAGGGGTATAGAGCCAAAGATGTGTTAGAAATGGTTCATTCTGATTTGTGTGGTCCTATGGCTATCTAGGCAAGAGATAATCTTGAATATTTCGTCTCTTTTGTAGATGATTATTCAAGATGTGGATGACACTACGATCTGATCATGGTGGTGACAACCTCTTGGGAGAGTTTAGGAACTACTTATCGAGGTTGGGATTCAATCCCAATTGATCGCACCCGCACACCAGCAACTGCAGTAGAGGGAAGGAATAGGACTCTTATGGAGATGATTAGATTAGATCATGATGAGTTATTCGACTTGTTTTATAGTCCTAGAGATAAGAGGGTGATCGCAACACGAATGCCGATTTCTAGAGGAAGACTATGTGTTGGCCACAAGCCCAAAGGTAAAATTGTTCGAGGAGTTAAAAAGGGAAGTCACTTTAGTACCACCGACAAGAGGACATACCACATGTCATCGCACTGCGTCACAGAGGATACACAAGATACTCATAGTGGGAGGGTTGTTAGACAACCTCTTAGATTCATGTTTTGGACAAATCTTTGATTTGGTCCCTAGCAAACATGAACCTGATCCCTAGACATACGACAAGGCAATCCAAGATATAACAAAGATCTTTGCAAAGTGCAATGAATACTGAGATTTAATCTATGGATTCAAGATGTGTCTGGGAGCTCTTATGCATAGCAACTCATATGGAGGTGATGTGATGGATATCAAGACAAAGATTCCTTAGTGGAAGTCTTGAGAATCCATCTACATGAAGCGATTAGAGGGATTCATTGCTAAAGGCAAAGAGTGTATTGTATGTAAGCTTAATCGGTCCACGATGGACCAAGCAAGCTTGAGGTCTTGGAACATTCACTTTGATGAGGTAAATCGGACTTATAGATTTATTCAAAGTCCGATAAGTCTTGTGTATACAATAGATGACAAACGATTGGTATTTCTTGTACTATACGTAGATGACATTTTGGTAGTTGGCAACAATATCGAGTGTTATCGACGAGGGTATGGTTGTCCAAACAGCTAAGGACTTGAGAGAAGTGGGTCACAACCTTGGGATCAAGGTTGTTGTGCTTATCCCTAAGCTTCATACATAGACATGATTTTGGATCGCTTTAGCATGCGAACTCCAAGAAGGGTTTTCTACCTTTCAGGCATGGAGTTCCTTTATCTAAGGAGATGTGTCCTAGATCATCTGAGGAGATAGAGGAGATGAAGGCGGTTCCTTATGCTTCGGCAGTAGGAAGCCTCATGTATGCGATGCTCTGTATGAGACCAGATATCTGCTTTGCCGTAGGCATGGTCAGCAGATATCAGAGTAATCCAGGACAGGGACATTGAATGTAAAGCATATATTGTAGTGCAGAAGGACTAGGGATTATATGCTAGTTTACTCGGGCACTAATTACTCCTCGTGGGTTACACGGATTCTCGATTTCCAAAATAGTAAGTCTACCTCAGGGTTTGTGTTTACTTTGGGAGGTGGAGCCATTGTATGGAGGAGTGCCCAGCAGAAATGCATGGCGGACTCCACCATGGAAGCTGAGTATGTGGCAGCCTATGAGGCGGCCAAAGAAGCTGTATGGCTCAGGAACTTCCTGATGGACTTGGATGTGATTCCTGGTTTGCCCAGAACTATCACAATTTATTGTGATAATAGTGGTGCAGTTGCAAACTCGAAGGAACCACGAGCCCATAAGGCTAGTAAACACATAGAGCGCAAGTACCACCTGATACAAGAAATCGTAAAGGAGGTAGAAGTTGTTGTCGCCTAGATTGCATCAGAGGATGACCTGGTAGACCCTTTCACTAAGGCCCTTCTAGCGAGAGCTTTGATAGGCATGTGGAGGGAAGGGGAATCAAATGTATGGCAGTATAAGGACAGCATAGTCTTTTAGTATAAGTGGGAGATTGTTGGGATGTATACTGAAAGCCTAGCTCTTTTGTATGAACATCTTTATTTTGAAATAAGAATCACATGATCATTGTTTGCATATATTTATGCATATTGTCTAATACGTTACATTGTAGATAACATGGTGTGTGGTGTCACACGGGAGATCATGTTATCGGCTCCTTGTAAAGTATAAGTAAAGGCTCACAACCGAGATGGCTTTGGACAAACCATCGGAATGGTTGTAGTGTGATTTGGTATTGGTTTATCTTGACCATAGAATCACACTAGTGCACTTTGTGTGTATTGAGCAGGACCGACACAGAGGTGATTCGATTTATTGCTGACTACATAATCGAATCGGACCTCAGATATTATTTAGTACATGCTCTTAATCTCGATATAATAACGGGCACATATACTTGGTACTCATCTCTTTGATTTACCAATGGGCGAGATTTATAGATTAAATCGATAGACTCGGTAAGTTGGGAGATGATATTATTTATATGGTGTGCCATTAATTATAGGAGGAAACCGTGTCCTATATATTAGGATGATGATGTCCCCTTGAGGAGCTCATAAGGTTCATCATGTAAACCCTGCAGGTGGCCTAGGTCCGGCATGATGAAAAGGTTGAGTGGTACTACTCAAGGAGTTAGATGTTGATTAATTAATGGTTAGTAAATTAATTAATCGATGGACATTCGAGATCTTAAACACGGGGAGAAAATGTACAAATAATATATGGAGCCCATATTATCATATGAGGGTTGGTGAGGTAGATCAATGATGGACCTTTAGTGGATTGGACCATCATTAGTGGATCGGACTTTATGTGGGCTTGATCCATGGGTGGCCAAGACCCAACTCCTCCTCATGGTCCCTAATGTAGCCCATTAACACCTCAAGATGCTTAGATCCAATGGATAGAAACAAAACACTAAGATCCATTGGTAGAGATTAAATCTCTAAGATCCGACGGTTGAGATTAAATCTCTAGATCCCCTAGAACCACTGGAGGAGATTAATTCATGACTTATCCCTAACTCTATAAAAGGAGGGCATGGGAAGTGGTCATGGATAACATGATAGAGAGGGAGCAAGGCTTGGGCGGCAAGAATAGGGCAATCCTAGTTGAGATAGGATTGGAATTAGGGTTAGGGTTTGGAAGCAAGGGTGGCACCAAATAAGGCAAGTTTTCCTTCTTCTTCCTTGCCTTGTGTCCAATGTCCAGCAGCTATTCCAGCCCTTCCCCTTGGCGGCGCCCAAAACACTCCCTCTCTTCTCCTTAGGTGGTGGAAACAAGATATAGGGTTTCCTTGGTGTCTTGGTAGTTTTCCATCATCTTCTTCTCCTTCTAGTTGGCCGGCAAGAACTTCTATAGTTCTTTGTTGGTTGAGTTTTTGAAGGAGAAAAACATTGTTTCTCTTCTTCCTCTTGTTTGGGAAAAGCAAGGAAGGAAGTTTTGTGATCTAGGAGCTTCGACTTTTGGTGGATCGTCGCCCACACGACGTCCAAAAGGAGGAGGGTCATACATTAGAAGACCAAGAGGTATAACTATTCTTCTATCTCTTTTATTCATTGCTTGTGTTTGTTTTTCAAAATATAAGCATGTTATATTTCTGTAAATAGGCTAAATAATACTTGGATCCCGAGTATAAACACAAAAACCGACGATCCGGACATCGTCTATTCCGCGGCTACTCGTAGAATAGAGAATGGTCGCTTGAACAACTAGTTTGTTCAAGTGACCTCTCTAAACGAATAGCACGACGATGACTTGGTTGCTTTGGGAATCCCTTTTGTCTAGGATTAAATTTTTAATCCGGGGACATTGAAGGGATCACCATGGTCAAGCAATCGAGGCGAAGGGGAAGCGAAGTTTCCCCTCACGGACTCGACAAGGGAAATCCCTTAAATTGGTATCAGAGCTTCCGGGCAAAACCTTTCAAGGACTATTCCCGGAATCACCTCAATCGCTTACTCCACTTGCCCATGCAGTGGCAAGCTCGAGATTCTATCCAAAACTATATCCGAATACTCTCGAATTATACGTACATCCGAGAGTCCTAGTATACCAACGCTCCAATAATCTAACTATCCATAAGGATATGTTTATAGTAGAGGTATGTCTAGCAAAGGCTAAGGGTATCCCTTGACTTTGATTGTTGATCAACATCTCAACTGACGGTAAAGAAAATCACCAACCCACAAGTCGATAGGAACCCTTCGAACCCTATCCAAGAATGTTCTAGACAAAGATACCTGTAAACTACCAGTATCCCTCGATATATCCGCAAACAGGATAACCTAAAGTAATACCCCGAAGGACCGATCCTTCGATCTTCTATACTTTTCTTCTCGAGTAATCTTGTAAACTTGTCCAACATCTGTTCTGGACGACTGAGCTCATGTAGATGCAAAGACTATCATGGAGAAACTGAAATCAATCTTTGAATCGAGGTACTAATCGCAACAATCGCAATGGAGATGGTAAACATCGCTATGTCCGCAAAAGATACACATCCTATCAGAGTAATCTTCAAGAGTCAGAAACATCATAGCACGCTCCAACTCGCGAAAGGTACCGCAATCAAGAATCTGTAGATACGACCATCATCGTAAAATCTCTCCTCTGAATAAAGCATAACTACGCCTGGGAAGATAACTGTTGCTGTCGTCTAGGAAGGTAACAATTGTTGTCTGCACGTCTGAGTCTTCTGAGATGTCTTCGGCTAATACTGCTGAGTAACTTACTTCTTCTGGATGAAAGTATCAAAGAACTCCAACTATATCTGGGGTAGTAGATCGCTGCTGATGTGATAACCTAATCTTCTGTAATAATCTCGGCTTTCGAGGTTGTGGATCGTCCGCTCGAAAGCATTCATCCATAGTCTTCAACTGAGTCTTCAAAATACATACTCTCCTCGTAGATACCGGCTGCTTATAGTAGAAACAGATACAATGGTCCATCGGATAATCTGACTCTGTGTCTCGTCGTAACCCGCACTGGACACACATAATCTCCTTTCGGAGTCTTTCCTCTGAGTTCGCTGATAAACATGAGAAGCTGCTGACAATCTACAATCGCTCTTCTATGATCGGAAAACTCTCCAATAGTCGCTCGTGACTTACGACTTTAATTTTGCTCCTTTTTATCCAACATTTGGAGATTTTGAATTCCAATAATTTGACTCACAATATCTGCTTATCAAATCTCCAACTCTTTAAAACACTTACTACGGAGTCATTTCTATACACATGAATCGGTCTATACACTTTCGGTAGGATCTGGTAGGAGATCCAAACATCATGATCAAGATGTCAACCGATAACCCGTGGGGGGTCAAAACCAACCCAATCACATTCTCGAGCTATTAGGGGGGTCGTAACCCTCACGAGTCTAACGACTCTGCATGGTACTTTCGTCACCAGACGATCACCCAACCTGAAGCTCAAGAATTCCCTGACGATGAGTCAAAAAAAATGACATGGGAAAATACCCTCTCACAACATCACTACACCGTGGCCAAGTGATGTGTGATTTTTCGAAGATTATTTTCTATCTCTTCCACCAAGTACCGGCTAGATCCGGATAATGGTATGCAGCTAACTTAGCTTCCTCTGTATAAGACGAGTTAAGTACTCAAAAGTACCTTCAACGTTATACAACCTAGAACGACCATCTCAGAGATCAAAATCTCTATGAATATCGCCAAACTAATCCTCTACTATCTGCATCAGCAATAGTGTACTCGCGCAGTTCATTACCCCATAGGTAATGATCTGACTAACATAATTAGTGGAAATCTTAAGATTGAAATCCTTGATCTCCACAAGAGATGTGACTACCTAATCTCTGCTTTCCGACTCGGTATCAGTCGGCTCTCAAAGGTAATTACCTTTTCGATAGCAGGTACATGTCTAATAACCTCAACATATCGTTCCCGTGGTCATCTCAAACCACGGTTACGAATACTGATTAACATACTACAAGTCATGCACTGTTATAAGCAACTAAATGCATAGCCAACAGAAGGATATGTAATAACAGTTAACATACCTTAATCCTTGTAGCTCGGAGATGTCCGCAACAGCCAGATCCCAGAACTCACAAACCAAAACCGAGTAAAGCAAAACTCGATGTCCGAACGAAATAAAATCCGAAAATGGACTTCGCAACCTAGGGCTCTGATACCAATAAAATTGTCACGCCCCGAGAGTATGCCGTGCCGAAAAGCAAACGGACGGCATCTCCCCTGTACGTGGCAACATATCGGGTTAATACAAGGCCCGTAGGCCCACAACAACAATATGATATACACAGATATCAACATATCAAACATACTAAACACAGCGGAAATAATACAAACAGATCAATAAGATACAAAGACCAACTGTGCACTCCGGAGTGACTTGACACGACAAGAAT
Source organism: Wurfbainia villosa (assembly GCA_025175895.1). NCBI lineage: Eukaryota > Viridiplantae > Streptophyta > Magnoliopsida > Zingiberales > Zingiberaceae > Wurfbainia > Wurfbainia villosa. Next base: position 103,830,034 of record CM045996.1, read on the forward strand.
CATAACAGAAATCAAATCAAAGACCAAATACATACAATATGTCCGTATATCACAAATACGGAAACAATACAGGGAAAAATCCAAACCAACAATCCGTAAGAATACAACAACACGGAAACATATCCATTCGTCCGGTGTGAGATGGGATCAGCTGGCGGAGCTCCGAACGTCCAAGGAATCTTCTACCACATTATCCGGCGTGAAGCCCGTGGTCCAGGGGTGGTGAGTATAAACTCAGGGGTAATATATAGAAAAGTGCATGAACAACATATAAAGATAGATCTACAAGTATACATGTGAAGATCTACAGGTATACAGCATGAGTCCAATAGACATACAGTCATATCCAAATCTAATAACAAGTAACTACAGTAAAGTCATACTCAATGTATATACTAAACTGATCAACTGAACATAAAGTAATGTACCAACGTACTGCGCAACACCATAAACTATATCATCACAGCGGATATACAATAACATAACCCATATAATGTACCAGTCGATCTCATACGACCAATACTCCAACATATATGAACGATATGATCACACATTGCTAATAACCAAGTCCAACATGATACTAATCAAATGCATATAACGATGCGAATCAACGCATGTATCATGCTCAACACATAGCAGTAAATAAAATGCAAATGACATGTATCATGATGAACAAGCATGTGCAACAATCATAGTTCAATCAAATGCAGCATCTCACAGGCATAGGTAAAACATATATCAAATACATGCATACATATATATATCTGTAATGCATATGCATGGTCATGCCTGCGTACCCCACTCGCTACCACGACCCCAGTGTGGCCTAGGTGGCAGGACATGACAACTATCCCGACTCGGCCGCCACCACTCTCGGTGGCCGAGTTGGGTAGTATGAACGATAGCTAGCCGCCATAGAGCTATATGCTACCCACACGGGGTCCCTGGCGCTGCAGCTCCGTCTCTACCCATGAGTGAGCGAGCACCGCACCCAGGACAACTGCACATCACACGACCACTGTCTATAGTGGGTGAGTGCACTAACTACCACTCCATACAGTGGCCAAGTGCGCATCTCCAGCTACCACCATCAATAGTGGACGAGAACGGCACGCACAACAATGCTCTGCCCTCAACCCTGCAACCACTACCCCGAGTGGCCGGGGAGGCAGGATGACTGACGACCCGTCTCAACCACAAGGCAGACCCAGTCGTCAGCATGCATGAAATGTAATGATGCCTAGCTCACACACAAATCCTCGCAACACTCCCTAACTCACGGGGAGACCCAGTCAACCAAAAGTCAACCATGCAGGGCGACCGTCGTAAATCACACCTATTTACCTATGTACAGATAAATAGATCCGTCAACTAACACACTAATATGTATACGATACAACGACCAAACTCATAATTTGGACTCATCACCTATCCTAGTGATGCAACCCAGTAACCCAATCTGAGGTCATAAAAATAACCCTAACCACATGTACTTACTAAACATCTATCAGCTAACACATAATAGGGTTTTATAGTTCCTATCTGTGATTGATAATCAATGAAGTAACAGAGTATATATCTCAAAGGTCAAAGGCAGTACAAGCATACGATTAAATAAGAGTGGATTTAAGGTAAACAGGTATAAACATAAATCCAAGATCATGCACTGGAATTGATCAAACTACCGGACCAGGTAGATATTATCCACCTGATACGAAGCTCAAATAATCCTCACGGTCGTGGGCCTGTTTCGTATCCCAAACCTGCACATAATAGCAACAATGATTAAGTACAAGTATCCAACAAACGTAGGAACTAACACTACATCGTTCCTATACTCGCATCCTTTCCTCGCCTATGAGATAGAAACCCCGATTATCCCAATCTGATACACCATAACCAAACATAATCTACCAACACCATGGCCAACAACCCAATACGAAAATCGCTATAAAACCAACCAATGAATCAACACACAAATCTGAGAAGTAATGGCAGCTTACTACCACAAGATCAAACCACCATCTCAATCGCAGCTTCCACACCACAGTAGATAGCAAAAGATGCAACAATCGGACTATACACTTACCATATAAATCCACACGGTTACTGCCAGTCTAGATTTAATCTCCTCATCTACCAAAATCAATCCTCTAGGCCACTTGGTCACTCCCCTATCGGATCAATCAAACCCGGCTACAACTTCCTCCACACACAGCCGACACAAAACGTAAAGCATCACCACACCACATCCCAAAATCACCTACCTCCTAATTCCAACTCGGGTCCAAATTCTGCCCTAACCATCACCCAGATCAATATAGCCACAACAACACAGCAACCATAATTGACACTCTAAAATCAACAGCAATAATACACAAAATCTAAACAATAACTAAATTAGATTTGCAATTCAGCTCAACACATCGCAGAAACCTCGATCAACATCCACCCCAATCGCAATCCAAAGATCAATGTTCACCCTACAAAACAGGGAACAGAATCATCTCAATAGCCAATTCACAGCCCAAATCCAAAGATCTACCTTGATGATGTTCTTCCCATTCCAACCTTAACTATCGGATCTCCCTATCGGCCTTGGTGACGACAACCTGGCCAACTCGAAGGTCGGCTGAGCGCTAAGTGGCCGACACTCTCATCTATCGACAGAACAGAGGGCCGACGACGATCTGAGCATATGACAGAGAATAGCAAAGCGTATAAGGACTTACCGCAACGCAGAAAATAGAGAAGATCCGACGGCAACGACGATGATCCTGCCAAATCAGATGCAAACTCAGAACTCCAGAAACTCATCAACTCGCGAGAAGCTAGCAATAACAGAACACCCACACCCGTATCAACGGATACCACAACTTCCAATCGAAAAATCCATCACAGACGTAAAGAGTAGGTTAGATTGGTTCTTACCAGCTCTAATCTCCACCGGCAAACAACCTTTCCCGATCTCAACTCAGCGCTCCCGAAACAGTCGGCTAAAGGCACCCTCAACAAAGCACAGATCGCCGGAAACAAATCCAATCTATTGCGACAATACCATAATCCAATCAACCACAGCAAGATCTAAGAATCCACGGTGGAAATCGAACCCTAGATAAGGTGATTACCTCAATTGGCAGCTCGCCGCCGCAATAGCAACGCCGCCGACCCGCCTGCGCAAAAGACCGCCGAGACCCTAGAGGGAAAGTTCCGGCTAGCTGCGATGTTGCCGAGCTGCTTCCCTCAGGACGCCGGCGAGCGAAAATCAGGCGACGAAACACGCACGGAGCGGAAGAAACGGCGACGGGAAGAAGGAAAGAAAATCGCGAGTGAAATGCTGCGATTGGGCTGTTTCTGGCATTTTAAATGCCGTTAAATTCTTGGTTCAGGTGAACCGGTCCAAACCTAACTAAACCCATTCTAATTGATTTAGCTCAGCCAGTTCAGCCAACTAGCTCAAGCCCAATTTCAGCCCAAGCCCCAAATTCAGCCCAAGCCCAATACAACCAAGCCAAATTAATCCAATAATTAACCCCACTTAATTAAAGGGTTAATCCATATAAATTTTTTTTTCCGTATTTTACAGGAAAGGTCGGATGGAGTGTTTTCTAAAAACACAAGTCGAGACTTGGATAATCATCCAAACCGGCTTTGCTCTACCCACCAATGATCAAGGTGAGCCCTTGGATTTCAACAAGTGGACCAATGCAACCAAGAGGCAAATCGAAGCCGATGCAAAGGTGACCCAAATATTACAGTGCGGTATGTCCAAAGAGGAGCTCAACCACATCGGACCCTTCATCAGCGCAAAGGACTTGTGGAACAAATTAATCGAGCTACACGAAGGAACGTCTGATGCTAAGGTATGTAAACGCGACCTTCTTTTCAATAAGTTGTATAACCTTAAGATGCAGGAACACGAGACGGCAACGCAACTACACTCCCGCGTCCAGGACATTGTCAATGGCTTGCACACTATCGGACACAAGGTCGAAAACCGTGACCTTCTAAGGTACGTTCTTAATTCATTTCCTAGGACTACCTTGTGGGCATCCATGGTCGATGCCTACAAGGTCTCTAAGGACCTTTCGAAGCTTAGGTTAGATGAGTTATTTTCCGAATTTGAACTTCACGAGCAAACTAACATGGTCCGGGCCGAGAAAGGTATTGCTCTATTTGCAGGACAAAAAAGAAAACCATCTACCAGGCAAGAAGATTGACTTGAACCCGAAGACGAATCAGAGTCTGAATCCGAAGAGGTGGAAGCAATAGTGAACGTAGTGCGGAAGATCGTTCGGAGGGAAAGGAGGCTACTAAAGAACCAAAAGAGGGCACAATTCAAATCGAATCAAAAGAAGGCTTTTCATGCAACATGGGACAACGAAGAAGGCGTCGGCATAGCGTGCATGGCAAGACCCGAAGAGTTTGAGTCAAAGTCCGAATCCGAATCCAATTACAACACCGACTCCGAACTCGAGGACTACTTCGAGAAGCAACTCAAAGTCGGACCAAAAGGGAAAATTAAGGTTAGTCGCTCACTAATTCATACGCTTTATAATACAATTAAATTGCTAACTAAAAAATTAGCTAAATCCGAGTATAGGGTCGAGTCCTTGGTTGAGGAGGTTAAAACCCTCAAACAAGAGACACCCCTAACTCTTCGACTAGTTGACTTCAAGAGGAGGACTCAACTCGAGTTGAAAAACTCGAAGAAGAGAACTCTCTCTTGAAAGGACGAGTCCAACAGCTCGAAGCTCGGTTGAACAAGTTCTCAACAGGGTCCAATAATCTTAACCGACTTCTTGGAACTCAGAGAGTCGTGCACAACAGAGTCGGACTCGGATATAGCTCAAAGACTATGAATAGATCTTACATGTCTATCGTAAATCGTAGTCATCATCGAGTCCAAGAATGGGTCTCAAAAACTTTATTAAACTCACATATAAGGACCAATAGGTTTTGGATTCCCCAGGATCAAGTTCATTACTTGACCAGACCATACTGGTTCAATGATCCAAGGGGAGCTAATACCAAAATAGTGTATCCAGTAACCTAAACCTCTTATTTTCTTTAGAATGGTTAGATAGGACTATAACTCGTCAATTCTTGATAACATAGTACCAGGACACGGCGAGATGATAGTACGTTAGGAAAATGGAGTCTCGTGTATTCGAGCTAGATAAGGCGTATCTAGTTCGGTTCACTTGACCGAGTGGAACTAGCTGAAGCTACCTCGCCGTATCCTAGACTAGTTAAACCAGGAAGTGGTTTTAGGTGAGTCAAGTTACTATTTTCTTGAAATTGGCTTTGTCTAAGGAAGTGGTCATTTTTCCGATCAAAGAAGACCCCTGTGTCTCGCCATGACCTGGAAGCCAAGATCTTGAAATGGTGACTTGATGAGCTTAGGATCAATCCGAATCTAACGCAAGGTTGACCAGTTTCAAATCATTAAATTTAATTAAGATAAAATTGGAATCATCTCACACAACATATAAGGTGAACCAATTCTAAGACACTTAGAATGGGTGAGATGAATAAGGAATAATTTCAATTCACATAATCCCTTTAAAAATGCTATCTATTTTTCAAACTGTTGAGCTTAAATGTTTATTTATACTCGGACAAAACTCTAAATATACAACCTTCTAGGTCAATGTTTAGCGCCCCCTAACTCTTCTATACCTTATATATTTGATTAAGGGGGAGAGCAAACTAACCCTAAGGGTTATATATTTACAAAAGTTATTAGCGTATAAGTATTGTGGAACTCAAAACTAATTTTATAAGTATTTTGAAAATGAAACTTAGTTTCCAAAAAATTACATTGTTGGTGCAGAGGGCTATACCTCGAACCAAATTAAATCAAGACACATGCTTGAACTCATGTTAGATAATCTTTATGCATGCTACCTTTTCTATTAAAAACCCCTACTTTTTATATAAAACCCCACAGCTTTTTTGATTCGTGGCAAAAGGGGGAGAAGAGCATAAGTTAAGGAGGAGAACAAAATTTAAATTTTTGAAAATTAAACTTTGTTTTAAAACTCACCGAATGTTAAGTGGGAGTTCACTAGAAATGAGCGTAACATTTCTCTTACTCATTTTCTGCTTTATATTTTCCCTTAACTATGCGTAAGTTTGCCATAGATCAAAAAGGGGGAGATTGTTGGTGCAATAGGCTCCTGAATCGAACCTGAGTTTTGATTATAGCAAATAAACAAAGTTAAGTGCATTTTGTTATCTCACGAGCTGAGTCAAGTGTGCAAAAATGCTATGCTAAGCCGAAGGTCAGTGACACTCGGAGAAAACCGTAGTGGTCGGGTGACACCGAGAGGACTTCGGAGGGAGCCGAAGGAATCAGGTGGACACTGAAAGCAAGGCTTCAAAGGTAAATGTTGAGGTAAGCTCGTGTGAGTGAGCATAAGTAAGGTCGAGTCCTTCATACGGGGGCATCCTTAGGCGACGATCCGACCAAGACTTCCCATGGAAGGTCTATGTTGAGATCGGACGACAAGTGGCCGTCGAATTCACTTATATTTCGAGCTAACTCTTTATTATAGTCGAAAAGTCTGGAAATCAGTTCAACCGGCCAAGGATCAGTTCAACTGCTGAGCCATCAGTTCAACCGGCCAAGAAATCAGTTCAATCGATAGTCAAAAATCAGCCTCAAGGAGTCAAGCTTTATCACCATTTTTCAAAGAGTTTTGTGCCCAATTCCTATTGGTTGAAGACCCATTCGATGAGGGGCTTAAAGGCTATAAAAGGAGGGCTTCTCCTAGGGTTTTTTATCAATCTCTAAGTGATCAAAAGCCTCCGCAACGCTGCGACTCTTCGACGACTCTACAACGACGAAGTGCTGCCAACAACCCTAGCTTAATTTATATTTCCTAGTTGTTGGTATAATCTTATTTTGTCATCTATTTAATACTTCAATTCTTTTTTATCGAGGTTTTCTATAGTTGCATTTTACATTAATAGAAGAGAGGGTTTGTCTCTCTATCTTTTGCTTTCGAAGGTTTTTGTAATTGTCTAACTCCTACCTCCAACGAGGAGTAGTGTTTTAGTGAATTGTCCTCTGTACACAGTCTAGGAAAGTTAGGGCCTTGGAGTAGTAGCCGAAGGCTACGAACCAAGTAAAAAAAACATTTGTCTCCTGTTATTTATCATTTATCTTTCTACTGCAATTAATTGTCTACTCGGGTTTTAACGAACGAAACGAAAGAAAAGTTTTTATCGCTATTCACCCCCCTCTAGCAATCCGCTTCGATCCAACAAAGAGGAATGCAGTGGCGACGGTTTGATCTCGCGAGAAGGGGAAGTGCGGCGGAAGAGAAGAAAAAGGGGATCAGGATGAGAACATAAGAAAATAGGATTTGTTTTTATAAGAAAAATTAAAATGTTGGTTTAGGTTAATTAATCCCTGATTAATTAGGCCAATCACTCAACGAGGATTTATTCAAGCCCATTACTCTATTCCCATAATACTTCAAAAGAATTTCTAAAAAAAATTCTTTGTAAAATTCCATAAGATATTTTCTTAATTAACAAGGGGTATTTATTTTATTTAATTTGTTTTTTTATTTTTTATTTCCGATATATTACATAATTAAATAAAATTATTATAATGTAAGAAAATTAAAGAAAATTATTTTAATGCTCTTGATGGTGGTTGCACCAAATTCGGAGTGCCCCCACTCTGATACCAATTGTTGGATCAAAATACTCCGAGAGAGGGGGGTGAATCTCGAATGTTACAATTTTCTTTAGATTTTTTAAATCGTTAAAGAGTATGCAGCGAAAATAAAATAAGGTAGAGACAAGCTTCTTTTGCTTGATTTACAACCCTAACCGGGTTGCTGCTCCAAGGCACGTAGCTCTTCCGAGAGCTACCCTGATAGGCAATCACTATATACCCTCCGACTCGAGAACTCTCGACTTTGGAGGGGTTCACTTTTACAAATAATTAGAGATAGGTAACACTCTACCTTGTCTTTTGAAATTGAGTACACAAAGCAAAAATTAATACAAAAAATAAGGCTAAGTTATACCGACACTAATGGAAATTTCAAAGTAGGCACGGAGTGTCGAAAATGCGTCTTTGTGGGAAAATGAAGCTCTAGTGGACGAGGATGAATAGAGGCAGCACTTTGACGTAGCAGTAGTGTTCTTGTTTGAGCTGGTTGAGCATTTGTTTTATAAATCTATTTGAGTCGACTGGAATACCTACCAATCGACTCCACATCAGCCCATCGATATGGAACTTCTGGTCTTCCAGTCAACTGAGCATGCTCCAGTCAACTCCAGGTCACCCCGCTCCGCATCGAGAAGTTTGCCTCTTCAGTCGACTGAAACTCCCCAGTCGAATAAAACTCTTTCCATCTGCACTGCCAGGTCTTTGATCGATCACTAGCTAATCCTACCAACTAGGTATCCAGTCGATTCACCCGTACCCAGTCGACTTGAATCCATTCAGTCGACTGATCCCTACAAAACAAGATTAGCACAAATAGATAATATCAAATATGATAGTAGTATTAATACTACTTGATCTTGAATCCTAAGTCCCACACAGACTTTCTATCAGATCGACGCCAAGCTTTGTCCCCCTAAAGTGGACTCGGCCTCACCTCTTCACTCGAGGCTTACATGTCGGCTGCTATGTTTGACTTACCATTCTTGATATCCGATCTGACCCACCAGGGCATCCACTAGCACTCCGGTCTACCTAACTGTTGGCAACCGTGCTATTTCTCGGAATGCTCATAGGCTCCCATGTCCCCGGATTAAAATTTTCACTAATGAAAACTAATCCGGATGGGATGAGTTTCCTAAGCACAACCAATTCGTCGTCGTGCCAACGACTCGAGCGATCGCTTGAACAAACTAGTTGTTCAAGCAACCAAGCTCTTCTAGTCGATTAGCCGCGGAAGAGACGACGGACGGATCGCCGGTTTTTGTGTTTGTCTTCGGGGTCCATGATTATACAATATATATTCATATACACACATGTATAATCATCATATATAAGAACATGCTCAGATCTGAAATTAAAGTTATAAAACTTTTATACCTCTTGATCTTCTATCGTATGTCCTAACCTCCTTGTAGACTTCGTGTGGGCGAAGATCCTCCACAAGTTGAAGCTTCTTAGATCTTCTTCAATCCAAAGAATGAAGAACTCTCTTTCCCTTCTTGCTTGAGCCAACCACCAATCCACAAAGGATTGATGCCGCCGGCCCCAAGAACAGAGAGAACATAATGGAAACAACCAAGCAACCGAACTAGGGACAAACCCTAGCTCCTAGTGCCGCCAGCCAAGAGGAAAACAAAGGGAAAAGAGGAATAGGTTGGGCACCACCAAAGGTATAGGAAAAAGGATAGGAACCGGCCAACACCTTAGGAAGAAGAAGAACACTTCCCCTATAGTTGCCACCTACCTTACCTTCCAAACCCTAGCCGCCCAACCAAGCTTCCTTTGGATTTCTTGCCGCCCAAGGTAGAGGAAGAGAAGGTAGTGGTCGGCCAACCCTTAGAAGGAAGAAGATGAGCCCTTCCCTATAGTTGCCGCCAACCATAACTTCCAAACCTAGCCGCCTAATCCAAAGAGCCAAACCCTAATCTAATTAGGGTTTCCTCCATAGGTGTCTTGCCGCACTAAGCATGGTGGAGAGGAGAGATCTAGGAGCTAGCCACCTCCAAGGAAGAAGACAAGCTCATCCATAGGTTGCCGCCTCTAGCTCCACCACCTTGGCCGCCAACCTAAGGAACCAAAACCCTAATTAGGGTTTCCTCCTTGAGGTTGCTTGCCGCCAAGTAATGCTAGGCAAAACCCTAATTTCCTTAGCATCCATCATGAACCATCCATAAAACTTAGTTGCCGCCCAACCCATGCTCCTTATATAGAACTTAGGAGAAAATTGGTTATTGATGAGGTAGCCAAAAATATAGGAACTAATTCCCAATTTTCTTGCCCACCTTATCCAACCTTTCCTCTCCCTTTATATAGAGTTAGGTTTAGGCCTTGGTTTAATCTCCACCGCTTGCTCTAGGGTTTTAATCTCAACCGTGGATTTAGAGATTTAATCTCAACCGCTTGGTTCTAGGAAATAATCCCAACCGGCCGGATCTAGAGATTTAATCTCAACCCGGTTCTAGGAATTTAATCCCAACCGTCGGATCTAGAGATCTAATCTCCACCGCCGGTTCTAGGGATTCAATCCTAACCGCCGGATCTAGAGATTTGTTTTCCATCATTTGATCTAGACTTCATGAGGTTTATATAAGGCTATAGGGACCATGAGGAGGAGTTGGGTCTTGGCCACCCGATGGATCGGAACCACACAAACTTGATCCATCAATGATGTTCCATTCCACTAGAGGATCATCATCGAACTACCTCACCAACCCCCATAAATTAATATGGGCTCCATATATTATTTGTACATCCATCTCCCCGTGTTTAAGATATCGAATGTCCATCAATTAATTGATTTATTGACCATCAATTAATTAACATCTAACTCCTCGAGTAGTACCACTCAACCTTATCATCATGTTGACTAAGTCAACCTGCAGGGTTTACATGATGAACCTTATGAGCTCCTCAAGGGGACATCATCAACCTAATATATAGGACACGGATTCCTCCTATAATCAATGGCACACCATGTAAATAATATCACTTCCCAACTTACCGGGCATATTGATTTAATCCATAGAAATCTCACCCTCTGATAAATCAAAGAAATAAATATTAAGTACATGTGCCCGTTATTATATCGGGATTAAGAGCATGTACAACATAATATCCGAGGTCCGATTCAATTATGCACAAGAATAAATTGAATCACCTCTATGTCGGTCCCGCTCAATACACCTAAGTGTACTAGTGTAACTCTATGTTCAAGATAAAACAATACCAAGCTACACTACAACCATGCCAATGGTTTGTCCAAAACCATCTTGGTTGTGAGCCTCTACTTATACTCTACAAGGGACTGATAACATGATCTTCTGTGCCATCACCCAAGCACCATGTTATCTACAATGTAAAGTATTAGACAATTTTGCATAATCATAAAAATATGCAAACAATGATCATGTGATTCTTATTTCAAAATAAAGATGTCCATACAAAAGAGCTAGGCTTTCAGTATACATCCCAACAATCTCCCACTTATACTAAAAGACTATGTTGTCCTCTTACTGCCATACATCTGATTCCCCTTCCCTCCACATGCCTATCAAAGCTCTCGCCAGAAGGGCCTTAGTGAAAGGGTCTACCAGGTCATCCTCTGATGCAATCTTGGCGACAACTTACTTCTACCTCCTTTACGATTTCTCGTATCAGGTGGTACTTGCACTCTATGTGTTTACTAGCCTTATGGGCTCGTGGTTCCTTCGAGTTTGCAACTGCACCATTATTATCACAATAAATTGTGATAGTTCTGGGCAAACCAAGAATCACATCCAAGTCCATCAGGAAGTTCCTGAGCCATACAGCTTCTTTGGCCGCCTAAGAGGCTGCCATACACTCAGCTTCCATGGTAGAGTCCACCACGCATTTCTGCTTGACACTCTTCCATACTATGGCTCCACCTCCAAAAGTAAACACAAAACCTGAGGTAGACTTACTGTTATCCCTATCAGATTGGAAATCAGAATCTATGTAACCCACAGGGAGTAATTGGTCTGCCCGGTAAACTAGCATATAATCCCTAGTCCTTCTCAGGCACTACAATATATGCTTTACCGCAGTCCAATGTCCCTGTCCGGGATTACTCTGATATCTGCTGACCATGCCTATGGCAAAACAGATATCGGGTCTCATACATAGCATCATATACATGAGGCTTCCTACTGCCGAAGCATAAGGAACCGCCTTCAACTCCTTTATCACCTCAGATGATCTAGGACACATCTTCTTAGATAAAGAAACTCCATGCTTGAAGGGTAGAAAACCCTTCTTGGAGTTTTGTATGCTAAAACGATCCAAAACCATGTCTATGTATGAAGCTTGGGATAAGCACAACAACCTTGATCCCCAAGGTTGTGACCCACTTCTCCCAAGTCCTTCATATCATACTGTTTGGACAACCATACCCTTACGTCTGATAACACTTCGATGTTGTCGCTAACCACCAAAATGTCATCTACGTATAGTACAAAAATACCACTACGTTTCCGTCACATCTCTTGTATACACAAGACTCATCCGAACTTTGAATAAATCCATAAGACTGGATTTACCTCCTCAAAGCGGATGTTCCAAGACCTCGAAGCTTGCTTCAATCCATAAATGGACCGATTAAGCTTACATACAAGATGCTCTTTGCCCTTAGCAATGAATCCCTCTGGTTGCTTCATATAGATGGATTCCTCAAGACTTCCACTAAGGAAAGCTGTCTTGACATCCATCTGTCACACCTCATAAATTCATATGAGCTGCTATGCATAGGAGCTCCTGCACCGATTTCAATCCATTGATTCAATCTCAGTATTCATTGCACGTTGCTAAGATGCTGCATCTATATCTTGGATTGCCTTGTCATATGTTCAGGGATCAGTTTCATGTTCACCAGGGACCAAATCGAAGATTCTCCCAAGAACATGAATCTATCAGTCCGCCTCACAACCCTCCCACTACGACGCAGGTATCACCTGTGTATCCTCGTGGTGACACGCGTGCGCTGACATGTGGTATATCCTCTTGTACCTGGTACCAAGTCGACTTCCCTATCAACTCCTCAAGAACAATCCTACTGTGGGCTTGTGGTTCATCACATAGTCCTCCTCTAGAAATCGCATTCGTACTAAACGATCACCCTCTCGATCTCTAGGACTATAAAACAAACCACCCTTCGCCTCCTTGGGATAGCCAACGAACATGCATACTGCACGAGGTTCCAACTTACCAAGATCGCCAAAGACATGTGCCGACTCCCATATCCGGTCATTGTCTTAGACTAGGCTTTCGCCCGGTCCACAACTCTATGGGATTAGAAGGCACTGATTTAGATGGAACCAAGTTCAGAATGTACACCGTCGTATCTAGAGTATATCCTCAGAACGAATCTGGCAAGTCAGAATAACTCATCATCAATCTAACCATCTCCATAAGAGACCTCTTCCTTCGCTACGCTACACCATTCTTGTGCAGTGCGATACAATTGGGATTGAATCCCAAGCTCTGATAAGTAGTTCCTAAACTCTCCCAAGAGGTATTCACCACTACGATCAGATCGTAGTGTCATCTTGAATAACTATCTATAAAAAAGACAAAATATTCAAAACTACCTCTTGCCTGGATAGACATAGGACCATCAGAATGAACCAATTTCAACACATCTTTAGATCTATACCCCTTGGCCTTGAAAGGCCTCTTGGTCATCTTACCCTCCAAGCAAGATTCGCAGGTTGGGAGATCCTCCACCACTAATGAACCCAAAGGTCCATCAGCTTTCAACCTTTGAATTCTGCTCAGGTTAATATGACCAAGCCTAAGATCCCAAAGATATGTTTGGTTCATCTTCGAAGGTTCTTTTCTCTTATCGGAATTAGAAGATGAGTTATTTAACTTCAATTTGCATCGTGGGAGCTTGTGGTTCAAATTATTAATTTCCTTTCTATGTACCTGAATAGATAATATCCCTATTCCTTTAATAAACAAATCATCATTAAAATTAATAAATTATCCATCCATTATTTATAAACATAAAAAAATTATTTCTAAATAAATATACATAAATAAAATTCTTAAGAACAAAAAACTTTATTTTTCTCAAAAGATAAATAAAATATCTCCCATCGCAATAGCCGCCATCTTCATGGCATTGCCCAAGTAAATTGTAATATCCCCTTTAGCTAGTCGTCGGGTTTCCTGAACCCTCAAGAGCATTAGACATGATTAGTGGCTCTCGTATCTACACACCAGGTGCCGGTAGATAACACCGCTAACCATGTTTCAACGACTAGACCAAAAGATATACTTTTGCTCTTGCTTCGGATTGGGACAATCCTCCTTCTTATGTCCAGTCTGCTAGTAAGTGAAGTACTTGCCTTTCGGCTTCTTCACTCCTCCCTGAGATCCTCCCACCACCTTTGCTCCACCTTGTTTCTCCTTCTTCTAGCCTTTCGGCTTAGAAGTAGAAACCTTTTTGAGCAACCATGGCTTGAGGACACTCTTTGAAGAGTGTATACTTGTACTTCTTAGCAAATAAGACAACATCTAGATTCTTTTCCAATCAACATTATTTAGGTACAGTAAGTTTATTTCCTTTAGTATCACAGTAAGTGGACTGAAAGTCAATTTTTAAAAATCCTAAGAATCACATAGATCATTACTTTAGATTTCAAAAAATTATTGATTCCTCAAACAATAAAATTTCGAAATCAACCAACACCTCAAAACACCGAGAATATCACATGCCACGCAGTGTGGACGTATACGAATTCTACATTTGTAAGAGGAGGTTTTACCCATTAATTTTATTATCTTGTCAACCTTACTTTTTGACAAATAAAATTAATAGTTGGTTCCTCTTTGGCCCTACAAATAAAAGCAAAGGACTCCTATGGGGAGGATACTTTTATTTGCATCTAAGTGTGCACCATTACACGATACTAAGGGAATTATTTTGGATTATGTGCCTTACCTCTGTGGAAGTACACACGCTCCTAGATAATTTCCTATAACCATTATTTGACCTAGTGATCCGCAAACAAACCCGTCCTCGGGGAGGAAGGCACTCAGAGCCAACACACAAGTTTGTTTGCATCACACGTCAAATTGTAATAGAGGCCGCGGGAATTAATTAAAATGTGTTGGTGCAGTGGGCACCAAAGTCGAACCGGTATTTTGATTATGGCAAAAGGCTCAATAGTTAAGGGTATATTTGTTATCTTACGAGCTCAATTAAGTATGCAGAAATGCTAAAGTTGTGCGGAAGGTCTGCGACACCCGGTGGGAACCGAGGTGGTCGGGCAACGCCAGAGGGACTTCGGAGGAAGCCGAGGTACTCGGGTGAAGACCGGAAGCGAGGCTACAAGGTAAGCTCGTGTGAAAGCGAAGCAAGGTCGTTAAGCGTAGATCCGACCCAATACCTCCAATGGAAGGTCTAGGTCGAGATCAGATGGTTAGAACCATCGTACTTTATATTTTAAGCTAACTTGTATCACAGCTCCAAAACCCTTTGACTACAGCCAATCGCTAGTCAAGTTCCAAATTCGAGAAGAGCTCGAATTTCAAGGGTGAATTTGGACTTGACTCGTGTTTTGGTACAAAGGGTGATGTGGCATCAAGGTGGACATCCAAACCATCACCAAGCTTCCTTGTGGACGCCCAAAATAAGGTGAGTTGGCACAAGATGGTTGGCTCCCATGATGTGGCACAAGTTGAATGGCTCCAACAAGTTGGCGCCCAAGGAGGTTGGAGGTGGCACAAGGTGGTTGGATGAAACACCTCATCCTTGAGTTGGCGAACAAGCAGGTAGGAGGAGGCACACTGTGGATGTATGAAACACCACATCCTTGAGTTGGCGCAAAGGATGTGGATGAACAAGTCTTGGGGATAAGAACCTCACCTTGACACTACCTATGTCTAAATTCATAGATCAATATCCATAAATAGACATGTTCAAGCCAAGCAAACAACAAGAATTCAAGAGCTCTCAACACGCCGTCAGAACGCCGCTTACTACTACTCACATTTGCTACGACGGCGTCACGACAACGAAGGCTACATCTTCTACTTATAAGAGTTGTCGGTATATTTATTTAAGTTCTACTTCTTTAAATTGTCTTTGTGCTTTAATCGTAACAAGGAAAGGGGGAGTGTCCCTTTGCCTTGATTTCTTTTTGTAATCGTTGCTCCTACCTCCAACGAGGAGGAGTGGTTTTAGTGAATTGCCCTCCGTACGTGATCAAGGATCACTAGGGCCGTGGATTAGCAATCGAAAGATTGTGAACCACGTAAAAATATCTTGTCTACTTTATATTTCCGCTGTGCATTCTCTACTTGCTTTTTACTTATTGCAAAAGTTTTTAACGACACAGTATCTCTATTCACCCCCTCTAGCTTAGACACTTTCGATCCAACAATTGGTATCGAGTCGGGCGCTAAGATTCGTGAAACCACCAATCTAGCTTTGTTTTTCTTTTTTACAGATTTTTTATTTATTTATTTCGTTTTCGTGATAATTATTTCACTTGCTTATCTTCTCCTACATATAGAATTGCATTAGAGGCTTTAGGATCCTGGATAAGGTTGTCCTTCTGTTAGATCCCGAGTAAGGTTGTCCTCCGAACTTCAACGATATTCGTGCATTTGATTGTTTATTTCTTTTGCAAGTTACATTTTATATATCTTTTTACTTCTCAAGATTACTAATCCAAGACGAAAGTCTTGGAATATTCTTTCGTGTGTGTTTTGCAAGATTCTTTTCGTTGCTCTTCTTCTTGTTTTTAAATGGCCCATCTCAAGGGTTTAGCACCGCCCGACCCCGCTTTACAACGGTAATGACTTTCGTTATTGGAAGGGTCGGATGGAATGCTTTCTTAAAACCCAAATCGAGATGTGGATCGTAATTCAAACCGGTTTCACACTTCCTATTAATGAAGATGGTGAATCTTTGGGTTACGATCAATGGTCAAATTCCATGAAAAACAAGTAGAAGCCGATGCCAAGGCAACTCAAATCTTGCAATGTGGGTTGTCCAAGGAAGAGCTCAACCGCTACGGCCCCCTTCATTAGTGCAAAGGACTTATGGACCAAGCTAGTGGAACTACACGAAGGCACCGAACACGAAGGTATGTAAAAGAGATTTACTTTTAAATAAATTGTATAACTTGAAAATGCAGGAAAACGAGACCGCAACTCAACTACATGCTCAGATCCAAGACATCACAACCAACCCATGCCATCGGACAAAAGGTCGAGAATCGCGACCTTATCGTATTCTCTTAACTCGCTTCCTAGACCACCTTGTGGGCATCCATGGTCGATGCCTACAAGGTCTCCAAGGACCTTTCTAAAATTAGGTTAGACGAATTGTTTTCGAACTTGAATTACATGAGCAAACTAACGTGGTCCAGCCGAGAAGAGTATTGCTTAGTTGCGTGTTCCAAGAAGAAGAAGCCCGCAAGCAAGCCACCCCAAGGAAGAAGACGAGTCCGAATCGAAGTAGACTCGAATAGAATCCAACTAGTCAATCTAGTTCAAAGATGATCAAGAGACAAAAACGACCAACAACTCAAGGTAAGCCTAAACCTAATTCAAATACTTCTAATTTTAGATGCTATGAGTGCAAGTTCGGCCACATCAAGTCCGAGTGCCCAAAGCTAAAGAATAACGCATCAAAGACCAAGAAAGCGCTAAACGCTACTTGGGAGGAGTTGTCGAGGAAGAAGACGATATCCAAGCTCTAATGGCCAAGCCGACGAGCACGACTCAAATCAAGAAGAGTCCGAGTCCGAATCCGGCGATGAGCTTCCATTCAAGACAAGCCACGGATCCGTGATCCGGTTCAAAAGAATCATTAAGGGTAAGTCGGTCGTTACTTAATACTTTGTATGGTGCAATTAAATTTTTAAATAAGAAACTAGCTAAGTCCGAGTCCAAGGTCGAGACCCTAATTGAGGAGGTTAACCTTCAAACATGAGGTCTCCCTAACCTCTTCGACTACTCAGATTCAAGAGGAGGACTCAACCTGCTGAAAAGCTTGAAGTTGAGAACTCGCTTGAAAACACAAGTCAAGACCTTAGGAACACGTTGAAAGGTTCACTTTGGGATCCAAGGACTTGACCTCTTACTTGATCACAAAGGGCCGTGGTACAACAAGGCCGACTCGGGTTTAACTCAAATACAACCAATAAGTCATATATGTCTATAGTAAACCAACATAAGAAAATGTCCAAGCATGGGTCCCTAAGACCACTTTGATTTCAACTTTAGGATCTAACATGTATTGGGTTCCTAAGGACCAAATTCACTATGTGAATAGACCCACTGATTCAATGGTCCAGGGGAGCCAATACAAAATGTATTTTTGTTAAGTCTTAGAAATTGCATGCTTAGTTTTTCCTTTATTTTTAGAATGGTTAGATAGGACTCATAACCAACTAAAATCCTCATAAAAGATTGAGCCTCGGGAGCCTCTTTTCAAAAATAAACCAACTAAAATCCCATTTAAAAGATTGAGCCTCGGGGAGCCTCTTTTCAAAAATAACTAGTTAGACCAAGACGTAGTCTCAAGTAAGTCGAGTTATCAATTTCTTGAAATTAGCTTTGTCTAAGGAAGTGGTCGTTGTTCCGATCAAAGAAGGCCTCTGTGCCTCGCCACGACCGAAGCTAATCTCTTGAAAAGATTACTTGATGAGCTTAGACTAAATCCGAATCTAACCTAATGTTGGTTAATTTAAATTCATTAAAATTAATCAAGTAAATTGAAAGTCATCTCACAATAACACATAGGAATAACATGTTTTGATCATGTAGATATTGGTGAGATGATTTAGGTTTAAAACTTACAAACAACCCTTTAGTAATTCCAATATCCGATCCAACTACCTTATGTGTAGGATCAATGGATGTTGGATGGTTGCTCCCACATACGACCGGGATCAACTCAAATTTTCGAAGTTACGATTCAAACGACAAGGATCGGTAGCCTTCGAATAACGGCAAGCTCAAAATCATCGGATCGTGTGATATTGAGCTCAACTCTAACTTTACAATTCAAAATGTCTTATTAGTAGAAAACTTTCAATATAATTTACTTAGTGTAAGCCAATTGTGTGATAACAATTATAAGGTCATATTTCTAGAAAATGAATGCGTAATCAAAATAAATGCAACATCTAAAATAATACTTAAAGGAACTAGGAGTAGCAACATCTACACAATAAATTTACCCAACTCCTCAACCAAGTGTCTTATGACACAGCAAGAAGAGGAATCTTGGTTATGGCAATCAAGACTGACACTGCACCCAAGACTCGGCCCACAAGATGAGTCGAGTGGCTTGGTTATAGGTTTGCCTAAACTAAACAACTTGGATAATAAAATATGTAATGCTTGTCAACAAGGTAAACAATCTAGGACACAACATCAATTAACTAATCAAGAACGAACCAAAAGTGTTCTTGAGCTCCTACACATGGATCTATTTGATTCACATGGAGCTAAGTCACTCAATGGTAGTCAATTTTGCTTAGTCATAATTGACGACTATTCTAGATTTACTTGGGTTAGGTTTATCAAACATAAAAATGATACCTAGACCAACTAATCAATCTTTGTAGGTTAATCAAAAATCAAAAGAACCTTAAGATTAAAAGACTTAGAAGTTTATCATGGTGGTGAATTCAAAACCACAGTGTTTACAGATGAACCTAAACGGATACCACCATGAGTTTTCATGTCCTAGAACCCCACAACAAAATGGGTTAGTCGAACGGAAAAATAGAACCCTACAAGAAGCCGCTTAGGACAATGTTAAACGAGTATAACCTACCCGATAGATTTTGGGCAGAGGCCGTTAGTACGGCTTGCTTGCTATGTCCAAAATAGGATCCTTATGGTAAAGAGGCACCAAAAGACCTCAGACGAGATTTATCACGATAAAATACCAACATCAAGTACTTTAGGTATTTGGATGCAAGGTACATATCTTAAACACTAAGGATTACCTAGGAAATTCAAATCCAAAACCCCATCGAACCTTTCTAGGATACTCAACCACCAAGAGAGCTTATAGGGTATACAATCACGACACTCTTAGAGTCGAAGAAACCATTAATATAGTTTTCGATTTAAGGACACGAACCTGCTCAATCCTTAACAAAACCAACTAGCAAATCAACTTATAGCGAACCCGACTGATCTTGAACTTGAATCTGCCCTAACCCAAGTCATCCTATCGACCAAGTGATAGATGACTCTAACCCAAGTCAAACTAGAACTCACCCAAGTCATCCTATCGACCAAGTGATAGATGACCCTAACCCGAGTCACACTAAGACTCAAACAAATCATCCTATCAATCAAGTTATAGGTGATCCAAATTTAGGGTTCAACTAGAGCTTCATATCAAACCTTAGTCAAATCTCGCTAATTTCAAAATCGAACCCAAAACTATTGAACAAGCACTTTGATCCCGATCGATTATTGCTATGCAAGAAGAGCTAGCTCAATTCACTAGAAATGAAGTCCGGGAATTAGTACCACCACCTAAAGAAAAATCAATTATTGGAACAAGGTGGGTATTTCAAATAAACTTGATGATAAAGGTGAAGTAGTTAGAAATAAAGCTAGGTTAGTCGCAAAAGGGTTTAGTCAAGTCGAAGGTTTAGATTACGGATGAGACCTACGCCTGAGCTGACTAGAGTCCATCCGAATGTTGTTAGCATATGCGCACATCGAGGTTTTAAATTGTTTCAAATGGATGTCAAGTCAGCATTTTTGAATGGATACATTAAGGAAGAAGTTTACGCTACCAACCTCCTGGATTCGAAAATCTAGATAAACTGACCATGTCCTTAGACTTAAGAAAGCCCTATATGGACTCAAACAAGCCCCAAGAGCTTGGTACGAAGGCTTCGATCTATCTTAAGTCCAAAGGATTCAACCAAGGTTTAGTCGACCCAACCTTATTCGTTAAAACCGTAGGAAAAGAAATCTTTATAGCCCAAATCTATGTAGATGATATAATTTTTGGAACTACAAACTCGATCCTGCTAAACGAATTCATCTCACTTATGGAAAGTGAATTTGAAATGAATTTAGTGGGAGAGTTAAGTTTTTTCTTAGGTTTACAAATTAAACAAACTAAAGATGGAATATATTTACATCAACAAAAATATACTAAGGACTTAATAAATCGATTTGGAATGCAAGATGCTAAAATAATCAATACACCTATGGCAACTAATGTTAATATAAACGAAGATGTAGAAGGAAATCCCGTTGACCTAAAATACTATAGGAGCGCAATAGGAAGTCTCCTATACTTAACCGCGAGCCGACCCGACATTTTATTCACGGTAAGTATGTGCGCAAGGTTACAAACCTGTGCCAAGGAGTCTCACCTAACCCTAGTCAAGCGTATCCTTAGATATCTAAAGGGCACGCTAAACGTAGGTATTTGGTACCCTAGATCTACCGAGTTTAATCTAATCGGCTACTCCGACTCCGACTATGCCGGTAGTAAACTCGATAGAAAGAGCACGAGTGGTTGTTGTCAAATCCTCGGCTCGAGTCTAGTAAGTTTGTGCAGTAGGAAGCAGCATTGCGTTGCCTTATCTACCACCGTTTAATACGCTATGCGATGGGTGAGTGTGTCTCTCAGCTCCTGTGGATGAAGCACACTCTCCAAGACTTTAGCTTAATCTTTAACAACATTAAAACCTACATAGATAACATTAGTTCAATTAACTTAACTAAAAATCCAATATGTCATTCTAGGACAAAACATATAGAAGTTAAACACCACTTCATTAGGGAACATGTAACTAATGGAACTATACAACTAGAGTATGTTGAGTCCAAATCAAACCTAGCGGACATCTTCACCAAACCACTACCCGAATTTAGTTTATTAAGACGAAAGTTAGGTATGTGCGTAATAGAGTAGGATTTAAATTTTTCTATATATGTACTCTACTTTTGCTTCTTTTTATGAAATTAGCCTAAGTCTTACCTTAGAAATCATATACCTATAGATTTAAGGAGCCAACACAACTCACAACACATAGGACTAATGTGTTTGTGTACTTAGCCACGTAGACGGGCGTGAGATGTTAGGACCTTACTCCTGGTTCCAGATGTAGATTCAGTGCATCGACATGAACCATGGAGTATAATTATTTAAAATTAATCAACTCCTTCAAGACTTATTGATCATTCTATATCAATCAAGTCCAACCGGAGTTGTACATTTTAGATGAACATATTTTCAAGCTTATTATTATTTAAAAAAAAAAATATATTTATATTGGGAACTTGCTTGGACTTACAAACCCTAAAATATATTTACAAACTTTTTGAGTTAAGGCAAAAGGGGGAGAAAGTCACAAAAGTAAGGAAGAAAGTAAACAAAATTATTACCTTTTATATTAAGTAATTCCAAGGGGGAGTAAAAATTATTTTCAAGAACTCACCTTCGGTCAAGGGGGAGGTTACCTCAAAGGGGAGAACTTGAAACAATAATATTTCTCACTCATGCTTAATCATTATGCTAGCTCATTCATATTTAATCTTTATGCTAGCTCATTCATATTTAATCTTTATGCTAGCTCATTCATGCTTAATCATTATGCTAGCTCATTCATATTTAATCTTTATGCTAGCTCATTCATGCTTAATCATTATGCTAGCGTTATGTTTAATTTTTCCTTAACTTGCCATGAATCAAAAGGGGGAGATTGCACCAAAGTCGAACATTTTGATTATGGCAAAAGGCTCAATAGTTAAGGGTATATTTGTTATCTTACGAGCTCAATTATGTGCGTAAATGCTAAAGTTGAGCGGAAGGTGTGGGAACCGAGGTGGTCGGGCAACGCCAGAGGGACTTGAGGAAGCCGAGGTACTCGGGTGAAGACCAAGCGAGGCTACAAGGTAAGCTCGTGGTGAAAGCGAAGCAAGGTCGAGCGAGATCCGACCCAATACCTCCAATGGAAGGTCTAGGTCGAGGGATGGTTAGAACCATCGATTTTTATATTTTAAGCTAACTTGTACTGGCCCAAAACCCTTTGACTACCAATCAATGCTAGTCAAGTTCCAAATTTCGAGAAGAGCTCGAATTTCAAGGGGGTGAATTTGGACTTGACTCGTGTTTTGGTACAAAGGGTGATGTGGCATCAAGGTGGACATCCAAACCATCACCAAGCTTCCTTGTGGTGGACGCCCAAAATAAGGTGAGGTGAGTTGGCACAAGATGGTTGGCTCCCATGATGTGGCACAAGTTGAATGGCTCCAACAAGTTGGCGCCCAAGGAGGTTGGAGGTGGCACAAGGTGGTTGGATGAAACACCTCATCCTTGAGTTGGCGCACAAGGAGGTTGGAGGTGGCACAAGGTGGTTGGATGAAACACCTCATCCTTGAGTTGGCGCAAAGGATGTGGATGAACAAGTCTTGGGGGATAAGAACCTCACCTTGGACACTACCTATGTCTAAATTCATAGATCAATATCCATAAATAGACATGTTCAAGCCAAGCAAATAACAAGAATTCAAGAGCTCTCAACACGCCGTCGTAACGCCGCTACTACTACTCACATTTGCTACGACGAAGTGCCGCCGACAACGAAGGCTACATCTTCTACTTATAAGAGTTGTCGGTATATTTATTTAAGTTCTACTTCTTTAAATTGTCTTTGTGCTTTAATCGTAACAAGGAAAGGGGGAGTGTCCCTTTGCCTTGATTTCTTTTTGTAATCGTTGCTCCTACCTCCAACGAGGAGGAGTGGTTTTAGTGAATTGCCCTCCGTACGTGATCAAGGATCACTAGGGCCGTGGATTAGCAATCGAAAGATTGTGAACCACGTAAAAATATCTTGTCTACTTTATATTTCCGCTGTGCACTCTCTACTTGCTTTTTACTTATTGCAAAAGTTTTTTAACGACATCGTATCGCTATTCACCCCCCCCCCTCTAGCGACACTTTCGATCCAACAAAATGTCCCTCTCCCACTTAGTAAATTAAAAATGAGGAATTTTCAAGCACACACAACATGCATCTAAAACAAATCAGCAATAAATATGGAAAAAACAGAATTTTTTTTCAACTATTATGGCATTGTTCTCCAATACGCATCCCGTCGTGTCGCCACCTCGTCCGCTCCATCTTTTCCCGTGCGCAAGTCACCAAAGAGTTCCGAGCCGAGATAAAAACCTATTTTATTTTACATCCATCGATCCTATACTCCACGAGGGAGTGTACATGAAATCTAGATCGAAAGTAAAATAAAATAAAGAGTGGCTAAACAATGCCGTATTTAATTACAAAAATTAAATACTAATCTAGCCTCGTCAACCCCGAGGATTCAAATAATATACAATCATACACAAACAATCACATACACACATATAGCCATAATAGTCGGATCTTATGCTCAACTAAAAGTTAGCCTACGCACATCCTACTATTATCCGCATACAAAATATATGATATGTGCATGAAAGTAAATCAATCAAAAACACACAAAACCGAAACCATGGCTCGATACCAATTGTTGGCAACCGTACTATATTTCTCGGAATGCTCATAGGCTCCCATGTCCCCGGATTAAAATTTTCACTAATGAAAACTAATCCGATGGGATGAGTTTCCTAAGCACAACCAATTCGCCGCGTTAACGACTGAGCGATCGCTTGAACAAACTAGTTGTTCAAGCAACACAACTCTTCTAGTCGGTTAGCCGCGGAAGAGACGACGGACGGATCGCCGGTTTTTGTGTTTGTCTTCGGGGTCCATGATTATACAATATATATTCATATACACACATGTATAATCATCATATATAAGAACATGCTCAGATCTGAAATTAAAGTTATAAAACTTTATACCTCTTGATCTTCTATCGTATGTCCTAACCTCCTTGTAGACTTCGTGGTGGGCGAAGATCCTCCACAAGTTGAAGCTTAGATCTTCTTCAATCCAAAGAATGAAGAACTCTCTTTCCTTCTTGCTTGAGCCAACCACCAATCCACAAAGGATTGATGCCGCCGCCCCAAGAATAGAGAGAACATAATGGAAACAACTACAACCGAACTAGGGACAAACCCTAGCTCCTAGTGCCGCCAAGAGGAAAACAAAGGGAAAAGAGGAATAGGTTGGGCACCACCAAAGGTATAGGAAAAGGATAGGAACCGCCAACACCTAGGAAGAAGAAGAACACTTCCCCTATAGTTGCCACCTACCTTACCTTCCAAACCCTAGCCGCCAACCAAGCTTCCTTTGGATTTCTTGCACTAAGGTAGAGGAAGAGAAGGTAGTGGCCGGCCAACCCTTAGAAGGAAGAAGATGAGCCCTTCCCTATAGTTGCCGCCAACCATAACTTCCAAACCTAGCCTAATCCAAAGAGCCAAACCCTAATCTAATTAGGGTTTCTCCATAGGTGTCTTGCCGCCTAAGCATGGTGGAGAGGAGAGATCTAGGAGCTAGCCACCTCCAAGGAAGAAGACAAGCTCATCCATAGGTTGCCGCCTCTAGCTCCACCACCTTGGCCGCCAACCTAAGGAACCAAAACCCTAATTAGGTTTCCTCCTTGAGGTTGCTTGCCGCAAGTAATGCTAGGCAAAACCCTAATTTCCTTAGCATCCATCATGAACCATCCATAAACTTAGTTGCCGCCAACCCATGCTCCCTTATATAGAACTTAGGAGAAAATTGGTTATTGATGAGGTAGCCAAAAATATAGGAACTAATTCCCAATTTTCTTGCCGCCCACCTTATCCAACCTTTCCTCTCCCTTTTATATAGAGTTAGGTTTAGGCCTTGGTTTAATCTCCACCGTCGGTTCTAGGGTTTTAATCTCAACCGTCGGATTTAGAGATTTAATATCAACCGTCGGTTCTAGGAAATAATACCAAACGTCGGATCTAGAGATTTAATCTCAACCGTCGGTTCTAGGAATTTAATCCCAACCGTCGGATCTAGAGATATAATCTCCACCGTCGGTTCTAGGGATTCAATCCTAACCGTCGGATCTAGAGATTTGTTTTCCATCATTTGATCTAGACTTCATGAGGTTTATATAAGGCTACGATAGGGACCATGAGGAGGAGTTGGGTCTTGGCCACCCGATGGATCGGAACCACACAAACTTGATCCATCAATGATGTTCCATTCCACTAGAGGATCATCATCGAACTACCTCACCAACCCCCATAAATTAATATGGGCTCCATATATTATTTGTACATCCATCTCCCTGTTTAAGATATCGAATGTCCACAATTAATTGATTTATCGACCATCAATTAATTAACATCTAACTCCTCGAGTAGTACCACTCAACCTTATCATCATGTTGACTAAGTCAACTCGCAGGTTTACATGATGAACCTTATGAGCTCCTCAAGGGACATCATCAACCTAATATATAGGACACGGATTCCTCCTATAATCAACGGCACACCATGTAAATAATATCACTTCCCAACTTAATGCATATTGATTTAATCCATAGAAATCTCACCCTCTGATAAATCAAAGAAATAAATATTAAGTACATGTGCCCGTTATTATATCGGGATTAAGAGCATGTACAACATAATATCCGAGGTCTGATTCAATTATGCAGTCAACAATAAATTGAATCACCTCTATGTCGGTCCTGCTCAATACACCTAAGTGTACTAGTGTAACTTTATGTTCAAGATAAAACAATACCAAGCTACACTACAACCATGCCAATGGTTTGTCCAAAACCATCTTGGTTGTGAGCCTCTACTTATATTCTACAAGGGACTGATAACATGATCTTCGTGCCATCACCCAAGCACCATGTTATCTACAATGTAAAATATTAGACAATTTTGCATAATCATAAAAATAAGCAAACAATGATCATGTGATTCTTATTTCAAAATAAAGATGTCCATACAAAAGAGCTAGGCTTTCAGTATACATCCCAACAATCTCCCACTTATACTAAAAGACTATGCTCCTCTTATCGCCATACATCCGATTCCCTTCCTCCACATGCCTATCAAAGCTCTCGCCAAGGGCCTTAGTGAAAGGGTCTACCAGTCATCCTCCGATGCAATCTAGGCGACAAACTTCTACCTCCTTTACGATTTCTCGATCGTGGTACTTGCACTCTATGTGTTTACTAGCCTTATGGGCTCGTGGTTCCTTCGAGTTTGCATAATCGCACATTATTATCACAATAAATTGTGATAGTTCGGGCAAACCAGAATCACATCCAAGTCCATCAGAAGTTCCCGAGCCATACACTTCTTTGGCGCTAAGAGGTCGCCATACATCACCTTCCATGGTAGAGTCCACCACGATTGGCTGACACTCTTCCATACTATGGCTCCACCTCCCAAAGTAAACACACAAACCCCGAGGTAGACTTCATCGTTATCCCTATCGATTGGAAATCGTAATCTATGTAACCCACAGGAGTAATTGGTCCGCCTGCAAACTAGCATATAATCCCTAGTCCTTCTCGTGCACTACAATATATGCTTTACCGCAAATTCAATGTCCTCGTCTCGATTACTCGATATCTCGACCATGCCTATGGCAAAGCGTATATCCGGGTCTCATGACATAGCATAGCATACATGAGGCTTCCTACCACAAGCATAAGGAACCGCTTATCATCTCCTCTATCTCCTCAGATGATCTAGGACACATCTCCTTAGATAAAGGAACTCCATGCCTGAAAGGTAGAAAACCCTTCTTGGAGTTTTGTATGCTAAAACGATCCAAAACCATGTCTATGTATGAAGCTTGGGATAAGCACAACAACCTTGATCCCAAGGTTGTGACCCACTTCTCCCAAGTCCTTCATATCATACTGTTTGGACAACCATACCCTTACGTCGATAACACTTCGATGTTGTCGCCAACTACCAAATGTCATCTACGATAGTACAAAAATACCACTACGTTCACTACATCTCTGGTATACACAAGACTCATCCGAACTTTGAATAAATCCATAAGACTGGCTTTACCTCCTCAAAGCGGATGTTCCAAGATCTCGAAGCTTGCTTCAATCCATAAATGGACCGATTAAGCTTACATACAAGATGCTCTTTGCCCTTAGCAATGAATCCATCTGGTTGCTTCATATAAATGGATTCCTCAAGACTTCCACTAAGGAAAGCCGCCTTGACATCCATCATCACACCTCATAAATTCATATGAGCCGCATGCATAGAGCTCCTGACTGATTTGAATCCATAGATTCAATCTCAGTATTCATTGCACTTTGCAAAGATGCTGCATCTATATCTTGGATTGCCTCGTCATATGTCCAGGGATCAGGTTCATGTTTGCCAGGGACCAAATCGGAAGATTCTCCCAAGAACATGAATCTATCAGGCTGTCTCACAACCCTCCCACTACGACGAGGTATCACTGTGTATCTGTGTGACACGCGTGCGTGACATGTGGTATATCCTCTTGTACCGGTGGTACTGAAGTCGGGACTTCCCCTATCAACTCCTCAAGAACAATCCTACTCGTGGGCTTGTGGTTCATCACATAGTCCTCCTCTAGAAATCTGGCATTCGTACTAACGATCACCCTCTGATCTCTAGGACTATAAAACAAACCACCCTTCGTCTCCTTGGGATAGCCAACGAACATGCATACGCATGCGAGGTTCCAACTTACCAAGATCCGCCTTTCAAAGACATGTGCCGGACTCCCATATCCGAATATGTCTTAGACTAGGCTTCGCCTTGGGTCCACAACTCGTGGGATTAGAAGGCACTGATTTAGATGGAACCAAGTTCAATGTACACCGTCAGATCTAGAGTATATCCTCGTAACTAACCGCAAGTCGTAATAACTCATCATCAATCTAACCATCTCCATAAGAGACCTCTTCCTTCGCTACGCTACACCATTCTGCTGGGGTGTGCCAGATGCAGACAATTGGGATTGAATCCCAAGCTCTGATAAGTAGTTCCTAAACTCTCCCAAGAGGTATTCACCACTACATCGATCGTAGTGTCATCTTGAATAACCGCCTCATAAAAAAGACAAAATATTCAAAACTACCTCTTGCTGGATAGACATAGGACCATCGAATGAACCAATTCCAACACATCTTTAGATCTATATCCCTTGGCCTTGAAAGGCCTCTTGGTCATCTTACCCTCCAAGCAAGATTCGCAGGTTGGGAGATCCTCCACCACTAATGAACCCAAAGGTCCATCAGCTTTCAACCTTTGAATTCTGCTCAGGTTAATATGACCAAGCCTAAGATCCCAAAGATATGTTTGGTTCATCTTCGAAGGTTCTTTTCTCTTATCGGAATTAGAAGATGAGTTATTTAACTTCAATTTGCATCGTGGGAGCTTGTGGTTCAAATTATTAATTTCCTTTCTATGTACCTGAATAGATAATATCCCTATTCCTTTCATAACAAATCTGTCATTAAAAGGAATAAATTATCCATCCATAATTTAGAAACCGAAAACAATTCTTTCTAAATAAAGATACATAAAGAAAATTCTTAAGAACCAAAAACTTTATTTTTCTCAAAAGATAAATAAAATATCTCCCACTGCAATAGCCGCCATCTTCATGGCATTGCCCAAGTAAATTGTAATATCCTTTAGTCGTCGGGTTTCCTGGAACCCCTGCAAAGCATTGCAGACATGATTAGTGGCTCTCGTATCTACACACCAGGTGCCGGTAGATAACACCGCTAACCATGTTTCAACGACTAGACCAAAAGATATACTTTTGCTCTTGCTTCGGATTGGGACAATCCTCCTTCTTATGTCCAGTCTGCTAGTAAGTGAAGTACTTGCCTTTCGGCTTCTTCACTCCTCCCTGAGATCCTCCCACCACCTTTGCTCCACCTTGTTTCTCCTTCTTCTAGCCTTTCGACTTAGAAGTAGAAACCTTTTTGAGCAACCATGGCTTGAGGACACTCTTTGAAGAGTGTATACTTGTACTTCTTAGCAAATAAGACAACATCTAGATTCTTTCCAATCAACATTATTTGGGTACAGAAGTTTATTTCCTTTAGTATCACAATAAGTGGATCAAAGTCATTTTGAAAATCCTAAGAATCACAATGATCAAAACTTTAGATTTCAAATATTATTGATTCTCAAAACAATAAAATTCAAATCAACCAACACCTCAAAACAAGAATTTCGCATGCCACTCTGTGTGGACGATATCTGAATTCTACATTTGTAAGAGGAGGTTTTACCCATTAATTTTATTATCTTGTCAACCTTACTTTTTGACAAATAAAATTAATAGTTGGTTCCTCTTTGGCCCTACAAATAAAAGCAGTGACTCCTATGGGGAGGATACTTTTATTTGCATCTAAGTGTGCACCATTACACGATACTAAGGGAATTATTTTGGATTATGTGCCTTACCTCTGTGGAAGTACACACGCTCCTAGATAATTTCCTATAACCATTATTTGACCTAGTGATCCGCAAACAAACCCGTCCTCGGGGAGGAAGGCACTCAGAGCCAACACACAAGTTTGTTTGCATCACACGTCAAATTGTAATGGAGGCCGCGGGAATTAATTAAAATGTCCCTCTCCCACTTAGTAAATTAAAAATGAGGAATTTTCAAGCACACACAACATGCATCTAAAACAAATCAGCAATAAATATGGAAAAAACAGAATTTTTTTTCAACTATTATGGCATTGTTCTCCAATACGCATCCCGTCGTGTCGCCACCTCGTCCGCTCCATCTTTTCCCGTGCGCAAGTCACCAAAGAGTTCCGAGCCGAGATAAAAACCTATTTTATTTTACATCCATCGATCCTATACTCCACGAGGGAGTGTACATGAAATCTAGATCGAAAGTAAAATAAAATAAAGAGTGGCTAAACAATGCCGTATTTAATTACAAAAATTAAATACTAATCTAGCCTCGTCAACCCCGAGGATTCAAATAATATACAATCATACACAAACAATCACATACACACATATAGCCATAATAGTCGGATCTTATGCCTGCAACCAAAAGTTAGCCTACGCACATCCTACTATTATCCGGCATACAAAATATATGATATGTGCATGAAAGTAACCGAATCCAAAAACACACAAAACCGGAAACCATGGCTCTGATACCAATTGTTGGCAACCGTGCTATTTCTCGGAATGCTCATAGGCTCCCATGTCCCCGGATTAAAATTTTCACTAATGAAAACTAATCCGGATGGGATGAGTTTCCTAAGCACAACCAATTCGTCGTCGTGCTAACGACTCGAGCGATCGCTTGAACAAACTAGTTGTTCAAGCAACACAACTCTTCTAGTCGGTTAGCCGCGGAAGAGACGACGGACGGATCGCCGGTTTTTGTGTTTGTCTTCGGGGTCCATGATTATACAATATATATTCATATACACACATGTATAATCATCATATATAAGAACATGCTCAGATCTGAAATTAAAGTTATAAAACTTTTATACCTCTTGATCTTCTATCGTATGTCCTAACCTCCTTGTAGACTTCGTGTGGGCGAAGATCCTCCACAAGTTGAAGCTTCTAGATCTTCTTCAATCCAAAGAATGAAGAACTCTCTTCCTTCTTGCTTGAGCCAACCACCAATCCACAAAGGATTGATGCCACAGCCCCAAGAACAGAGAGAGAACATAATGGAAACAACTACAACCTAACTAGGGACAAACCCTAGCTCCTAGTGCCGCCAAGAGGAAAACAAAGGGAAAAGAGGAATAGGTTGGGCACCACCAAAGGTATAGGAAAAGGATAGGAACCGCCAACACCTTAGGAAGAAGAAGAACACTTCCCTATAGTTGCCACCTACCTTACCTTCCAAACCCTAGCCGCCAACCAAGCTTCCTTTGGATTTCTTGCGCCAAGGTAGAGGAAGAGAAGGTAGTGGTCGGCCAACCCTTAGAAGGAAGAAGATGAGCCCTTCCCTATAGTTGCCGCCAACCATAACTTCCAAACCTAGCCGCCTAATCCAAAGAGCCAAACCCTAATCTAATTAGGGTTTCTCCATAGGTGTCTTGCCGCCTAAGCATGGTGGAGAGGAGAGATCTAGGAGCTAGCCACCTCCAAGGAAGAAGACAAGCTCATCCATAGGTTGCCGCCTCTAGCTCCACCACCTTGGCCGCCCAACCTAAGGAACCAAAACCCTAATTAGGTTTCCTCCTCGAGGTTGCTTGCCGCCCCAAGTAATGCTAGGCAAAACCCTAATTTCCTTAGCATCCATCATGAACCATCCATAAAACTTAGTTGCCGCCCAACCCATGCTCCCTTATATAGAACTTAGGAGAAAATTGGTTATTGATGAGGTAGCCAAAAATATAGGAACTAATTCCCAATTTTCTTGCCGCCCACCTTATCCAACCTTTCCTCTCCCTTTTATATAGAGTTAGGTTTAGGCCTTGGTTTAATCTCCACCGTCGGTTCTAGGATTTTAATCTCAACCATCGGATTTAGAGATTTAATCTCAACCGTCGGTTCTAGGAAATAATCCCAACCGTCGGATCTAGAGATTTAATCTCAACCGTCGGTTCTAGGAATTTAATCCCAATCGTCGGATCTAGAGATCTAATCTCCACCGTCGGTTCTAGGGATTCAATCCTAACCGTCGGATCTAGAGATTTGTTTTCCATCATTTGATCTAGACTTCATGAGGTTTATATAAGGCTACGATAGGGACCATGAGGAGGAGTTGGGTCTTGGCCACCCGATGGATCGGAACCACACAAACTTGATCCATCAATGATGTTCCATTCCACTAGAGGATCATCATCGAACTACCTCACCAACCCCCATAAATTAATATGGGCTCCATATATTATTTGTACATCCATCTCCTGTTTAAGATATCGAATGTCCACAATTAATTGATTTATCGACCATCAATTAATTAACATCTAACTCCTCGAGTAGTACCACTCAACCTTATCATCATGTTGACTAAGTCAACCTGCAGGGTTTACATGATGAACCTTATGAGCTCCTCAAGGGGACATCATCAACCTAATATATAGGACACGGATTCCTCCTATAATCAATGGCACACCATGTAAATAATATCACTTCCCAACTTACCGGGCATATTGATTTAATCCATAGAAATCTCACCCTCTGATAAATCAAAGAAATAAATATTAAGTACATGTGCCCGTTATTATATCGGGATTAAGAGCATGTACAACATAATATCCGAGGTCCGATTCAATTATGCAGTCAGCAATAAATTGAATCACCTCTATGTCGGTCCTGCTCAATACACCTAAGTGTACTAGTGTAACTCTATGTTCAAGATAAAACAATACCAAGCTACACTACAACCATGCCAATGGTTTGTCCAAAACCATCTTGGTTGTGAGCCTCTACTTATACTCTACAAGGGACTGATAACATGATCTTCTGTGCCATCACCCAAGCACCATGTTATCTACAATGTAAAGTATTAGACAATTTTGCATAATCATAAAAATATGCAAACAATGATCATGTGATTCTTATTTCAAAATAAAGATGTCCATACAAAAGAGCTAGGCTTTCAGTATACATCCCAACACTAACATAGCGTGACTTTTTGCTAATTGTTCGGTCTCCTGACCCAACCAGTCTTCATGTCAAATGTCTGGTCCACTCGACCCTTTTGGACTTCATGCCTGGTGTCCAATCCTCTTGATCTGTCAAGATATTTGTCTAGTATCCGATCAACATAACCTACTAGGACTTCCTGTTAAGCTTGCACACTTAACACTGATATTAGAACACAAGTAAGTCCTAACTTTAACTATGGTTCATACATCAAAACTAAGGAGTTATGCTCTCTGCATCAACAACGACAACGAATGAATCGAAGAATCGACGAAATGCTATTCACCCCACTCTAGTGCATCCAAAGGTCCCCAACAAGCGGTATCAAAGCAAGCATGCACTTCAAGGACTCATCGCCACGAGAGCACAAGCGCTAGAGGAGTAAAGAAGATGGAGTTTCCAAATGATGGACTTGGATATGACATATTCACTCCATTGCCCTATGGATTCTACAGAGTAGAGAGATTTGATTTATGGGCGGCAAGGATCGAGACATTCCTTCAAATGGAAATTGAATATTGGATCATCTTTAAGTGTGGGTTTGAATTTCCAAAGGACAAGAAGGGAGGATTCTTCAAGATGATGAAATGGTCCAAGGAACAACTCCAAAAATTCGAGACAAATATTAAGGTAATAAAATTTCTAAGTAATTTAATCCTTGATGATATCTTGTGTAAATTAGGTGAATATAAGGATGTCAAGAAACTATGGAGAAATTTGGCAAAATTTCATGAAAATCCTTCACCGACACAAGATAAGGAAAAAGCCGATGAAGAATGCTCATCAGCTCAAGAGGGTGAAGATTCGGAAGTCGAAAGATGCTCAACATTTGAATTGGAAGAAGTTGAGGAAGTTGAAGAACCTTCCACATCGAGGATTGAGGGGGAAGAGATTAGGCCACCAACATTGGAGCTAGAGCAAGAAGAGGAACCCTCCACCTCCAGGAGAGATGAAGAGCAAGCTCAAGGGTCCCCTACAACCGAGATAGGTAACTCAAGCTTGGTTGTTAAACATAAAATCATATTACATGCTTTGAGTGTAGGGAAGTGTGACACTATAATAGTAAGTGTCCTAAATTTATCAAGAAGAAGGCTCCCATAGCACCTAAGGCCAAGGAGAAGATCAAGGAAGTTGGAGTTCCGATACGCAAAAGCAAGGAGCATATAGTGTGCTTCAAATGCCGACAAAAGGGATACTATCGGAGTCAATTTCCAAGGGGAGTCATCCTAAGAAGGACATAAGAGGAGTTTCATGTGAAGGGGGAGCTAAGGCAAGCCCTAAGGTAATATTTAATAATGCTCTTCCAATTATTAGTGATAAGAAACATGCTAGGAATTTATCATATAATTTACTTACAATTGTTACATTGTAAGGACACTTCTAAGACTACCCTACCTAAGGATAACAAGAACCTAGGCATTAATCCTAAGAAGGGTAAGCATATGCCTAGAAGAAAGAAATTTGCCCAAAAAGAGAATGAAAATTCAAATATTGGGAAATTGGAAAAGGAAAATCAAGTTTTGAGGTCAAAACTTGAAAAATTTTAAAAACCCTTAAAAGGATTGAAAATTCGATTAATGGGTCTAATGGAACCTAGGGTTTGGGAGGCAAGAAATGTCGAAGGACAAGAAGGGTTTGGGTCATAAACCTTAGTCCAAGGTAGATAAGCCTTCTTATCATAATGTTCTGTTTAACTATGGAACAAACTCTAGGTCTAGGAAAGTCAAGGTCACTAGGGAAGCCCTCCCCATAGTTGACCATGATAGGTGTCTAGTGACAAAGGTTTTGAAGAAGCCTAGCAAAGTCACTAAGAAGGTCACAAGGGAAGCCATCCCTAGAGTTGACCAAGACAAGATCATAATGACCAAGGCTTCTAATCCTAGAAGGGTCATTAAGAAGGTACTACAGGAGGTTATCCCTAGTGAGTACCTTATAAACCAAATGAGCTCAATAGATTTTGCGTTCTTAGGAGCGTGATTTCTTCACGCTAGATGGGTTTAGGGTGTGTCAACCCTAAATGGATGGCTAGTTAAGCGAACCTTGGTAGAGTTGACACTTTAAGACATTTTCAAAGTTATGTGATACCTTGGAAATGAGTTTAGAAATGATCCTAAAAGAATTTAGGATGTGCCAATTTAAATTATGAAGTTGAAAATTGATCCTAATTGGCACAAGTAGGTTTAAAGTCAAAAGTGTCATTTTGGGTTTTGCCATACTTGGGAGTTTGGGTCATTATGGAAATTTGGTCCTAATCTTAGAAAATGAAAAATTATAGCTTAAGACTTAGGTATTCTTATACCTTTATATTATAATATTTTCCATACTTTGTTTGTCATATGTCATGTCATGACATCATGCTTAATATGATCATTTAAAATGTCATGATAATACTTAGAGTGATTAATGTCATGCTAATACTTAAGAAAATGTTATATCATGTCATGACATGATGCATCATTGGCAAATATACTTAAATTATGCAAATCATTTATGCCATGATCATATTCATGCATTAGGATGGATTAAAATTGAATTTAAGGACAATGTCATTATTTGATGTGCTAGATAAATGAATCAAATGGACATGCCTAGATATAATGCATGAACCCTTAAATTTAGGGAAGAACAAATTCACATCTCATAAAGACTATAGGAAGACATGTGTGTGTGTTGATACACCCTCGACACATTTGAGATGTTAAGAAAATGAGTTGAGTTCAATGCTCTTATATGGTACATCAAAACGAACTTAAACTCTTTCAATCATAAGGATAAATCATAAGAAAAGCAATTGTACAAGTCATGTACATCTCACTCATACACCATGATTGAAATTAAGGTTTAAAAACTATTTCAAAATCATTTTGAAAAACCTTGGTGAAGTATATCTTTTGAGAGAAATCACCATTGACAAGATGGACACAAAGTTAGGCAAAACATTGAAGGTTTCAATGCTTTTGAACTTTGTATCAATCTTGGAAATTAATGGATATTTTCATATAAAATTATTTTTCACCCATAATATTTGACATAAGTATTATATGTATGAAATTTAAATATTTTTAGAAAATCATATAATTACTTATGATTTTATGAAATTTAATCTGAAAATCTTGACTTTTGTAGGAAGTCAGAGAAGTCCCAACGATATGAGTGGAAGTTGACTACTGGTGCTGATTTTGAATGAACAAGATTTGTTTAGTCATTTATCAGCACTCCTAGGTATCATAATCTCTCCTAACCCTATGGAATGCTTGTAAGTATTGGAAGGTTGAAATTATAATTGAAAATAATTAGGAGCATTAGTTAGGGTGGCATAACTAATTTTTAGGGATATTAATGTTCAACTTTGAACTTTTACCCTTATTTTCATTTGTTTAGATTTCCTATAGGCCTAAGAATTCTCCAAGGACATTGTTGGTGCAATGGTCAAGAAGGAGTAAGCCTTTATGGGGAGTTTATCCATCAAGGGATGATGGTTGTTTTCAAAGGGGAAAAATGGAAGAATGCCTTGCATTTAGTGATAAGGGAGTATCACTAAGGAGAATGAAGGCATTTACGATGATTTTGGAACAAGGGGGAGAATATAGGATATCATTGGAGATGAGACATTGAAAATCTCAGTAGGCTTTTTGATGTATGCCAAAGGGGGAGAAATGAGGGTTTGAGTTAGGTAAACCCTCATTATGCTTTGGCATAAGAAGAGTCAAGTCGGGATTATGGGTTAGGCTAACTTAAAGGAATTGTCAAACATCAAAAAGGGAGAAATGTTTGCTGCAATCAGCCTAGGTCATGATTGACCAGACTCGAGTGGGACTCGTGTAGAGTTTTGATGTTTGACAATTGGTTTGACAATGGGATTGTCAATGTGTTTATTAATATAGTTTGACCACATGTTGACCATATGACAAGTGGATGTTTGAGATATCCAAGGTCATATGAGGGAGATTGTTAGGAGGCGATTGTTAGAGCAATCGACCTAAAGTCAAGGTTGACCAAGCTCTAGTGAGACTCGAGTAGAAGTTCAAGATTAGAGTCTTGGCAATGGAGAAGTCAAAGTATGGATACTTGGCAAGGAGAAGTCCAAGAATAGATTATTGGCAATGGAGAAGTCAAAGTATGGATACTTGGCAAGGAGAAGTCCAAGAATAGATTATTGGCAATGGAGAAGTCCAAGTATTGATACTTGGGAAGGAAAAGTCCAAGGGTGAAGACTTGGCAAGGAAAGTCCAAGTATAGATACTTGGTAAAAGAAAAGCCCAAGGGTGTAGTCTTGGTCATGTAATTTCAAGTGTGTAGTCTTGGCGGCTAAAGTCCAAATATGTATATTTGGGAAAGGAATAAACCAAGGGTGTAGTCTTGGCCACATAAGTCCAAGTATGTAGTCTTGGCGGTGAAAGTTAAAGTATTAAGGGTTGGCAATGGAGAAATACTGGAGGCATGGTCTCTTGGCAAAGGTAGACTCTATGGAAGCATTTGAAAGCTAGCGCGAAGGGTGAATGTGTCGTGGAGGACTCAGATGGACCCTGAGGGCATGAGACTGATGGAGATGGCTTGAAGGCTTAGGTCTATGTTAAGGGTGAGTATCAAGTATGAGGGGATCATACTTGGGTTAAACCTCATGTTTGAGGTTTAGCAGTTGATTGAGGCTTTGGATCAGTCAACTGGTCGAGTGTATAACACTTGGGAGACCTAGTTGACTCGGGCAGTCAACTTGGGTTATGACCCAATCAACTGTTCATATAGTCGACTAGGCTTGACTGCGACCAGTAGCTCAGGCAATCAACTGCTAAGTTTGAGCAGTCGATTAGCCATTGACAGTCGATTACTAGGGTTGAGCAGTCGACTGGTTTCGGTGGACATAGGTAAAGAAAGTTTAGCAGTCGACTGCTGGCTTTTCATAGTTGACTATTGAGTAAGAGCAGTCGATTGGTCGACCCAAATTCTACATGGATTAGTTTGTTGTGAGACAACGGATAGGTGATCAATCACTAGTGGGTAAGGCTAGTCGACAAGAAGAAAAAAAATCAGCTAGACATAGCTTTAAATAGAGCTTGAGATGGAGGATTCGAGCAACATTGTTTGCAGCGATTTTAGGGCGAAGTATTACTGCATTTCAGGTCTTCAAAAGCATCCAAAGCAACCAAATCATCAAGAAAGCAAAGCTCACTTCTTGTATAGTGTTTTTAGCTTTTTGTTTTATATTGTTGGTGCAATAGGCACCTAAGTCGAACCTGAGTTTTGATTATAGCAAACGATACAAAGTTAAGCTCATGTTGTTATCTCACGAGCTGAATCAAGTGTGCAGAAAATTGCTATAGCTGGAGCTAAAGGCTAGCGACACCCGGAGGAAGCTGCGGTGGTCGAGCGACACTCAAGTGACTTCGGAGGGAGCCGAAGGAATTGAGTGGAAGGCCGGAAGCAAAAGCAACACGTAAGTATCGAGGTAAGCTCGTGTGTGCGAGTGTAAGTAAGGTCGTATCCTCATTACGGGGAAAGACTTAAGCGTAGATCCAACCCAAGACATCTCATAGGTTGTCTAGGTCAAGATCGGACGGTCGACGACCGTCGAAATAGTGTATTCTTTAAGCTAACATTGCCTTGCGATCATCACGATCGCCAACCTGAAGGACTCGATTGCGCCATCGATCACGGGTGATCGGCAAGCACTCGATCGATGCGCGCCGATCGATGAAGGCCATCACCGATCACGTCAAAGGATCAGCCTCCTCGAGGAGTCAAGGTTTATCACCAAATTTCAAGGGAATGGTGCTCAAATATGATTGGCTAGGGTTCCTCTCTAAAAGGGGCTAAAGGCTATAAAAGGAGGTCCTAACCTAGGGTTTTGACAATTCTAAGTGCTCAAAAGCTTCCACGACTCCGACGACTCTACGACAACGAAGTGCTGCCAACAACCCTAGCTTAAGGTCTTTCTTTTTAGTTGTTGGTATAATCCTTGTTATTGTTTTCAATATTGTAACTCTCTTACTCGAGGTTTTTCTATCGTTGCATTTTACTTTAATAGAAGAGAGGGTTTGTCTCTCTATCATTTTGCTTCGAAAGTTTTTTTTGTAATCGTCAAACTCCTACCTCCAACGACGAGGAGTGTTTTAGTGAATTACCCTCCGTACACGGTCTAGGACCGTTAGGGCCTTAGAGTAGTAGCCGAAGGCTACGAACCAAGTAAAAAAATAAACTTGTCTCTTTTTGTTTCATTTACATTTCCGCTGCGTATATTTGTCTTGAAACGAATTCGAAAGAAAAAGGCTTTTTGCTATTCACCCCCCCCCCCTCTAGCGAACCACATTGATCCAACAATTGGTATCAGAGCCGGGGGTTGCTAAGATTTGGTGAAACCACCAATCTAGCCATTTTTACAGATTTTTTTTTTGTTTCTTTTAATTCTGTTTTTTTCTTTTTTTTTTGGATTTATTTCGCTTTGTTAAGTATTCTCCCGCACTACTAATCCAAGACGCGAGTCTTGGCACTTGTTTTTATGTTTTTGTCGTTGCTAGTTTCTTCGTCGTCGTCTCCTTGTGTCTTTTGTTCTAATGGCCCATCTCGAGGGTTTTAGCACCGTCCGACCTCCGTTTTACAACGGAGATGACTTCCGTTATTGGAAGGGTCGGATGGAATGCTTCCTAAAAACCCAAATAGAGATGTGGATTGTGATCCAAACCGGGTTCACCCTTCCTACTAATGAAGAAGGTGAATCCTTGGATTACAATCAATGGACCATTGCGACAAAACGACAAGTCGAAACCGACGCCAAGGCAACACAAATCCTCCAATGCGGCCTATCCAAAGAGGAGCTAAATCACGTCGGCCCCTTCATAAGCGCAAAAGATCTTTGGACAAAACTAGTGGAGCTACACGAAGGACCGATGAAGCCAAGGTATGTAAGCGCAACCACTTGTTCAATAAATTATATAATCTAAAAATGCAGGAACACGAGTCCGCGATGCAACTCCACGCCCGTTTCCAAGACATAGTCAACAACCTACACGCAATCGGGCAAAAGGTCAAAAACCGTGACCTTATAAGGTATGTTCTAAACTCTTTTCCGAGGACTACCTTGTGGGCATCCATGGTCGATGCTTACAAGGTCTCCAAGGACCTCTCTAAACTTAGATTAGATGAACTCTTTTCCGATTTTGAATTACATGAGCTGTCCAACTCGGAACCGGAGAGGGATATAGCCTTGTTTGGAGGTTCAAAGAAGAAGAAAATCGCAAGCAAACCACCACCAACCGAGGAGGAAGACGAGTCCGAAGAAGAAGTTGACCCGGAATTGACTGTCAAGCTAATGAACCTAGCTCGAAGGATAGCCAAGGGATGAAAGCGAACCACAACTCGACCCAACCAAGGTAAGCCTAAAAGTTCTAATATTAGGTGTTATGAGTGTAACAGGTTTGGACATATCAAGTCCGAGTGCCCCAAGCTCAAACAAAAAGCACCTAAGCACAAGAAGGCCCTCAACGCGACATGGGAAGAAGCGTCATCTGAAGAAGACGAAGACCACGTCTTCATGGCGAAATCAATTGAGTCAGACATGGAGACCGAACCTGAACTTGAGTCAGAACCTAAGGATGACTCAGACTATGAAGCTACCTTTAAGTCAAGCCACGGATACGCATCCAGTTCAAAAGATACCCTTAAAGTAAGTCGAACTTTATTTAATACTTTACAAAATACGGTTAGATTTTTGTCTAGGAAATTAGTTAAATCCGAGTCCAAGGTCGAGACCCTGGTTGAGGAGGTCAAACTCCTCAAACACAAGGTCTCCCTAACCTCTTCGACTAGTCGAGTTCAAGAGAAGGACTCAACTCGGGTTGAAAAACTCGAAGTTGAGAACTCACTCTTGAAAAGTCAAGTCGAAGATCTTAGGAACACGTTGGAAAGGTTCACTTCGGGATCCAAAGGACTTGACCTCCTACTTGGATCTCAAAGGGCCGTGTACAACAAGGATGGACTAGGGTTTAACTCAAACACGACTAATAGGTCGTATATGTCGATTGTAAGTCGACATAGGAAACATATCCAAGCATGGGTCCCTAAGAACCTTTTGATTTCAACTCTAGGATCCAACCCGTATTGGATTCCCAAGGACCAAATCCACTATGTGGATAGACCGAACCGATTCAACGGTCTAGGGGGAGCCAGTACAAAATATGTTTGTGCTTTAACTTAGAAATTGCATGTTTTAACTTAGAAAGTTTGTGCTTTAACTTAGAAATTGCATGCTTTAACTTAGAAAGTTTGTGCTTTAAAACTTGTGAACTCACATAGAACATGAACATAACCAACTAAAATTCTTCGAAAAGATTGAGCCTCAGGGTGCCTCTTTTCAAAAACATAACCAACTAAAATTCTTCGAAAAGATTGAGCCTCGGGGAGCCGCTTTTCAAAAATAACCAGTTAGACTAGGAAATAATCTTAGGTGAGTCAAGTCATCATTTTCTTGAAAATGGCTTTGTCTTAGGAAGTGGTCGATGATCCGATAAAAGAAGGCCCCTGTGCCTCGCCATGACCTGGAAGTCATGATCTTGAAAAGGTAAACTTGACAAGCCTAGGGTCAAATCCAAATCTAACATAAAATTACTTGAACCTAAATGCACTTAATCAACTTAATCGGAAGTCATCTCACAAAAAACACATAAGTATAACATTATTAATCATATAGACACAGGTGAGATGACCTAGGTTTAAAAACTCACAACCAATTTTTTAAAAATCTAACATCCAATCCACCACCTTGTGTGTAGGATCAATGGATGTTGGACAGTGGTTGCTCCCGACACATGACCGGGGATCAACTCAAATTCACAAAGCTTCGATTCAAACGACAAGGATCGGTAGCCTTTGGGAATAACGGCAAGCTCAAAATCATCGAATCAGGTGATATCGAGCTTAACTCGAATTTTTTTATAAAAAATGTATTACTTGTAGAGAATTTTGAATATAACCTGCTTAGCGTAAGTCAATTATGTGACAATAACTATAAGGTCGTATTTTTATAAAATGAATGTGTAATTAAAACAAATAAAATAGTTAAAACAATACTCAAAGGAACTAGGACAAATAACATTTATACAATTAACTTAATCAAATCCTCATCCAAATGTCTTATGACACAGGAAGAGGAATCATGGTTGTGGCACCGACGACTCGGTCACTCGCACCCAAGACTCATCCACAAGATGAGTCAGAGTGGCTTAGTCAGAGGCTTACCCAACCTCAACAACTTGGTTAATAAAATCTGTAATGCTTGTTAACAAGGAAAACAACTTAGGACACAACACAAGTTAACTAACTAAGAACGAACCTCAAGTGTACTTGAGCTCCTGCATATGGATCTATTCGATTCACATGGAGCCAAGTCACTCAATAGAAGTCAATATTGCTTAGTCATAATTGACGACTACTCCAGGTTTACCTGGGTTAGGTTCATCAAACATAAAAATGATACCCTAGATCAATTAATCAATCTATTCAAATTAATCGAGAATCAAAAAAACCTTAAGGTTAAAAGACTTAGAAGCCATCATGGTGGTGAATTCGAAAATCAAAGGTTCACCGACTTCTGTAACCTAAACGGATACCACCATGAATTCTCTTGCCCTAGGACCCCTCAACAAAATGGCCTAGTGGAGAGGAAAAACCGAACTAGTGTTCGATGAAGTACCCGAACTACAAAACCCTTAATGACCCCAAGTGTTGAGCCCACTGATACCAAACTCGTCTCCGACCCTGAGATCGAGTCTAATCCACATCAACCAACTTCTCTTGTCGACCAAGTGACAAGTGATCCGAGTCAAACTAGTGTTCAACCAAGTCACCCCATTGATCAAGCATTAGGTGACACAAACCCAACCCAATCTAGGATTCAAACTAACTACCCTGTCGATCAAGTGATAGGAGATCCTAATCTAGGAGTTCGAACTAGAGCATCCTATAGGAACCTTAGTCAAATTTCCTTAATTTCAAAGATAGAACCCAAATCAATTGAACAAGCTCTTCTTGATCCCGATTGGATTATTGCAATGCAAGAAGAGCTAGCTCAATTTACTAGGAATGAAGTGTGGGAATTAGTACCACCACCTAAAGACAAAACAATAATTGGAACAAAGTGGGTGTTTCGAAATAAGCTTGATGATAAAGGTGAAGTAGTTAGAAACAAGGCTAGGTTGGTCACCAAAGGGTTTAGTCAAGTCGAAGGCTTAGATTACGACAAAACCTATGCCCTAGAAGCTAGACTCGAATCCATTCGAATGTTGCTAGCTTATGCCGCACATCGAGGATTTAAGCTGTTTCAAATGGATGTTAAGTCGGCATTCCTAAATGGATACATTAAAGAAGAAGTTTATGTTAGCCAACCCCCCGGATTCGAAAATCTAGATAAACCCGACCATGTTCTAAAACTTAAGAAAGCTCTCTATGGACTTAAACAAGCTCCTCGAGCTTGGTATGAGAGACTTTCAATCCATCTTAAGTCAAAAGGGTTTAACCAAGGCTTAGTTGACCCAACTCTCTTCGTAAAAACCTTAGGTAAAGAAATATTC
This sequence comes from Wurfbainia villosa, assembly GCA_025175895.1. Classification (NCBI taxonomy): domain Eukaryota; kingdom Viridiplantae; phylum Streptophyta; class Magnoliopsida; order Zingiberales; family Zingiberaceae; genus Wurfbainia; species Wurfbainia villosa. The sequence goes on from CM045996.1 coordinate 103,873,864, forward strand.
ATAGCTCAAATTTAGGTAGATGATATAATTTTTGGAACCTCTAACTCAGCCTTACTAAACAAGTTCGTTTCACTCATGGAAAGTGAGTTCGAAATGAACTTGGTAGGCGAGTTAAGTTTCTTTTTAGGTCTACAAATTAAACAAACTAAGGATGGTATATACCTATATCAACAAAAATACACTAAGGAGTTTATTAAAAGATTTGGAATGCAAGACGCTAAGATAATAAACACCCCAATGGCGATTAATGTTAACATAGGAGAAGACCTAGAAAGTAAGTCCATTGACTTAAAGTACTATAGGAGCGCGATAGGAAGTCTCCTATACTTAATCGCGAGCCTAATCGACATCCTATTCACAGAAGTATGTGCGCCAGTTTCAAACATGTGCTAAGGAGTCTCACCTAACCCTAGTTAAGCGTATCCTTAGATATCTTAAGGGTACACTTAACGCTGGTATTTGCACCCTAGATCTACTGAGTTCGAACTAATCGGCTACTGATTCGGACTATGCCGTAGTAAGCTCGATAGAAAGAGCACGAGTGGTTGTTGTCAACTTCTACCGAGTCTAGTAAGTTGTGCAGATGAAGCAACATTGTGTCGCTTTATCTACCACCGGTGAATACATCGCGATGGGTGAGTGTGTCACTCAACTTCTTTGGATGAAGCACACTCTCCGCGACTTTAAGTTAGACTTACGAATACTAAACTTCACGAGATAACATTAGTTCAATTAATCTTACTAAGAATCAGATATGTCACTCTAGGACCAAACATATAGAGGTCAAACACCATTTCATTCGAGAACATGTGGCCAACGAGCAATACAACTCAATACGTCGAATCAAGTCTAACTTAGCACTCCATTTACTAAACCCCTACCCAAGCCGAATTTAGTCTATTAAGATGAAAATTGGGCATGTGCGTAGTAGAATAGGAACTTGCAAATTATATTTTCTTACTACTATTTCTTAAATTTTCATTTTTATGGAACTAGCATAGGACATACCTTAGATATCATGCACCTATAGATTTAAGGAGTCAATACATCTCACAACACATAGGACTAATGTGTTTGTGTACTTAGCCAATGTAGATGGGCGTGAGATGTTAGGACCTTACTCCGGTTCCAGATATAGATCTAGTGCATCGCCATGAACCATGGAGTATAATCAATACATACTAACCGACTGACCAGATCGATTGATCTTTCATATCAATCAAGCCAAATATGAGTCGAACATTTTATAGATGAGCTTATTTTCAGTATATTTTTTTAAAAAATAAAAAATGGGGAACATGCTTGGACTTTAAATTTAACACTTATTTTGTTTTCCACACACCCCTTACTCTTTTCGATATACGGCAAAAGGGGGAGAAAAAGGCCAAAGTTAAAAGGTTAAAGTTAAGGGGTCAAATTTTTTTTGATAACTTAAACTCTTACTTCATATTTAAACCAAAAGTTAAAACTTATTCAAAGGCCAAAGAATTCTTAACTTAAACTTATTTATTTTAAATACTATGGCCAATATTAAGTAATTTCGGTTACTTAATTCTTTTTTAGTAGCAAACGTCAAGGGGGAGAGTTAAAACTCTTTCTCAAGTACTCACCCTCCGTCAAGGGGGAGGATTCCTCAAGGGGGAGCACTTGAAAAAGAGTTTTTATACTCCTGTTCATTCATGCTCTTAACACTCCTGCTCATTCATGCATATCTTTTCTTAATGCACTTAACTTTGTATGTGGGTTTGCCATAAATCAAAAAGGGGGAGATTGTTGGTCCAGTAGGCACCTAAGTCGAACCTGAGTTTTGATTATAGCAAACGATACAAAGTTAAGCTCATGTTGTTATCTAACGAGCTGAATCGAATGTGCAGAAAATTGCTATAGCTGGAGCTGAAGGCTAGCGACACCCGGAGGAAGCCGCAGTGGTCGAGCGACACTCAAGTGACTTCGGAGGGAGCCGAAGGAATTGAGTGGAAGGCCGGAAGCAAAAGCAACACGTAAGTATCGAGGTAAGCTCGTGTGTGCGAGTGTAAGTAAGGTCGTATCCTCGTTACGGGGAAAGACTTAAGCGTAGATCCGACCCAAGACATCTCATAGGTGGTCTAGGTCGAGATCGGATGGTCGACGACCGTCAAAATAGTGTTTTCTTTAAGCTAACATTGCCTTGCACAAGATCACCGACCGCCAACTCAAGGACTCGATTGCGCCCATCGGTGACTATGGCTAGCACTCGATCGATGCCAAAGAATGATCGTGATGGCCATCAGTCGACTACTGGTCAAAGGATCAGCCTCGAGGAGTCAAGGTTTATCACCAAATTTCAAGGGGAATGGTGCTCAAATATGATTGGCTAGGGTTCCTCTCGAAAAGGGGCTCAAAGGCTATAAAAGGAGGTCCTAACCTAGGGTTTTGACAATAATTCTAAGTGCTCAAAAGCTTCCGCAACGCTGCGACTCTCCGACGACTCTACGACAACGAAGTGCTGCCAACAACCCTAGCTTAAGGTCATTCTTTTTAGTTGTTGGTATAATCCTTGTTATTGTTTTCAATATTGCAACTCTCTTACTCGAGGTTTTTCTATCGTTGCATTTTACTTTAATAGAAGAGAGGGTTTGTCTCTCTATCATTTTGCTTCGAAAGTTTTTTTTGTAATCGTCAAACTCCTACCTCCAACGACGAGGAGTGTTTTAGTGAATTGCCCTCCGTACACGGTCTAGGACCGTTAGGGCCTTGGAGTAGTAGCCGAAGGCTACGAACCAAGTAAAAAATAAACTTGTCTCTTTTTGTTTCATTTACATTTCCGCTGCGTATATTTGTCTTGAAACGAATTCGAAAGAAAAAGGCTTTTCGCTATTCACCCCCCCTCTAGAGAACCGCATCGATCCAACAATTGGTATCAGAGTTGGGGGTTGCTAAGATTTGGTGAAGCCACCAATCTAGCCATTTTTACAGATTTTTTTTTGTTTCTTTTAATTCTGTTTTTTTTCTTTTTTTTGGATTTATTTCGCTTTGTTAAGTATTCTCCCGCACTACTAATCCAAGACGCGAGTCTTGGCACTTGTTTTTGTGTTTTTGTCGTTGCTAGTTTCTTCGTCGTCGTCTCCTTGTGTCTTTTGTTCTAATGGCCCATCTCGAGGGTTTTAGCACCGTCCGACCTCCGTTTTACAACGGAGATGACTTCCGTTATTGGAAGGGTCGGATGGAATGCTTCCTAAAAACCCAAATAGAGATGTGGATTGTGATCCAAACCGGGTTCACCCTTCCTACTAATGAAGAAGGTGAATCCTTGGATTACAATCAATGGACCATTGCGACAAAACGACAAGTCGAAGCCGACGCCAAGGCAACACAAATCCTCCAATGCGGCCTATCCAAAGAGGAGCCAAATCGCGTCGGCCCCTTCATAAGCGCAAAAGATCTTTGGACAAAACTAGTGGAGCTACACGAAGGGACCGATGAAGCCAAGGTATGTAAGCGCGACCTCTTGTTCAATAAATTATATAATCTAAAAATGCAGGAACACGAGTCCGCAATGCAACTCCACGCCCGTATCCAAGACATAGTCAACAACCTACACGCAATCGGGCAAAAGGTCAAAAACTGTGACCTTATAAGGTATGTTCTAAACTCTTTTCCGAGGACTACCTTGTGGGCATCCATTGTCGATGCTTACAAGGTCTCCAAGGACCTCTCTAAACTTAGATTAGATGAACTCTTTTCCGATTTTGAATTACATGAGCAGTCCAACTCGGAACCCGAGAGGGGTATAGCCTTGTTTGCAGGTTCAAAGAAGAAGAAAATCGCAAGCAAGCCACCACCAACCGAGGAGGAAGAAGAGTCCGAAGAAGAAGTTGACCCGGAATTGACTGCCGAGCTAATGAACTTAGCTCGAAGGATAGCCAAGGGACGAAATCGAACCACAACTCGACCCAACCAAGGTAAGCCTAAAAGTTCTAATATTAGGTGTTATGAGTGTAACAGGTTTGGACATATCAAGTCCGAGTGCCCCGAGCTCAACCAAAAAGCACCTAAGCACAAGAAGGCCCTCAACGTGACATGGGAAGAAGCGTCATCCGAAGAAGACGAAGACCACGTCTTCATGGCGAAATCAATTGAGTCAGACATGGAGACCGAACCTGAACTTGAGTCAGAACCTGAGGATGACTCAGACTATGAAGTTACCTTCAAGTCAAGCCACAGATACGCATCCAGTTCAAAAGATACCCTTAAAGTAAGTCGAACTTTATTTAATACTTTACAAAATACGGTTAGGTTTTTGTCTAGGAAATTAGTTAATTCTGAGTCCAAGGTCGAGACCCTGGTTGAGGAGGTCAAACTCCTCAAACACAAGGTCTCCCTAACCTCTTCGACTAGTCGAGTTCAAGAGAAGGACTCAACTCGGGTTGAAAAACTCGAAGTTGAGAACTAACTCTTGAAAAGTCAAGTCGAAGATCTTAGGAACACTTTGGAAAGGTTCACTTCGGGATCCAAAGGACTTGACCTCCTACTTGGATCTCAAAGGGTCGTGTACAACAAGGATGGACTAGGGTTTAACTCAAACACGACTAATAGGTCATATATGTCGATTGTAAGTCGACATAAGAAACATGTCCAAGCATGGGTCCCTAAGAACCTTTTGATTTCAACTCTAGGATCCAACCCGTATCGGATTCCCAAGGACCAAATCCACTATGTGGATAGACCGAACCGATTCAACGGTCTAGGGGGAGCCAGTACAAAACATGTTTGTGCTTTAACTTAGAAATTGCATGTTTTAACTTAGAAAGTTTGTGCTTTAACTTAGAAATTGCATACTTTAACTTAGAAAGTTTGTGCTTTAAAACATGTGAACTCACTTAGAACATGAACATAACCAACTAAAATTCTTCGAAAAGATTGAGCCTCGGGGAGCCTCTTTTCAAAAATAACCAGTTAGACTAGGAAATAATCTTAGGTGAGTCAAGTCATCATTTTCTTGAAAATGGCTTTGTCTAAGGAAGTGGTCGATGATCTGATAAAAGAAGGCCCCTGTGCCTCGCCATGATCTTGAAAAGGTAAACTTGACAAGCCTAGGGTCAAATCCAAATCTAACATAAAATTACTTGAACCTAAATGCACTTAATCAACTTAATCGGAAGTCATCTCACAAAAAACACATAAGTATAACATGCTTGATCATATAGACACAGGTGAGATGACCTAGGTTTTACAACTCACAACCAATTTTTTAAAAATCTAACATCCAATCCAACCACCTTGTGTGTAGGATCAATGGATGTTGGACAGCGGTTGCTCCCGACACATGACCGGGGATCAACTCAAATTCACAAAGCTTCGATTCAAACGACAAGGATCGGTAGCCTTTGGGAATAACGGCAAGCTCAAAATCATCGGATCAGGTGATATCGAGCTTAACTCGAATTTTGTTATAAAAAATGTATTACTTGTAGAGAATTTTGAATATAACCTGCTTAGCATAAGTCAATTATGTGACAATAACTATAAGGTCATATTTTTATAAAATGAATGTGTAATTAAAACAAATAAAACAGTTAAAACAATACTCAAAGGAACTAGGACAAATAACATTTATACAATTAACTTGATCAAATCCTCAGCCAAATGTCTTATGACACAGGAAGAGGAATCATGGTTGTGGCACCGACGACTCGGTCACTCGCACCCAAGACTCATTCACAAGATGAGTCAGAGTGGCTTAGTCAGAGGCTTACCCAACCTCAACAACTTGGTTAATAAAATCTGTAATGCTTGTTAACAAGGAAAACAACCTAGGACACAACACAAGTTAACTAACCAAGAACGAACCTCAAGTGTACTTGAGCTCCTGCATATAGATCTATTCGATTCACATGGAGCCAAGTCACTCAATAGAAGTCAATATTGCTTAGTCATAATTGAGGACTACTCCAGGTTTACCTGGGTTAGGTTTATCAAACATAAAAATGATACCCTAGATCAATTAATCAATCTATTCAAATTAATCGAGAATCAAAAAAATCTTAAGGTTAAAAGACTTAGAAGCTATCATGGTGGTGAATTCGAAAATCAAAGGTTCACCGACTTCTGTAACCTAAACGGATACCAACATGAATTCTCTTGCCCTAGGACCCCTCAACAAAATGGCCTAGTGGAGCGGAAAAACCGAACTAGTGTTCGATGAAGTACCCGAACCTACAAAACCCTTAATGACCCCAAGTGTTGAGCCCACTGATACCAAACTCGTCTCCGACCCTGAGATCGAGTCTAATCCACATCGACCAACTTCTCTTGTCGACCAAGTGACAAGTGATTCGAGTCAAACTAGTGTTCAACCAAGTCACCTCATTGATCAAGCATTAGGTGACACAAACCCAACCCAATCTAGGATTCAAACTAACCACCCTGTCGATCAAGTGATAGGAGATCCTAATCTAGGAGTTCGAACTAGAGCATCCTATAGGAACCTTAGTCAAATTTCCTTAATTTCAAAGATAGAACCCAAATCAATTGAACAAGCTCTTCTTGATCCCGATTGAATTATTGCAATTCAAGAAGAGCTAGCTCAATTTACTAGGAATGAAGTGTGGGAATTAGTACCACCACCTAAAGACAAAACGATAATTGGAACAAAGTGGGTGTTTCGAAATAAGCTTGATGATAAAGGTGAAGTAGTTAGAAACAAGGCTAGGTTGGTCGCCAAAGGGTTTAGTCAAGTCGAAGGCTTAGATTACGACGAAACCTATGCCCCAGTAGCTAGACTCGAATCCATTCGAATGTTGCTAGCTTATGCCGCACATCGAGGATTTAAGTTGTTTCAAATGGATGTTAAGTCGGCATTCCTAAATGGATACATTAAAGAAGAAGTTTATGTTAGCCAACCCCCCGGATTCGAAAATCTAGATAATCCTGACCATGTTCTAAAACTTAAGAAAGCTCTCTATGGACTTAAACAAGCTCCTCGAGCTTGGTACGAGAGACTTTCAATCCATCTTAAGTCAAAAGGGTTTAACCAAGGCTTAGTTGACCCAACTCTCTTCGTAAAAACCTTAGGAAAAGAAATATTCATAGCTCAAATTTAGGTAGATGATATAATTTTTGGAACCTCTAACTCAGCCTAACTAAACAAGTTCGTTTCACTCATGGAAAGTGAGTTCGAAATGAACTTGGTAGGCGAGTTAAGTTTCTTTTTAGGTCTACAAATTAAACAAACTAAGGATGGTATATACCTATATCAACAAAAATACACTAAGGAGTTAATTAAAAGATTTGGAATGCAAGACGCTAAGATAATAAACACCCCAATGGCGATTAATGTTAACATAGGAGAAGACCTAGAAAGTAAGTCCATTGACTTAAAGTACTATAGGAGCGCGATAGGAAGTCTCCTATACTTAATCGAGCCCGGCGACATCCTATTCGCAGTAAGTATGTGCGCCAGGTTTCAAACCTGTGCTAAGGAGTCTCACCTAACCCTAGTTAAGCGTATCCTTAGATATCTTAAGGGTACACTTAACGTTGGTATTTGGTACCCTAGATCTACGGAGTTCGAACTAATCGGCTACTCCGATTCGGACTATGCCGGAAGTAAGCTCGATAGAAAGAGCACGAGTGGTTGTTGTCAACTTCTCGGCTCGAGTCTAGTAAGTTGGTGCAGTAGGAAGCAACATTGTGTCGCTTTATCTACCACCGAAGCCGAATACATCGCGATGGGTGAGTGTGTCACTCAACTTCTTTGGATGAAGCACACTCTCCGCGACTTTAAGTTAGACTTCTGAATACTAAACTTCACGTAGACAACATTAGTTCAATTAATCTTACTAAGAATCCGATATGTCACTCTAGGACCAAACATATAGAGGTCAAACACCATTTCATTCGAGAACATGTGGCCAACGGAGCAATACAACTTGAATACGTCGAATCGAAGTCTAACTTAGCAGACCCATTTACTAAACCCCTACCCGAAGCCGAATTTAGTCTATTAAGACGAAAATTGGGCATGTGCGTAGTAGAATAGGAACTTGCAAATTATATTTTCTTACTACTATTTCTTAAATTTTCATTTTTATGGAACTAGCATAGGACATACCTTAGATATCATGCACCTATAGATTTAAGGAGCCAATACATCTCACAACACATAGGACTAATGTGTTTGTGTACTTAGCCACGTAGATGGGCGTGAGATGTTAGGACCTTACTCCTGGTTCCAGATGTAGATCTAGTGCATCGCCATAAACCATGGAGTATACACACTAACCGACTCTGACCAGGACTGATTGATCTTTCATATCAATCAAGCCAAATATGAGTCGAACATTTTATAGATGAGCTTATTTTCAGTATATTTTTTTAAAAAATAAAAAATGGGGAACATGCTTGGACTTTAAATTTAACACTTATTTTGTTTTCCACACACCCCTTACTCTTTTCGATATACGGCAAAAGGGGGAGAAAAAGGCCAAAGTTAAAAGGTCAAAGTTAAGGGGTCAAATTTTTTTTGACAACTTAAACTCTTACTTCATATTTAAACCAAAAGTTAAAACTTATTCAAAAGCCAAAGAATTATTAACTTAAACTTATTTATTTTAAATACTATGGCCAATATTAAGTAATTTCGGTTACTTAATTCTTTTTTAGTAGCAAACGTCAAAGGGGAGAGTTAAAACTCTTTCTCAAGTACTTACCCTCCGTCAAGGGGGAGGATTCCTCAAGGGGGAGCACTTGAAAAAGAGTTTTTATACTCCTGTTCATTCTTGCTCTTAACACTCCTGCTCATTCATGCATATCTTTTCTTAATGCACTTAACTTTGTATGTGGGTTTGCCATAAATCAAAAAGGGAGAGATTGTTGATGCAGTAGGCACCTAAGTCGAACCTGAGTTTTGATTATAGCAAACGATACAAAGTTAAGCTCATGTTGTTATCTCACGAGCTGAATCGAGTGTGCAGAAAATTGCTATAGCTGGAGCTGAAGGCTAGCGACACCCGGAGGAAGCCGCAGTGGTCGAGCGACACTCAAGTGACTTCGGAGGGAGCCGAAGGAATTGAGTGGAACGCTGGAAGCAAAAGCAACACGTAAGTATCGAGGTAAGCTCGTGTGTGCGAGTGTAAGTAAGGTCGTATCCTCGTTATGGGGAAAGACTTAAGCGTAGATCCGACCCAAGACATCTCATAGGTGGTCTAGGTCAAGATCGGACGGTCGACGACCGTCGAAATAGTGTTTTCTTTAAGCTAACATTGCCTCGCACCATCGATCGCCAACTGAAGGACTCATTGCGTCCATCGATCGGGTGACTACGGCTAGCACTCGATCGATGATCTTGCCCGGTGATCGGTGATGGCCATCAGTCGACTGCTGGTCAAAGGATCAACCTCGAGGAGTCAAGGTTTATCACCAAATTTCAAGGGGAATGGTGCTCAAATATGATTGGCTAGGGTTCCTCTCGAAAAGGGGTTCAAAGGCTATAAAAGGAGGTCCTAACCTAGGGTTTTGACAATAATTCTAAGTGCTCAAAATCTTCCGCAACGCTGCGACTCTCCGATGACTCTACGACAACGAAGTGCTGCCAACAACCCTAGCTTAAGGTCTTTCTTTTTAGTTGTTGGTATAATCCTTGTTATTGTTTTCAATATTGCAACTCTCTTACTCGAAGTTTTTCTATCGTTGCATTTTACTTTAATAGAAGAGAGGGTTTGTCTCTCTATCATTTTGCTTCGAAAGTTTTGTTTGTAATCGTCAAACTCCTACCTCCAATGAGGAGGAGTGTTTTAGTGAATTGCCCTCCGTACACGGTCTAGGACCATTAGGGCCTTGGAGTAGTAGCCGGAGGCTACGAACCAAGTAAAAAATAAACTTGTCTCTTTTTGTTTCATTTACATTTTCGCTGCGTATATTTGTCTTGAAACGAATTTGAAAGAAAAAGGCTTTTCGCTATTCACCCCCCCCCCTCTAGCGAACCGCATCGATCCAACAATTGGTATCAGAGCCGGGGGTTGCTAAGATTTGGTGAAACCACCAATCTAGCCATTTTTACATATTTTTTTTTGTTTCTTTTAATTCGGTTTTTTTTCTTTTTTTTGGATTTATTTCGCTTTGTTAAGTATTCTCCCTCACTACTAATCCAAGACGCGAGTCTTGGCACTTGTTTTTGTGTTTTTGTCGTTGCTAGTTTCTTCGTCGTCGTCTCCTTGTGTCTTTTGTTCTAATGGCCCATCTCGAGGGTTTTAGCACCGTCCGACCTCCGTTTTACAACGGAGATGACTTCCGTTATTGGAAGGGTTGGATGGAATGCTTCCAAAAAACCCAAATAGAGATGTGGATTGTGATCCAAACCGGGTTCACCCTTCCTACTAATGAAGAAGGTGAATCCTTGGATTACAATCAATGGACCATTGCGACAAAAAGACAAGTCGAAGCTGACGCCAAGGCAACACAAATCCTCCTATGCGGCCTATCCAAAGAGGAGCTAAATCGCGTCGGCCCCTTCATAAGCGCAAAAGATCTTTGGACAAAACTAGTGGAGCTACACGAAGGGACCGATGAAGCCAAGGTATGTAAGCGCAACCTCTTGTTCAATAAATTATATAATCTAAAAATGCAGGAACACGAGTCCGTGATGCAACTCCATGCCCGTATCCAAGACATAGTCAACAACCTACACACAATCGGGCAAAAGGTCGAAAACCGTGACCTTATAAGGTATGTTCTAAACTCTTTTCCGAGGACTACCTTGTGGGCATCCATGGTCGATGCTTACAAGGTCTCCAAGGACCTCTCTAAACTTAGATTAGATGAACTCTTTTCTGATTTTGAATTACATGAGCAGTCCAACTCGGAACCCGAGAGGGGTATAGCCTTGTTTGTAGGTTCAAAGAAGAAGAAAATCGCAAGCAAGCCACCACCAACCGAGGAGGAAGAAGAGTCCGAAGAAGAAGTTGACCCGACTGATCCCGAGCTAATGAACCTAGCTCAAGGATAGCCAAGGGACGAAAGCGAACCACAACTCGACCCAACCAAGGTAAGCCTAAAAGTTCTAATATTAGGTGTTATGAGTGTAACAGGTTTGGACATATCAAGTCCGAGTGCCCCAAGCTCAACCACAAAGCACCTAAGCACAAGAAGGCCCTCAACGCAACATGGGAAGAAGCGTCATCCGAAGAAGACGAAGACCACGTCTTCATGGCGAAATCAATTGAGTCAGACACGGAGACCGAACCTGAACTTGAGTCAGAACCTGAGGATGACTCGGACTATGATGCTACCTTCAAGTCAAGCCACGGATACGCATCCGGTTCAAAAGATACCCTTAAAGTAAGTCGAACTTTATTTAATACTTTACAAAATACGGTTAGGTTTTTGTCTAGGAAATTAGTTAAATCCGAGTCCAAGGTCGAGACCCTGGTTGAGGAGGTCAAACTCCTCAAACACAAGGTCTCCCTAACCTCTTCGACTAGTCGAGTTCAAGAGAAGGACTCAACTCGGGTTGAAAAACTCGAAGTTGAGAACTCACTCTTGAAAAGTCAAGTCGAAGATCTTAGTAACACGTTGGAAAGGTTCACTTCGGGATCCAAAGGACTTGACCTCCTACTTGGATCTCAAAGGGCCGTGTACAACAAGGTTGAACTAGGGATTAACTCAAACACGACTAATAGGTCGTATATGTCGATTGTAAGTCGACATAGGAAACATGTCCAAGCTTGGGTCCCTAAGAACCTTTTGATTTCAACTCTAGGATCCAACCCGTATTGGATTCCCAAGGACCAAATCCACTATGTGGATAGACCGAACCGATTCAACGGTCTAGGGGGAGCCAGTACAAAACATGTTTGTGCTTTAACTTAGAAATTGCATGTTTTAACTTAGAAAGTTTGTGCTTTAACTTAGAAATTGCATACTTTAACTTAGAAAGTTTGTGCTTTAAAACTTGTGAACTCACATAGAACATGAACATAACCAACTAAAATTCTTCGAAAAGATTGAGCCTCGGGGAGCCTCTTTTCAAAAACATAACCAACTAAAATTCTTCGAAAAGATTGAGCCTCGGGGAGCCTCTTTTCAAAAATAACCAGTTAGACTAGGAAATAATCTTAGGTGAGTCATGTCATCATTTTCTTGAAAATGGCTTTGTCTAAGGAAGTGGTCGATGATCCGATAAAAGAAGGCCCCTGTGCCTCGCCACGACCTGGAAGCCATGATCTTGAAAAGATAAACTTGACAAGCCTAGGGTCAAATCCAAATCTAACATAAAATTACTTGAACCTAAATGCACTTAATCAACTTAATCGGAAGTCATCTCACAAAAAACACATAAGTATAACATGCTTGATCATATAGACACAGGTGAGATGACCTAGGTTTAACAACTCACAACCAATTTTTTAAAAATCTAACATCCAATCCAACCACCTTGTGTGTAGGATCAATGGATGTTGGACAGCGGTTGCTCCCGACACATGACCGGGGATCAACTCAAATTCACAAAGCTTCGATTCAAACGATAAGGATCAGTAGCCTTTGGGAATAACGGCAAGCTAAAAATCATCGGATCAGGTGATATCGAGCTTAACTCGAATTTTGTTATCAAAAATGTATTACTTGTAGAGAATTTTTAATATAACTTGCTTAGCGTAAGTCAATTATGTGACAATAACTATAAGGTCGTATTTTTAGAAAATGAATGTGTAATTAAAACAAATAAAACAGCTAAAATAATACTCAAAGGAACTAGGACAAATAACATTTATACAATTAACTTAATCAAATCCTCAGCCAAATGTCTTATGACACAGGAAGAGGAATCATGGTTGTGGCACCGACGACTCGGTCACTCGCACCCAAGACTCGTCCACAAGATGAGTCAAAGTGGCTTAGTCAGAGGCTTACCCAACCTCAACAACTTGGTTAATAAAATCTGTAATGCTTGTCAACAAGGAAAACAATCTAGGACACAACACAAGTTAACTAACCAAGAACGAACCTCAAGTGTACTTGAGCTCCTGCATATGGATCTATTCGATTCACATGGAGCCAAGTCACTCAATAGAAGTCAATATTGCTTAGTCATAATTGACGACTACTCCAGGTTTACCTGGGTTAGGTTCATCAAACATAAAAATGATACCCTAGATCAATTAATCAATCTATTCAAATTAATCGAGAATCAAAAAAACCTTAAGGTTAAAAGACTTAGAAGCGATCATGGTGGTGAATTCGAAAATCAAAGGTTCACCGACTTCTGTAACCTAAACGGATACCACCATGAATTCTCTTGCCCTAGGACCCCTTAACAAAATGGCCTAGTGGAGCGGAAAAACCGAACTAGTGTTCGATGAAGTACCCGAACCTACAAAACCCTTAATGACCCCAAGTGTTGAGCCCACTGATACCAAACTCGTCTCCGACCCTGAGATCGAGTCTAATCCACATCAACCAACTTCTCTTGTCGACCAAGTGACAAGTGATCCGAGTCAAACTAGTGTTCAACCAAGTCACCCCATTGATCAAGCATTAGGTGACACAAACCCAACCCAATCTAGGATTCAAACTAACCACCCTGTCGATCAAGTGATAGGAGATCCTAATCTAGGAGTTCGAACTAGAGCATCCTATAGGAACCTTAGTCAAATTTCCTTAATTTCAAAGATAGAACCCAAATCAATTGAACAAGCTCTTCTTGATCCCTATTGGATTATTGCAAAGCAAGAAGAGCTAGCTCAATTTACTTGGAATGAAGTGTGGGAATTAGTACCACCACCTAAAGACAAAACGATAATTGGAACAAAGTGGGTGTTTCGAAATAAGCTTGATGATAAAGGTGAAGTAGTTAGAAATAAGGCTAGGTTGGTCGCCAAAGGGTTTAGTCAAGTCGAAGGCTTAGATTACGACGAAACCTATGCCCTAGTAGCTAGACTCGAATCCATTCGAATGTTGCTAGCTTATGTCCCACATCGAGGATTTAAGCTATTTCAAATGGATGTTAAGTCGGCATTCCTAAATGGATACATTAAAGAAGAAGTTTATGTTAGCCAACCCCCCGGATTCGAAAATCTAGATAAACCTGACCATGTTCTAAAACTTAAGAAAGCTCTCTATGGACTTAAACAAGCTCCTCGATCTTGGTACGAGAGACTTTCAATCCATCTTAAGTCAAAAGGGTTTAACCAAGGCTTAGTTGACCCAACCCTCTTCGTAAAAACCTTAGGTAAAGAAATATTCATAGCTCAAATTTAGGTAGATGATATAATTTTTGGAACCTCTAACTCAGCCTTACTAAACGAGTTCGTTTCACTCATGGAAAGTGAGTTCGAAATGAACTTGGTAGGCGAGTTAAGTTTCTTTTTAGGTCTACAAATTAAACAAACTAAGGATGGTATATACCTATATCAACAAAAATACACTAAGGAGTTAATTAAAAGATTTGGAATGCAAGACGCTAAGATAATAAACACCCCAATGGCGATTAATGTTAACATAGGAGAAGACCTAGAAAGTAAGTCCATTGACTTAAAGTACTATATGAGCGCGATAGGAAGTCTCCTATACTTAACTGCGAGCCGACCCGACATCCTATTCGCAGTAAGTATGTGCGCCAGGTTTTAAACCTGTGCTAAGGAGTCTCACCTAACCCTAGTTAAGCGTATCCTTAGATATCTTAAGGGTACACTTAACGTTGGTATTTGGTACCCTAGATCTACGGAGTTCGAACTAATCGGCTACTCCGATTCGGACTATGCCGGTAGTAAGCTCGATAGAAAGAGCACGAGTGGTTGTTGTCAACTTCTCGGCTCGAGTCTAGTAAGTTGGTGCAGTAGGAAGCAACATTGTGTCACTTTATCTACCACCGAAGCCGAATACATCGCGATGGGTGAGTGTGTCACTCAACTTCTTTGGATGAAGCACACTCTCCGCGACTTTAAGTTAGACTTTACGAATACTAAACTTCACGTAGACAACATTAGTTCAATTAATCTTACTAAGAATCCGATATGTCACTCTAGGACCAAACATATAGAGGTCAAACACTATTTCATTCGAGAACATGTGGCCAACGGAGCAATACAACTCGAATACGTCGAATCGAAGTCTAACTTAGCAGACCCATTTACTAAACCCCTACCCGAAGCCGAATTTAGTCTTTTAAGACGAAAATTGGGCATGTGCGTAGTAGAATAGGAACTTGCAAATTATATTTTCTTACTAATATTTCTTAAATTTTCATTTTTATGGAACTAGCATAGGACATACCTTAGATATCATGCACCTATAGATTTAAGGAGCCAATACATCTCACAACACATAGGACTAATGTGTTTGTGTACTTAGCCACGTAGATGGGCGTGAGATGTTAGGACCTTACTCCTGGTTCCAGATGTAGATCTAGTGCATCGCCATGAACCATGGAGTATACACACTAACCGACTCTGACCAGGACTGATTGATCTTTCATATCAATCAAGTCAAATATGAGTCGAACATTTTATAGATGAGCTTATTTTCAGTATATTTTTTTAAAAAATAAAAAATGGGGAACATGCTTGGACTTTAAATTTAACACTTATTTTGTTTTCTACACACCCCTTACTCTTTTCGATATACGGCAAAAGGGGGAGAAAAAGGCCAAAGTTAAAAGGTCAAAGTTAAGGGGTCAAATTTTTTTTGACAACTTAAACTCTTACTTCATATTTAAACCAAAAGTTAAAACTTATTCAAAGGCCAAAGAATTCTTAACTTAAACTTATTTATTTTAAATACTATGGCCAATATTAAGTAATTTCGGTTACTTAATTCTTTTTTAGTAGCAAACGTCAAGGGGGAGAGTTAAAACTCTTTCTCAAGTACTCACCCTCCGTCAAGGGGGAGGATTCCTCAAGGGGGAGCACTTGAAAAAGAGTTTTTATACTCCTGTTCATTCATGCTCTTAACACTCCTGCTCATTCATGCATATCTTTTCTTAATGCACTTAACTTTGTATGTGGGTTTGCCATAAATCAAAAAGGGGGAGATTGTTGGTGCAGTAGGCACCTAAGTCGAACCTGAGTTTTGATTAGGATAAAAAAAATTATCCTTGACACGAGGGATTACCCAAGCAACCATTTCATCGTCGTGCTATTCGATTAGAGTGGTCACTTGAACAAACTAGTTGTTCAAGCTACCTACCTCTATTCTACGAATATCCACGGAATAGACGATGTGTGAATCGCCGGCTTTTGTGTTTATATTCGGGGTCCATGTTATATTAGCCACAAAACAGAATATATAACATTCATATAATTGAAGAACAAATATAGACAACTTATAAAAGAATATAAACAAATGCTATACCTCTTGGTCTTCTATTGTATGTCCTTCCTCCTTTTGGACGTCGTGTGGGCGACGATCTACCAAAGGTTGAAGCTCCTAGATCACCAATCTTCCTTCCTTGCTCGCTCCGAACAAGAGGAAGACTAAGAAACAAAACCCTTCTTCTTCCTTTAGCCAACTAACAAACACCAACCTAGGTGCTTGCCGCCGGCCAACAAGGAGAAGATGATGAAGATAGTTGCCGACCAAGAGCTCTAAGGGAAGACCCTAAGTCTTGTTTCCACCGGCCAAGGAGAGGAGAAGGACTAGGTTTGGACGCCGGCCAAGGGAGGGAAGAAAGAGATGGGCGCTGGCCACCAAGGAAGAAGAAGAAGAACTTCTCCAATTGTTGCCACCCACTCCAACACCCAAACCCTAGCTGCCCAAACACAATCCTAACCTAACTAGGATTCCTTACCGCCCAAGGGAAGCAAACCCTAATATCCTTAGCCATCAAGTTGCCGCCCAACATAAGCCCCTTTATATAGATTTTAGGCTTAAGCCTTGTTTTAATCTCCACCGTCGGTTCTAGGGATTTAATCTCAACCGTCGGATCTAGAGATTTAATCTCAACCGTCGGATCTAGAGATTTAATCTCCACCTTCGGATCTAGAGTTTTGTTTTCAACCATTGGATCTAGGCTTCATGTGGTTTTAATAGGCTTCAATAGGGATCATGAGGAGGAGTTGGATCTTGGCCACCCAATGGATCAAGCCCACATAAAGTCCGATCCATTAATGATAATTCATTCCACTAAAGGTTTATCATTGATCTACCTCACCAACCCCCATAAGTTAATATGGGCTCCATTTATTATATGTACATTTTTCTCCCCGTGTTTAAGATCTCGAATGTCTGTCGATTAATTAATTTACTGACCATTAATTAATCACCATCTAACTCCATGAGTAGTACCACTCAACCTTATCATCATGCCGGACCAAGTCCACCTGCAGGGATTACATGATGAACCTTATGAGCTCCTCAAGGGGACAACATCATCCTAATATATAGGACACGGTTTCCTCCTATAATCAATGACACACCATATAAATAATATCATTTTCCAACTTACCGAGCCTATCGATTTAATCTATAAATCTCGCCCATTGGTAAATCAAAGAAATGAATACTAAGTATAAGTGTTCGTTATTATATCGAGATTAAGAGCATGTACAATATAATATCTGAGGTCCGATTCGATTATGTAGTCAGCAATAAATCGAATCACCTCTATGTCGGTCCTGCTCAATACACACAAAGTGCACTAGTGTGATTCTATGGTCAAGACAAACCAATACCAAATCACACTACAACCATTCCGATGATTTGTCAAAAGTCATCTTGGTTGTGAGCCTATACTTATACTTTACAAGGAGCCGATAACATGATCTCCCGTGTGACACCACACACCATGTTATTTACAATGTAATGCATTAGACAATATGCATAACCATAAATATGCAATCAATAATCATGTGATTCTTATTTCAAAATAAAGATGTTCATACAAAAGATAGACTTTTAAGTATACATCTCAACAGCCTTAAGCCCATATTTATAGAGTTAGGCTTATGCCTCCTTTTAATCTCTACCGTCGATTCTAGGGATTTAATCTCAACCGTCGGATCTAGAGATTTAATCTCAACCATCGGATCTAGAGATTCAATCTCCATCGTCGGATCTAGTGTTTTGTTTTCAACCATTGGATCTAGGCTTCATGAGGTTTTAATAGGCTACAATAGGGACCATGAGGAGGAGTTGGATCTTGGCCACCCAATGGATTAAGCCCACATAAAGTCCGATCCATTAATGATAATCCAATCCACTAGAGGATTATCATTGATCTACCTCACCAACCCCCATAAGTTAATATGGGCTCCATATATTATTTGTACATTTTTCTCCTCGTGTTTAAGATCTCGAATGTCCGTCGATTAATTAATTTACTGACAATTAATTAATCAACATCTAACTCCATGAGTAGTACCACTCAACCTTATCATCATGTCGGACCAAGTCCACCTGCAGGGTTTACATGATGAACCTTATGAGCTTCTTAAGGGGGCATCATCATCCTAATATATAGGACATGGTTTCCTCCTATAATCATCCCAACTTACCGAGCCTATCGATTTACTCTATAAATCTTGCCCATTGGTAAATCAAAGAAATGAATACTAAGTATATGTGCCCGTTATTATATCGTGATTAAGAGCATGTATAACATAATATTTGAGGTCCGATTCGATTATGTAGTCAGCAATAAATCGAATCACCTCTAGGTCGGTCCTGCTCAATACACACAAAGTGTACTAGTGTAATTCTATGGTCAAGACAAACCAATACCAAATTACACTACAACCATACCAATGGTTTGTCCATAACCATCTCGGTTGTGAGCCTTTACTTATACTTTACAAGGAACTGATAACATGATCTCTCATGTGACACTACACACCATGTTATCTACATTGTAATGTATTAGACAATATGCATAACCATAAATATGCAAACAATGATCATATGATTCTTATTTCAAAATAAAGATGTTCATACAAAAGATAGACTTTTCAATATACATCCCAACACCTTGTTCTCTACCACCGCCACTTCTTCCACCTCCTCTCCACCCCACCGGTCGCCGGAGAGGAAAGGGGATTCCCTCCTTCTCCGTTGACCAATTCCACTGTAGCTGCCTTCACTGATCCATAGCAGCTGCCTTCGCCGATCCAGAGATGCCAACGTCCAATTTCATCGAGTTGCCAACGAGCCTTAGGAATAGCAAGGGGATTCCCTACTTATTCTAGAAGCTTGGATCTACCTTCCTATCACTTTGTTCATCATCCGGATCGAAGCTTATTAGAGTTTTCTTGTCGTCAACTGTTTCCCCTCTGTTCTTCTTCATTTTTGATCCAATTCCAATCTTAGGGGATGTTCCAAGCTTGATCTGTGAGCTTGTTTAGGTTAAATTTGTTTGAGTTCAAGTTCTATGATGTATCCATGATCAGTGCTTGATTCCTCTGCTGTGTTTTTCTTTTGTCTAAAACTTTCTTAATTTCAACTACTTATTGTTGTTTGTTAAAGTTGTTGCTGGATTGTTCTTAGGTTTAGAGATTTATATGGAGTTGTTTTGTGTTTAATTGTTGTTAGTTCAAGTGTGATTAGGATTTTTGCCATGTTAGATGATGAATGTGTGTTGTGCTTCATATTTCAATTGTGATTGTGTTCAAGTAGTTTGTTTATGTGATTACATGTCACTAGATAAATTGATGAAACCATGGTTGGTGAATGCATTGTAGTTGTTAGCTATTTTCCTAAATTACATTAGTTCACTTGGTTAGGTTCCTTGAATTATTTTTGCAATGAATTCGTTCGAGTCCTCATCTATTTTTAGACAGATTAGTATTAGGGTTAGATTAGTATTGGTTAATCTTTGACTTCTCAATGCAGTAGTTTATTATAGCTTTAAATTCTTATTTTCAAGTTCATGAATCAATTTGCATTTATAGAATTAGTTGTTAGAATCTTCATTAAGAGCACATGTTTAGTTCCTTATTTCAATTGTTATTTCATATCTTGAAAACCCCCCCAAACCTTTGATCGTGAATAAATTTGAGCCTAAGATTATTATCCTATTATTATATTCATTGGAAGATGATTCGAGTCATTCCTATACTGCATTAGTGTAGTTAGGGGGTTCGGTAATTTGTTTTGATATAGCGTATGACGACAATTTTGCGCTTATCACTTATCCTCAAGAAAAGAAAGAAAGAGAAAAGAAAAGTGAAGAACTAACCTATGTGTGAGAATGACTACTTGATAGTTTTGGTAAGTTTATCAAGTGTCCATCTTAGAGTTTTAATCCCTGACTATAGTCTTATGGATCCTTCACCTTGTGGCTAAACAAGCAAGACTCTTATGCAGTTCTCATGAGTTTACCCTAAGATTTTGGACACCAATCTAAACTTATAATCATCTACCATGTTCCTCTATTTTAGGCATAAAGATACTTACCTGCCAATGTTCTTGGATCGTTCCCTCACTACCACACCTAGTCTCAGAGGAGCACTCGGGTGTTTCCCCAGTAGGTACTTGGTCTCAAAGGGGTACTCTAATGATATTTCATCTTTTATTTTTCAAAGATTTTTTTTTCAAAATATTAAACTCCTTAATTGACTGTTTCTCCAATAACTAGGTATTTGCGAGGGTCCCCATGGAAAGTTGAGTACTAGTCTGGTAATATAAACCTAACTCTTTTTGATTCCCTCTATCTTAGGAGTCATGTTAAATGTGGAACAAAGTTCTTAACAAATTAGGAAAAAAGAAATTCACAAGTCTAATTAATTCTCAATTCATATTACTAAATGGTTAAAGACAACCTACAAAAACTATACAAGGTAGATGAATATGCATTAATGCAACGTGATAATGTAGATCCTAACAAATATGAAAAAAAATGTACTTATGATAATGAACGAAACTATAAAATATTATAAAATGAGTAACTACTGCAAATAATAGAAGTCACCCCTAAACTTAAAATTAGCATTGTCCTCAATGCTTGAAATATAATACGGGGGATCATCAGTTGGAGGAGGAAATAGAGGTAAGCTTTTTGTTGTACCGAGATATTCATGACATCCATACATTGCTTGGATTTGTTGATTGGTCATATTCATTTGGCTTCGGTGGTCTTCCTCCCTTTTCTATTGTTCTTCTTGGTTGTGTCAGTGTGCTTCTTCGACGTGGAAGTAATCCTCTGCTAGTGCGAAGAAGTTTTCAGCCATGTCCATGTATTGTTCCATCCTTTGGTATCATTCTTCTGATAGGTTACTATGCTCTTCCCAAAAATTACTGTGTCCAGTGTATTCTGCTCGGATGACATCAATGGATGAGCTTAAATCGAAGAAGTCAAATGTAGAGTGTCATGTACCTATAGAAGAGTCGCCAAAAACAAAGGAATGTCTAGATTGGTCAATTCTATGGGGTAAGGGATCAAGTAGTTCTAGGGGTGGAGGTATTGGTGTTGTATCAGTCAAAAGCCAATTGGCTTAGTTATGGATGGTTGTTTTGGCAGGATTGGAAAGAGGGAGTGGAATTTTGATTTTCAAGATTAAACAGTACGATATCTTCCCTCTTCTCTTATTATCATTTTCATAGCTAAGCATGCATCAAGATTGATCCTAGGAATACTTTTAATCATCTCCAGTCCATTAAAATCACAACCTAAAGCCATGGCTATGTGCGTTATTAAACCTCCAACAATAATTGCTCCTGTCGATGCTTTTTCAACTTTTACTAAGTGTATAATAAAATGTGAACCATTATCAATATTTACATTGTTAAGCATATTCCATAAAATTATCATTTCACTTTGTCGTACTACTTCATCGTTATCTCCTCAACCAAAAATAGTGTTTTCCATTATCCTATAAAGGTATCTAAAGATAGGATTTCGGAGGGTTGATGATTTAGATCTAGACGAATCATCTTTCTATAGTTCTTGCTATTTCTGCTAAAAATTTAGATTCTTGAAAATCTCTAGGATCCTCCTCTCTTCACTGCAAGATAAATCATACACCGAATTAAAATCTTCAAGTGTCCATATATATTCTTCATTGAACATTCTAAAATTGATCGTGCCCAACTCACAACTCTTTCCAGTTAAAATATTTTCTTTTACTGAACTCAATAATTCTAGGGTCACCTTAGGGTATGTGGGATATTTGTATGCTCATAAACTGAGACCACCCCACCCTATTAATCATCCAATGTATATCTTCTTTCATCCTAGGACATCTATTGTATAATCATGAATGTATAACTTGTTGGGTTTTCGATACTGCGGCGAGTGTGTGTTCGAACATGTTTCATAAACATGTGCACAACGGAAGAATTAAAAAGCAATAAATCTAATTTATTACAACACACACATCACACGCATGCATAGTACAACATTTGTAGACATAATCGTAAATTCAAATTTTGCAATAAAGGAAATTACTCTACGTATACCTGACATATCACGTGTAGCGGGAAAGACATCAACCGGAGCAACTCTTGCTAGAATCGCCTCTATCCGTATCCACGCTGAGTATCGTCGGGATGACTTCACAAAGCCATGAACCTCGTCTTCGTACGAGTCACTAGCCTCGTGTCGAAGACGATGTGATTGAGAGAAGATCACGATCGAAATCAAAATTCGGATTCAAAAATGAGTCCCCAAAACTCGCTTCTCGGGAGAGGTATTCGTCCACCTTTTGATGAATCCTTCGTCCTCCACCTATGAGGATTACCGGAGATCGAATCCCCAGCAAGTTAGCCGCTGTCGGAGCTCCAAACATCGTCCAAACGATGCTCCGACTTGAAGGAAACAAGCAGTCTAGAAAACTAGACAGCTTGGTGGAGGATGTTGCGTCGGCCAAAGAAGATGGGCGGACAACCCTTGGTCGCCGGAACCAAGGTAAGTCACCGGAGGGTCACGGGAGGAGTGGCCGGCAGCAGCTGGACGCTGGCAGCAAGGGTGGACGGCGACAAAAAGCTGGGTGGCATGGAACCCTTGGGCGGCTGCAAGGAGAAGAGAGGGAGAGGGTGGCTAGGTTTTCCAACACCAAAAGTTATCCACAAAAAACCCTTAAGCCATGTTTTTATAGAGAACATATTCTCCTAACGGTTATTGGTTCATAACCAAAACCCATTAATCCGCTCCAATAACTTAAGTTAAAATAAACCAAACCGCGTTGGTCTATTTTAAGTTAAAACGAATCGAACCAACTTTGGTTCATTCGTTTAAAATAAACCAAACCCCTTTGGTTTATTCTCCACCATTGGATTAGAACTAAACCAATTTGGTTCATTCATCATGTCTTCATAAGACATAGCCCATCCATGCTTCCATTGCGATTGAAACGATTTCATGCTCGATCCTTATTTGGTCCAACCAAACCTAGTTTCTCTCGGTCTGAGAATCTCATTCTCAAGCTTGTTTTAAATCCTTCGGATTACGCTCATTGTGCGTGTGACCAAATAGGTTCTCGGTTTATGTTGGTCGTCCATAATTAACCATTAATTATAGAACGATCATGAGTGGCACCTAGTAGTACATCATGATCCCCAATTAACCGAAAGATCAATGGTTGATCCAGAACTATTTTTGAAACCCTTTAGCAGCCACAATGAATCATGCCCCATTCCTTTCACGCATCTTATACCCACTTGGTTCAGGACATGGTCTATAGTGTAAGTCCCCACTAGGTTGACTACGTAACACCTAACCCAAGTGGGGCGCTCTTTCTTGAGATGATAGGATTGCCAGTACATTTCTCGCCCTAAACTTAGCGAGATTGTTAAAGTGCAATCTTCTTGCCGTGATATGGTTTATTTGATATGTGCGTTGGAGTCTTGCAGGAATTAGTAATTCACACATGGAGCCTTGGCGAGTTTCATATCTCATGACTCGGTCTTTGAGTCGGTGAAGGATGGCTTTCCGGAAGTCGTGCGCTTGGAGCATCCGAGGGACCGCCGGACGAGGAGCTTGGAGTGAAGTCGGATGAAGTAGACTTCAGGGCGAGACGTGAAGGATGGCACTGCAGAGCCGTGCGCTTGGCGCATCCGAGGGACGTGGCCGAATGAAGATAACTTCAAAGGTGAGGGACTCTGAGGGATGAGAGTGAGTGAATGTAACCCGGGAAGGGGTAGTGCTCTTAGGTGAAACTTGGCCAATTGGCTAAGTGTCAGATGGGATTTCCCGACATCAGTCGACTACCATGTTATTGTAGTCAACTACTCTAAGTCGACTATGACTCGACTAATATTCGAGTCTGGTTCAAGTGCCAACAGTCGGCTGCCATAGAATGGCGGATCAGCGAGATTACCTGATCGATGAAGGCATCACCGACCGTCGCAAGTTTTTTGGGCACAAAAGTGAGTCGAGCTCGCGAGCACTCGACTGATAGGTCCATCAGTCGACTGATGGTAAGATCAGTCGACTGATGATCGTGCCATTGGATGGAATCCAACGTGAAAAGCAACCGTTATTGGGCAACGGCTACGGGACCAGTCAACTGATAGGGACATCAGTCGACTGCTCCTGTGTCAATGGGAAGAAACCCTCTTCCTCTATAAAGAGGAAGGGTGTGGGCCTTTGGGAACCTAATGTTCATGCTCTAACCTTCTCCCAAAGTTCCCTAAAGTTTTTCCATCCTCTTACTTGGTTTTATTTACATCATATTTGTAAGAGGAGTGAATTCTTGTAAAGAGGTTACCTCCACCTAGCTTGGTGCAAAGGAGAGAATAGTGGAAGCTTGCGGAGTGATTCACCATGGACGAATCGAACCGTGGATTAGCGACATAGCCGTGAACCACGTTACATCCTTTGTTAGCATTTGTATTCTTGTTATTTCTTTGTCTTTATTGTTTATACTTTCCGCTTACGCTAACAAATTTGTAGACAAGCAATCGACGAGAAAATTTCACCGTCTACATATTAGGCTATTCACCCCCCCCCCCCCCGCTAGCCGACCAACACATACACATCGATCCCCTACAAGTGGTATCAGAGCCAAGAAAGCTTGTCGAGGACTAACCGCCACAACAAGCACATTCAAGAATGGCCGGCTCCAACATTCACCCACCGATGTTTGAAGGAGAATTCTCTTGGTGGAAAAAGAGAATGGAGGTATTTTTCGAAACCTATTTCGAAATTCTTTTAATTATGGAAAATGGTTTTGAAATGCCTAGGGATGAAGAAGGGGAGCCATTGGAAAAATCAAGATGGAGCAAGAGGCATAGGGAAGAGTACTTGGCAAACTCAAAAGTCAAACATCACCTCTACAACGTACTCCCCCAACAAGAAGTCAATCGGATTGGGGAATGCTCTAGTGCCAAGGAGATGTGGGAGAAGCTAGTAGAGCTCCACGAAGGCACCTCGGAGGCCAAGCTTGCAAGAAGAGACCTCCTCCTCTCCCAACTATCAAACATCAAATTAGAAAAGGGAGAAAGGTAACCTCACTACACTCTAGATTTAAAGAGATAATAACCGATTTATCTAGTGTAGGAGAGAAGCTTTCAAATAGGGACATGCTCATGAAGGCGATAGATGCCTTTCCCCGGTCCTCAAGATGGAGCTCAATGGTGGACTCTTTTTACATCTCCAAGAACCTAGAAGTTAGCACCTTGGAGGAATTCTTCTGAACCATGGAGCTCCACGAAACAAGGCTTGAAGGAATAGTAGAAGAGCCTAGAATTCAACCTTCAAGAGGAGTAGCCTTGATGGCCAACAAAGGGAAGAAGAAGATGACGATTCCTTCCTCCTCCGATGAAGCATCCTCCTCCTCCTCCATGGATAGCACGGAAGAAGCCTACATGGTAAGGAAGGTAAGGCGTGCATTGAAAATTTTTAAATTTAATAAATCTAATGATAGGAGGAGAAGACCAAGGGGAAAGGTGATTTGCTACAATTGCCAAGGAGAGGGGCATATAAGGGATAATTGTCCCCTCCTAAACAAGAGCAAAGAAGGGAGGAAGAAGGAAGAAAAGAAGAAGAAGGGGAGCAAGAAGAAAAAAGAAGAAGAGAAGAAGGCCAAAAAAAAAGGGAAGGCCAAGGCACTAAAAGCAAGGACATGGGATGACCCATCTTCATCATCATCATCATCGGAATAGGAGAATGCCTTTTTCACCAACCTTGCCTTGATGGCATTTGACGACCTAGACTCATCCTCCTCCGAAAATGAAGGATCAAGCACAAGTGAGGAGAGCTCTAGTGAAGGGGGAGCTTCTTCACCATCCTCATCCGAAGAAGAGGAAGACATGGAGACTATGGTAATGAATCTCTCACC
Organism: Wurfbainia villosa; assembly: GCA_025175895.1. Classification (NCBI taxonomy): domain Eukaryota; kingdom Viridiplantae; phylum Streptophyta; class Magnoliopsida; order Zingiberales; family Zingiberaceae; genus Wurfbainia; species Wurfbainia villosa. The sequence goes on from CM045996.1 coordinate 103,900,047, forward strand.
CCATAAAATAGTTTCCATGATCTCTAGCCTCACTAAGGACTTGTTTAGGGGAAAGAAAAAGAATAAATGCATGCTAGATCAAATTAAGGACTTAAAAGAAAAATTAGAAAAAGCATGCTCAAATATTAATGATGATATTTCTTCTAGCTTAAATAATGTATGCTCACATGACTATATACCGCTTGATGTTAATGATGCATGTATTGATTAAAATAGGGTCCTAAGGGAAAAGGTAGATGTTGGTGCAGGGGCACTAGATAATCGAACCTGTGTTTTGATTATGGCAAAGACACAAAGTTAAGTTTACATCGTTATCTCACGAGCTAAATCAAGTGTGCAGAAAAGTGCTAAAGCTAGAGCTGAAGGCTAGCGACACCCGGAGGAAGCCACGGTGGTCGGGCAACACTCGAGTGACTTCGGAGGGAGCCGAAGGAATCGAGTGGAAGGCCGGAAGCGAGAGATACTATCGAGGTAAGCTCGTGTGAGTGAGAGATTGTAAGGTCGTGTCCTCTTTACGGGGACGACCGTAGGCAGTGATCCGATTAAGACTTCCCGTGGAAGGTCTAGGTCGGGATCAGACGGTCAAAAACCATCACATTTATCATTTTCCGAGCTAACCTCTTCGCAGGAAGTGGTTAGCCGGGCTACCAACCGCTGGACATCAAGCGCGATCGATGCTCATGCTCATCAGTCGACTGATGGGAGGCATCAGTCGACTGATGGCGACGAATCATCCTTTGCGCTAGGTCAAAACGGATAAGGTTTGACGCGGCCACTTCGCGATAAAATTTGGACAACTTCGTGATCTGTTCCGAAAAAAGAGGAGACATATTCAGAGGCCAAAATCTATAAAAGGAGGGGAAGATTCCAACTCCAAGTATTATCAAGTTTATTCATCAAGTGCTCCTACAACGCCAATGCTCCAATGCCGTCATAACGTCGACGCGACGACAAGTTCAAATCTCCTTCGTCAGCAGCAGTAGCAAGTAATTATTTTTATTGTATTCTTTATTTTAATTGTAACGAGGTGAGGTAGGCTTGTTGCTTCATCCTCGTACATTCGGTTTTTGTGATCGTTGCCTCCTACCTCCAACGAGGAGGAGACGTTATAGTGTTTTGCCCTCCGTACGCGGTCTAGGACCGATAGGGCCTTGGAGTAGCAACCGTTGGGTTGTGAACCAAGTAAAAATAAATGTGTTCCTTTATTTTTCGTTTCACTTACTCGTTTAATTGTCTACTCGAACGAAACGTCGAAAAGATTTACGATCGCTATTCACCCCCCCCCCCTCTAGCGACGCTTCTCGATCCAACAGTAGACCACTTGACCAAGGCCCTAGAAAAATTCACTATAGGCTCCAACACCCTTAACATGATTATAGGGAGCCAAAGGGCAAGCTTCAACAAGAAAGGCCTAGGATATAAAGAAAACAAAAATGAAAAGGCCTATAAATGCTTAATTGCTAGGGGTCAAGACAAAAAGAAGACAATTGCTAGAAAATGGATCCCTAAGGAGTATTTAGTGAACCCCATAGGAAAGAACTTATTTTGGATTCCTAAATCCATCCTTAAGGGTTAGGAAACCCCTAGGGTAGTCAACCATATGCAATTTACCTATATCATATTTTTGGTTGACTTAGGATGGTGGGACTTCATTTTTAGCATAGTGTTGGGTCATGATAATGTGCCCATAAATTGATAATAATGTTTAAATCATGATGATTAATGTAATTGTTATACATGTTTGCAATCATGATTTATGATCTTGATATTTGGCACATAATCATGGGAAATAGAGTTTAAATCATGCTCTAGGTGATACTTGCATTATTATCATGAATTCATACCTAATGCATGATTATTAATTGATGAATACATGTGTTTCATGATCATAATATGAAATTAATTCATATATGTTTTTATGATCATGTGGGATATTAGGATGATACTTAACCTTGTATAAAATTGCATGAAAATAATGGTTAAGTATATATAAATACCTTTAGGATACATCTCACACTCACCATAGGCTACCTTGATTAAGAACTTAGCATGGGTGAGATGTTAGGATGATACAAATGTCCACTAGTGCCTATGGCATTTAGATGGTCATTTAAGGTATCAAAATAGCAATAATAGACCAATCATGAGGAAGACTTATGTTTAATTCATAGACATATTGCCCAAAGATCATGGTTGGATATTTCATATATTTTCAAAACAATTTCTTACTTTAAAATCTGTGTGTTCATGTTTTAAAACAATTTAAAGCAAAACTTGGTGTTAAACTTGATACTAACTTGATCAAAAACCTAGTTGCTTTTAAAACCTTTGGATTTTTGGAAAATACTTGAAAATATAATGATTTTTCATGGACAACTATTTTTCATTGATAAATATACTTACAAGAAATATGTTCCCCAAATTTAATGATTTTTCAAATTTTATAGATTTTCTAATGCATTTCTGAAATCCACCCTGAAAACCTGAAAAACCCGAAATCAGTGTGCCAGTCGACTGGTAGTCTGAGACTGTCGATTGATCGTCTGATAACATGCCCAGTAAATTCTTTTATCCAATTTTAAGGCATGTTTTGGTTTTTGTTTCCCTCTAAATTTGATGCCATGCTTAGATAACTTTGTTTAACATTTTTGATGGTGTCAAAGGGGGAGAAATATATGTGTTTAAGTAAGGAGAAATTATATTTAGGGGGAGTTTCATGTATTAAGGGGGAGAGTTGCTAATCATGTTATTTACATGCTTTCTTTCCTTAATATTTTATCAAATGTTTTACCTAACTTAAACGGATTGTCACACATTAAAAAGGGGGAGATTGTTAGTGCAATCAACCCTTGATATGATTTTGATGTGTGTGGAAAAGGGTTTAAGTTATGATGTTTGGATTTGATATGTGCATTGGAGTCTTGCAGGACTTAGTAATTCGCACATAGAGCCTTGGCGAGTTTCACATCTCATGACTCGGTCTTTGAGTCGGTGAAGGATGGATTTGCAGAAGCCGTGCGCTTGGAGCATCCGAGGGATCGTCGGACGAGGAGCTTGGAGTGAAGTCGAAGGAAGTAGACTTCAGGACGAGACGCGAAGGATGGCACTGCAGAGCCATGCGCTTGGCGCATCCGAGGGACATGGTCGGACGAAGATAACTTCAAAGGCGGGGGACTCTAAGGGATGAGAGTGAGCGAATGTAACTCGGAAAGGGGTAGTGCTCTTAGGTGAAACTTGGTCAATTGGCTAAGTGTCGGATGGGATTTCCCGACATCAGTCGACTACCATTTTATAGTAGCCGACTACTCTAAGTCGACTGTGACTCGACTAATGTTCGAGTCCGGTTCAAGTGCCAACAGTCGACTGCCATGGAATGGAAGTCGACTGCGAGACCACTAGTCGACTGATGAAGGCATCAGTCGACTTGTCGCAAGGGTTTCGGGCACAGAAGCGAGCCGAGCTCGCGAGCACATGACTGATGGTAAGATCAGTCGACTGATGATGGTGTCATTGGATGGAATCCAATATTGAAAGCAGTCATTATTGGGCAACGGCTACGGGACCAGTCGACTGATAGGGACATCAGTCGACTGCTCCTGTGTCAACGGGAAGAAACCCTCTTCCTCTATAAAAAGGAAGGGTGTGGGGCTTTGGGAACCTAATGTTCATGCTCTAACCTTCTCCTAAAGTGCCCTAAAGTTTTTCTATCCTCTTACTTGGTTTTATTTACATCATATTTATAAGAGGAGTGAATTCTTATAAAGAGGTTACCTCCACCTAGCTTGGTGCAAAAGAGAGAATAGTGGAAGCTTGCTGAGTGATTCACCGTGGACGAATCGGACCGTGGATTAGCGGCGTAGCCGTGAACCACGTTACATCCTTTGTTAGCATTTGCATTCTTGTTATTGCTTTTTCTTTATTGTTTATACTTTCCGCTTGCGCTAACGAATTTGTAGACGAGCAATCGACGAGAAAATTCCACCGTCTACATAATGGGCTATTCACCCCCCCCCCCTCTAGCCGGCCAACACATACACATCGATCCTCTACAGTTACTGCACATGTATCTAAGAGTACCTTACTTTAAACATGTAATGTTTTGGCCAAAGACTTTAGTAACAATCCGACGAGAGGCCATGGGTATACATCTCCACAAAAGGAGTGGTGAATCCTTTATAGGCTATTCAAACACTTTCGGCCACTTCGACTTATACCCAATCATCCCATGTCCACATCTCCTCAGAGATGCTTACTTAAGATGTCAAAGCATAAGTCTTCATGACCAAGATGACTTGAATACCGCAAGTCAAAGAAACATCCCACTTAAGCTATTGTAAGAACTTCATTGACATATCCATATATGCAGAGAACCATATGAAGTCTTATAGTTGGTCACTCCAATGAACTAGTTATCATAACTTGCATCCACGATTAACTCCAGAAATCACAATGTCTCCATCCAGTGAGAATCAACTGCTTGGATACACCAAGAAGTATACCTCGTGCTAGTCTCGACAGAATTGTTGGTGTCCAAATCCATCAATTCATCGACTAGGGATAATTCCAATACATCACAATTACACATGTAGAGATACTCACTAGTTGTGATCCAATCACAAATTCTCTCATGCTGTGAATCGTATTGTGGACATTCAGTAAATGAATTTAATATCCAATCAAATACATGAAAACATGTATACTCAAATAGTAAATCTTCATTTATCAAATAAATGGTACAACCATAAGGCGATTGCCTTAGGACACCTCTCATATATTACTAACAAACTCCCACTTGGCCTACTGCCAATCACCACAGTATCCAATACCATAAGCTCTAACATGACCCTCAAACTTACTTTGAGGTAATGCCTTAGTTAAAGGATCCGCTAAGTTCCTTTCAGTGGGAATCTTCCCGATTTGTATTTCCTTCCTACTTATGATCTCTCTGATCAAATGATAGCGGCAAAGTACATGTTTGGATTATTGATGAGACCATATCAAGTTTAGAGATGAACTTCTTGATTCAAATCGCTTCCTTTGCTGCTTCCAAAGCTGCAATGTATTCTTCCTTAGTGGTAGAATCTGCTACAGTGTCTTGTTTGGAACTTTTCCAACTCACTGCGCCCCCATTCGAGGTGAACACGTTCCCAGACTGAGACCTAGAATCATCCTTGTCTGTCTGGAGGCTGGCATCCATATACCCGCGTATCACCATGTCCCCTTCTCCATATATTAGGAACACATCCATAGTTCTTCTTAAGTACTTAAGGATCGTCTTAACAGCTGCCCAATGATCCATTCCCGGATCAGACTGGTATCTGCTCATGACACTCAGAACATATGATACATCGGGCCTCGTACATAACATAGCATACATGATAGATCCTATTGCCGATGCATAGGGAATTTTACTCATGCAAATCCTCTCGTCTTCTGTGCGCGAACACATGGACTTCGAAAGGTGTATCCCATGCCTGATGGGAAGGTAACCTTTCTTGGATTCTGACATGCTAAACCTCTTTAGCATTCGGTCTGTATATGTAGATTGCGAAAGACCAAGCAACCATTTCGATCTATCCCTATAGATCTTAATCCCGAGGATGTAGGTTGCTTCTCCCAAGTTTTCCATGGAGAATGTCTTGGACAACCAAATCTAAACCGACTGTAAGACTAAAGCATCATTTCCTATAAGTAATATGTCATCAACATACAATACTAGGAACACGACTGCACTCCCACTAACCTTCTTGTACACACAAGGTTCGTCTAGATTTTGTGAGAAATCAAACTTTTTGATTGTCTCATCAAAATGGATATTCCAGCTCCTGGATGCTTGCTTCAATCCATATATGGACCGTCGCAATTTACATACCTTGGTTTTATCAATCGATGTGAAACCCTCAGGTTGTATCATATACACGTCCTCGAGCAGGTTTCCATTAAGGAAAGTTGTTTTCACATCCATCTGTAATATCTCATAATCATAATGAGCCGCTATGGCCAGGAGCATCAGAATGGATTTAAGGATAGCAACAGGCGAATAAGTTTCGTCATAATCAACACCTTACTTTTGACGATATCCTTTCGCCACCAATCTAGCCTTATAGGTAATCACATTAGCATCCATGTCGGTTTTTTTTTAAAACCCACTTTCACCCTATAGGCTTTATGCCTTCAGGTGGATCAACCAAGTTTCAAACTTGATTTTCTTACATGGAATCTATTTCCAACTTCATGGCTTCAAGCCATTTGTCCCTTTCTAAACTTTTCATAACTTCTTCATAATTGGTAGGCTCCTCATCGTCAATGAGTAATACGTCATTCGATTCACTTACGAGAAATCCATATCTCTCAGGAATGTTACGTGTTCTACCAGATCTACGAAGATGTGGTGTCACAATAGGTTCAGCCGATGTCTCATCACTATGAGTCATCGGTCGAGGTGCTTGACCAGGTATCTCTTCAATGTCTAATGGAGTCTCTTGAACCTCCTCAAGTTCAATGACACTCCTACTATTTTATTGCAAGAGAACCTCTTTCTCTAGAAACACAACATTTCTTGAAACAAACACCTTTTGTTCCAAGGGATGATAGAATTGGTAACCCCTCGTTTCCTTAGGGTATCCAATAAATAGACATTTATCAGACTTAGCATCTAATTTATCTGACACAGTCCGCTTCACATAAGCAGGACAACCCCATATCTTCAAGTAAGATAAATGAGGTTTCTTACTATCCCATATCTCATATGGAGTAGTAGAGACTACCTTGGACGGGACTCTATTTAACAAGTAAACAGTTGTCTGAAGTGCATAGCCCCAAAAGGACTTGAGAAGATTCGCGTGATTCATCATTGCCTTGATCATGTCCAACAAGGTCCGATTTCGCCTCTCATATACACCATTAAGTTGTAGTGTATACGGCGGAGTCCATTGAGACAATATACCATTGTCCCTCAAATAATCTAGAAACTCTTGACTCAAGTATTCACCACCTTGATCCGATCGAAGTATTTTAATACTCTTGCCAAGTTGTTTCTCTACTTTATTTCTGAATTCTTTGAACCTTTCAAAGGCTTCAAACTTGTGTTTCATCAAGAACACATACCCAAACCGTGAGTGATCATCAGTGAAGGTAATGAAGTTTCTATAACCTCCTAAGGCTTGAGTTGACATAGGTCCACATACATCAGTATGTATTAGACCAAGCAACTCACCCACCGGTTCACCTTTTCTAGTAAAAGGTAACATGGGCATCTTGCCTTTTAAGCATGATTCGCATGTATCGTATGAATCTAATTCAAACGATTCCAGAATTCCACATCAATGTAATTCGGACATGTGTTTCTTGCTCACATGGCCAAGATGACAATGCCACATATAGGGGTCTAATTGATTATCTTTTCGAGCATGCTTGTTGCTCGCTTCGATATTGAAAATGTCACTGGATACGTCCAACATATAAATATCATTTCTTAAAGTTCCAGTCTCATAAAGAACGTCATTCAAAGTTATATAACAACAATTGTTACTAAAAGTTAAATGGTACCCATTTCTATTTAAAAAAGAAATAGAAATGATGTTCTTTATCAACGAAGGAACATAAAAACAATTGTCCAATTCTAAGACAAGTCCTGTAGGGAGTTTCAATAAATACGTTCTGATGGCGAGTGCAGCAACCTTTGCTCCATTCCCAACACGTAAATTTGACTCTCCCTTTATGAGTCTTCTTCTATTCCTTAGCCCATGTATGTCATTACATATATGTGAGCCACACCCAGTATCTAATACCCAAGTGTATGAGGAAATAGAATGATAATCAATAACGAAGATATCTGAAGAAGATGGGGCATCTGATGCCTTATTCTTCTTTACGGACTCAAGATAAATCTTGCAGTTTCTTCACCAATGGCCCTCCTTGCCATAATGATGGCAAGTGCCCTTTTGAGCTGGTTCTGCCTTTTTAGCCTTTTTGTTTTTTCCCCTTCTACTATTCCTTTGACTCCCTCTTAGAACCTTTCTTCGAGGAATCAACTAACAACACTGTCCCCTGCTCATGCTTCTCAGAAGGCTCCACAGTCTTCAACATGTTAAGCAGTACCATAGATGAACCTTCTTGAATCTCAGAGGTGAAGAGGAGCTTGGAGACTTTGAACCTTTCGAATCTCACTTTCTCATCAAACAACTCATAAAGATGAAGGAATATGGTATGAGCATCCATATGCTCATGCTGCTTCCGCAACTCGGGTACCATCGCGGCTAACATGATGCAACTCACTTGCTCAGAATCACTCACATGTTTCTGATGGGCCAACAATTGATCCGATGTTGCATCATCACTAGGATGGGAGGGAAGAGGCGATTCAAGGACATACTCAAGTTTTTCTGCCTTGAGAATAATTCTCAAGTTTCTAAGTCAGTCCAAGAAGTTCGGCCCAGTCAATTTATTCGAATTCAAAATAGAGCGCAAATTCAAAGACATCATGATCAAGCGATTAACCTAGAAATACAAAACGAGCATATATGAGAAAGATGATTTAAAATGCATCCACATACATTTACAAAATCTCATTCATTTTTCAAATTCAAAAACCCTCAAAATCAATTCGGGAGATCGTAGGTCAATCTCCGAATGGGCTAATATCCAATATAGATAAGAACAACCTTGGAGTGAGTCCAACAAGCCATTCTTAGCTATGATGGTGGGTATCAAGTATACCGATTACATATCACGTATATGTAACTATCACAATGTGATATCAACTAATTGAATGTTTACACATACATTGGGTTGTTAACACATTAACAAGTATGCATCATATGCATAGCACCCAACTTCACCTCCCATCACATCGACCTTGGAGTGAGTCCAACAAATCGATGCTCCAAGTTAGAGTCGACCCATTAATCGTGAAATAGTTTTAATATGGTTAGAGCGCATTCAACCAATTAGTCAGGCTTGGAGTGAGTCCAACAACCCAAACTAACGATTGACCTTTGACTCTTACCATATTAGTGTTAAACTATTCCAATGATTTGAACATGTTTAGGTTCGAGCCGGGCTTGGAGTGAGTCCAACAACCCAAACAAGAAACAGAACTCTGGTTCTAATCATATTAATGGAAGGTGTAGGCTTTAATAATGTGTAAGGGTTTTTATGTCTCATCCTCTTTGCATGCAAATAACTATTATCTACATGGCATGACATACATGACATACATCTACATGTCATGACACGCATGGCATAATGATATGCATCTAATGCAATTACATGACATACAATTATGACATGTACTTAATTTCCTTATATGTCATAACTATTTATAGAAATAAAATATATTTAAGATTTGATTCCCAAAATCAAATCATGATTAAATTAGGAAACAAATTTCCAAATCTAATCACATATTTTATTTATGGAAGGTTTCAATTAAAGAAAGTCAAATATAATTTAAGAAAAAAATTTCCTAAATTGTCAAATTATTTATAGAAATCAAATATAATTTAGATTTGATTTCCTAAATCAAATCATAATTAAATTAGGAAACAAATTTCCAAATCTAATCAAATATTTTATTTATGAAAAGTGTTAATTTCCATAAATACTTTTAACTTTCCAAAAGTAGAAGATTTCCATAAATACTTCTAGACTTTTCAAAATTAGAAAATTTCCATAAATACTTCTAAACATCCAAAAGTAGAAAATTTCCATAAATAAAATTACGACTATCGCAAAATAATTTTACGATTATGTCAAAACACAACCTGGGCTCTGATACCACTGTTGGGTTTTCGGCACCGCGGCGAGTGTGTGTTCGAACATGTTTCGTAAACATGTGCACAGCGGAAGAATTAAAAAGAAATAAATCTAATTTTTTTACAACACACACATCACACGCATGCATAGTACAACATTTGTAGAAATAATCGTAAATTCAAATTTTGCAATAAAGGAAATTACTCTACGTATACCTGACATATCACGTGTAGCGGGAAAGGCATCAACCGGAGCAACTCTCGCTAGAATCGCCTCTATCCGTATCCACGCTGAGTATCGTCGGGATGACTTCACAAAGCCATGAGCCTCGTCTTCGTACGAGTCACTAGCCTCGTGTCGAAGACGATGTGATTGAGAGAAGATCACAATCGAAATCAAAATTCGGATTCAAAAATGAGTCCCCAAAACTCGCTTCTCCGGAGAGGTATTCATCAACCGTTTGATGAATCCTTCGTCCTCCACCTATGAGGATTACTGGAGATCGAATCCCCGACAAGGTAGCCGCTGTCGGAGCTCCAAATGTCGTCTAAATGACTCTCTGACAAGAAGGAAATAAGGTGTCCAAAAAACTACACAGCTTGGTGGAGGATGTTGCGTCGGCCAAAGAGGATGGTCGGCCAACCCTTGGTCGCTGGAACCAAGGTAAGTCGCCGGAGGGTCTCCGGAGGGTCGCCGGAGGAGTGATCGGCAGAAACTAGATGCCGACAGCAAGGGTGGACGGCGGCAAAAAGCTGGGCGGCGTGGAACCCTTGGGCGGCGGCAAGGAGAAGAGAGGGAGAGGGTGGCTAGGTTTTCCAACACCAAAAGTTATCCACGAAAAACCCTTAAGTCATGTTTTTATAGAGAACACATTCTCCTAACGGTTATTGGTTCATAACCAAAACCCGTTAACAAGCTCCAATAACTTAAGTTAAAATATACAAAACCGCGTTGGTCTATTTTAAGTTAAAACGAACCGAACCAACTTTAGTTCATTCGTTTAAAACAAACCAAACCAATTTGGTTTATACTCCGCCATTGGATTAGAACCAAACCAATTTGGTTCATCGATCATGTCTTCATAAGACACGAACCATCCACGCTTCCATTGTGACTGAAACAATTTCATGCTCGATCCTTGTTTGGTCCAACCAAACCTAGTTTCTCTCGGTCTGAGAATCTCATTCTCAAGCTCATTTTAATTCCTTCGGATTACGCTCGTTGTGTGTGTGACCAAATAGGTTCTCGGTTTATGTTGGTCATCTATAATTAATCATTAATTATAGAACGATCATGAGTAGCACCTAATAGAACATCATGATCCCCAATTCACCGAAAGATCAACGGTTGATCCAAAACTATTTCTGAAACCCTTTAGCAGCCACAATGAATCGTGCACCATTCCTTTCACGCATCTTATATCTACTTGGTTCAGAACATGGTCTATAGTGTCAGTCCCAACTAGGTTGACTACGTCACACCTAGCCCAAGTATCATTTCCTCGTCCTACGGATTCTAGTTACTACACATGTGTCTAAGAGTACCTTACTCTAAACATGTAATGCTTTGGCCAAAGACTTTAGTAACAATCCGGCGAGAGGCCATGGGTATACATTTCCTCACAAGGATTGGTGAATCCTTTATAGGCTATTCAAACACCTTCGGCCACTTCGACTTATACCCAATCATCTCGGGTCTACATCTCCTTAGAGATGCTTGCTTAAGATGTCAAAGCATAAGTCTTCATGACCAAGATTACTTGAATACTACAAGTCAAAGGAACATCGCACTTAAACTATTGTAAGAACTTCATTGACATATCCATATATGCAGAGAACCATATGAAGTCTTACAATTGGTCACTCCAATGAACTAGTTATCATGACTAGCATCCACGATTAACTCCGGACATCACAATGTCTCCAGCCAGTGAGAATCAACTGCTTGGATACACCAAGAAGTATACCTCGTGCTAGTCTCGACAGAATTGATGGTGTCCAAATCCATCAATTCATCGACTAGGGATAATTCCAATACATCACAATTACACATGTAGAGATACTCACTAGTTGTGATCCAATCACAAATTCTCTCATGTTGTGAATCGTATTGTGGACATTCAGTAAATGAGTTTAAGATCCAATCAAATACATGAAAATATGTATACTCAAATAGTGAATCTTCATTTATCAAATAAATGGTACAACCATAAGGTGATTGCCTTAGGACACCTCTCATATATTACTAACATAGCTTACATTTTGGCAATGTATCAAACCTAGATTTTTGAACATCATCTCTAAATAAAATACCAAAGGAGTTTTTGTTACCCTCGTTGCATGCTTTTCATTTCCCTTTGTACCTTGAGCTAGAAGTGACACCCTTCTTCAATCTCTTGAACATGGTGATTAGGGTTTCTTGGATGAGATCTTGAGGATGGGTATGTGATAGGAGATGTTCTTTTGGGGTAGAGAAAGGAGTTGTAGTTTCTTGAGGAGGGTTGCTTTTGTGTTGGGAGAGCCTTGGTTTTGGACAGAATGGGAAGGGGAAGGACACTGGTGAAGAAATCATAGAGGGCACGACTAAGGATTTGTGAATGGCATGAGCATGCTAGGGTTTTTAAAACTCAATCGATGACTCGACAAGGTTGTGTCGTACGCCACAACCTAACCATTCTAGCTTCTGCTCTATTCTAGGATGGAAACACAACTGTGTTGTCTAACATGGCTAGGGTGTGTTAGACTTTGTAAAAATTGTCAAATCTTCAACATGCCCATGCTAGATGGCATGGTCAAGGTATGTTGAGTTTTATATGTTTTAACATGGGTGTGTTGTTTGATGTGATCGGGTGTAATGACCGTGTTGGATGGAATGACTTACCCGTGCCAGTCTTTGTTCTTCGATAGGAGTTTCGGAATGACTGTGTCGAATGGCATGATTGGAGCATGCCAGGCTCTAGATGTCTTGACACAGCTGTGTTGGATGGCAAGATTAGGGTGTGCTCATTCTAAGGACTTTATGGTTGTTACTCCTATGATCAAAATACAAATTTAAAGGGAAAGAAATCTAAAATTCTAGAAAGGAAATCGAAAATGCTTAAAAAGTGAACTTGGGTTGCCTCCCAAGTGTTGGTGCAAGAATGCCCTAAGTATTAATTACTTATGATGTTTAGAAAATCAAGTTTAAGTTAGGCAATGTTGGCGATCTAACATGAATATTAAGTCATAGTATAAAGAAAGTCCAAGGGTGAAGACTTGACAAGGAAAGTCCAAGAGTGAAGACTTGGCAAGAAAAGTCCAAGGATGAGGACTTGATGGCGTAAGTCCAAGTTTGTAGTCTTGACAGTGTAAATCCAAGTGAATCTTGGCAAGGAAAGTCCAAGGAAAAGGACTTGGCCATGTAAGTCCAAGTGTATAGTCTTGGCAACGTAAGCCCCTGAGGTGTGACCTCTTGGAAAAGGAAGATCCGGTAGCATGACAAAGTTGATGGAAGCACTTGAAGGTTAGTGCAAGGGTGAGGAGTTGTGGACTCAAAACATAGGTGTGAGGCTAATGGAAGTGGTTTTAAAGCTTAGGTATAGGCTAAGAGTACCCGATAGCATGACAAAGTTGAAGGAAGCATTTTAAGGCTAGTGCAAAGGATGACGAGTCATGGAGGACTTGATGCAACCTAAAGGTGTGAAGTTGATGGAAGTAGCCTGAAGGCTTAGGTCTAGGCTAAGGGTAAGTGTTAAGTATGAGGGGATCATATATGGGTGTTAAACCTTAGTTTTGGAGTTTACCAGTCGACTAGGATTTGTTCTAGTTGACAGGTGAGCTAAAACAATCGAATAGATTATTTGGCAATTGATTGTTGCTTTGAACCCGTCGACTGATCAAGTGCTTGACACTCGAAGGCTCAGAATCGGAAAGTCGACTGGGGTTATAGGCTAGTTGACTAGTCAAGTGGTCAGATCGACTCGAGCCACTACAAGAAAAATACTAAAAGACAACACCACAAAGGCAACGGTTTTAGAAGAAACCGTTGTGATTTTGATAAAAGACAACGGTTTTTGACAAAACTGTTGTCTTTGAGCGTTCATATAACACAAAAGACAACGGTTTTACACTATCCGTTGTCGTTGAACATATTTTTTTAATCAACAATACATTTTACAACGGTTTTCCAGAACTGTTGTCTTTAAGTTTTTTTTTTATCTTAACAACAGTTGGGACAACAGTGCAATCAACCGTTGTCAATGAGAATATTTTTGTAATGTTTAGCACAACGGTCAAAAATTGTTGTCGTTGTGATAATATTACAACGGTTTTAAACCGTTGTCAATGAAATTTTAAAAGTTTATAATACTATTTTTTTAATTATTTTTACTATTTTCAAAAAATTATTGGAAATAATACAACGGTGAAATTTTTTTAATACTATTAATACTATTTTTTTTATTATAATACAACGGTAAAATTATTTTTTAAATTATTAATACTATTTTTTTTCAAATTATTGGAAATAAGTTTTTTTTTTAATTATAAATATATACGTTTACAACAATATATTTAAAAGTTTATATATATATTTTAAACAATATATTACAACAATAAATTTTTTAAAAGTTTATATAGATTTAAACAAATTTTAGGTTAAATAATTTCTGCCCCAAATCTCTTCGTCGTTCCTACTTTCCAAAAACCTCCATCGTTCTCCGTTGCGCGCTCATCCGTCCCTTCTTCTTCCGCGCTGCCTTCTCACAGTTGCTCGCCCTCCGTTCGTTCTCTTCCTTTCACTACTAGAAAAGCTACCTTTAACGACGGTATAAAAATATCGTCGTTATTAGTGGTTCAATAGCGACCAAATTTAATGTCCGTCGTTAATGTATATGTATTAACGAAGATATTTTGTCCCATCATTGATATTTTATTATCAACTACGATTTTTTTTGTTTCAGTCGTTAATGTTTTATTTTTAACAATGGTATTTTCTCCCGTCGTTATTGTAAGACCTTTAACGATAGATTTTTTCTTCCGTCGTTATTATTTTTTATTTTTTTTATAAAATTGAGACTCCAAACCGATTTTTTTACTGGATAGATTTTTTTAATATAAAAAAACATCTTTAAATAAATTATGAAAATTTAATTTTATTTATATCCGTTTTCATTTTTTTCCTATTTTTATTTCATTAAAAAATATCTTAATTTTATTTATATTTTTTATTTCTTTTCCTATATTTTTCCCCTTTTTTTTTCCCAAACTCCATATTAAGGTAAACTAGGCTTTAATTACTTTCTCCATCTTCCCTTTCCGTCACGCTCCTTTTTCTCTCAATATTCTGTCGCCGCTCCATCCTCTCTTTTTTCCATCGCTGTCGTCGCCGCTCCAGCCTTCCGTCATTGAAGTCGCCGCTCCTGCCTTCCGTCGCCGCTCAAGCATCCACCGGCAATGGGAGAACTGTGACTCTTCGCTTCCACTGGTTCGCTCCGAAAACCCTAGTTTGATCGCGATGCATCTTTTCGAGCCTGTCAGCTTTCTTTGTTCTTGACTTGGGATTTTTGATCGATTTTCATTTCTGATAGATCGATCTCACAAAACTGAAGAGGGATTGTGATGGATGGCGTGTTTGGTAGGAAACTTCAATCTTTTGTTCTTGTTCCTATTTCTGTAGATTTCGTATTTGCTTTCACATCCTTGATTTCTGCATAACCATGATCTAAGAATTTGGAATTCAAGTTGCTTTTTAAAAATGATTCTAGGCGTGAGGGGCATGTACTACATTTATAATGATGGTTAGGCTTGAGGGGCCATATTAACAGGAGTGAAATTAGGCTTTGTCCAGTCATGATCTGAGACGAATTTGATGTGCTATGTTTCTTAAATATTTTTCATTAATGACAACACTAAGATTTAACTTTCCATATCACAACCTTACTTTGAACTGACACCTCCGTTTATCACGTTTTATCATAATTTAACTTAATTCAAGTAATTAGTCTTTCTATTTATTTGTGCAATGTGTGGCTGCAACTTGTAAAAAATAAATTTAGGATCCATCCTCATGGGTTGATTTATACATTATTATGGTTACTATCAAGATCTATTGCAACCCTTTACCATTTACGCACCAAGGGAGAATGCAAGTCAAGTTTTCTTCTTTATAGTATATAGTAGGGACAGAAATGTCACGAAGGGCATTACCAAAAATTCTGCATCTCTTCCAGAAATAAAGATTTTCAGGACTTCACTAATGAAAGACAAAAAGGATTCTAAAATTTCTAATTCCTCTCTCCATAGTTGATGCACTATGTCAATTCAATTTACAAACAAGGTGTTTTCATTTGTTTGTAGCCTCATGTTTTTTATTACGTGCATACCTTTTATGTTTGTGCTCAAAATAATTAATTTTTCTTTCATTGAATTAGTTCATTAACTCTATCATTGAACTAAATAAATGTTAATTTTTGCACAGGTCAAGGAACTGATATTTCTCACACTTTGTTTGAGGAACAAGTATCTGATTCAAAATTAGGTATGGAGATGCTGCCCATTAAGGATCCAAGAGCACAAGCTCGCCAAGATGAGTTGGAGATGAGACCATCAATGTTTTGTTTTCAAGAGCACAAGCTCACCAAGATTTTGGTTTAATGGTTGTCACATTTTTTTGTCAAACTAATTTTACAATTTTTTGTTTTCAGCAATGTTGTGTTGCTATCTTTGAGACCATCAATGTTAACTGACCTTGTCTTTAAATGTATAGGGGTGGATTGAATATAACTATTTCAAGTAGTTATCATATTAAAAGTCACAGTTATTAGCGAAGATAACATAAGGCTTCATTGTGTTTAGACAACTTTAGATACTCTAGATTGTTTTCTTTCTATTCAGACAACTTTAGGAAGTTCAAAGAAAAAATCATAGTTCAAAATCCAGTGGCTAAAGAAGGAAAGGTATGTCTTGCGTTCTATTATTTGCCTCTTAAACCTCATTAATAATTTATGTTGTAGCACCAATTTTCTAGTACAACAGGATTTCCTTAAGCCTCAGCTTCTTTATCACTCTAATCAGGCTGAAAAATCTGTTGCTATGAGTTCTTAAAGTTAATCTGGCATGCAACATACACTTCACCTAAGTTTTTTTTTTCTTTTATCTTAGCTATCTGAGAATTACATGGAAGACCTATGTGCAAATATTAAGGTTAGTTGTTGTTACTTTCCCGCTGTTAAGCATTTCTATTATGTACTTATTATAATGTTTACATTTTACAGAGAATATGTAAATTTATTTCCATGTATGTGTTGCATATGATAGATATGCATCTCTTATGTAGGGAACACAATGAAAACCAGATGCACAAATACTCAATCTGGGATGTGAAATATAACTTCACCTTCTAAGCTTATTACTATGCAATTACAACATCAATTCTAAGTGATTTCCATGTATGTGTTGCATACTATATATCTGTTTGCTTAACGCAATGAAGAAAGCATAGTTGAAGGTGAAACATTATCTAGGGCAGGAATTATATCATCTTATTTCATATCAATTGTAGATATTTAGCAAGCTCAGCTATGTGTGAGCTGAAGCATGATCATATTCCTGTTGAAAATAAACTTGCTTATTTGTATATGAGTTCTGTTCATGAACTTTTATATAATTAATGATACTAAGCATGCCAACTGTAGATTATATTCATCTAACGCTGAATATTTGGTATTATGAGTGACTTGGTTCATTAATATATGATAACTATAATGAACAAGTGATTGAGGAATGAAATTTAAGTTAATTTTATACACTTGGTGATATACAGTTTTAAAAAATTATTGTTTTAAATTTTGACGTGTAATAGATTTCTTTTGACAAAAACTTGGTCATGTCATCCATGGAATCATGTAGTTATACATAATATGTATTATTTTTCTTGAGCACAATAACCTTAAAAAAAAAAAGGTTGTCGAACCCTGGCATGTCTATGTGGCAGTGGCTTCCACGGACAAAAATTTATGAATCAAATTTCCCTTATGACATAACTTTTTTTTCCCTTATGACAACTTTTTTTTTTGTGTGTAATTTATGTATCGAATTTTACTATTAGAACAACTACTATAATTTTTCCCATCATAGGTTCCCCTTCAACCGGATGGAGCTCAATGCGGGTATTTTGTTTTACGATATATGAGAGAGATAATTGAAGGTGCCGCATCCTTTGACAAGTCTTCCCTACAACTAATAGTAATATTAGATATATTTTCAAATTTTCTTATTGATACCATAGTGTTTAATTACATTTTCATTCATTTATTCACATGCAGTTCGCAAAATCTGTGATAGCTGCAAAGGAAATTGATGAAGTACGTTCGGAGTGGGTTGAATGCATACAAGATCACATATCTGATGATTAGGAGAGATTTAAGTGTTCATACCTCTTTTGGTTACATGTGGTAATCTATAAGTGTTTTGCTTATTATGCATAATACTTTTGGTGCATATGATGTGTAGTTGTTTTGTCACAGTACTTTTTAATATATATTGGTAAGAGTGATCATTTAAAATGTGATGTGACCTTGTACTTTACATTGCTACAAGTGCGAGTGTATATATGTGTTTTCTATAATTCTTTTTGATGTTATATGATTTATATTAAAAAATGCAACACTATAAATCTATAACGGTTTATTGTGTTCTAGAGTAAGCGTTGAGAAATGACAACGGTGAAAAACCATTGTCTATGAGTAAAAAAAATCTGTGGTAAATCGGTGGTCGGTCAAAGACAACGGTGAAAGACCGTTGTAGATTTAAAGAAAAGACAACGGTGAAAAATCGTTGTCTATTAGCAAAAACATCCGTGATAAATCGACCCGTTGTGAAAAGTGATTTGGTCAAAGACAACGGTTAAAAACTATTGTCTTATCCTTGAAACAACAACGGTTTTTCACCGTTGTCTTTGCCCAAACCACTTTTCACAACGGGTCGATTTACCACGGATTTTTTTGCTAATAGACAACGGTTTTTCACCGTTGTCTATTCGATTTTTTGTTGTAGTGAGCTAGTGCTCGGTTGACTGCTGACTAGTGCTCTGGAAGACAACTAGTGGTTTAGACCAGTCGACTGGCCACTAGTAGTCGACTGATGGTTTGGGCAATCGACTAGTTTTAAGTGAACAAATCACAAAATCTTTCTAATTCGACTGTTGGCTCATGGTAGTCAACTGATGGCTATCAGTCGACTGATGGCTATGATAAGTTGATTGATCATTTGAAATTTGACATGGATTTGTCCGTTGTGACACAACGATATAGTGACCATTCAACTAGGGGGTAAAGTGAATCAACTGATTGGTGGAAAATCAGCCCGACGTAGGTTATAAAAAGAGGACGATGGGAGGATTTTTTACATCCAATTATTTGAAAATTTTGGAGGGAAGTGCTGCTAGAATCCAGGTCTTCAAAAGCTCTCCAATGCAACCAAACCAACAATCAATCAAAAGCATTCTTGTGAAATGTTTTCTTTCGTGCTTTTCATTATATTTGTATTTGGTTGTGTATTATTGCATTGTAAGCTCCATTGTAAGAGGTTTCTATTGGTGCAATCGACCCAAGTCACGATTGACCAGACTCAAGTAGGATCTCGAGTAGGATTTTTATGTTTGACAATAGGCTTTGACAATGGGTTTGACAATTTGGTTTAATCATATATTGACTATATGACTAGTGTATGATTAGAATATCCAAAGTCATATGCGAGTGATTGTTATGAGAAGATTGTTGGAGCAATCGATCTCAAGTCAAAGGTTGACTAAGCTCGAGTGAGACTCGAGTGGAAGTCTAAGTTTAGAGACTTAGAAAGAGAAAGTCCAAGAATGGATACTTGGCAAGGAAAAGTCCAAGTATGGATACTTGGCAAGGGAAGTCTATGATTGGATTCTTGCCAATAGAGAATTCCAAGTATGGATACATGCAAGGAAAAGTCTAAGGGTGGAGTCTTGGCAAGGGAAAGTCTAAATATGAATATTTGACAAAGGGAAAAGTCCAAGTGTATAGTCTTGGTTGTATAATTCCAAGTGTGTAGTCTTGATGGCAAAAGTCTAAGTTTGGAGACTTGGCATTGGAAGTTCTAGAGACCCGATAACATGATATAGCTGATGGAAGCACTTGAAGGCTAATACAAAGGGTGAAGAGTCATGGATGTAGGGACTGATATGGTCGTGCTAGAAGGGTGGGGTTAATAGTGATTCGTCGATTTCTTTGCTTGGATTCATCATGCTTGTCTACAATCGTTAGTACATAGTGGAAATACAAATACTAATACACATACAAAACACATCACAAACAAGACATATAGATTTTATATGGTTTGGAACCCTAGTTCGTACTCCACGGTCGAGCCTTAGCGAGCTCTAATGATGTACACAACTACTATCAAACATCTCCTTCTCGGTGACACACCGGAGGTGGAGAAACCTCTTACAAGGCTCTTACAACAATAAGAATAAAGATATAACCAAATACAACAAGAGTATAAATGTAATGAAAAAAAACACTTTACAAACTAGGGCTTTTGAATGCTTGTTGATGTTGTTGCTTGGACGAGCTTGTAAGGTTTGGAATGCAGTAGCAATTCCCCTTCAAGATCACCAAAAGCTGGTTGTGAAATCCTTCTCGTCGAGCTCCTTTTGTGCGTCCTGCAACCTGGATTTCCATCTGGCAGTCGACTAGCCTTACGCATCAATCAACTGCCCACATATCCGTTGTCTCACAACAAACTAATCTACGTTGGATTCAACTAAAAGTGAACTTGACCAGTCCACTGCCATCAACCCCTAGTCGAGTGCCCAATTGACTACTGAGCATCCTGATGCACGCAAGAACGACCTCAAATCTCTGGCTAAGATCACCAAGGATTTGAAGTGCACACTCATGCTCAATGCTCGCAAGTGCACATTTGTCATCAAGTAATAATTTATGTATTGGTCCCACAAAGACTGTGATTCGAGTACTATTTATCTAGTGAATGTGGTTTGTTCGGAGAAATCTCTTGAGAGTCAAATGTGAGGTTGATGATAGTCTTGGTTCAAATACGGTGTGACTTGGAGAAAGCGAAGGGGGGCTCAAAGTTTCTTAAAGGATTCCAGGATTTCGGTTTTACTTGTGCATTGTTGAACATGCTATCAATTTAGTGCCCCTAGGATCTCTAGGTATGATCTTGTGGGAGGATCATTATGTGGTATCCCAATGAACTTTTGCTTATATCAGGAACTTTATATTCCTAGCCAAGTTTTCCTTTCGAATCATCAGAGTCAGGGGGTTGATATCTTTAGGAGCCACCTGTCATTGGGGTCTCTCAACCCTTCTAGAGTTGATGTCTCCTACTTTGGGCCTTTTGCTAGAATAGGTTCTTGGGGTTCAAGGATGCCCTATTAATCCCTATGAAGAGGTGGATCATATTTCATATCCTACTCTTTCATAGCCTACTTCCTATGGTTATGGGAGGGAGAATGATCGTAAGGTTCCTCCTTGGTTCTACTAGATATTGATACAAAGGCTTTCCAACCTTATATAAAAAATGTGCAGTAGAAATATAATCAAAACATAACTTTCATTGATCTAAACAACATAAATTGCAAATATATTCAAAAGCAATGAATAAATCTTTGAACTAGCATGTACAACAAACACAAGCTACTCCCTAATCTTAGAATTGAAGTACCTACTCCATTTATTAAGAAGAACAAACACAAGACATCTTTTTATGCAACAAACAATAAAATCGCAGCGGAAAAAGGATCCCTTTAGCGATCTATGCGAAAGAAAACACATACAAGTTTAGATCTATAAAGCCCTATCTTATAGGTATACCTTTGATGCGTGCCTTTTGCTTATCCCGCTTGTCCAAGGTTCGTCAGATCTCTAGCACATTCAAGTGTCCGTTCCTCTATGTGTATCCACACAAACACGTCATTCGTCTCATGAACTAGGTTTAGAGAAGAACCACCACCGTTCTGCTAGCAACAAGGGTGTTCATTCATTTGGCTAAAAGAGGACTAAGATAGGGAAATCCGGCCAAGATCAAATTCGGCCAAGGAGAAGACTTGAAGAAGGTGGGCAGCCAAGAGAGGAAGAATTAGGAGGAGATGATGATCTATATCACATCATTTATAACATCCTTAATATCATCATGCATGATAAACTTAAGTGGATAATAAATCCAATTTACTATCCTTCTTGTAACTTACGATATCTTCATCATGCATGATAAACTTAAGTGGATAATAAATCCAATTTACTATCCTTCTTGTAACTTACATTCCACTAATCTCCATGCTTGAGCATTTAATGCTCCACTAATCTCCATGCATCTCCATGCATGAGCATTTAATGCTCCACTAATCTCTATGCATGAGGTCTTAAGTGGTTGAATCAAATCGAAATGAGTCTAATCTAGATTAGACACAATCCTTGGATTCATTTGAGTCTAACTCAATTAATAAATTCAATCCTTGGATTCATTTGAGTCTAACTCAATTAGTCCAACTTAACCCACATAATCTTAATGCCCATTATTTTAGTCAAACTAGAATAAGCTTATCTCTAAATCAACATGTTCTTTGTGTGTGACCCTATAGGTTCTCATAACATTGGCAATGTATCTAAAATTATTTGAGTACTCTGTTGAGCCTCTCGAGTCACAGTCGACCGAGCACTAACTTAGGTCGAGCTTCCCATTGCCCAACCACTCGACCAATCGACTGGTCAAAACCACTAATCAACTGCCAAACATTTTGTTTCATTGTTTTAATACATCAGTCGACTAGACCAAGTCCTGGTCGACTAGTAAACCTTAAAATTGAGGTTTAACTCATTGAGTATGATCCTCTCATACTTAACACTTATCCATTTCCTAGACCTAACCCTTCAAGTTACTTTCATCAGCCTCGTCATGCTATCAGGTACCCTTCGCCAAGAGACCATGCCTCCTGGATTTCCATTGTCAAGTCACACTTGGACTTACACTGCCAATACTATACACTTAGACTTACATGGCCAAAATTACATACTTGGACTTTCACCTCCAAGACTGTACACTTGAACTTACATGATCAAGACTACATAATTTGGACTTTCATTGCCAAGACTGCACACTTGGACTTACATGACCAAAACTACATAACTTGGACTTTCACTACCAAGACTGCACACTTGGACTTACATAGCCAAAACTACACACTTGGACTTTTCCTTGCCAAATCTCCAAACTTGGACTTCCCTTGCCAAATATTCATACTTGGACTTTCCCTTGCCATTTATGCTTGAACTTTCCTTGCCAAGTCTTCAAACTTGGACTTCTCTTGCCAAGTCTCCAAACTTGGACTTCTCCATTACCAAGTATCCATGCTTGGACTTTCCTAGTCAAGTCTCTGGTCAACCTTGACCTACTTGACTTCTCGATCAATAACTCCATATGACTATAGATGTCTCATGTCATCTAGTCATAAGTATTGTCAACCACACTGTCAAACCTATTATCAAACATCAAAACTCTACTCGATTCTCACTCAAGCTGGTCAACCTTTACCCAAGGGTGATTGCACCAACAATCTCCCCAATAGGGGTAAGACCAGTCAACTGGTAGGCAGAAATCAACCGTTGAGCAGCTTATAAATGAAGGCTTCATGGAGCGTTTGAAGTGTCGATTCTTAGGATTTTTGAAGGGAAGTGTTGTAGAATTCCAGTTCTTCAAAAGGATTCCAAACAAACCAAACGAGTGATCAAGCAAAACAATCTTGTGTAAAGTGTGGTTTCTTATTGTATTTCTATTTGTAATGTTTGCACTTGTTTTTGTTTGGTTGTATTATATAAGCTCCAGATTGTAAGAAGGTTTTTTCCACCTTGGTGTTCTTCCAAAGAAGAAGATAGTGAAAGCTTACAAGAGGAGTAATTCACCTTAAGGATTGTTGTGGAGTAGGAGTGGATCTCCGAACCATGTTAAAGCCTAGGTGTTGTGACTATGTGTTTTGTTTATGTTTATTTCCATTGCATATAATCTTTGCAGACAAGCACGACACAATCGAGAGATCAAAGATCGAGTCACGATCGCTATTCACCCCCTTCAAGCGCATTCTGATCCCAACAATTAGTATCAGAGCAAGCTGCTCTTCACCGAACTAACCGCCAAGGGAGCAAATACTAGAGGACCTATCAAGAGAAATGGAGTTCAACGATGGACTGGGATATGACACGCGAGTTCCACTTCCCCATGAATTAGGAGATTTTGTATATTGGAAAGGTAGAATGGAATATTATTTAATGAATGATATAGAAAATTGGTTTAGCATTGTAGATGGATTCAAACTTCTATAGATAAGAAGGGAAGAATCCTCAAGAAAAAGAAATGGACAGAGGATCAAATTCAAAAATCCAAGACAAACGACAAGGTAACTAAAATGTTAGTTGATTTGGTACCTAATGATGTTTTGTGTAAATTCAAAAAGTTTAAGGACACTAAGGAGTTATGGAGCAAGTTAGTCAAGCTCCATAAAGAACTCTCACTGGCCCAAAGTGAAGACAATGATAAGTCTGAAGGAGAAAGCTTATCATCTCAAGACCTTGAAGATTCGGAAGTTGAGAGGTTCTCGACATCTGAAGTCGAAGAGGTTGTAGAAGCCTCCACCTCTAGGATTGAGGGGGAGCTTAGATCATCAGCATCGAAGCAAGAGGAGCTCTCTACATCCGAAAATGACACCATCGAAGGTAACTCAAATGAAATTATCAAAAATAAAGATCATATAATTTGCTATGAGTGCAGAGAGAAAAGGAACTACAAGAGTAAATGCCTAAGATTAATCAAGAGGAAAATTCAAGTGGCACCAAAAGCTAAGGGGAAGCCAAAAGAGGTTGGATCCCCAATATGCAAAGGAAAGGAGCACATAGTGTGCTTCTCGTGTAATCAAAAGGGTCCCTACCAGAACCAATATCCAAAGGGGAGACGTCTAACCAAGGACAAAGAAAAGAGCTCAAGTGGAGGGGGAGCTTCTAAGGCAAAACCCAAGGTATTATGCCTTAATGAAATTTTAATTTTTCATGATAAGAAGCATGCTAGCAATAAATACTTTCATTTAGGTGCTCAATATCATGAAAATAGGCCTAAGGACAATTCTAGTCCAATAATCTCAAGAACTAACCAGCCTAAGGAAAATATTAGAATATTTAAAGGTATACCTAGTTTAGATAAGGATGGGAAGGAGGAGAACAATCTAGGCAATAACCCCAAGAAAACTATACATATGTCTAGGAAGAGAAAGAATGTCCAAAGAAATAATGAACAAACAAAAATTGAGGTATTAGAGGTAGAAAATCAAACTTTGAGGTCTAAGCTTGATATATTAGAGAAGACTCTTAAAAGGATGAAAAATATGATTAAAAGGCTAGTGGAAAAAACCTAAGTTTTTAGTAGGCAAGAACCATCTAAGGACAAAAAGGATTTGGGATACAAACTAAAGTCCAAGGAAAACATGTCCTCCTACCATAGTGTTCTATATAACTATGGAACTAACTCTAGATGTAGAAATATCAAGATTACAAGGGAAGTCATCCCTAGAGTTGACCTTGATGAGAATCAAGTGACTAAGGCTTTCAAGAAGTCTAGAAAAATCACTAAGAATGTTACAAGGGAAAATATCCTTAGAGTTAAACTTGATGAAACCTCAATGACTAAGGCTTCCAAGAAGCCCAGAAGAGTCATTAGAAAGGTAGCAAAGGAGGTTATCCCTAGTGACTACCTAGAAAACCCAAGGAGCTCCAATAGATATTGGGTTCCTATAAGTGTGATCCTTTCACACTAGATGGGTATAGGATGTGTCAACCTAAAATGAAAAGGTAGTTACCAAACCATAGTGGAGTTCACACTTTAGAGTGTTGGGGATCGTTGGTGCTCTAAAGGGGGTGAATAGCATTCGTCAATTTCTTGCTTTGTTCGCGTTCGTGCTTGTCTACAAGATTGTTAGTGCGCAACGGAATACAAAATACAAGTAGAAACAAAATACATAAGATAATCATAAGCACAAGAAATGATTTTTACGTGGTTCGAAACCTATAATTCCTACTCAACGATCGAGCTTAGTGATTTGCACCCACAAACTCTTCTCCTTCTCGGAAACACTCTAGAGGCAAAGAAATCTCTTACAAGAGCTTACACAAATGAAAAGACAACCAAATACAAGAATACAAAACAAAGAAATGAAAATACTTTATAAATGAGAGCTTTTGATTGCTTGTTCTTGGTTGATGTAGAATGGCATTTGAAGACCTAGAATTGTAGCAACACTGTAGGGATGTTATGCGAAAAACACATCGCAAAATGCAGTGGAAAATTGAATCCCTCTAGAGATCCATGTGTATGCATAATAAACATGTTTTTCTTACAACTACATCTAGTTGAGAGATTACCCATAATGTGTAGCCCTTTGCAATCCCAGCAGCAACTTTTTGCAATGGATCTCATCGCGATCAGGATGGTCGCGCCTCTATGGTATCCACACGAACACTCACTTATGAGAGGAAGAAGAAGCCTTTGGTTGTCCTAGCAACCTCACAAAAGCTTTTTTCCCAAAGAAAGTTTCAGCCAAGAAGATGAGGAAGAAGAACAAAAGGCAATCTCCCAATGCATCATTATCCAAAGATCTTTTATATTCATCCCATGAATATGAAAGGTTTTGCATCCTTTTGTATTCCATCTTCAATGCATGATTAATCCACATTAATCATGCATGATGAATCCAAATCCATTCATCTTCTTCTATTCATGATTAATCCACATTAATCATGCATGATAAATCCATATCCATTCATCTTCTTCAATTGGTTTAATTTGAGTCTAACTCAAATTGATCCAACTTGAGTCTAACTCAAGTTTCGGCCTAGCTATAAGTCTAACTCAATCTAGTCCATTCAATGAGCCTAATGGTTCCTTTAGTCAAACTAAATTGAACTCATCTCCAAAACAACATGTTCTTTGTGTGTGACCCTATAGGTTCTCATAACATTGGCAATGTCCCTAAAAAATATTTTAGAGACATAAGAAAAGAGTGACATCTAACAATGCATCATTGCTATCCAAGTGACAAGAATATTAAGATCCGACACAACCATTCTATGGCTATTATCTTGTATGACTCAATCCTTCTATTCTTGATATCTAGATTTATCAATGAGGCATAGACCGTGTCATCCTCTTATCAATTTTTGTGTTTCTTAATCTCCAAGTAGACTACCCCAATCAAATGAACTTAATATCTCATATTGACTTATTTGAGTGGTCATACATTTTCATAGTCTTACTTTATCAAAGGGCCTACAGATATCACTTCTGTCATATGGAAGGGATAGATCTCATCTCCATCACTCACATCCCTCCGCATAATTCATTGCATACCCAGTGATCAACTTTATAGTCCACCTTGTTACAGGTGACGTTTGTCGATACCAAAGTATACAACACCTTATGTAGAGAACCGTAGTGATTTAAGATCTAAGGACCATTCACACCAATAGCCACTATGAGAAAATTTATGACACTCATATGACAATTTATGAAACATTTTCATGGCAGGTCAGTTTAGTACATATTCTCTAATATATATCCATGTGTCAACTTGATATCCTACATTCATGACTTGTGAGATTAAGTCATCAGTTGACCTACATGCTAGTCTCAGGGTATTAATATTATCCTTGTATATTAATACTTAACTAGGAACGATTCTATATATATATATATATATATATATATATATATATATATATATATATACAGTATCCCACTATCAAGTCACCAACTTGATATGGCGTAGACTAGAACCAAATACTCTAGGATATTATTATATCTATTCAAATGGCACATCAATGAAGTAAATACAATAACCATAAACTTTGCCTTTATTATGAAATATGATACAAAAGTCTCTTTATCAATCATCTCATAATTGGCACTTAGGGCTAATACTAACAAGCACTTCCCTTCAAATCCCACTGAAAATCGGTTGCTCCAAATCTTCCTCACAACCTCCATTTAAAGCATTCGTCGGGCTGATTTTCCGTAATCTTGCTGATTGGCCTTACCCACCAATCGACTGGACATTGTGTTGTTGTCTCACAATGGACTAATTAATGTAAAATTATTGTCGATCAGTCGATTGCCCTGACCCAACAATTGATTTTCATAGCCACAAGTCAACTGAAAAACCTTCTGTGCTCCAATCCACCGAAGCTAGTCGACTGCTCATCCATGGCAGTCGACTACTTTGTCCTGAGCACCACAGTCGACTAAGCACTTCAGTCAACTCAACTGCCCGAGGCCAGTCGACAGCCATACCAGGCAATCAACCACCCGAGTGTCGAGCCCAAGTGTCAAGCTATTGCTCGACCAGTCGACTGGGTCCGAGTCAACTAGGCCTCCCGAGTACAGAGCACTCGACCAATCGACTAGTCAATACCACCAGTCAACTAGCAAATCTCAAAACTGAGATTTAACCCAAGTATGATCCCCTTGTACTTGATACTCGCCCTAGGCCTAGACCTAACTAAGCCTTCTAGCCACTTCCATTAGCCTCACGCCCTCAGGGTCCATCCGAGTCCTCCACGACTCCTTCACCCTTTGCACTAGCGTTCAAGTGATTTCATTGGCTTCGTCATGCCATCAGGTACCCTTAGCCTAGACCTCAGCCTTCAAGCCACTTCTATTAGCCTCACGCTCTTGGTTCGAGTTCACAACTCCTCACCCTTTGCACTAGCCTTCGAGTGCTTCCATCGACTTCGTCATGCTAACAGGTCGATCTTTGCCAAGAGGTCGCGCTTTCGGGACTTCTCTATTGACAAACCTCAATGCCTGGACTTTTGCCGCCAAGACTACACCCTTGAACTTTTCTCTTTGCCAAGTATTCATACTTGGACTTTCACCGCCAAGACTAGACACTTGGACTTACACAGCCAAGACTATACCCTTGGATTTTTCCTTTGCCAAATATTCATATTTAGACTTTCTGATAATAGGTATTTTGTCATGGTAACTACATTAATATAGCATAGTGGATGGCCCGGATCATTTCCCAACGAGTGTAATCGATAGAATAGTAAACTTAGGATTTCTAATTATTGCTTTGGATTTTCTATTGAAGATGGGGGTTTGGGATTTGAGCTCTAACCTACTGAACGAAAAGATAATGCACGTAATCAAACTCTAATCTAACTAAACTACGAGTGCGATGGAATTAAAAGAAACTTAAACTAAGCATTCAAACAAGAAAGTGCAGGAATTTAAATATGCAGAATAACATAAGAGTAAGACATAATACAAAATTAAATCTAAACTAACAAACTACAACCTAATTACTCGAAGAAGCATTTTACCGAACACTACGTGAGCATGAAACAAATTAAACTAAATACATGCAATTCAAAACATGGAAGGAATTTTGATTACAAATAAGAAGTAAACATGAAAAGCAATCAAACACAACTTGTATGGAATCTGAAATTGAAACTGGAATTGTGGTCGGATGGAAGACGAAATCGGCGTTGCCGTGAAGGAACTGGTCGCAAAAGTGGAGTGTTGTCGGAGTTGTGGATCGGCTGCTGGAGCTGCTAGTGGTCGGAGCGATATCGGAGGGGAATCCCCACTCCGATGGCTGTGGTGGTGGTTGGACCGATCGGAGGGGAATCCCCACTCCGATTGGTCGGCGTCGACGGTGAAATGGGCGGAACTGCGGAGGAGATGGTTGTTGAATGGTGAGCGGCTGTCGGAGGCTGGAACGGGGTTGTGGAGATGCTGTCGGAACTGATCGGAGGAGAATCCCCACTCCGATTCATCGGCGGCAGCAGAGCTTGCGGTGAAGACAACGTGATCGGGGAAGAAGAGTCCTCCGATTGCTCGTGTGTGAAAGAGTGTGATAGAGTGGCACCGATCACCGTAGAAGGAGGGAATCCATTTTCTTCTCCGGTGACCGGTGAGGAAGATGGTTAAGCGCAGCGGCGGTGAAGCAGGCATCGGGCGATCGCGGGAGAAGAAGATGGAATGGGTGGGCTACTCGTGCGTGAAAGGGAAGATGATGGAGGAGACCACCGCCAGCCTTGGCAGAGGACGTGGATGGTCGGCGGTGCTTGGGCGTGGATGGAGAAGGTCGAGCACTGGCGTCACGCGATGGAGGAAGAAGCTACTGTCTACATGATTCAGAAGTTGAGAAAATGTTGTATTTTTAACCCTCTTTTCCTTGGCCATCCGATCTAAGCACCCTTCAATCTCAGGCATCTAATAAAGTTAGGGCTAAATGAATCTGATTAATCCATTTAAGGGATGTGCATCCAATGGCTGAGAATTCTCCGACTTTGAATGGATGGATCTGATCAATCTGAATGGATAATCACGATCGGTCGAATCTGGAGGAAGGGCTCAGATGTCCATATCTAAATGTATGGACTGGATCTCTCCAGATTTGGATAAATGGCTCAGAATCAACCACTTTCTTCGGATAATCCATATTGCTCAGATCTAGTCCCTTGATTGAATTGCCTCTGATCTGAATGAAGGGTCCATATTAGTCCAGTTTGAAATGATCCTTCTAGCCCTAGATGAAGTCATATTTGATCCAACTTAAGTCGAGTCCAGTGGCCCATCTAGATCTCCTACAAAGAAAGATAAATTTTGCATATAAGTCCAGAATTTAGGAGAATTTACAATCATGTCCAAAAATAGATCCAACTCATAAAACATGCAAATAATCGATAATTAATCACTAGAGAGGATAAAAACAGTGATATTAAGGACCAAAATAACATGACAAAATGATGGTTATCAATTCCCCCACACTTATTCTTGCACGTCCCGAGCAAATAAAGAAAACTAAAAATAAACTGAAAGTATATTTCTCTAGCAATTCCCAAGCATACATAGAAAATCGTGAAAGAAAGTTACCTAGGATTGTCAATTTCAAAAACTCAAGCAATCATGGACTCAAATCTTACACAGGTTAACAAACATGGTGACTTCAATCCATCATGAATAGACTAAGAATGATTAAGCCTCACATGGTAAGTAGTGGTTTCTCTCGTTCTCATAAGCATGTAATAGTGGAGTTCACTCAAGCTACTCATGGTTTATAAACTACCATATGCTTGCTTTTCTTCTACCTTCACCACTATATACACATAAGAATGCATAATCACTGAAGGCTTATTAAGAATGTAAGGGAAACATGCATAAAATCAAATAATAGTATGTGTGTAAGGAAAGAAAGGTAGGAAATAGCTAAAGAAATGCAAGAAGATATGGAAATACTGGAATGCTACATAGATGAGTACAAGAAAGCATTGCCCTACAATTTTTCTTCCAACCCAATAAACATGTAAACAACCCTTATCACATTATTCAATACAAATCTACTAATGATATACAATAAATCTCTCAATAATTGTAACAAGGGATGTCGTTAACAAAAATACTATCACACATAAATAAAAAATGTCACAACATGTCAAAAATTTCACAATATTTTTTTTTATTTCATGGGCACCCAATTTATTTTTTTCAACTTTTTTTCAGCTTTTTTTTTAAACTTTTTTTTCTGACATGTAGTGCACTTCCCTATGCTCCAACATCAAGCTTAGCTAAAAAGATAAAGAGCATGGCTAGCTCATGGTGATCAAGCACGACTTACCTATGCTAACACTAAATTTCCCTGAGCTACTCTCTGCCCCACACTTAAATTTTTGTCCATCCTGGGCAAAACACTCATCATGGATCATCCAAGTATTTCACATCCAGAAATAGAAATGGAGAAGAAAGTAATGGAAGGAAAGAAAAAATGTAAGGATGAATGACTAGAATGTTATTCAAATAATATACGGCGATAAAAGAAGTAAAGGAAAACAAATGTGATTGTCTTCATAATAATCATGCAAACCTATTGTTGTGTGGTCTCGAAAGAATCAAAGCAAGTTCTAGAGTTATAATAACCACAAGTGCACCACACACAAGCAATAAAAATAGGCTCAATCCTCACTAGGTAAACAAAAATAATCAACTCAATCTATTAACATAGAATCCATCACCAAGTAGTAACCACATGCAATTAAATAATTCATTCATGATAATAAATCCCCAAAACTCGACAATCAAATTTAACTAGCTTTCACGACTTCTAAGATGATATTACGGAATGCATAGGAAATTTATTTGAAAAATCGACAAAACAAAAACTCAACAACCAAAACATAACTAAAATAAAAATAAATGAAGTAAAAGAAATGTATATACAAAGAAAAAGAAAAGAAGATGAGATGGAGCAAACTCCCCTGAGGTCCTGGCGGTTGAAGAAGATTCAATAAGAGGAGCCACGCGGGTCGTGGAGTGCTCCGAAAGAAATCCCTTTCTGGTGGTTGAAGAAGATTTAGCTTTAACATCCATGCCGGGAGTGGGATGGACTAAATGGAGGTGAGCGCCTTTACGGTGTGATCATGATAGTTCCATGTTACTCCCTCTGATATGATCGCCTCATCATATGTAATCTCTAATGGTCGAAGGCGATTCAAATAAAGTGTCCAGCCTTAGGGCTGGATTATTGCATGGAATGTTAGGGCCTTCATCAGCAGAGGTGTTGGAGACTCCGGCTGTGATGGAAGTGTCCAGTCTGAGGGCCTCCAGCTATCCACCACTTCCATGGGAATCAGCTCATCAGAATTGCTTGTCGCCACTGTCTCACTTGTCTTCTGGTCTAGTTGGCAAGTCTGGGCACTGGTATCTGGAAATTGCTCCTTTTCTTCAGAATAATCTACGACACAAACAGCATCACAGAGTAAATCTAAACCGCTAGTATCATCATTCATATCATCTTCCACAATAGCAACTTTATCAATATCTAGAGCATCAGATAGTACATCATCATCATGCACATTAGCAGAGGAGTCCTCAGAGAGTCAGCAGAGGTAGAAGCGCATATATCACTGCAAATCCATCTCCTCAAGCACATCCTACCATCGAAATTATCTCTAAGGAAAAGCGAGGAATCTTGTGCTTGTGTTCATCGATGGATGATGCAATTGATCCAAAGAGATTTGCATGTTCTGTATCCGCTGATGACTATCGTTCATTTATTGCTGATATTGATGTAGAAATGATGCTAGTTTTTCTAGTGTATCTGTATTTTCTTGACTGAGAGTAGGGGTTTCTTCACAGTAACTTGATTGATCTCCCCAACTAGGCATGTGAGTATCAATGGACGGTGGGGGGAGATAGCACTGAGATCGCCAGTGGGTGTACTATTGTGTGTTCTCATACCTGAAATCTGAATTGAAATTATATGTACCAGAAAATGAATTATACCTGTCCTGCTGATAAGACTGATGATACTGAGGAACAGACTGATGATATTGTGATTGGTACTGATAATACTCATGTTGTCCAGTGCCTGAATAGTAAGTATCACTAAAGTCTCCACACTGATGATAATATGGATCCATGCTCAAAGAAATTTCCTGTCCTTTCCTGAAATACTAACAAACAATATCAAAAGACACAGGAAGCATACATGATAAAATACATGGATATATAAAAGAATAAAAGAATGAAGCCCTAAAAAAAAGTTTTTGAATTTTGAATTTTTTTTTTAGAAAAATGAAGAAATAATCCTAAGTATACCAAGCATCATTACACTCCCCGACAACGGCACCAAAATTTGATAACAGGTATTTTGTCATGGTACCATTTCAAATTAATTACCGAACCCCCTAACTACACTAATATAGCATAGTGGATGGCTCGGATCATTTCCCAACGAGTGTAATCGATAGAATAGTAAACTTAGGATTTCTAATTATTGCTTTGGGTTTTCTATTGAAGATGGGGGTTTAGGATTTGAGCTCTAACCTACAGAACGAAAAGACAATGCACGTAATCAAACTCTAATCTAACTAAACTACGAGTGCGATGGAATTAAAAGAAACTTAAACTAAGCATTCAAACAAGAAAGTGCAAGAATTTAAATATGCAGAATAACATGAGAGTAAGACATAATACGAAATTAAATCTAAACTAACAAACTACAACCTAATTACTCAAAGAAGCATTTTATCGAACACTACGTGAGCATGAAACAAATTAAACTAAATACATGCAATTCAAAACATGGAAGGAATTTTGATTACAAACAAGAAGTAAACATGAAAATTAATCAAACACAACTTGTATGGAATCTGAAATTGAAACTGGAATTATCGTCGGATGGAAGATGAAATCAGCGCTGTCGTGAAGGAACTGGCCGCAAAAGTGGAGCACTGTCGGAGTTGTGGATCGGTTGCCAGAGTTGCTGGTGGTCGAAGCGATATCGGAGGGGAATCCCCACTCTGGTGGTTGTGGTGGTGGCTGGATCGATCGGAGGGGAATCCCCACTCCGATTGGTCGGCTTCGACGGTGAAACGGGCAGAACTGTGGAGGAGATGGCTGCTGAATGGTGAGCAACTGCCAGAGGCTGGAACGGGCCTGTGGAGATGTTGTCGGAATCAATCGGAGGAGAATCCCCACTCTGATTCGCCGGCGGCGACAGAGCTTGCGGTGAAGACGACGTGATCGGGGAAGAAGAGTCCTCTAGCTACTCGCATGTGAAAGAGTGTGATAGAGTGGCACCGGTCACCGGAGAAGGAGGGAATCCCCTTTCCTCTCCGGCGACTGACGAGAAAGATGGTTGAGCGCGGCGGTGGTGAAGCAGGCATCGGGCGATCGCGGGAGAAGAAGATGGAATGGGTCGGCTACTCGCGCATGAAAGGGAAGATGGAGGAGACCACCGCTGGCCTTGGCGGAGGATGTGGATGGCCGACGGTGCTTGGGCATGGAAGGAGAAGGTCGGGCGCTGGCGTCGCGCAATGGAGGAAGAAGCTATTGTCTGCGCGATTCAAAAGTTGAGAAAATGTTGTATTTTTAACCCTCTTTTCCTTGGCCGTCCGATCTAAGCACCCTTCAATCTCAGTCGTCCAATAAAGCTAGGGCTAAATGAATCTAATTAATCCATTTAAGGGTTGTGCGTCCAATGGTTTAGAATTCTCCGACTTTGAATGGATGAATCTGATCAATCTGAATGGATAATCACGATCGATCGAATCTGGAGGAAGGGCTCAGATGTCCAGATTTAAATGTATGAATAGGATCTCTCTAGATATGTATAAATTGCTCAAAATCAACCGCTTTCTTTGGACGGTCCATATTGCTCAAATCTGGTCCCTTGATTGAATTGCCTTTGATCTGAATGAAGGGTCTAGATTAGTCCAGTTTGAAATGATCCTTCTAGCCCTAGATGAAGTCATATTTGATCCAACTTGAGTCTAGTCCAGTGGCCCATTGATGACTACCATTTTGTCGTATTATTTTGGTCTTTAATATCACCGTTTTAATCCTCTCGTGTGTTTAATTGTTAATTATTTGTATGTTTTATGAGTTTGATCATCTTTTGGACCTTATTGTAAATTCTCCTAAATTTTATCTTTGTTTGTAGGAGATAGAGATGAGCCAATGGACTAGACTCAAGTTGGATCAAATATGACTTCATTTAGGGCTAGAAGAATCATTTCGAACTGGACTAATTTTGACCCTTCATTCAGATCAGAGGCAATTCAATCAAGGGACCAGATCTGAGCAATATGGACCATCCAATGAGATCTAATTGATCTGAGTCATCCATCTAAATCTAGAGAGATCCAGTCCATACATTTAGATCCGACACGGCATCCGATCCAATCGCGATTATCCTTCGATGGATCAGATCCATCCATTCAAAGTTAGAGAATTCTCAGTCGTTGGATGCACAACCCTTAAATGGATTAATCAGATTCATTAGTCCTAGGTTTAATGGATGGTTGGGATTTGATGGGCTTCGATCGGATGGCTAAGGAAAAGGTCACAATTCCTCACCGATTAAAAGGGGGCGACGCGCAGTCTTCTTCCATCACGAGACAGAGCCATTCCATCTTCTTCACGCGCATGCGAGCAGTCGAAGCCATCTCCACCTTCCTTGCCGGTCGCCGGAGAGGAAGGTGGAGATGGCGTCGGCTGCTCGCGCGCACGTGAAGAAGATGGAATGGCTCTATCTCGCAATGAAAGAAAACTGTGCACGTCGCCCCCTTTTAATCGGTGAGGAATTGTGACCTTTTCCTTAGTCGTCCGATCGAAGCCCATCAAATCCCAGTCGTCCATTAAACCTAGGACTAATGAATATGATTAATCCATTTAAGGGTTGTGCATCCAACGGCTGAGAATTCTCCGATTTTGAATAGATGGATCTGATCCATCTGAAGAGATAATCACGATCGATCGAATCTGGATGAAGGGCTCAGATGTCCAGATCTAAATGTATGGATTGGATCTCTCCAAATTTAAATGAATGGCTCAGATCAATTAGATCTCATTGGACGGTCCATATTGTTCAGATCTAGTCCCTTGATTGAATTGCCTCTGATCTGAATGAAGGGTCTAGATTAGTCCAGTTCGAAATGATCCTTCTAGCCCTAAATGAAGTCATATTTGATCCAACTTGAGTCTAGTCCATTGGCTCATCTCGATCTCCTACAAACAAAGACAAAATTTGTATATAAGTCCAAAATTTAGGAGAATTTATAATAAGGTCCAAAAGATGATCCAACTCATAAAACATGTAAATAATCAACAATTAAACACACGAGAGGATTAAAACAGTGATATTAAAGACCAAAATAATACGACAAAATGGTAGTTATCACCCATCTAGATCTCCTACAAAGAAAGATAAATTTTGTATATAAGTCCAGAATTTAGGAGAATTTACAATCATGTCCAAAAATAGATCCAACTCATAAAACATGCAAATAATCGATAATTAATCACTAGAGAAGATAAAAACAGTGATATTAAGGACCAAAATAACATGACAAAATGGTAGTTATCACTTTCCCTTGCCAAGACTCCATCCTTGGACTTTTCCTTGCCAAGTATTCATACTTAGACTTCTTCATTGCCAAGAATCTAATCTTAGACTTCCATTCGAGTCTCACTCAAGCTTGGTCAACCTTGACCTGAGGTTGATTGTGTTATGCCCCAGGGTAGACTTTGTCCGACCAATGGACGGTACCCCCTTATAACAATTCAAATACATATACAGATAGTCGCAACCAACATAGCACATATGGAAATACATATCATCAATAGCGGAAGACAACCACAATAAGAGATATAAATTCAACGATAAATGCATACCGGTATATCCATCCACAAGTAAACGAAATCCCACAATGAAACCATAAAGAAAATCACAATCTCTACAATTAACCAACAATACTATCTCCAATAGAAACCAAGTCCATAATGAGATACAATATATGGAAAACAAGACCCTCAAAAAAGTGATGGGATGGGATCAAGTGACGATGCTCCAAGTCCGTTCCGAAGTCTTCTATCTGCCACCTGGGCGATAAGAAACCCAGGGCCTGTGGTGGTGAGTATAAACTCAAGGGTAATATAAGGAATAGTGCATGAACAACATATATCTATGGAGATCAACGGAATACAGTGTAAAGGTACAATAGATATTCACTAGTATGATCATATCAATGCATATATCAACTGTCTAATCGAAAATAAAGTAATGTACTAACATATTAGACGGTCTGCAACAACACGAACTATATCATCCTGAACAGGTATACAATAACATAACCCGTATAACATACGACAGTCTAAACTAACACATACCTCATGCTTAACACACACACAGTAGTATAAAATATGCAAATGGCATGTAACATGACGTACAAGCATATGCAGCAATCATAGCCCAACCAAATGCAACAACACAAAGGCATATGTACAACATATATCAAAATACATGCATACATATATACATATCCCAGCAATGCATATGCATGGTCTTGTCTGTGGACCCTATGCACAACCACAACCCCAGTGTGGCTTGGGTGGCACAATATGACAACTATCCAAACTCCAGCTACCACTACTCTCAAGTGGTTGAATGGATAGTATGAGTAAGTAGATAGCTACCAGAGAGCTATATGTTACACCACGGGGGTCTCTGCTACTGGCCGCTCCATCACTACCCATGAGTGATCGAGCACCGCACACAGGACAACTGCACACCACACAACTACCACCATCTATAGTGGCTGAGTGCGCAACTCTAACTACCACCCTCAACAGTGGTCAAGTACGCAACTCCAGCTACCACCATCTATAGTGGTCGAGCGCGGCACAACCAATGGTCTGCACTCAACCCTGCAACCACTACCCCGAGTGGCCGAGGAGGCAAGATGACTGACGACACATCTCAACCACAAGGGAGACCCAGTCGACAGCATGCATGCAATGTAATGATGCACCACTCCACACACGTATCCCCACAACACTCTCTATCCCACAGAGAGTCCTAGTCAACCAAAAGTCAACTATGCAAGGACTACTGATCCACAACCACATATTGACAACAATCCACTTATCTATGCACAGATGACTAGATCCACCATAGATGCACAACTAATATGTGTACGATAAAGCAATCGACTCCATAATCTAATCCATCACCTAACCCTAGTGATGTGACACGGTAACCCAAATCTGAGTTCACAACTGTGCCCCTAACTACATGTACTTAACTGAACATCCATAAGCCAACACACAATAGGGTTTGTAATTCATATCCGTGATAAATGAACGATGAATTAACAACAACACATCTCAAAGATCAAAGGCTAAGTACAAGCACATGATTAAATAAAAGTGGAGTCAAGATAAAAAGTATCATCATCAATCCACATTCATGCACTGGATTCAACAAACTACCTGACCAGGGTAGAAATTACCCATCTGATACGAAGCTCGTACAAATCCTCACGACCATAGACCTGCTTCGTAACCAAGTCTTGCACATATAAAAACTACGGTTAAGTTCTAACATACCACAAGGAATTCAATTTAACTACTACATCGCTCTCCTATCCAAATCAAACTACTGAATACGAGTTAATATCTCGATCACACACCCTTCGCAACCCCATACATACAACATATCAAATAGCTATCCAACCCTCTAAATCTATCGTTCACAGATCTATTACCAAGCACAACCAACCCTCACCAACAGAACATCTCCAAACCCATACATCATCTTACTTACCACAAATCAAACATCCATTACATTCACAGCTCCACACAAAACGTAGAGCATCACCACACCATAACAACACAACCATACCACAACCCACAACCCCAATATCAACTCGATTAACAAGAACAGAATCAAACAACACCTAAAATCACCGTAGCACAATCCACAGTGATGAATAGAAATTTGACATAACCATAGGTTAATCCCGAGCTTACCTCAAGCACGATCCATAGCTCCAAGATCACTGAATCAATGACAGAAAACCTAAACAACACCTAAATCACCATGAACAACCCCCCTGCTACAGCATAACAACCATCCATCGACAAACACTGAATGCAGCAATTACCAGATGAAAAGGAAAGGTGTAATCAAAGTTTACCGAGCCCAAATCTCCACCAACAACCACCTCCCTTGTTCACCGGAGCAATCCAAGCTCCAAAACACTGCCCAAACCACAGATTGAAGCTCAATCGATGAATCCATAGCTAGATCTAAAGGGAAGACAACGATTGAAACCCAAACCAAATTACTACCACGGGCGATAACACCGCCGATCCGCCTGAGCAAGGAGTCGCCGAGATCTCTAAGGTTAAGAACCAACCGACCGACGAGATCAAAAAGGCAAGAAAGATTGTCGAGCCGCTTCTCACCTAACGCCGACGAGCTGGGAGAAGGCAACGGGAGAAGCAGAGGCGCGGAGAAACAGAGAGGAAGATAGCGATCACGATGAGAAACTAGTATCGCGATATGATTTAGGGAGCTTTAAAGGTTGTTCGATGGTTTGGTTCAAGCCAACCCTAATTAAGTCCAACCTTAATTAAACCTAGCCATTGATTAAACTCAATTAGCTACTTAAAGGGGTTAATCCCTATACTTAATTAATTTTTTTTTCCATATCTTACAAATTGCTCCAACAATCTCCCCCATATAACTTTGGATATCTCAATCATCCACTAGTCATATGGTCAACATATGGTCAAACCCATATTTTCAAACAATTATCAAACCATCGTGAAACATCAAAATCCTACTAGAGTCCCACTCGAGTCTGGTCAATCATGACCTGGGTCAATTGCACCAACAATCTTTCCCTTTATGTTTGATAATACCTTTAGTTAGGCTAACACATAAGCCTAACTTGACTCTTCTTATGCCAAAGCATAATGAAGGTTCACCTAACTTAAACCTTCCACTTTTCCCACTTCAACAGACATCAAAAAGTCTACCACGGTTTTCAATGTTTCATCTACCAATGAGATCATTCATTCTCCCCCTTGGTCCAAAATCATCTTAGATATCTTCATTCTTCTTAGTGATAAATCTTTTATCACTAAATGAGAGGCAATATTTCATTCTCCTCCTTTTTAACATCCATTATCCCTTGATGGACAAACTCCATCTAAAGGCTTGCTCCCCCTTGACTATTGCACCAACAATGTCCTTAGAGAATTCTTAAGCCTATAGGAAATCTAATCCATCAAAAATAAGAGTAAAAGTTCAAACTTGAACTTTAACCTCCCTTAAAATTTGATCTCCACCCTAATCAACTCTCCCATTCATTTTCAATTAACATTTCAACCTTCCAATGCTTCTTTAAGTGTATCATAGAGTTAGGAGTAGTTAGGGTACATAAAGGTGTTGATAACTAACTAAACAAATATTGTTCGATAAAAATTAGCTCCATCAGTCAATTGTGTTAGTAACCAGTCGAATGAAACAACCACCAGTTGACTGGTTGCCTACAAAGAAATGACTAGAGTCTAATTTTTCAGAAATCAAACTTTTTAGATAAATTTTAAAAAATTATAAGTAATTATATATTTTCAAAAAATCTTGAAATTGCATATGTACATTACTTATGTAAAGTACAATGGGTGAAAAATAGTTTTATATTAAAATATCTATTATTTTGAAGAATTGATATAAAGTTCAAGACCATTGAAAACTTCAATATTTTTATCTAAATTGTGTCAACATTCTTAATGGTTATTACTATCAAAAGATAGACTTTACTAAGGTTTTTCAAAATGATTTTAAAATAATTTTTAAAAACTATTTTCAATCATGATCTATGGGCTAAATATATATGACTTGCACACTAGATTTTCTCATAATTTAATCACATGATTGAACGAGTTTTAGTTCATTTTAATGTACTATATAAGCACATTGAACTTAACTAAATTTCCTAGCATCTTATATGTGTCTAAGGTGTATCAATACACACACATTTCTTATGGTCTTTGTGAGATATAAGTTTGATTTTTCGCTAAATATAAGGGTTCACGCATTATTATCTAGGCATATCCATTTGATTCCTTTATCTAGGACATTAAATATGTCAGTTGTCCTTAATTTAAAATTGGTTAGCCTTAATGCATGAATTATAATCATGGCATAAATGATTTGCATAAGTTAAAAGCATTTGATATTGATATATGATGTTATGACATTTTAAATGATCATATGAAATATGATGTCATGACATGGATTATGGCAAGCAAAGCATGGCAAATATATAATATCCTAAGTTTTAACCCTAATTGTCATTTGCTAAAATTATACCACTTTACCATAATGACAATCCAACTCCCACAAGTGTGCCAAATCTCTAAATTTTGGCACACCATATATCTAACCTAATTGTGTCAATTTTGATCAAATTTTTTCATCTTCTATTAAATCCATGGTCACATCCTAAAGTCTTTTAGGATATACTTCTTATCTCATTTTCAAGGTATCACATTACCTTGAAAATATTCTAAAGTGTCAACTCTACGATAGTTAGTTTAACTACCCATCCATTCAAGGTTGATACACCCTAAACCCATCTAGCGTGAAGGAATCACGCTCCTAGGAACCCAATATCTATTAGAGCTCCTTGGATTTACAAAGTACTCACTAGGGATAACCTCCCTTAGTACCTTTCTAATGATCCTCCTAGACTTAGAAGTCTTGGTCATTGTGGTCTCATTAAGGTTAACCCTAGGGATATCTTCCCTTATAACCTTCTTGGTGGCTTTCCTAGGTTTCTTTGAAACCTTAGTCACTTGACTCTTACCATGGTCAACTCTAAGAATGGCTTCCCTTGTGACCTTGGTGTTAGGAACCTTTGGATGCACTAAAGGGGGGTGAATAACGTTCTTCGATTTTCCTCTCGATTCATTCGTTGTCAATCGTGTCATACTTGTCTACAATTGTATTAGCACGGCGAAAATACGAATACAAATAAAACACACGAGCACAACACCATTTTTATATGGTTCGGAACCTATGGTTCCTACTGCACGACCGAGCTAGTGATCCACATTAACTATACTCTTTCTCCTTCTCGAAAATACTCCGGAGATGGAGAAATTATTGGTGCAGTAGGCACCTAAGTCGAACCTGAGTTTTGATTATAGCAAACGATACAAAGTTAAGCTCATGTCGTTATCTCACGAGCTGAATCGAGTGTGCAGAAGATTGCTATAGCTAGAGCTGAAGGCTAGCGACACCCGGAGGAAGCCGCGGTGGTCGGGCGACACTCGAGTGACTTCGGAGGGAGCCGAAGGAATCGAGTGAAAGGCCGGAATCAAAAGCAACACGTAAGTATCGAGGTAAGCTCATGTGTGCGAGCGTAAGTGAGGTCGTATCCTCTTTACGGGGATGATCTTAAGCGTAGATCTGACCAAAGACATCCTATAGATGGTCTAGGTAGAGATCGGACGGTCGACGACCGTCGAAATTATGTTTTTGTTGAGCTAACTTTGACTTACAGCAAGCATCACCGATCGCCAAATTGAGGACTCGATCGCAGTGAATCGGCCGATCGCCGGAGGTCAAGATCGATCGATGCCGCCATCACCGATCGATGATGGACATCAATCAACTGATGGTCAAAGGATCAGCCTCGAGGAGTCAAGGCTTATCACCACTTTTCAAGGAAGTTGTGTGTTCATTTGTGATTGGTTGAAGACTCATTCGATGAGGAGCTCAAAGGCTATAAAAGGAGGTCCTAACCTAGGGTTTTCTCATCAATTCTAAGCTTCCAAAAGCCTCCGCAAAGCTACAACTCTCCGACAACGAAGTCTTTCTTCTCCGATGTCTAGGTTTAATTTTATTTATTTTTTGTACGTCGGTATTAGCTTTATATCAGTTGTTTATTTACTTGTTTCAAAGCTTTTATCGTAAACGAGGAGAGGGGGAGTGTCCCTCTACCTCAAGTTTTGTTCTTTCTTGTATCGATTAACTCCTACCTCCAACGAGGAGGAGTTCGTTTAGTGTTTTGCCCCTCGTGCGTGGTCAAGGACCACTAGGGTCTTGGAGTAGTAG
The DNA here is from genome assembly GCA_025175895.1 of Wurfbainia villosa. Classification (NCBI taxonomy): domain Eukaryota; kingdom Viridiplantae; phylum Streptophyta; class Magnoliopsida; order Zingiberales; family Zingiberaceae; genus Wurfbainia; species Wurfbainia villosa. The sequence goes on from CM045996.1 coordinate 103,943,292, forward strand.
CCGAAGGCTACGAACCAAGTAAAATATTTGTCTTCTCTTTTTATTGCTTATCTTTTCCGCTGCAAATTAATTATTTACTCGGTTTTTAAACGAATGAACAAAAAGAAAGTTTTAACGCTATTCACCACCCCCCCCTCTAGCGTTTCAAATCGATCCAACAATTGGTATCAGAGCCAGGGGTTGCTAAGATTTGGTGAAACCACCAATCTAGCCATTTTACATATTTTTTTATTTTTTAATTCTATTTTATCTCTTTTTGTTAGATTTTCTTCCGCACTACTAATTCAAGACGCAAGTCTTGGTACTTTCGTGTGTTTTTGTCGTTGCTAGGTTTTCGTTTTAGTCTCCTTATTTTTTTGTTCCAATGGCCTATCTCGAGGGTTTTAGCACCGTCCGACCTCCGTTTTACAACAGAGATGATTTTCGTTACTGGAAAGATCGGATGGAATGCTTTCTCAAAACCCAAATCGAGATGTGGATCATAATCCAAACGGGTTTCACACTTCCGACTAACGAAGTGGGTGAATCCTTGGGTTATGATCAATGGACCATTGCGACAAAACGACAAGTCGAAGCCGATGCCAAGGCAACACAAATCCTCCAATGTGGCTTGTCCAAGGAGGAGTTAAATCGCGTCGGCCCCTTCATCAGCGCAAAGGACCTATGGACAAAGCTAGTGGAGCTACACGAAGGGACCGATGAAGCCAAGGTATGTAAGCGCGACCTTCTATTTAATAAATTATATAATCTAAAAATGCAGAAACATGAAACGACAACGCAACTCCTCGCTCGCGTCCAGGACATAGTCAACAATCTACACGCAATCGGGCAAAAGGTCGAAAACCGCGACCTTATAAGGTATGTCCTAAACTCCTTTCCGAGGACTACCTTGTGGGCATCCATGGTCGATGCCTACAATGTCTCCAAGGATCTCTCTAAACTTAGATTAGATGAACTTTTTTCTGATTTCGAACTTCATGAGCAGTCTAACTCGAAACCCGAGAAAGGTATAGCACTATTTGCAGGTTCAAAGAAGAAAACCGCCAACAAGCCACCCCCGAAGGAAGAAGAGGATGAATCCGATTCGGAGGTCGACTCGGAAATGGAGGTCGAACTAGTCAACCTAGTTCGGAGGATAGTCAAGGGCCGAAAATGAGTCGTCACTCGACCCAACGAAGGTAAGCCTAAAAGTTCAAACATAAGATGTTATGAATGCAACAGGTTTGGACACATTAAGTCCGAATGCCCAAAACTCAAGAGCAAGACACCAAAACACAAAAAGACACTTAACGCTACTTGGGAAGAAACTTCCGAGGAAGAAGATAACGATCGAGTCCTCAAGGATAAACTCGTGGAATCGGAGATGGAGTCGGAACCGGAACTTGAATCAGAAACCGAAGACGAGTCGGACTGCGAAGCACTATTCAAGACGAGCCACGGATACGCATCCGGTTCAAAAGATACACTCAAGGTAAGTCGGTCTCTTATTACTACACTTTATAGTGCAATTAAGTTTTTAAATAAAAAGTTAGCTAAGTCCGAGTCCAAGGTCGAGACCCTGGTTGAGGAAATTAAACTCCTCAAACACGAGGTCTCCCTAACCTCTTCGACTAGTCGAGTTCAAGAGAAGGACTCAACTCGGGTTGAAAAACTTGAAGTTGAGAACTCACTCTTGAAGAGTCAAGTTGAAGATCTTAGGAATACGTTGGAAAGGTTTACTTTGGGATCCAAAGGACTTGACCTCCTACTTGGATCGCAAAGGGCCGTGTACAACAAGGTCGGGCTAGGGTTTAGCTCAAACACGACCAATAAGTCGTATATGTCAATCGTAAGTCGACATAAAAAACGTGTCCAATCATGGGTCCCTAAGACCACCTTGATTTCAAACTTAGGATCAAACCAGTACTGGGTTCCCAAGGACCAAATCCACTATGTGGAGAGACCGAATCGATTCAACGGTCCAGGGGGAGCTAGTACGAAATTTGTTTGTGTTTTAACTTAGAAATTGCATGCTTAGGTTTTTATTTAGTTTGATTTTTCTTTTTAGAATGGTTAAATAGGACTATAACTCGTCAATACTTGATAACATAGTACCAGGATGTGGCGAGATGATAATACACTAGGAAAGTGGAGTCTTGTGTATTCGGGCTAGATAAGGTGTATCTAGTTCGGTGTACTTGACCGAGTGGAACTAGCTGAAGCTACCTCGCCGTATCCTAGACTAGTTAGACCAAGAAGTGGTCTTAGGTGAGTCAAGTCTCTATTTTCTTGAAAATGGCTTTGTCTAAGGAAGTGATTGTTATTCCGATCAAAGAAGGCTTCTATGCCTCGCCATGACCTGGAAGCCATGATCTTGAAAAGGTGACTTGATGAGCCTAAGGTCAAATCCGAATCTAACGCAAGCTTGACAAGTGTTTAAGTCATTAAATTTAATTCAACTAAAATTGGAAGTCATCTCACAAGAACATATAGGATTAACATGTTTGATCATATAGACATGGGTGAGATGATTTAGGTTAATAATTTTCAACCAATTTTTAATAAATCCAATATCCGATCCAACTACCTTGCGTGTAGGATCAATGGATGTTGGACAGTGGTTGCTCCCGACACATGACCGGGGATCAACTCAAGTTTTCGAAGCTTCGATTCAAACGACAAGGATCGGTAGCCTTCGGAAATAACGGCAAGCTCAAAATCATCGGATCAGGTGATATTGAGCTTAACTCAAATTTTGTCATTCAAAACGTTTTATTAGTAGAAAATTTTCAATATAATCTTCTCAGTGTAAGCCAATTGTGTGATAATAACTATAAGGTCATATTTCTAGAAAATGAATGCGTAATTAATACAAACGAAACCTCTAAAACAATTCTTAAAGAGACTAGAAATAACAACATTTACACTATCAACTTAATTAACTCCTCAACTAAGTGTCTTATGACACGGCAAGAGGAATCATGGTTGTGGCACTGACGACTCGGTCACTCACACCCAAGACTCATCCACAAGATGAGTCAGAGTGATTTAGTCAGAGGTTTGCCTAACCTCAACAACTTGGATAATAAAATATGTAATGCTTGTCAACAAGGTAAACAATCTAGGACACAACATCAACTAACTAGTCAAGAACGAACCAAATGTGTGCTTGAGCTCCTACACATGGATCTATTTAATTCACACGGAGCTAAGTCACTTAACGGAAGTAAATTCTGTTTAGTTATTATTGATGACTACTCTAGATTTACTTGGGTTAGGTTCATCAAACACAAAAGTGATACCCTAGATCAATTAATCAACCTATTTAAGTTAATAGAAAATCAACAAAGCATTAAAATCAAAAGACTTAGGACTGATCATGGTGGTGAATTCGAAAACTATAGGTTTACAGAATTCTATAACCTAAATGGATACCACCATGAGTTCTCTTGCCCTAGAACTCCACAACAAAATGGCCTAGTAGAACACAAAAATAGAACCCTACAAGAAGCCGCTAGGACAATGCTTAATGAGTATAACCTACCTAATAGGTTTTGGGCGGAAGCCGTGAGTACGGCATGCTATGTCCAGAATATGATCCTTATGGTAAAGAGCCACCTTAAGATCTCATACGAGATTTATCACGATAAAATACCTAACATCAAGTACTTTAGGGTATTTGGGTGTAAGGTACATATCCTAAACACTAAAAATTACCTAGGGAAATTTACATCCAAAACCACGATCGGAATCTTTCTAGGATACTCGACTACAAGTAGAGCTTATAGAGTATATAACCATGACACCCTTAGAGTCGAGGAAACTATCAATGTAGTATTCGATGAAGGACACGAACCTACAAAACCCCCGACAACCCCAATTAGCGAGCCGATTCATACTAGACCTAACTCTGATCCGGAGATCAGGTCTAGTGTTAATCCTAACCTAAGTCAACCAAGTCACTCTATTGATCAAGTGATAGATGACTCCAACCAAACTAGAACTCAAATAAGCCATCCTATGGATCAAGTTGTAGACTCAAACCCAAATCCAACTAGGACTCAAACGAATCATCCTATCGACCAAGTGATAGGTGATCCAAGTCTAGGAGTTCGAACTAGAGCCTCATACAGAAACCTTAGTCAAATATCTTTGATTTCTAAAATTGAACCCAAAACTATTGACCAAGCTCTTCTTGATCCCGATTGGATTATTGCAATGCAAGAAGAGTTGGCTCAATTCACTAGGAACGAAGTATGGGAATTAGTACCACCACCTAAAGATAAAACAATCATTGGAACAAGGTGGGTGTTTAGAAATAAAATTGATGATAAAGGTGAAGTAGTTAGAAATAAAGTTAGACTAGTTGCTAAAGGGTTTAGTCAAGTCGAAGGTTTAGATTACGACGAGACCTATGCCCTAGTAGCTAGATTAGAGTTCATTCGAATGTTATTAGCATAGGAGCACATCGAGGATTTAAGTTGTTTCAAATGGATGTGAAATCTGCATTCTTAAATGGATACATTAAAGAAGAAGTTTATGTTAGTCAACCCCCCGATTTCGAAAGTTTAGACAAACTCGATCGTGTCCTTAGATTAAAGAAAGCTCTTTATGGACTTAAACAAGCTCCGCGAGCTTGGTACGAGAGACTTTCGATTTATCTTAAGTCCAAAGGCTTTAACCAAGGTGTAGTTGACCCAACCCTTTTCGTAAAAACCTTAGGTAAAGACATATTCATAGCCCAAATCTACGTAGATGATATTATTTTCGGAACCACCAACTCAATCCTACTAAATGAGTTCATTTCACTTATGGAAAGTGAATTTGAAATGAATTTAGTAGGCGAGTTAAGTTTCTTTTTAGGTCTACAAATTAAACAAACTAAAGATGGAATATACCTACATCAACGCAAATATACTAGGGAATTAATTAAACGCTTTGGAATGCAAGACGCTAAAATTATTAATACCCCAATGGCAACTAATGTTAATATAGAAGAAGATATAATCGGAAACCAAATTGATTTAAAATACTATAAAAGTGTAATAGGGAGTCTCCTTTACTTAATCGCTATGCCGACTGATATCTTATTTGCGGTGAGTATGTGCGCAAGGTTTCAAACCTGCGAGAGTCTCACCTAACTCTAGTCAAGCGTATCCTTAGATATCTAAAGGGTACATTTAATGTCGGTATTTGGTATCCTAGATCTACCGAGTTCGAACTAACCGGCTACTCCGATTCGGACTATGCCGATAGTAAGCTCGATAGAAATAACACGAGTGGTTGTTGTCAACTTCTCGGCTCGAGTCTAGTGAGTTGGTGAAGCAAACACTGTGTTGCCTTATCTACCACCGAAGCCGAATACATCGCGATGGGTGAGTGTGTCACTCAACTTCTTTGGATGAAGCACACTCTCCACGACTTTAAGTTAGACTTTACGAATACTAAACTTCACGTAAATAACATTAGTTCAATTAATCTTACTAAGAATCCGATATGTCACTCTAGGACCAAACATATAGAGGTCAAACACCATTTCATTCGAGAACATGTGGCCAACGGAGCCATACAACTCGAATACGTCGAATCGAAGTCTAACTTAGCAGACCTATTTACTAAACCCCTACCCGAAGCCGAATTTAGTCTATTAAGACGAAAATTGGGCATGTGCGTAGTAGAATAGGAACTTGCAAATTATATCTTCTTACTATTATTTCTTAAATTTCATTTTTATGGAACTAGCATAGGACATACCTTAGATATCATGCACCTATAGATTTAAGGAGTCAATACATCTCACAACACATAGGACTAATGTGTTTGTGTACTTAGCCACGTAGATGGGCGTGAGATGTTAGGACCTTACTCCTGGTTCCAGATGTAGAGCTAGTGCATCGCCATGAACCACAGAGTATAATCATATATACTAACCGACTCTGACCAGGACTGGTTGATCTTTTATATCAATCAAGCCAAATATGAGTAGAACATTTTATAGATGAACTTATTTTCAGTATATTATTTTCAAAATAATGTGGAACATGCTTGGAATTTAAATTTAACACTTATTTTTGTTTTCCACACACACACTCACTCTTTTCGATATATGGCAAAAGGGGGAGAAAAAGGCCAAAGTTAAGGGGTCAAAACTTTTTTTTGATAACTTAACTCTTACTTAGTTAAGGGGTCAAAATATTTTTTTGATAACTTAACTCTTAGTTTATATTTAAACCAAAAGTTAACATTAAGTTTTTAAAACTTATTAAAGGCCAAGTTAAGAGAATTCTTAACTTAAACTTATTTGTGTCGTCAACGTTTTACTTATTTTTGAACATTATGCCCTTAATGTTTCACTTAAGGGGGAGAAAGGGCCAAGTTAAGAAGAACTCTTAACTTAAAGATTTTACTAAGGCCAACTTGAAGTAATGTTAATTACTTAAAGCAACCCTCAAAGGGGAGGATTAAGGTCTTTCTTCAAGACTCACCCTCGGTCAAGGGGGAGGTTTCCTCAAGGGGGAGTATTTGAAGAAAATCCTTACTACTCCAACTTAATCTTCTTTATTTTTTGTTTGTTTCTAATGCACATTATTCTTCATGCTTGCTATTTACTTAACTTTGTATGTGGGTTTGCCATAAATTAAAAAGGGGGAGATTGTTGGTGCAGTAGGCACCTAAGTCGAACCTGAGTTTTGATTATAGCAAATGATACAAAGTTAAGCTTATCTCACGAAATAAATCGAGTGTGCAAAAGATTGCTATAGCTAGAGCTGAAGGCTAGCGACACCCGGAGGAAGCCGCGGTGGTCGGGCGACACTCGAGTGACTTCGGAGGGAGCTGAAGGAATCGAGTGGAAGGCCGGAAGCAAAAGCAACACGTAAGTATCGAGGTAAGCTCGTGTGTGCGAGCGTAAGTGAGGTCGTATCCTCTTTACGGGGATGATCTTAAGCGTAGATCCGACCAAAGACATCCTATAGATGGTCTAGGTCGAGATCGGACGGTCGACGACTGTCGAAATTATATTTTTGTTGAGCTAACTTTGACTTGCAGCAAGCATCGCGATCACGAGGACTCGACTATCGTGAATCGCCGACCGAAGGTCAAGACTGATCGATGCCGCCATCACGATCGATGATGGACATCAGTCGACTGATGGTCAAAGGATCAGCCTCGAGGAGTCAAGGCTTATCACCACTTTTCAAGGAAGTTGTGTGTTCATTTGTGATTGGTTGAAGACTCATTCGATGAGGAGCTCAAAGGCTATAAAAGGAGGTCCTAACCTAGGGTTTTCTCATCAATTCCAAGCTTCCAAAAGCCTCCGCAAAGCTACAACTCTCCGACAACGAAGTCTTTCTTCTCCGACGTCTAGGTTTAATTTTCTTTATTTTTTGTACGTCGGTATTAGCTTTATATCAGTTGTTTATTTACTTGTTTCGGAGCTTTTATCGTAAACGAGGAGAGGGAGAGTGTCCCTCTACCTCAAATTTTGTTCTTTCTTGTATCGATTAACTCCTACCTCCAACGAGGAAGAGTTCGTTTAGTGTTTTGCCCTCCGTGCGTGGTCAAGGACCACTAGGGCCTTGGAGTAGTAGCCAGTCGAACTACCGTAGTCGATCGTGTTCGATCGCAAGAATGACTCGGCAATGATCACAACATTAGGTCGACGATCGATGGCAATCAATGTCATGGAGGGCAATGACCGGTCGAGGTTACGGGAGCAAAATGCCTTGTGAGCTAGTCAATCCACATGGCCTGTGAGTCGATCGATGGGTTATGGCGATCGCCGTGTATCCGTTGAAACTTTTCCAGCGTGGATCAAGCCGTTGTCTCACAACGGTACTATTGGCAGTCAACTGCCAAGTGGAAATCCAGGTCGCGAGGAGGCTTAAAAGGAGCTCGACGGAAGGGATTTCAACAGCAATATCTTAGGCATTTTTGAGGCGATTTTCTCGTGCAAATCAGGGTCTTCAAGCACGGTTTAAGAAATCAACAAGCAAACATCCAAAGCAATAGTTGTAAAGTTTTTTTACGTTGTTTTGTGTTTTTCATTTGTTTTTGCTTGTTTATTACGTGTATTACTTTTGTAATCGTTGTAAGAGGTTTCTCCGCCTCCGACATATTGTCGAGAAAGAGTTTATTGTTGGTGCAATCGGCCCAGATCACGATTGACCAGGACTCGAGCTTGGCTCGAGAAATGTTTTGATGTTCGACAAAAATATATGACAATGTAATTGTCATGAGAAAATCTAAGTCATGGGTACTTGACATGGAAAGTCCAAGTGGGACACTTGGCATTTGGGAAAGTTCAAGCATGGATCTTGGCATGGAAAGTCCAACATGGGTTGGCAAGGGAAAGTTCAAACTTGAGTCTTGGCATTTGAGAAGTCCAAGGGGTTTGATATTGGTGGCGTAAAGTCCAAGCGGGAGTCTTGGAAGCATAAGTCCAATGGTTGGCGGTGTAAGGTCCAAGCGGAGTCTTGGCGGCATAAATCCAATGTGTCTTGGCGGTGTAGACACCGTTAGCATGACATAGCCGATGGAAGCACCCGAAGGCTAGCGCGATGGATGAACAAGTCATGGATGACTTGGAGGGATCCGAGAGGCGTGAGGCTGATGGAGGTGGCTTGAAGGTTTAGGTCTAGGCTAAGGGTGGTCTAGCAAGTATGGGGGAACCATACTTGGGCTAAAACCTCATGTTTGAGGTGTGTCAGTCGACTAGTGTCATGTGGCAGTCGACTGGACTGAGTCAACTAGGGTTTGACTGCGAGAATTGCTCTAGCAGTCGACTGCCATAGGTGGTCAGTCGACTGATGAGCTCAGCAGTCGACTGATCTTGTGATCAGTCGACTGGTGCTCGTGAAATCGGGCACAGAATGGAGTCGAGACTCGACTGGTCAAGTAAGGCTCCATCAGTAGACTGATGGGTATCATCAGTCGACTGATGATGGATCCGTTGGATTTATCCAGCGTGGATCTAGTCGTTGTCTCACGACAACAGTGGCATCAGTCGACTGATAGACTTTTTCCAGCACAGGTTGAAGCTTTATAAAAAGCTCGTGATGGAGGAAAATGGCATGGTTTTTTTAGAGCTTTTGGGGTGATTTGCTGCTGCAAATCAGGGTCTCCAAGTTGATATCAAGAAACCAAGCGATCAAGCATTCAAGAACATTTGTAAAGTATTTTCTTTACTTGTATTTCATTGTCGTTGCTTGTAGCATTTTGATTATTGTTGTAATCATATTGTACGAGGTTTCTCTGCCTCTGGATTGTTCCGAGAATAAGTGTTTATTAGTGGTTGCATGTGCATCACTAGAGCTCGTAGAGCTCGATCCGTGGAGTAGAAACCTTGAGGTTCCGAACCACGTTAAACAATTGTGTTTGCGTGTTTGTCTTGCTTTTCGTTATTACTATTATTATTCTGCTGCGCATAACGAGTTTTATAGAGACGAACGTGAACGAATTCCATCATCGTACGAGCGCAACGCTATTCACCCCCCCCCCCTCTAACGGCCTCAAATCTCCTACAATTGGTATCAGAGCCCGGGGCTCTTCTACGGATTAAACGCCGGGAGCTAAAAAGCTAGAGGGAAGATGGAATTCCAAGAACAACTCGGATGGGATATCAACACACCTATCCCCTATACCTTCTATGGATAAGAAGGGTTTAGACAATGGAATGTGAGAATTGAAGACTTCCTAATGATGAGGGACTTCGAAGAATGGTCTATCTTGATGGAGGGTTTTAGCTATCCAATAGGACCAAAGGGAGAGTTCCTCAAGAAGAAAAGATGGACCGAAGAGCAAGTCCAAGCATCCGAGAAAAATGATAAGGTTATAAAATTTTTAATTGATTTAATGCCTAACAATATCTTGTGTATGTTAGGTAATTATGTATATGCTAAAGAATTATGGAGCCAAGTGGCAAAGCTCCTTGAAAACTCATCATCGGTCCAAGAAGAAGAAGAAGAAGAAGAAGAAGAGTGCTCACCCTTTCAAGCTCAAGTAAGTACACCGTCATCTAAAGAGCTTGAGGATTCGAAAGTTGATAGGGAATCAATTTCCGGATCGGTAGAAGAAGTGGAAGAAGTATCCACTTCTAAGATTGAGGAGGAGAGACCATCCTCCACACCGAAGCAATCTCAAGAGGAGCCATCCACCTCCGAAAGAGATAAAGAATCCACTCCGGTGCCTACAACCACTCTAGGTAACTCAAGCAATTCGGTTTTAAACAAAAATCATATAACTTGCTTTCAGTGTAAGGAATCCGGACACTACAAGAGTAAGTGCCCAAAAAGGATAAAGAAGGCTCAACCGGCTCCAAAAGTCAAGGATGTCGATCCCTCAACGCATAAAGGCAAGAAGCACATCATATGCTTCAAGTGAAATTCAAAAGGACATTATAGGAATCAATGTCCTAGGGGGAGCAAAAAGACCCAAGAAGGAGCATCACAAGTAGGGGGAGCTACTAAGGCAAACCCTAAGGTATATCATGTTAATAATGCTTTTTCTTTAGTTAAAAGTCAAAAGCATGCTAGAAAATTTAATTCTCTTGCAATTCACCATGAAAAGCATGCTAAAAATAAACATTTGTGTTTATGAGCTAAAAGTGTCCACTTAGGAAATAAGGAGAAATTTGGGATTAATGTCCCTAAAAATATCTTACCTAGGGAATCTATCAAGAAAATACAAGAGCACCTGGGTTTGAATTCCAAGTGGACTAGGCATATGCCTAGGAAGTCTCATACCCAAAAACCAAATCAAAACTCTAAAATTGGGCAATTAGAATTAGAGAATCAAGCCTTGAGGTTAAAGCTTGAAAAACTAGAAAAGACCCTCAAGATTATGCAAAATCAAATGCAAGGGTCTAATGGTCAAAGTCAAGGGTCAAAACCTCAAAGTCAACATCTAAGACCCATGAAACAAAAGTCAACCAAGGGCAAGAATGATTTTGGTCACAAACCTAAGCCTAAGGTGGCTTATCATAGTGTTTCATTTGATTATGGAACACAAACTAGGTCTAGGAAGACCAAGGTCAATAGGGAAGTCATCCCTAAGGTTGACCAAAGGTTGTGCCTAGTGGCTAGGGTTTCTAGGAAACCTTGGGTGGCCACTAAGAAGGTTGCAAGGGGAGTTACCCCCAGAGTCAACCTAGATAAGACCCAAATGACCAAGGCTAACAAGCCTAAGAGAGTCATTAGGAGGGTATCTAGGGAGGTTATCCCTAAGGAATACCTAATTAACCCTAGGAGCTCAAACAGATTTTGGGTTCCTAAGAGCGTGATTGACTCACGCTAAATGGGTTAGGGTGTGCCAACCTTGATTGGATGGGTAGTTAACTCGACCATGGTAAAGGTGGCACTTTAGGTTATTTTCAAGGTTATGGTTACCTTGGAAATACATTTGAGCTTTAATCCTAAAAGATTTGAGGATGTGCCAATATTATTTGAGAAGTTTGATAAAATAATCAAATTGACACATTTTAGGTTTAGAGGTCATATTGTGTCATTTTGGGTTTTTGGCACACTAGGGAGATTAGTGATAAGATGGTAAAATATACGTAATTATATGAAATGGCAACTAATATTAAAATTTAGGTATCATTATATCTATGTATTTTATTTGTCATGTTTTGTTTGTCATATAACATGTCATGACATCATGTTTATTTTTATCATTTATATGTCATGATTATGTTTAGGAATTAGGATTGAATATCATGAATTTAAGTTTTATATCATATGTCATGACATCATGATCATTAGTCATGTTTTTATTTTGCTATCATTATGCCATGATCATTTCATGCATTTAATTTAATGAAAATTGATTTAAGGACTTTGGCATGACTTGGAGTCTCATTCATAAGGGAATCAAGTAGGATTGCCTTAGAAAATGCATGAAACCCTAGATTAAATGAACTAAAACTCACATCTTACATCACATTGACATGTATGTGTATTTATACACTCTAGATACATGTGAGATACTAGGATATGAGTTAAGTTCAAGGTGCATAGTTTTTGCATCTAGATGAACTAAAACTCATCTAAAATCATTGGTGGATCATTGGGAAAGCTTGTGTACAAGTCATGTACATTAAGCCCAAGGAACATGATCCAAGATAGGTTTTCAAAATCATTTTAAAATTCATTTAGAAAACCTTAGTGAAGTCTATCTTTTGATAGCAATCACCATTGATGAGATTGATACAAAGTGAGCCAAAACTTAGAAGTTTTCTTCACTTTTAAATTTTGTATCAATTTCGATATTTTATGGGTAAAATATTTTTCTATTATTTTTCACCCATTGTATTGCCTGTAAGTAATATACGTATCAAATTTCGTGATTTTTCGATATACGTAGAATTACTTATGTTTTCGAATTGATCGATAATCAAAATTAATTTCGGTTATCGATCGACGCCTCGGGTGGCAATGATCGATGAGAGTGGCAATGATCGTAGTCGACGGAGTCGACTGCCAATGCTGATTTCGAAAAAACTAGATTTGTTTAGCCCGTGTTCAACTGCGGTTAAGGTCCCTAACCACTCCTAACCCTAGGATATGCTTTGGGAAACATTATAAAGGGTGAAAATCCATTGGATATGGATTAGGAGAGTTGTTTAGGGTTTGTATCAAATTTAAGGAGGGGAGAGTTCATGTTTGAACTTAGAACCTTAATTTTGATGGTTTAGAGTTCTTATTGGCTTAGGGACTTCCCAAGGACATTGTTGGTGCAATGGTCAAGGGGGAGCAAGCCTTTAGGGGGAGTTATCCATCTTGGGATGATGGATGTGTTTCTCCTCTTGAAGGGGGAGGAGTTATTGGGAGAATATCATCAATTGGGAAAATTGATGGGTTTTGAGAGACCCAATTTGAAAATTGGAAGAGTGAATAGGATTGCCTCTCTTGAGTGATATGGGACTTATCACTAGAAAGATGGAAGGCATCCTAAGTATTTTTGGACCAAGGGGGGATTGTAAGATCTCATTGGGACATGAGACATTGACCTCCTTGAAGAAGACCTTTTTGATATTAGTCAAAAAAAGGGAGAATGTTTGGGGGAGAATATTTTGGAGAAGGTTAAATTACCAATTTGGGATAATTGGTAAGGGATTTGAGTTAGTGTTCTAACTCAATAGTTTGATTGGTTTTTGTCAAACATCAAAAAGGGGGAGATTGTTGGTGCAATCGGCCCAGGTCACGATTGACCAGGACTCGAGCTTGGCTCAAGAAATGTTTTGATGTTCGACAAAAACATATGACAATGTAATTGTCATGAGAAAGTCCAAGTCATGGGTACTTGGCATGGAAAGTCCAAGTGGGACACTTGGCATTTGGGAAAGTCCAAGCATGGGTCTTGGCATGGAAAGTCCAACATGCGTTGGCAGGGGAAAGTCCAAGCTTGAGTCTTGGCATTTGAGAAGTCCAAGGGGTTTGATATTGGCAGCGTAAAGTCCAAGCGGGAGTCTTGGCAGCATAAGTCCAATGGTTGGCGACGTAAGGTCCAAGCGGAGTCTTGGCGGCGTAAGTCCAATGTGCCTTGGCAGTGTAGACATCGTTAGCATGACATAGTCGATGGAAGCACCCGAAGGCTAGCGCGATGGATGAACAAGTCATGGATGACTTGGAGGGATCCGAGAGGCGCGAGGCTGATGGAGGTGGTTAGAAGATTTAGGTCTAGGCTAAGGGTGGTCTAGCAAGTATGGGGGAACCATACTTGAGCTAAAACCTCATGTTTGAGGTGTGCCAGTCAACTGGTGTCATGTGGCAGTCGACTGGACTGAGTCAACTAGGGTTTGACTGCGAGAATTGCTCTAGCAGTCAACTGATGGACTCAGCAGTCGACTGATCTTGTGATCAGTCGACTGGTGCTCGTGAAATCGGGCACAGAATGGAGTTGAGACTCGACTGGTCGAGTAAGGCTCCATCAGTCGACTGATGGGTATCATCAGTCGACTGATGATGGATCCGTTAGACTTATCCAACGTGGATCTAGTCGTTGTCTCACGACAACAGTGGCATCAGTCGACTGATGGTCCCGATCAGTCGACTGATAGACTTTTTCCAGCACAGGTTGAAGCTTTATAAGGAGCTCGTGATGGAGGAAAATGGCATGGTTTTTTGAGAGCTTTTGGGGCAATTTGCTGCTGCAAATCAGGGTCTCCAAGTTGATATCAAGCAACTAAGCGATCAAGCATTCAAGAGCATTTGTAAAGTGTTTTCTTTACTTGTATTTCTTTGTATTTCATTGTATTTGCTTGTAGCATTTTGATTATTGTTGTAATCATATTGTACGAGGTTTCTCCGCCTCCGGCTTGTTCCGAGGAGTGTTTATTAGTGGTTGTGTGTGCATCACTAGAGCTCATAGAGTTCGATCCGTGGAGTAGGAACGTTGAGGTTCCGAACCACGTTAAACAATTGTGTTTGCGTGTTTGTCTTGCTTTTCGTTATTATTATTATTCCGCTGCGCATAACAAGTTTTGTAGAGACGAACGTGAACGAATTCCATCATCGTACGAGCGCGACGCTATTCACCCCTCCCCTCCTCTAGCGGCCTCAAATCTCCTACATTTATTTGATTAGTGGTGATATTTGCATCGCTAGAGCTCATTCGAGCTCAATCCATGGAGTAGAAATCCTAAGGTTCCAAACCACATTATATCTTAGTGTTGTGTGCTTGTATATTTTGTTATTACTTTATTAGCTTTATTTACGCTGTGTATAACAAGTTTTGTAGTAAGCACGATCGAAATTCATCAAGCAATGAACGCGCTATTCACCCCCCCTCTAGCGGTCACCAACGTTCTTACAGATTGGTAAACCTCAAAAGTGAGATTTAACACAAATATGATCCCCTTATACTTGATACTCACCCTGAGCCCAGACCTATGTCTTCTAGCCACCGCCATCAGCCTCACGCCCTCAGGGTCTATCAGAGTCCCCCATGACTCATTCACCCTTCTCACTAGCCTTCAAATGCTTTCATTGGCTATGTCATGCCATCAGGTACCTTTGCCAAGATGTCGCGCCTCCGGGACTTCTCCATTGTCAAGTCTCAATGCTTAGACTTTCATCGCCAAGACTACACACTTGGACTTACATGGTCAAGGTTACACCCTTAGACTTTTCCTTTGCCAAATATTCATATTTGAACTTCCGCCACCAAGACTACACACTTGGACTTACACAACTAAGACTACACCCTTAGACTTTTCTTTTGCCAAGTATCCATATTTGGACTTCTTCATTGCCAAGACTTCATCCTTAGACTTTTCCTTGTAAAATATTCATAGTTGGAGTTCCACTCGAGTCTCACTTGAGCTGGGTCAAACTTTGACCTGAGGTCGATTGCTCCAACAATCACCTCCTAACAATCTCTCTCATTTGACCTTGGATATCCCAAATATTCACTTGTCATATGGTCAAACTATATTGATAAACACATTGACAATCTCATTGTTAAACTCATTATCAAACATCAAAACCCTACTCGAGTCTGGTCAATCGTGATCTTGGTCGATTGCACTAACAATCTCTCCCTTTTTTATGTTTGACAACACCTTTAAGTTAGTTTAACCCATAAGCCCAACTCCACACTTCTTATGTCAAAGCATAATGAAGGTTTACCTAACTTAAATCATCATTTCTCCTCCTTTGGCATACATCAAAAAGCTTACCAAGGATTTCCATGTCTCATCTTCCAATGAGATCCTTCATTCTCCCCCTTAGTCCAAAATTATCTTGGATGCCTTCACTCTTCTTAGTGATGTAACCCTTATCACTAAATGAACGCAATTCTCATTCTCCCTAATTAAAAACATCCATCATCCTTTGATGAGCAAGCTCCCCCTAAAGGCTTACTTCCCCTTGACCAATGCACCAACAATGTCCTTGGAGAGTTCTAAAGCCTATAAGAAATCTAAACAATCGAAAATAAGGGTAAAAGTTTAAACTTGAACTTTAATCTTCCTTAAGATTCAATACTTCACCCTAATTAGCTCTCCTAATTATTTTCAATAAATATTTTCCCCTTCCAATGCTTGTTTAAGCATATCATAGGGTTAGGAGCAGTTAGGGTATTTAGGGATGTTGATAAATAGATAAACAAACCTTGTTCAGCCAATATCAGACACATATAATCGATCAAATCGTAAAACTACCGATCGCACTACTACTACCAATTGCTCCAAGAGGCAGTCGACTAGTTTCTGCAAATTGTAGAAATCAGATTTCAAAATTGAATTTCGAAAATACATAAGTAATTTTGTAGGTTTCAAAAAATCATGAAATTTCATAAATATATTACTTATGCTAAATGCAATGGGTGAAAAACATTTTCATATTAAAATACCCATTATTTTAAAAGACTGATACAAATTTCAAAAGCATTGAAACCTTTCAATATTTTATCTAACTTTGTTTCAATATTCTTAATGGTGGTTTCTATCAAAAGATAGACTTCGCCAAGGTTTTTCAAAATGATTTTAAAATAATTTTCAAACCTTAATTTCAATCAGGGTCTATGGGCTAGATATACATGACTTATACATTTGCTTTCCCCATTATTTATCGTTATAACTGAAAGAGTTTAAGTTCATTTTGATGTACCATATAAGAATATTGAATTCAAACCAATTTTCTATCATCTCACATGTGTCTAGGGTATTTCAATACACACCCATATCATCCTATGGATTTTGTGAGATGTGGATTTTATTCTTCCCTAAATCTAAATGCTCATGCATTATATCTAGACATATCCATTTGATTCATTTATCTAAAACATCATATAATGTCATTGTCCTTAATTTCAAATTAACGATCTTAATGCATGAATTATGATCATGGCATATTATATGTGCATTAATTAAAAGCATTGTTATGATGCATGATTTATAGTATGATACAAATTAACCTAAGTATTATCATGACATTAAATCAATCTAAGTGCTATCATGATATTTTAAATGATTATATTACGCATGATGTCATGATATAGCATATGGCAAACAAAGCATAACAAATATATAATATAAGGTATAGAAATACCTATGTCTAAAGCTTAAGGGTGCGTTTGGTTCAAGTAATCATACATAACCTTAGTTATGTGATTACCAGGAAATAAAACATAACCTTGGAATAAAGTATAACCTTAGATAAAAACCTTGTTTGGTTGGAGGTTTTAATATATAACTTAGTTTAACATTTTACTAACGGCGACGGCGATCGCGAGGCGATCTCGTCGGTCGGGTCGGCCGACGACGAGCGACGATGCGCGATCGACGGCATGCCGACGGTGGCATGGCGACGGCGGCGGTGTGGTCGACGATGGCGGCGGCAGGCGGCGGGCGGTGGCGACGGCAGCGATAGCGGTGGATGGCGGCGGCGACGACGGCGACGATGGCCGGCGACGAGCGATACGGTGGGTCGGCGATCGGCGACGACGGCGGCGGATGGCCGATGGCGCGGTCGATGACAGCGACGACGGTGGCCGACGATGGCGACGGCGAATGGCCGCGGCACAGCGGCGACGGCGACGTGGCGAACGATAACGACACGGCATTATGGGCGGCGGCGACGGCGGCGGCGGTGGCTCGGCGACGGTCGCGATGAGGCGGACGCATGGCGCGATAACAACAGCGGCGACGGGCGGCAAGCGGCGGCGGGCCGACGACAATGGCGGCGGCGGCGGCGCATGGCGGCGACAGGCGACGATGAGGCGACGGCGCATGGCGGCCGGCTGACGGCGGCGAAGGCGACGGTGATAGGCGACGCGGCGACGAAGCGGGCGGCGGCGACGACGACGGGCGGCGACCGACGACGGCGACGACGACGACGACGGCGACGACGACGACGGGCGGCGACGACGGCGGCGGCGACAGGCGACGCAAACGACGGCGATTTACGGCGACCGGCGATGGGCGGCGTCCGACGACGGGCGACAAATCGATTGAGTTTTGACAAATTGACATTTAATATATTGCTAGGGGTAATATTGGAAAAAAGTTTCCTTAACCTCAAGAATCAATAAAAACCTTGGTTCTCCAAGGTTTTCCGATTCCCCCTAAAAAGGTTTTTATTCATAACCAAGTAATGAACAATTATCAGGTAATTATTTATAACCTAACCAAACAAGGTTTTTGTTGATAACCTAACAAGGTTATCAACAAAAACCTCCAACCAAACGCACCCTAAATGTCATTTGCTAAAACTTATACCAATTTTCCATAACCAACTAAATTCCTCAAATGTGTCAAACCCCAAAATAACATACTTTTGACTCTAACCTAATTTATTCCAATTATAATCAATTTTTCAAATTTCATAATTTCTATTGGCACATCCTAAATTCCTTTAGGATTAATTTCTAATCTCATTTCTAAGATATCACATAATCTTTAAAATGTCCTAAGGTTTCAACTCTACCATGGTTAGGCTAACTATCCATCTATTTATGGTTGACATATCCTAAACTCATCTAGCGTGAAGAAATCACGCTCTTTGGAATCCAAAACCTATTTGAGCTCTTTGGGTTTACAAGGTACTCACTAGGAATCTCCATCCTCGTGCTCCATGCTGAAAAATCTTCTCGGTTGAATGGTGGAGAAATTCGAGTGTCGGAGCCGAATCCATCACTTAGCTCCATTCTTCTACTCCTCTAGTGCTTTTGCTCCTTCCGATGGTTAGTCCTTCAGAGAGTGATCTCGCTCTAATACCACTTGTTGGAGACCGTTTGGTGCGCTAAAAAGGGAGTGAATAGCATTCGTCGATTTCGAGTTTCATTCACATTCGTGCTTGTCTACAAGATTGTTAGTGTGCAACGGAATACGAAATACAAGTAGAAATAAAATATACAAGACAATCACAAGCACAAGACAATAATTTTTACGTGGTTCGGAACCGACGGTTCCTACTCCACGGCCGAGCTTAGTGATCCACACCCACTAACTCTTCTCCTTCTTAGAAACACTCTAGAGGCGAGAAACCACATATAAGAGCTTACACAAATGAAAAGACAACCCATACAAGAATACAAAACAAAGAAGTGAAAATACATTACAAATGAGAGTTTTTGATGGCTTATTCTTGGTTGCTTTGGAATGGCGTTTGAAGACCTAGAATTGCAATAGCACTTCCTTTCAAATCCCCCCAAAACCAACAGGAAAACCTTCTGTGCTCTTGTCTACCAAAGTCACTGACCGCCCATCCATAGAACTAATTGTTCTATCTCGAAGCACCACAATGACCGAGCACTTCACCAACTCGATCGCCGAGGCCCCGACTGTCATACCACAGTAGTCGATTGTCCGAGTGTCGAGCCACTGCTCGACTAGTCGACTGGGTTATAACCCCAGCGGACTACCTGAGTCAACTAGGCCTCCCGAGTGTCAAGCACTCAACCAGTTAATTAGTAAACCTCAAAACTGAGATTTAACCCAAGTATGATCCTCTCATACTTGATACTCACCCTAAGCCTAGACCTAAGTCTTCTAGCCACTTCCATCAGTCTCACGCCCTCAAGGTCCATCCGAGTCCTCCACAACTCCTTCAAGCTACATGCTCATGCTTCCATCGACTTCACATGCCATCTGCACTCGAGCTTAGTACTCAAACTTCAAGCCACTTCCAACAGCCTCACGCCTTGGTTCGAGTCCACAACTCCTCACCTCGGCACTAGCCTTCAAGTGATTCCATCTTTTGTCATGTTAATGGGTCTATCTTTGCTAAGAGGTCGCCTCAAGGACTTCTCTAATGCCAAGCCTCAATGCTTAGACGCTCATCGCCAAGACTATACCTCGACTTACAAGG